>CM051487.1:4800000-6000000 GCA_028015225.1 Carex myosuroides | reverse complement strand
CATGCGCATGGGTGGTTTTGATCCGCATCACTGGCCGCACAACCCTGCTATCACTGTACCTATGCCGGCAGCAGGCCCTGTAGCTGTACCGTCTCTCCCCATTGTTCCATTGCCACATCAAGCACCAGCTCGTCCCATTATGGACCCGGTCTACCCTG
Organism: Carex myosuroides; assembly: GCA_028015225.1. Taxonomy (NCBI): domain Eukaryota; kingdom Viridiplantae; phylum Streptophyta; class Magnoliopsida; order Poales; family Cyperaceae; genus Carex; species Carex myosuroides. Next base: position 5,999,842 of record CM051487.1, on the reverse strand, counting down.
CACTGTCTCCCCCCAGAGAACTCCAGCTCTTTCCCGAAACAGCTGCAAGGCAGGAGAGAGAACTGTCCTCTCCAGTTTCTTCTCCAGTAGTGCCTTTGACGCATGTTAGTAGACCTCATGCGAGGTATTCTGGTCTGGGGGACCCATGGACAGGCCAGCTGCTCGCGGGTCGGGTTAGACCCGAACAAGAAGAACGGTATAGCAGCAGTGTCGAGGATGGTTTAGATAGGGCTTGACTAATTAAGTGCCTGTTGTTGTGATATAGAGAATGTTGTTATAATCTATGTAAGAGGGGGATATGCCGATATGGGATGTGAATACAAGGCAATTCGTTAGAGGATTTACTTTTAGTTAATTAGTTGTATGCTTGTCTATTTTTGTTTTTGTTTTCCTTTTATTTTCTTTTTTGCCTGTTACCGGGTCCTTGTGTTAATTTCCTCAATTAACTTTAGGTGTTTGCTTTAGTGAACTGTTTAGTGGTGCGCTTTCAAAGGTTTAATTTTAAGTAACATAATGGGTTGCTTAATTTTGTGAATTAGGTGGTACAAGTTGCAAGCGCACTTTCTCCACACTTCCACAGGCAGAGAATAACGGGTTAGAATCAAGATTAAACAATTGCGAAAATGCTGTCTTAATCTGCTTCCTATTGAAATATAGTGCGTGCTGTCAAGAGAGCAACGTTGACTTCGGGAAAGTTGGATATTGAAATTTGTATTGGTATCTTGGCAATATTTTGTCATCTGTCTGTCGTGTCAATTGTTTAATGTTTGTTATGTTTATGCAGTTGTAATTGCATCACTTTAATTTTTTTTATGCAAACATAAATTGTTAAGATGAGAATTATGAATTTTGTTTAAAAGTCTAAAGTTTTGTGCGTAAATGAATAATTATTTTTCATTTTAAAATTTGCTAATCAAAATATTAAGGTGGTGGATGTATAAGTTTGTTTTAGTTGCCACAAATAAGACAATTATGATTCACATCAATCAATGATAACAAAAAGTGTAAACCTCATTGGAGACACCGACAACCTTATATTAATTATATTCATATGATTCTTTTTGATGTGTAGTTGTGCACTTATATAGTTATATGAGATGTATATATAAAAAGAGGAATTGGCACCATAATTGCAATGGAATGGATCTCAACCACGCACACCTCATAAAATATTAATATAATAAGTTTTAGAGTCCATCTTGGAGGATTGATTTCCATAAATAACCCGGATTTGTACCAAATTAGGGTCGGTTTGGGTGAGCGAGAATAGCTCTATTCTTAGAATAGTAGTGTTATTCTGAATACAAATCAATTAAAACCAGTGTTCTAAATAGCACACTAGCGATGTAATAGCAGTGCTATATTGTTTTCAGACCTTAAACACTAAGCTATGAAATAAAAATGCGCTATTTATGTTATGACCACAAACTCTTAAATGTATTGTTCTGCTTTTGTTAGATTGTTTAAGCAGAAAGGAAACTAACTTCGAAATTATAAAATGTAGGACTAGGCCAAGAGAAGAATAACCACTTTTGACCCGACCCGATGGTTCAACCCATATCCGACGGAAGAATGACAAGTATTTCTATCATCATGTGTTGGGTACAAATCCAAATATTTTCACACATCACGGATCAACCAGCGACCCGACCCGTTTATATTTTTCTTATTTTTTTTATTACTTAATGAATAATTTAGAAAAAAAATTAATGTTTTGTGTGGCTAAAGAGAAAATTCTCCCATATAACTTAATCTTGCGACTTCAACCATAGACGACAAGCTTCAAACACTAGACCTAATACATTTCGTTGTCAAGATTATAACATATATTATATCTAATACAGAGTGAGGTTATGATAATATGCATATTAGGATCGACATGTGCAATAGATTCATATCTTTAAAATAAAAGTTCTAACGGTCAATCTGAATTGTTAAACATAATCTTCATTTTGTATCAAAATGTACTTGTAAATAAAAAATTTTATTTATTTTTTTACTATTTTTTTATATAGGTATAAAATCGCTCCTTTTGAATGGTCCAAAATTTTCAAATCAATTCATTTTCTACCTATTAAAAAAATAGTATAAAAAAATTAAAAAAAAAATTTGGTCTGCAAATATATTTTCATATGAAGATCACACTGAACAGTTTAAATAAAAAATTGAAGCAAATAAGATTTAAATCTATGATCTCTTTTGTATGGTGTTCCAATAGAATATGAGCTCTTTTGAGCTTTCCTATTTGTGTTCCTTCGGAAGAAACAATTCTTTGGGCGAAATTTATGCATATTAAAATTCAATCTAAAAGCGCAAACAGTTCGTAAAAGCACAAAATTATCAGCTAATGGACACGAAAAGCACAGCTAGATAGTCCACAATTCTACCACAATCTATTTAAATACCACCATAAAAGAAGAAAAAAGAAAAAGAAGAAACACACCCTTATAATTTATAAATAGCAAAAATTAATCAGTCTCCTCTTCTCCTTCTCCAGTCCACTCCTTCCAATGATTGTCGATGTTGTTCTGGGCCCACACGACAGCGGCACGTGCAGCTTGAGGTGCGCCCGGGAGTTCTTTCTCCCTTATAGCATCTGCCATGTCAATGAAGAGAGCAGCTTGGGTTCGATGGGCTCTATGACAGTCCGATATGCTTTAAGATTCGTGCGCACAATTATTAAAGTGGGCTCAAAAGTTCTGGCGTGAATCTTAAAGCAGATCGAACGGTCATGGAGCCCATCGAACCCACTTTGGGTCCGATGGGCATCGGACCCAAGCTGCCTGCCATTTTATATAGTAAAATAATAAACATAATTTAATAAAGAAACAAAAATTAATAAAATTAAAGATGAACAGTTATTTTCAAGTGAACCAATATTGACTTTCTTTGTCTTAATAGAAAATTATTCCCAATGATAGGTTTCCATATTGCCCAATATATGACTGAAATGCATGTAGTCATATAGAATTAAGAAAGATATATCATATTGTAGCGCATGAATTAACGCATTACATAAGAAATAAGAAACATCCAAGAAATGTGAAAATAATTGAAAAACAGATTCAGCTGTTCAGCGTACATGAATGGCAAACTGTCAATATATCAATGCCAAAAAGAAAGCTCTACAACCTTCAAATTTGAAAAAAAAAAAAAAAAACCTTCAAAAAGAAAGCTCTACTTTTTAAAATCAAATTAAGAACACCAACTGCCCCGACTATAAGCAGCCGACATTTTTATTAATATCCAAAGTTTAATACAAATTAATAAATATACCCAGAACCGGACCAATTATCGATATATACCCAAACCGGCCATTTTCTGGCCGGCTATGTTCCTTCCCTAAGCCGGCCAGAAAATGGCCGGCTATGTACCTGTTTTTTTCTTTCTTTTTTTTTTTTTTTTTTTTTTTTTTTTTTTTTTTTTTTTTTTTTTAGAGAGAGAGACACTATGATGATCAAAATATTGAAATCTAACTCTGAAAATTTGAAATTTTTGTTTAAATTATTTGTTATATTACTTCTTTGAGGAGGGATCAAATTACAACAACTATTTTTTTCATTTTCAAAGTCCAGATCGTCGATCCAAACCGTTCAACATGATTATCTAAATAAAATGTGCTTGCAGATCAAATTTTACATTTTTTTGAATTTTTTTACTATTTATTAAGTATTTTACAAAAAATAGTCATATTCAGACCATTGAATTTTGTACCCATCTTAATAAATAGTAAAAAAATTCAAAAAAATGTAAAATTGGATCTGCAAGCACATTTTATTTAGATAATCATGTTGAACGGTTTGGATCGACGATTTGGACTTTGAAAATGAAAAAAATGGTTGTTGTAACTTGATCCCTCCTCTACTTCTTTTGATGTATAATTAGCATATTTATACTAAAATACGCTAGAATACTTGAAATTATGTTGAATTACACTATATTACAATAAATTATGTTCAATTATACTAAATTACGTTAAATTACAATAACTTCGCTAATTATGCTGAAATACAGTAAAAAAAACACTAAACTACACAAAATTACGCTATAGTAGACTGATTTTGCTCATCTTTCATGAATCATAAAAAATAGTAAAAAAATTCCAAAAATAGTAAAAATTAGTAATCTGCAAGTTCATTATGTAACTAATTTACTGAGCTACTTGGATTGAATGATAGAAATGAAAATCTTAATCGGAAACTTCAACTCAAGTTTTGAGGCTCTTCTCTTTGTTTTTTGGCGATTCTGAATTTTGGAATCTAGCATAGCCGGCACAGACGCATGCGCATTTTCACAAGCTTTCCGAAAAGTGCTCATTTGCTGAAATCGGACACTCGAGCGCCGTTTTATGACCGTTTGAAGTTTCATCGTCGTTTTTCTCCTTTTCAGTGAAGATATCATCCCTATTCATATCGTATTTTAGCGTAATTTACCGTATTTTAACGTAATTTAATGTAATTTAACGTAATTTAACATAATTTAGTGTTATTCAACATAATTTCAATTAATCTATCGTATTTTAGTATAAATATGCTAATTATACATCAAAGAAGTAATATAACAAATAATTTAAACAAAAATTTCAAATTTTCAGAGTTAGATTTCAATATTTTGATCATCATAGTGTCTCTCTCTCTAAAAAAAAAAAAAAAAAAAAAGGTACTTAGCCGGCCATTTTCTGGCCGGCTTAGGGAAGGAACATAGCCGGCCAGAAAATGGCCGGTTTGGGTATATATCGATAATTGGTCCGGTTCTGGGTATATTTATTAATTTGTATTAAACTTTGGATATTAATAAAAATGTCGGTACAAGCAGTGTCATATAAAAATAAAAAATTTAAAACACAATATTGCAAATAAATGTAATGCCTATTTCAATAGATTTAGCAGAAGCACAAAGATAATTTTTTGAGTTCAAAAAATAATATTTATTCTTAAAAAATCCTTCACCATTCTTCATCTCGATTTTCCGGTCCTTAAATACAACATTTTTGCAAGACTTGGATGAGTCCGGGTCCGCTAAAGTAACTCAATTATTGAGTTTAGATCTGGACAGTCTAATTGGAATCCGGTCCAATCCCGCTCAAATGGCGCGCACGGGACCCCTTTAATCCGACGGTCCACATCTAAACTCAAAAATTGAGTTACTTCAGGAGATCTGAACTCCACCTGGACAGGGAGGAGGTGGATCTCAAGCTTTGTTTGAACCCGTTACTGAGAAGATCCAGTGGCCTTCGTCAGCAGATTGATGTTTACCTGTTATCATTTACTTCCCTCCATCAGAAATTAAAAGGATGCTTCACCACTTGCGCCACGCGCCGCTCCTTCACCACCTCCATCCCAGACTCTCCTCCTCTCTTTCCTTCTCATCCAAATATCTTCTCATTGTATCCAACCCATCTTCGCCTCCGCTCCACCAACGCTTGGTTCATACTTCCTCCTCGCGGGCGTTGTGCACCGGTGCAGGAGAACGGGCTGAAATACATGGCGGTGAGAAAGACGGTTTCTTTGCTAGCGATGGTGTCACTTGGAAGTCATTGGGTATATCCGATAGAGTCGCACAGGCTCTCACCGACACTGGCTTTCATGGGCCTTCACTTGTTCAGGTACTCACTGCATATGAACTGCTCGATGAAATGCTCTCTCCTATTTGTTTAGTTCAAGCTGTTATTTACCTCTGTTGCAGTTTAATAACTTAACATAGGCTATTTACTGTTATTGAGGAAACATATTAAGTTTGTTAGGTGGTTACTCTTGGGCTAATCCCTTGCCTATCATGTGCTCGATAGAATGTTGAATAAGATAAGACTAGTAAATTTCTCAAACTGTGTGTCCTGCACTTATGTACTGATGGTAACATGTAATTGCTATGCAGGCTGCATGCATTCCTCATATTCTGAGAGGAAGTGACGTGGTAGTTGCCGCAGAAACGGGAAGTGGAAAAACGCACGGTTACTTGGTCCCGCTAATTGACAAGCTGGGCACTGTTTCGGCCCCACCTGAGAATGAACTCACTCATGATGCACTTCAAAATCAAGAGATGATTCTGGTACTTTGCCCAAATGTGATGCTATGTGACCAAGTTGTTGGTATGGCCAACTCCTTGCTTGATCAATCTGGCAAACAACTGGTGAAGGTTGCAGCTGTCTGTGGCCAAAAGGTAGATTTCTTTTATGGTTTTGATGAAACGCTAAATTAAGGTGATGTGTAAATTTATGATTTCAAATTCAAGAAAACTTCAATTTTGTAATACTTAAAAGTCAAATTTTTAAATTTGCTATTGCAGGGATGGCCAATGATTCAGCCTGATGTTCTTGTATCAACTCCAGGTGCACTCTTAAATTATCTCTGCGAATATGATCGAGAAAAGAGAAGAAGAGATCAATTCTTGCGTCGTGTAAAATTTGTGGTATATTTATCTTTTTCTGTAAATCTATACTCTAAAAACTTCATAAACCTTAATATAGGCACTCTTCGCTTCAATTTAATATACAAATTTCATGAAACAGGTATTTGATGAAGCTGACATGCTTCTCTGTGGAAGCTTCCAAAACCAGGTAATCCGGCTAATACACATGTTACGCTTCGATGAAAAGCTCCTTTCTAGAATGATTGGCCCCAATGAAAAGGCAAAGACAGATGGGACCCACGAGCCTGACGAGGAATCAGATCCTGAGGTAAGCGATATTGACGTCAGTTATGAAGATGAAATTGAAAACGAGGAAATTTTAGAAATTTCAACAGCCGAGGAGGAGAGTTCAAATGGAACAAGAGTTAGGAAGGATTGGAGAAGGGTTAGAGAAATTTATACGCGCAGTAAACAGTACGTGTTTGTGGCTGCGACATTACCACAAAGTGGGAAAAAGACAGCTGGCGGAGTGTTGAAAAGGATGTTTCCTGATGCCACTTGGGTCAGCGGAGCCCGCCTCCATCGACATAACCCCAGGTATGCTTCCACCAGGGGCTGAAACGTAAAATGCATAATATGTGAAAATACATAATGTGTGGCCATTACAATTTAAACCCAATCTCCACAACCATTAAAAGGAATTCTAACCACCAGGCTACGAGCACACATTTAGCATTTCATGAGGGGGGGTTTAACTATATAAAAACTCTTAAAAAATGAAACTTCAATTAAATTTTATGAGTATAATTCAAATGCCTCATTCGTGCCTCACATTCTTCTCTCCATTTACAAAGTCAAAACAGTCATCCGAACTGCTCAACATGATCTCCATATTAAAATGTGTTTCAAGACCAAATTTTATATTTTCTTGGATATTTTTTTACTATTTTTTTTAGATAAGTACAAAATCACTGTTTTTCTGAAGATTGGAGACCATCCAAAAATAGCGATTTTGTACTCACTCGTGTCGGGTGTCAACCTTGTTGAACTTAATCCAAGTTCTCATTCTGATTTTTCTTTTTATTTTTTGTGGCACAACAGATTAGAGCAGAGATGGATACAAGTGACTGCCGATACACAAGTTGATGATCTTCTAGAAGCAGTGCGGTACAGCTACAAAAGCGATGAATTAACTAGAACCATGGTGTTCACAAATACTGTCGAATCAGCGAATTCAGTTACTGACATATTAGAAAGAGCTGGTATAAGGTGTTTGTTGTACCACAGCGAAAGCTCCATGGAGGAGCGTACGGCGAATCTGTGCGCTTTTCGAGACACCGGTGGGGTTCTTGTGTGCACTGATGCTGCTGCTCGTGGTTTAGATATTCCTAATGTTTCGCATGTTATCCAGGCATGTCAAACTCTTCTTTTTTGTGATGAATTAGGGTTAAAATGCCCCATTGTTGTCGTGCCCCAATCATGTCTCACATCCTTATCTCCATTTTTAAAGTTCAAACAGTCGATCCAAACCACTCAACATAATATCTATATTAAAATGTACTTCGAGACCAAATTTTATATTGTTTGGAAACAATTTACTATTTTTTAGATAGGTAAAACATTAGTGTTTTTAAGAAGATTCTGGATATCCAAAAACAGTGATTTTGTACTACGTAAAAAAAAAGTAAACAATTTCCAGGAAATATAAATTTGGTCTCCAAGCACAAGCACATTTTAATATGGAGATCGTGTTGCGATTTGGACTTTCAAAATGAAGATAAGAATGCGAGGCATGATTGAGGCACGAAAACAATGGAGCATTTTAACCCTTCTCTTGAATCTATTTGGCTACTTATTATAATATCCAATATAATTTCATGATTTTTTTTTCTTTTTCAATAGGCAGAGTTTGCAACATCGGCAGTTGATTTCTTGCACAGAGTGGGCCGCACGGCCAGAGCTGGCCTAGCTGGTGTAGTAACAAGCTTGTACACTAGGTCCAATCGGGATCTAGTAAATGCTGTTCGCGATGCCGAGGATACAAGTCAACCTGTGGTAATTTGGATTTCGTTTCTAGTTTTGTATTGTACTGCTTTTGTCTTTTAAGATTTCTAAAAATTCTAACTTGTTTTCTTGTCACAGGAGAAAGCATTTAGCAGGAAAAGGAGCTTCCGGAAGAAACTAAAGAAAAGAGGTGCTTTTTTAAAATCATTATTGTTTAAGAGTGAGGCTATGGTAATATGCATATCAGAGATCAACCCATGTTATAGACCCGTATCTTTATTTTCAAAGTTCAAACGGTCGATGAGAACCGTTACACAGGAGACCAAATTGCACAATTTTTAGAAAATTTTACTATTATTTTTTAGGTAGAAAATCACTATTTTTGGATGGTCCAGAATTTTTAGATCGAGTGATTTTCTGCCTATCTAAAATAATAGTAGAAAATAAAAAAAAATGTAAAATTTGGTCTGCAAGTACATTTCATATGTAGATCATGTTGAGCGGTTCAGATTGACTATTTGAACTTCGAAAACGGATATATAAGTCCATAGCCCGAGCTGCTTTGTAATATGCATATCACCATAGCCACACTCATTGTTTAATGCATTGATACTTTTCTTAATTATTTTGTTTTGGTCTAACATATGCCTCTGGGTTCTTCTAATTGAAACTAACCAGAAAATGATCAACAAATTCAATATATAGTTGTTTTGTTTTTTTGGTTGAATGTGTTGGTTTTACAATTTCTCTTAAGTTTTATCTCACTTGTTACAGGCCGAGCTGGCTTAGAAGATAAACAAAGTGTTAGCTTAATTGGATGAAGATATAGACTGAGATTATTTCAGGTTGTTTTTTTTTGAGTTTTTATCTTACATTATTACTGCCTACAGTTACTGTGGTATTGTATAGCTCAGGGATCAGATCTTAACAAGAGGCCATACTAAGCTAGCACCTGAGAATTTTTTTTAGCAATACTGTCTACTTGCCTGGACACGGACAATAGAATTATTTTGCACGTTGATTTCACTATAAGGATGTAAAAAAGTCATGTCGTCATTAGATCCGGCATGACTGCATGGCACGGCATGCGAATTGGTCTGGTTATAGGCACGTGGTACGTGTGGGCATGGCATGACTAATATTTCGTGACAATTCACGTGTCGTGACTATCTCTTCAACTTTTGATCACGGCATGACATGATACATGATTCAAGTCACAACGTGACTAGTGCATTCATGTATGAATGTATATTCTTATTTCAAAATTTCATAGAGATGACAATTAATGTCTGATCCAAAACATTTTAGTGGGACTAGGATGTGCCTGTACAATAACCCACCCCAGTGGTTTAGCTTCATTACAGAAGTCGGTTCTGATTCCATACGGTCAATTGCTCAACATATATATGTTGTTCTTGCCCTCTCGAGCGTAGATGAAATGAGCTCCTGTGCTGTATTTGTCAGTGTTAGTGTTGTATGCGCTCATCGAACGGACAAGGTACCGCCAAGCGATTAAAACGGAAATAATCAGCTAATTAATTGGAAAAATCCGTGATAATTTGATTACCGTCAGTGACTACTCGACCGATTAATTGGTCTAAACAACCGTTTTTTATAACACAGATATTTGTTGCGTGTTATACTTAGTAGTCCCGAATTATTTCGGGTGTGTATCCTTTGTGATACCACAAGAGAGAAAATGAAGTTCCTGTCGAACTATAAGAAATTGGAGTCTCTTTAGAATATAAATAGTTAATTTTAAGATTCTTTTTTGCAAATTTATATTGAACAGTCTGAATCTAACCTAACGGGATTAGGTAACTTATCTAAATTCAATTATGAGTGAGGCTATGGTACTATGCATAGCGCAAATTAATTTGTACTATGCATCAATATATATGTTTCTAAAGTCCAAACAGTAAATCTGAACTATTCAACATAATATCCATGTGAAAATGAACTTTAGATCAAATATTTCAGTTTTTTTATAATTTTTATAATTTTCGTAAATAGGTAAAAAATTACTTGATCAGTCTGCACCATTCAAATTCAAAAGTAGTGATTTTCTATTTATTTTAAAAAATAATATATAAATTTAAAAAATATAAAATTTATTATATAAAAACATTTTTATATGGAGATAAAATAAAATATTGATCCATAATAGAAATCAATCCGTACTATGCATAGTACCATGCCCTCATTAGTCAATTATTTCACTACGCATAGGAGCTGTATAAACCAATTGCACTAGCGGTCAAATGCGGTAGGAAAACATTAGTCGCGCTTTCAATGAACTTCTAATAAGAGTTGTGCCTTGTATATGCTTATGATTATTATATCATACAAATGCGGTAGGAGAGTATTAGTCACACTTTTCAATAAAATGTTTAAAAATAGTTTTACTAGAGGATTCTACAGCCACTCTAAATTTACTGTGGGTGTTCGGCAATCTATCCCTAAGACTCCTTACACTTTTTTTAGATTTTTTAGAAGCTTAATTCGTCCGAACAACCTCTTCTTTGTGAGGATTAATTTTTGCTTTTTTTGCTCAAATTTCTAAGCTTAAGACACAATTTCTCTTGAATTAAACGCACCTTTTTTGCTTGCTCAGCACATTTGAAACCATTTATCTACTGCAATGGTTGTCCTCTCTTCTGATACAACCAAAAAAAACAAAAACAAAATAACATTGGGTATCGCGTTCGAGGGATTTGGGGTAGATGCTCTTGCAGAGAAAAACAGTGATATAAAACACGATTGAGTACTTGGACGGCCTTTTTACATACTTTTGGTGCTTTACCTTTTGAGGAACTTGCTTGCCTCAGTGGGAATCCATATCCTCCCAGGTACCTGAAAAGGGAATCTTTTACAGTGAGCTATTTACGGTTTGAGATTAACTCTCAGTCGGTTTGGGATTCGGGCTAATGCACGGGGCAGTATTGTTGGGCTTTGAGATGCGTGCCAAGTTAAAAAGAACGGTCCAGATCTAGTAATTGTAAAAGATTCCCTTTTCAGGTACCTGGGAGGATGTGAATTCGCCTCAGTGGCGATCCTCTTTTCACTTTACAGGCATAACAGACGTCACATGCCTGTCACATGATACTTTTTTTATTGTTCATTGCACCGTGTTAAAATTTGAATTTTTTTTTTCAGAAACTATAAATAAAAAAAAATTACCAAACCAACTTGCTTTAATTGTTACATAGATATAGATCACATTGAACATTTTTACTATTTTTTCGAAAATAACTTGATCTGAACATTATGGACCATCCAAAAACAGCCTATTTAAAAAAATAGTAAAAAAATTCGAAAAAATGTAAAATTTGGTTTGCAAGTACATATTCATTTTATAATCATGTTGAACAGTTCAGATCGACCGTTAGAATTTTAAAAAGTCAAATTTTAAGCCGTAGCACGGATTCAATCCGTGCTATGCATAGCACCGTAGCCTCACTCATTTTACAGACAGTAAACAGTTAATGTTGAATATTCTTATCTTGATCCGTGCTCAATTTTTAGATTTAAATGTACAGAAGGAAAAAAAAAAACATTGAATATGTTACCATTTTCGGTTGGGAGACATGCTGTGATGATTACATTTTCTCTTTTTGACAATTTTTTTTTTTGGACAAATGATGATGAAATTTTAAGAATTTTTTTAGAAACCATAAATAAAAAAAATATTTTACCAAACCAATTAGATTGCTTTGGTTTTTCAAAAAACCATAAGAACTGATATGTCATTTCGGTCAGAGCCATTTTCACAGATTTTGAAAAAAATTGATGTACATGTTGAGGTAAAACTTGTGAAAATACCTCGGATCGAAATGACAATTCGGTCCAGAAAAAAAAAACTTCGGACCGAAATGGCATCTCGGTTCTTATGGTTTTTTTAAAAACCAAAGCAATCCAGTTGGTTTGATAAAATATTTTATTTATTTATGGTTTTTAAAAAAATTCTTAAAATTTCATCATCATTTGTCCAAAAAAAATATATTTGTCAAAAAGAGAAACTGTAATCATCACAGCATGTCTCCCAACCGAAAATGGTAATATATTCAGTGTTTTTTTTTTTTCTTCTGTACATTTAAATCTAAAAATTGAGCACGGATCAAGATAAGAATATTCAACATTAATTGTTTACTGTCTGTAAAATTGCATTCGGTGAAATCTTTTAAAAGTTTAAGCTGCTGAGGTTAAAATTCATCAGAAAGGACGGGGTTAACATTATTCACAAAATTTACTAACAATTTTAGTTATTTTGTAAAAAAAAAAAAAGGTGAGGTTATATTGAATGTATATGACACTGGCTTGTGTTATAGATCTATATCTATGTTTTTAAAGTCGAAATAGTCGATTTGAACTGCTCAACGTGATCTTCATATGAAATGTAATTGGAGACAATTTTTTCATTTTTAAAATTTTTTAACTATTTTTTAGATAAATATAAAATGATGTTTCAAAATTTTAGATGAAGTGATTTTCTACCTATTAAAAAAAATAGAAACATAAATTCTACAAAATATAAATTTGATTTCCAAATACATTTTCACATCTAGATCATGCTAAACAATTCGGATGAATTGTTTAGACTTCAAAATGAAAATATAAATGCATAGCACACTCTATCACCATAGCCTTGCTCTTGCAAAAATATTTTTTTATATATGATTGATTACAACAATTAACTATATTTTACACCATTGCACTCGGTTTCAACTGCTTGAGGTTAAAATTCATCAGAACAGACGGCCGTTAACATTATTCATAAAATTTTCAAACATTTTAAATTTTTTTTTTTTTAAAGTGAGATTATGGTGATATTTATATGACATGTTAGCTCGTATTATAGATCTACATTTCTGATTTAAATCCGAAATCCTAAATTCTGAACAACAATCTGCATATCACCATATTCATGATTCTAATATGGGTCAAATATCTCATGTCTTTCATGCTTCATTATGTCTCATATCTCATATCTCTATTTTTAATGTTCAAACTGTCAATTTGACCCGCTCGACATGATATCCATATTAAAATTTGCTTGGAAATTAAATTTTATATATTTAGAAATTTTTTTACTATATTTTAAGATAAGTACAAAATCATTGTTTCTAAACCATTTAAAAATAGTAAATAATTTTCAAAAAAATATAAAATTCAGTCTCAAAACATATTTTACTATGTATAGAATGTTGAGCAGTTTGAATCAACAATTTGAACTTTAAAAATAAAAATATATTATATAAGGCATGAATCATTTGAACCTTCTCTTTATATAATATAACAATAAACTATATTTATTTTAATCAAATCACGAAATTAAAATTTTGTCAAATTATTCTCAAATTACAAATTTATTATGCATACGACAAACGGTACCATTATTGTACTAGCACATATGATGTGATATATAGCTTTCACATCAACAGTTTACAAGGTACAGCATATATGGCTGGAAAGCAGCACCCGGCAATCGTGGCCAATTTCGTTGATCAAATGTCAGAGGACCCAAGAGGTCTGGAGACAGCCACAGAATGGAAACCAGTGCGGATTAGGTGCAGCTTCTCAGTGTCTGTGTCGTCACATGCAAATGCCAGGCTGTGTTTGACAGAGATATTTATTTATAGGCATTAATATAATATAATGTAAAATAGATATTATAATGAATGAATTATTGTCTCCGAATTTAGATGTACGACAGAATAAAAGAAAATTAACGATTTTAAACAATAAAAATCCGGCAATAATGATATTAGTGGCATTTAAACATATATAATATAAATTTCAAAATCTAATTAAATAAATTTCAAACAGTGAATCTAAACTGTTCAAACTAATCTACTTTATTAGTCATTTCAACATAAATAACATAAACTTCAAAATCTATTAAATTGATTTCAAACTGTGAATCTAAACTGTTCAAAATGATTTACTTTATTAGTCATGTTTTTAAATGCAAAATTTATAATTTTTCAAATTTATTTAGTATCAAGTCATGGGGTCAAATGTAAGAGTTTTTAAGTTAATTTTAATGTATTCATTTTTCAACGTGTTTGACCGTTTGACTTGATATTAAAATAACTTGAAAAATAAATTTTTTATGTAAACCTATCACTCATAAAGTAAATCGATTTGAACAATTTGAATTAGTCATTTAGGGTACGTTTGGATCGTGCAAGGATTAGTGCAAGAATAGCGATTTTTGGGTTAGTGGTTGAATAGTGTTTGAGAATAGCGCTTAGGGGTGTTCATTGGGTCCGATTTAGTCGGTTTTGAACCGAACAGAATTAGTTTGGACCAAACGGTTGGGTTTTTTCGGTTTGCTTTTTTAAAACCGAATTATAATTTTGTTTCGGTTCGGTTTGGAAATTTTCAAAACCGAAATAACCGAACCGACCGAACATTTATATATTATGAATTTGGTCCGAACCGCCCCGGTTTATTTTTTAATCAATTGCTTTAATTACTTCGGTTTATTTCTTAATACCCCGGTTTATTTCTTAATATACTTCGGTTTATTATAAATCAATTGCTTTAAATAAAAAAATTAATATATTTTGGTTTGAACCGAACAAACCAAACAAACCAAAATAAAACTTTGGTTTGGTTCGGTTTGGTTGCAATGCTAAATCGGTTATGTTCGGTTCTATTTTAGAAACCGAATTATAACTTTGGTTTGCCTAATTAATCGAACCGAACCGATGAACACTCCTAATAGCACTAACTTTGGACTATTCGGATTAGTAAAAATGTCGTTTGGATTGTATAATTCAAATAGCGATGGAAGTAATACATAAAATAATAATTAAACTAATATTATATTACATTTAAACTAATATTTTTGAATACTAATACAATATTTTATTTAATACTAATATAATCTAATATAATATGAGGAGGGATCAAGTTACAACAACTATTTTTTTCATTTTCAAAGTCCAAATCGTCGATCCAAACCGTTCAACATGATTATCTAAATAAAATGTACTTGCAGATCAAATTTTACATTTTTTTGAATTTGTTTACTATTTATTAAGATGGGTACAAAATTCAATGGTCTGAATATGACTATTTTTTTGTAAAATACTTAATAAATAGTAAAAAAATTCAAAAAAATGTAAAATTTCATCTGCAAGCACATTTTATTGTGGAGATCATGTTGAACGGTTTGGATCGACGATTTGGACTTTGAAAATGAAAAAAATGGTTATTGTAACTTTGTTGTAACTCAAATTTTTTATAACTTGATCCCTCCTGATATAATATTATATTTATTTAATACTAATCTAATATTTAAAGTAATATTATATTACATTTAACATTTAAACTAATATTATATTATATATAATATTTAAAATAATATTATATTATATTTAATCTAAGTTTTTATTTAATATTAATCTAATATTTAAAATAATATTATATTACATTGAATATTTAAATTAATATTATATTATATTTAATATTTAAACTAATATTATATTGTAATTAATCTAATATTTATTTAATACTAATCTAATATTTAAAGTAATATTAGATTACATTTAAAATTTAAACTAATATTATATTATATTCAACACTTAACATTTACACTAATATTATATTACATTCAATTTTTAAATTAATATTATATTATCTTTCATCTTACATTTTAATTAATATTAATCTAATTTGATATTATATTTATTTGATACTAATTTAATATTTAAATTGATATTATATTACATTTAATATTTATACTAATTTTTATTTTATACTAATTTAATCTAATATTATATTTAATACTAATCTAATATATAAACTAATAATTATATTACAATTAACATTTAAACTAGTATTATATTACATTTAATATTTAAACTAATATTATATTACATTTAATAGTCAAAATAATATTATATTATATTTAATCTTATATTTTATTTAATACTAATCTAATATGATATTATATTTATTTAGTACTAATATAATATTTAAACTAATATTATATTTCATTTAATATTTAATGACTACAATATGATATTTAATTTAACATTTTATTTAATATTAATCTAATTTGATATTATATTTATTTAATACTATATTTTAAATTAATATTATATTACATTTAATATTTAAACTAATATTTTATTTAATACTAATTTAATTTAATATTATATTTATTTAATACTAATTAAATATTTTATTTAATACTAATTAAATATTTTATTTAATACTAATTTAATATTTAAACTAACTCTAATTGAGAGGAATCAAATATTTTATTAATATCACTAACCCCACTAGCTCTATTCTTGCAAACCTACCATTTCTTTGGGTTAGTAGAATACAGCTATTTTTGAGCTAACTCAATTTGCTAATTTGTGTTTGGATCACCAAAGTTTGAGAATAGTAGAGCTAACTCAAAATTAGCTCTATTCTTAGACATCCAAACACACCGTATATCAAATTAATCACTTGACAGCTGCTTGACTTAGATCATAAAATATGATATGAATATTATACTAATTGGACTCATAATTAAAAAAGGAAATTCGAATTCAAAAAATTCAGTCTTAATGGATTTAAACAAGAATGTTAAGGATCCACAGTTTAAATTGAGAGAGAGAGAGAGATGCAGGTTTACTTTTTCGGATTCATAGCTTGAAGCCATTTTTTTTTTGGTTCCGTCTGCCGCGTATACATAAATTCAGGTGTAATTATTTTAATATCCTATCTTATTTTATATTAATTTCTATAAATAAAAATAAATCTGTGTTTGACTACCATTGGACCAAGGACCAAGGTCACATTCACCCCATGCTCATGCTCACCCCCCATTCAATGCCACCTCTCTCCTCTCTATATAAACAACCTTCAAATTGACCCAAGTATTAACTACATTTCACCACTCCACTACACTCAGTCTCATCTCTGAAGTAACTAAAACCCCATCATCCTGATCCATGGCTACCAAGGTGGCAGTTTTCCTGCTAGCTTCCTTCCTCCTACTCAGCACAAGAGTAAGGCGCTATACAAAGTTATAAACACTATTTTATTATGGTTTGTCAATTGTGTTGCCCTTTAACTTTTGCATATAGAAATTAGAG
This sequence comes from Carex myosuroides, assembly GCA_028015225.1. Lineage (NCBI taxonomy): Eukaryota > Viridiplantae > Streptophyta > Magnoliopsida > Poales > Cyperaceae > Carex > Carex myosuroides. The sequence goes on along the minus strand of CM051487.1, from coordinate 5,982,389 downwards.
GAGGGTTCAAATACCTTCATTTTTTGTGCCTCCATCATACCTCTATTTTTAAAAACTTTAATAACTCAAAGTTTAAAACTTAAACGTCAAAATAAAACCGTTAGATGTGATCTATGTTATTTTCTCTATGTGTTCATAAAAAATTTTCACATTTCAATTTTGCTTTTATGTGAATCAATAAGTTGAAAAATTAACGTCTAGAAATTATCTACATTAGTATACATTTTTACAAGCTCAAGATGACAACCAAAACAAAGTTGAAATGCCATAATTTTTTACACGTGCATAGATAAAATGATGTAGTTCATATCCAACGATTTTATTTTGAATTTCAAGTTTTAAATTTTGAGTTATTAAAGTTTTAAAGAATGAAAACATGATAGAGACATTTGAACCCTCCTCTAGAAGTTAATGCTTGGTTAAAGTTTTATAGAAATTAATGTATGGTTTGTCAATTGTGTTGCCCTTTAACTTTTTTGTTAAAGTTTTATGATTTGATTGGTGTGGTAACTTTCTAATTAACCACAATTTTCTCCAAAAAAAAAAAATAGATGGCATATGACGCAGCAGCTCCTCCAGTCGCACCAGCCCCTGCTCCTGCCCCTCACAAGATTATTGACACCAAAGGTACATTAATTTTACACAAAAATAGATTTTATGTAATTGTAATATACTATGTTCTAGCTAGTTTATAAATTAATAAATTTCATGTAATTGTAATCAAGACACAAAAATCAATAGAAGATTCTCTCGTTCCTAAAACTATTAAAAGAAGCACACAACTTAATTTCTTCTCCAACACAAAGTTTTGCATATTTGGATTGATGAACATATTTTTATATACAGAATGCATAGGAGCATGCGAGGAGCGATGCAGCCTACACTCGAGGAAGAACGTGTGCGAGCGGGCATGCAACACTTGTTGCAGTGTTTGTAAATGCGTGCCTGGAGGCACCTACGGCAATAGAGAGACGTGTGGCACGTGCTACACCGACTGGACCACGCACGGCAACAGGACTAAATGCCCTTAAATTAAGCTTCAATATAATAGCATCAGTAGTAGTTTAATTTTGGGAACAGACATGGAGAGTTAATTAGCTCATGGGCTTGTTAATTTCCGTTTTTGATGTGTTTGGAGTATATCTAGTACTGAAATAAGTTATATTTTTCTATTTTGGTTCAAAATAAGTTCAATATTACTGAGAATAAGTTATATTTTGCTATTTTAACAGAGTAGTTTTGGCTTCATGCAGCGCACGAACCCCATGCAGTGTTTGTTTAGATTCTATAGTCCGTGTGCTGCATGAAGCCAAAACTATTGTGTTAAAATGTTCACCCAAGTTTACCTGTGTATCGATCGGACAGTATCTATTGCTCAGGTGAGATGATACGAACTCCCAGTCAATTGAAGGAAAGGAACATATATTGAGCATCTCCATCAAGTAAAGTTTTAATGAAAAATCACTTAGCATTGATGTAGATTCCTCATTGAATTTCGTCTACTTTCTCAATATCTCCTTTGTCTACGTTTTAAGTTGTTTATTTTGGGGCCAACTCGTTCGAAATTATTTGACCAAAATTAGACGGGCCAATGGAGTAGGCCGATGTCCACGACAAAAAAAAACTCATTATGGGCCTATGGAAGGCAGAGGATCCTAGAAATTTGTAGAAAGTTGGCCCAGTGTTCCGAGTTTAAATCAAGGGAATATATAAATATTTATTAAACTGAATAACTCTGTACTATAACCCTGTCAAATTATTTTTACGACAAACAACGCACAATAAAATCCTGATTAGAGATATAAAAGATGGTGAGATGTGATCAAAGAGATACAGGAAATTGTGGATCATTTATTTCTCAACTATCCTTATAATGCTTAATTTTGGGTTATATTCAATAGGGGAAATGATAAAGGTTTGTAGATAGAGAATGAAGAGAATGACTCTTAATTTTTCTAGATTTATTTATTTAATATTTAGATGGTCATGTGATTCAGAGAAGAGACTTATACCTATTCTATGACTCTTGTAGAATTTATACAAACTATAAACATAAAACATATCACATATGCTTTGTGAGTCTGTATGCTTCTTGTGAAAACATTTTCAGCAATCGTCGCTCCTTCCACCATCTCTATGGCCGAAGTCTTCAATTGAGCAACTTAATTAGTTATGCCCTCCCAAAATCTATTTAGAACTATTCTAATAGAAATTGAAATTACATTTAAAATTCTCAATTCCAAATGTAATAGGCATGTAAGCCTTGAATGAATTACATGAGAAACAAGTTACCATCTTTGCTTATTTAATGTCACACCCCAAACCAGGATTTCTGGATTAGGATATGATCAATCCCCGCCTCGTGTCTAATAATCAACAAACACGCAAGGCTAAACAACATAATAATCAAATAGCAGCGAAAGCAATCTAATACAAATAAGCAATAGTCATAAATCTCAAATAAACATACATATACACACATCCATACAATCCACCTCGGGATAAAGTAAACATAACTAGTCAAAAGGGATACATGATCTATCGAGTCCAATATATATAACAAAATATTGGACTCGCAAAATCCTAAACAAAAACCCCTAATCTACCTCAAGTGATGTGACTGTCGGGGACAGCTCCTGACGCCTCCTACTGCGGACCGTCAGACTCTGTACCTGCCCACATCCATAAAAAGGAGGGGATGAGCGAATGATCGCCCAGTATGTGACCCAGTATTATCCCTTCAGGGATCCTCTTAAGTCAAAGCATATTTTAATTTGAAATTTACGTAAGGTCGGTAATTCACTTTTAATGCATATGTTGCCAAAATTAAACCTATCATAGTACTACAAAAGAAAAATATACATATAGTAGATGACATAATGTGATTATCCTGTTATGCCAAAATGCCAAAATTTCCCAAAATAAAATATGAGGATCAATATTATACTCAACCGAAGTCCAGTACAATAGGTACCGTGTGTACAAATTTATATAGTAATAGTACGGATAATTTTGTCACCTCGTGACGTGCCAAAAATCAATCAAATTGGATTTACGTCTCAAAGGTGACATAACACAAGGACTGCGATCAGAGGGGCAAAGATACCCGATGCCTAATGACATCGAGCTTTGCCCACACAAGAAAGGCACGCTAGCCGATGGTTATATCGAATTTCGTGTAACATCCAAGGACTGCGATCAGAGGAGCAAAGGTACCCGATGCCTAATGACATCGAGCTTTGCCCGCACAAGAAAGGCACGCTAGCCGATGGTTACACCCAATTCCATGTGTTTTCCTTACTCTAAGACGATTCATCACCAAACATATAAAATAGGAGAAAACTACAAGCAATGCGTAAGAATAAGTCAATTCGTCTCCTCATGAGCAGAGACGAAACTCCACCATCCGGCCAGATCAATGGGACAAGGGCTCGTGAGCGGCCCATAACAACAAAAATAAAATCTGCCACCGCAACCTCGGCAGCCGTACTAGGCAAGTAGCTCCTAATGTAGGGGGGATAGCTCCCGAATCGTCTCCGGACTCGAGATCGGTCCGCTCCAAATGTAAAATGATCGACAATGATATAATACCAATTCCATGCATATAATAATAATAATCCTAATAAGACCTCTAAGGGATCAAGTGATCCCTCAGCCCAATGACCCACGAGCCGCCTCGCATCCCATACTACGAGAACGGAAAGCAGTCATTCGGTCTTCTATCTCACACTCACCAATGCACATGCTTACTACAATAATATGTTATCCTCTACGAGAAGAGGACAACTAATATCCTAATATATTATTAATTAGGTTACGCTACTCCTAAGAAAGCATTAAATTTTCCATTTAGAAAGGGTTATGCAAATCCTAAATTACAGTTCAGAAAGAATTAAACATGCTCTAATGCAACTACGAAATGTAAAGTACTGATGACAGGTCAAGTGGTCGACTGGTAAGAGTACGCCACGAAAGAATAATTCAGATATCCCACACCTGTAGGGCAGTAGTGGTCGTACGCGCTAATAGCCTCCGGGATCCACGTAATCCTCGCCTGCTCCTGTACAAGCGTCAGCGAGATCGGTCCACGGGTCGGAATCTACGTAGGTCTGCTGACCTGTAATTCGGACGTGAATTGATTAAATACTAGACTAATTTATTCGTAACCCTTCTTACCCTGTTTAATTATTTTTACTAAGTGTTCGCCTTTAATTAACTATCTACGGTTCGAAATCTGCTCAATCAGTTCGGTCGGTTTGACTCGGTTCCAATTGAGCGTAAAATTAAGTCTAAGTCGGTTTAATTTAATTTAATGTAAATTACATATTTGTTATATTTTAAATTGAAGATAAACTGTTTAAGTAATTTATTATAATATTTAAATAATGTTATTATGTATTTATACGATAAAAATACGTAAAGTATAATTTTACGTAATAAACATTGTGATTATTAACCGCAATTAAATACTTGTAGTGTAACGTAAGTTTTCTAATTAATTACCTATAATTAATTTAATTTATTCCTAAGTATGTAAATAATTAAAACACGCTACCCATTTATTTTTATACTTTTTAAAGCAAAAAAAAATTTACTTAATAATTCGTACGGGATACTTTAGCTAAAGTTATATGATATAATATATGTTGATTATTTAATTATCCTACTTACTAAAAATTTATAATTCTAAATTTTAATCGCGATACAAAAGCAGAAGTGCAATCTAGCTTAAATTTCATTTTTTTATTTCAATTTCAATGGACAGTGCCCAAAATAATATAAGTCCAAAATCTTATGTAATTTATATATTTCGTTTTTGTAACTCACCGAGAAAAATGAGGTCATTTTATTTTATGTTTTTAATTAAATGTAAAGTTTAGTCCAAAAATAGATTTATTCAAAAATTAATTTTAGTACAAGTCTCGGCTCAATAATAACAAGACCCAATTTCCAATTAAGTTACCAAGTCATGACCCAATATACAATTAGGCCGAAGCCCAATTATTCAAAATTCACCAATTTGCAATTTAGTCCCTTATCCCTTTTTATTTGCACAAGGGCCAAATTTTCATATAAAAACCCTCAACGATTTACAATATTACGATAAGGTCCCTGTCAGTTCAGATGGGGTACCAGTGGTATTACTGGGCTGGTACCGACTGGTACCAGCATCACATAGCATAAACACAGTCATAAGGCAAACAAGGTCAGCACAATGCAATAACAATCCAGCCAGCACATAAAAAGGGTCGGCACCAGTAACCAACAGAACAAGCAACCCAAACAGGAAGGCCAACACAAAGGCAGCCAAAATAGCATGGCCAGAAGGAACAAAGCACGCGGCACACACTCTGGTACCAGGTTGGTACCAGAAACAGAGAAAACAAGAGAGGCACATAGGTCGTAAATTCCAGAAAAAGGCACAAAGGCCGCAGATCACAGAAAAAGGCGCAAAGGCCACAGGTCAAGTGAAATGGCACGAAGGCCATCAATCAAGGCGTCAGCCGCCAGCCACAAGGCTAAAAACTGAAAATATCGAGTTTTAGGGTTACCCGGAGAGCAAGTCGAAATAAAGGTCAAAGTTCGGCAATCTCTATCACGTCACTGCGCCTCTCGGCCGTCCAAAGTGAAACCGGTCAAGCAACCACCGCACGAGAACAAGTGAGAGAGATAGGGTTCGACTTGTAAGTAAAGGAAAAGAGAGAGAGTGATGAGGTAGTCAGAGTGGAGAGAGTAGAGAGCAAAAGAGAGGGGGGTTGAGTGATTGGCAGCGGAGAGAGAGAGATAGCAGAGGGAAAAGAGAGATGGGGGCTGAATCAGCGAAACAAACAAAGAGAGAAAAAGGGGATGAATCTGTCGCCAGTCAGAGAAGAGGGTGAGGTGTATCGGGAAGAAGAAGGCAGAAGGGGGCGGTATTTGGATTTAGCGACAGAGAGAGGGAAAGGGAAAAAGAGAATACAAGGAGGGGGTCTGCTTTGAGATCCGTGCAGAACATACTTGAACGGTTAAAATAATTCCAGATCAAATGAGCTCAGAAAATAGTTTGATTCTACAAGATTTGTATTTATAATTTAGTATATATATTGATCCAACGGTAGTCGTGGTGATTTATAGAAATCAAATTAATCGTAATCATAATCTAGTCAGAAAAATTCAAATTCGAGTTTTTATACTTCATATTAATTGAAGCGATTAATTTTTTTTATCAATTGAGCAAATTTTCAACGAGAAGTTATGTTTAAAATTTCTACAATTATTCGCTGGGATTATTTAATAATTTCGTTTAATCCTTTTTAGTATATAATTATTATGATAGTCATTAATATGAGTATTCTAAATTATGAAGGCGTATCTACAATTTTTGATTTACAATTTGTAAATCCTAAATTGATTTAACATACAACTTGATAATAATCTAAATTGTAGTAATTCGTAAATTGTTTGTTAGATTGACAACATAGCTATATAGTCTAATTATTTTATTTAAGTATCTAATTTCGAGTTTGTTTAGCTTTAAATTAAATTTTAAAAATTAGTAGAACTACAAATTGATATACATAATCAATTGACAAAACCTTCATCATCCGTTTAATTATTAAATCTTTGCTTTGAGATAATTCATTAACTCAAATTTTAATTAGTCGCAAAACTCGATCATTAGACTAATTAATTTGGTTTTAAATTTACGGGTTATAACATTTAATTAATCAAATTAATTAATATCACAGGGCACCAAAGGTCATGTGACAAGTATTCACATAAGCATTCATTACATCACACAAGACATTGAAATCATGAGCCACACAAATCCACTCTTCGCTACAAAACAACGTTAGCTTTTGTACAACAATTGCACACTTGCATAAACAATTTATGCACTACATTAATCAATTGATTTCCAACATTATAATTCTAAAAAAAAATTCTCTTATAGTTTGCAAAACTCCTTTTACAACCTGTAGCATTTTCTGTCTAGAATTTACGCCACATACGGCATAGACATTTATGCTGCATACGGGGTGGAGTGTGCCGTACGCTGCATAGCCGATGCCGTACGGAAATCAAGGTCAAACATAAACCCTAATTTCGCACGTTGCACAGCCTATGCCGCATGCTATATGGATTATGCCACACACAAATCAGACTTGCACAAAAGTCCTAATTTTTTTGCATGCCGCACGCCACATGGCCGACGCCGCACGAATATCAGAGTTACACAAAACCCTAATTTTCCTTTTGAACCATAATATTGGGATTCAATTGACTAATCTATGTTTGGAAATTTGGCCAAAATCAACACATAGGCCCTATGCTCTGATACCATTGTTGGGTTCTTATGGTACTTAAGGCAGTAGAATTTCAAAATTTTGACAACAAAAGCACCAAAATAGATCATCATGTGCGACTGAAATCAAACCAAAATCTATTTCCAAATCAATAAGCATCATACCTTTAGTTTCTTGTCTTCAAAGAAGAAAGGAATGTCCTTGAGATGTAGGGTTGTAGTCTCTACTTCCTTGTTAATGCTAATGGTGGTTGATGTCTTACAACGCCTTGGTGGTTGATGTGTGCGTGACCTAGAACGTCTTGCACCAAGATGAGACTCCAAAGTAGAATTCTACGGTATCCACCAAGAAATTAATTAGAAACCAAAGTTTCATCTTGCTTGAGAAGTAGTTTGGTCGCTCTTTAATCCCTATCCTCTAAGAGAACTAGAACTTGATTCTAGGATTTGTTGGGTTCTCAACACATGAGAGATCAAAATGAGATAGAGACAAAGTTTTGGCTCTCTAAGGAAGATGAATAATCATTATATTGAAATCCTAGGTAGTAGGTGATACGTCCCTTCCCAAGAGGGCCGGGCCGTACTAGGACTCGGTCCAGTAAGGTGCAAGCGCGTCCTGTTTCTGGGGAGCAGGCCGTGCGGAGGCTGGCGACTGGATGTGGAGCTCGTCCCGGTTCAAGTGAAACTGGCCGAGCGGTAGACACGAGGGGTGTCGGAGGGGTATTAACGCTCTAACTCTTTTTAATACCTCCTCAAGTTGTAATAAATGCGGTCCCCATTTCGGGGGAATTCTCTGCCTTAAATAGGGGGCGCCCTACTGTAGCAGGGTCTTGTCAGCATTAATGACAGGGGTCCGTACAGCTCTTTGAGGGAGTCCGCATAATTCATCTCAAGCCGAACAGCGAGGCCGTGTGTCTACCTTCTTAGGCTGTTCATCGTGTTCGGCCTTGAGCCTTGTTTTGCTTTGGTCCCGAGCTGGCCCTGGGGGAGGGTCTGAATCTCGGCCTGTGCTTGGCCTCAGGCTGGCCCCGGGAAGGGGTCCGAGCCCCAGGCTGTTTTTAACCTCGGGTTGGCCCCGGGAGGGGGTCCGAGTCCCAGGTTGCTTTCTAATCTCGGGCTGGCCCCGGGAGGGGGTCCGAGTCCCGGTCTGTTTTTGGGCTGTGGCCTGTTTTGTTTTGGTCCGACCTTATATGGGTTGAATCTGGGAGTGCTTTATTGGGCCAGGCCTGGGCTTTTTAAGGGCCATTGATATATGGACCTGATACCTCGCATAGTCTATTTTAGGCCTGTTTTAGTACCATATTCGTGCCCTAATTCACCAGAATCATGTGCGTTTCATCGATATATCTTTAGAATTTGGTACGCTGAGTGTTTGTTTGTTTTCTGCAGGCTTGGAGCAAAACACACGAAGAAACGACGATTTGGGATGATCTGGTACGGCCCTTACCAAGTCTGGTACGGGTCTTACCGGACTTAGCCATTTTTCAGCTCATCACGCCTGGTACGGCCCTTACCAAGTTTGGTACGGGTCTTACCGGACTTAGCCATTTTTCAGCTCATCACGCCTGGTACGGCCTGGCCGTACCAATTTGGTACGGGCCGTACCTAAAGGCGGCCTGACAGATTCAAATTTTGGCAGAGGCTATTTAAAGCGGGGAACTCTCCAATTTCGATATACATTCCATTCCAGATCTATTTGAGAGCACAGTAAGAGAGAGAAAGAGAGCTAAGGAGCTAGGAGCAAGAAGGAAGGAAGAGGAAAGAGGCGAAACTCGACGGATCAAGCTTCCTCCTCTCGATCCCTTCGATCCATGGCTTTCTCTATCCCTTTTATTGTATTTTTAGATCAGATCATGTGCTGTGAGTAGTTATTTCAGTTTCTAGGGTTTAGAGATGGATTCTTGATTTGCTTTGACTTTCTTTGACTTGTATCTTGTATGAACTCTTTTGATTGATTGATTGTGATTTTCTTTGCCATCTCTTGCTTTGATTGCTGTGATTGTGTATGATGAACCTCTAGGTCTAGATCAAACCTATCAAGGTCATGTGATCATCTCAATCTCTCAACCAAATCAATTGTTTAGGGTAGACTTGTTCGAATTGAAGCCGAGAGGTTGAATTCTCCTCTAATCGACAGATTAGATGGTTCCTTAGGTCTCCAATCAACCAGCTAGGGTAGATCTGTACCAACACACGAGAGTTGAGGTGTAGGAATCCCTAAAAGGCAATCAATTGCATTCCAACATAGATCTTGATCCAACAAACGACAGTTGAGGCTTAGGAACCTTAGGTATGGTCAATTGAACCTTTCCAAAGAGTTTAGCACAAGGTACCAGCAAGGAAATGCATCAACTCGAACTGGTAAGCTATGTTCTGGGAAGCCAGTACGGGTCTTACCAGAGTGGTACGGCCTTGCCTTACCAAGTTAAGTACGGCCTAGCCGTACTGACTTGGTACGGGCCGTACCACTAGAGGCAGATCATAGATGAAGTCTGAAACCCTGGAAACGCCTTTTATCCATAATCAAAACACAATTTACATTTCTTCTAGCATTTTATTACATCTTGCTGAATTGTTTGAATTGACCTTTTTAGGAAATTAAATACCAAACCAAATATTTCTCACTTCTAGTTTTTAATTGAGTTTGGTAGATTCTAACCAAGTAATTGCCCGTCCCTGTGGATCGATACCCGATTATACTACTCGATAGGGGTTGTGCACTTGCAACCCTTACTCGTGAAGTGTAAACGCGGTTTTAAAAGGTACGCCCTCAAGCGTACCGAAACTTGCGTTGCGCTTCTGCGCGAACATGACCTATCAGTAGGGACCTCGTTAAATAACTTTCATGTTGTTTAAAAGAGTCCCCACTAACCTAGACACGATTCCCACGTTCTCCACGATTTTCATAACTAATTTGGGCCAAAAATAGCTGATTATGGCCCAACAGTGCACTGTGCGATGCTGCATGCGGCATGGGCATACCGCATACGGCATAAACCTACAGCTTATTGTACATCAAACTGTAGATCTTCTTGCAAGCTTTCCGAAAAGTTGTAGACACTGAAAACGGAGCTACAGTTGATGAGATAAGCTCGTTTTATGTTCCGTTCACAGAAATCGTGGTGAAAATACATAACTCTTTAGTGCCCACAAAAACTACTTTTTGTGGCTCACAAAGTTTCTTCCATTTTGATCTTTCTCGATATTTGGATTTTGTTAAACCATATAATTAAATCCATAACATCATATAATTATCTCCATAATTATTTATCTCATGTTTAGATAGAAAACTCAATTTATCAGCCTTGTCACACATGTCAAATAAATCAAGGAGCATTTCTAATTAATTTCTTATTGGTGTGACCATGTGGGATCTATGTCATTTGGCAATGGAATCTGAAACTCCTTTCGATTCCATAAATTACAAGCGGCACCTAGCAATATGCATTGTAATTACCCAAAAGACACAAATGATAAGTACCTGCTATATCACGATCCCTAAAGCAATAATTGTCTCGTGTCAATTCCATGTCTCATGATATCATGAATTAATTATGTACAAGACAAATAAGTAGTTTGTTAGAAATGCCATAACATAAATGATGTCACCTTTAATTCACCTCCTCTTTAAAAATTCATTAACCAAATTGTTAACTTCATTTCACCTCTTTTTTTTTCATAATTAATACATATTCGGTCTAAATATTTCATATGAATCTCCCAACTATATATTTTGTCTATTTATTTGAAAATATTTTGTCGGAATATCCCTTGTGATTATTCTCACATTGCAATATTTCGATTTTGTCTAATGTAAAGGGTGCTGAAGTTATATTAATTTTTTAAATCGACACTGTAATATATGAAATTCTCACCTAGTTACAAATTCAATTGTCTATATCATGGATTAACTTAAGTTAATTGATACTTAAAGGTATTATAGTTAATTTGTTATTTAGTTAAATAATTGAATTTGCCTGAAGAGATATTCGTGTTTTTTAAATTCTCTTACTTTATAAAAGAAATAATTTAGTTAGAATTAATTGCACATTTGTATTTTTTTTAACTTTTTATTAGTAATGTGATTGTATATATGTGAAATAAATGAGTTTTGATGTTCTATTTGTAAAATAATAAAATTAATTATTATATTGTATTATTTGTTATTAACCCACTACCGTTTCATTACTCGATAATTTTAACGGGTAAAGGTAGAGTAAGGTAAGGTCAATTTTATAGGTAAGATCAATTCTTAGTGGATATGTGTATGAAATGTTTTCATCCTACCCGTATCGTAACCATTGACACTCGTAATTCCAAGTGTTTGGGTTCTATTTTCTGTCATTTGCAACTAATAATAAATTAAAAATGGCCTCTGAGTTTAACTCGCATATAAGTTTTTTTTTTCTAATTTAATAAAATGGCCTCTGAGTTTAACTCGCATATAAGTTTTTTTTTTTCTAATTTAATTATCATTTGTTTCCATGTTTAAAAGAAAACATTTGTGTCACAATAAAAATAGCAAGCACGCACACTCCTGTGTAAGTCGGTTGGCACATCATTTACAATAAAGTGTTTCCTCTTTTACCTTTTTTCAATCTAAATGGGAGTCAAATTCTCTCTCAATTGACTAAACATAGCTTCCGAGTACCATACTGACTAAAACTAATAGATAATTTCTTTCCTCATTTAATTATCTCTATTTTCATATGTTAGAAAGTTTAATTTTATCACACTTTAAAAATGGCAAGTAGCTAGTTTTCTATATAAGTTAATAGTCTACTTTAAAAAAAATTTAAAGTAGACATGGCGACGATGGTAAAAGCTCCACCAGGCATGGCTAACCCGGGAAAGCATTGTTTTACATTGTCTCACGTATTGTTCGAAATTGATACAAAGTATATTCCAATAAAAACAATTGGTCGTGGAGCCTATGGCGTTGTCTGCTCCGCCATCAACAAAGAAACGGAAGAGAAGGTTGCTATAAAGAAGATCGCTAATATTTTCGATAACCGTGTCGTTGCACTCCAGACACTGCGCGAATTGAAGCTTCTAAGGTAAATTATTGCACTATCTCTTTGTTGCGGTAAATCATTAATTATACGTAATATATTTTTAACTTCGTGACATATATACACAATTGATTTTTTGAAATTAATAGATGACAATTTTTTATGCATGGAAACTATATTTTTCTGCAAATCTATGGCAATATGTATTTTTTTTTTGTGTGTGTGTGTTTTCATTTATTAAACATTTATGCATATATCCACCTTGTCTCCTTAATTTTGCATGTGTTAATAGCACTACATTTTGTATTTGCACAAATATGAAAAAACAATAGAGATTTGTACGAAACATATATGGAATGATGAACAAAGTTTAGCTTTTTTAACTTTTCCTTCTTTTTTGAGAACTGAAGTGTTTAGATAAATATGACCAAATTAAGGAAAAGGATTAAATGTAACTTGTGGTATTATTAGATTGGTTATATGATAATTGATAATTTCTTGACTTTCTAAATAAAAAACTAACATTAAAATTGATTTTTATAATCAGACAGCTGAGGCATGAAAATATCATAACTGTTAAAGACATCATGATGCCACCTCACAAACAAACATTCAAAGATGTATATGTGGTGTCGGAGTTGATGCAAACCGATCTGCACCAGATCATCCAATCGCCTCAGCCTCTCTAAGATTACCATTTACAATATTTTCTTTTTCAGGTAATTAAAATTGATCTAATTAAATCAATGATTGGCCTGATTGACTCTATTTTATTTTCTTTGTCAGCAATTTAATTTATATTAAATGAATCTCAACACTAATTGTAATAAATCTGAACCAAACTATATAAAAGAATTATGTGTTTTGATAGGAAAAAAACTTTGCTCGGTTAAAATTGATAAAAAAATGTAATAACAATTTCTATTGTATCTGTTATATTTGTTTAAGATATTATTCAATATTATTTGGTGATTTCTTAGTAAATAATAAATACTAACCAAATGAGTTCAACAAAAGAAAATAGAAAATTTCAATTCAATATGTCCAGCTAGCTCTGTAAAAATAAATCATAATTTTATTTAATTGCAGATTCTTCGAGGTCTCAATTATCTCCACAGAGCTAACATCCTTCATAGAGATCTCAAGCCAGGCAACATTTTAGTGAATGCAAACTGTGATTTAAAAATATGTGATTTTGGTCTTGCACGGACAAATTCCACAAAAGACGGCCAATTTATGACGGAATATGTTGTCACAAGATGGTAAGTGTATGTTTCCCTTCCATTTAACACTCCTACATGTATATATTTCATAACATTCATCAAATTCAATGATAATTAACATAATATATTTTCATAGGTACCGCGCACCGGAGGTTCTTTTGTGTTGTGGCGTGTACAATACAGCCATTGATGTATGGTCTGTTGGCTGCATACTTGCCGAATTACTCGGCCGCACGGCAATATTTCCTGGCACCAACTGTCTATCTCAGTTAGAAATGATTTTCAATGTACTCGGGACACCTTCAAAGAAAGATATGAACTTTATAGACAACCCGAGATCACTCATGTACATCTCATCCCTACCGTACACACCAAATGTGCCACTACAGAGGCTCTATCCGATGGCAAATCCTCTCGCAATTGATCTATTGCAAAGGATGCTCGTTTTGGATCCAAGCAAGAGGATTAGAGTGGACGAGGCATTACAACACCCGTATATTTCGCACTTATATGATCCAGCTGCCATGGACCATCCATCAAATGCAGTGATTGATCTGGAGATAGATGAGAAGATGGGGATAGATACGCTACGTGAGAACATATGGCTGGAGACGCTATATTATTAATAAGAATCATGTGTTTTTTGTTTGTGTTTATTAATTTTAGTACAAGTTAGTAGCATGTTTTTTTTTTCATCTTTTTTCCTTTTGCTAAATCTTATTTTAGTTTGAACAAGACGGTTTTTTTTTTTTTTGACAAAAGTTAAATTTGGTGCCCGCGCCTGTGTGTTTAATTGAAGATTATTAAGATTAATGACGAGAAGTAGTTAATTATGTCATAATGATTACGTTAGATTCATTTATGGTATCTTGTTTAATTTTATGTTTACTTTTGCATGTGTCCGTGCGCATATAAGTATGTTGAGATACTTGAGAAGTCACAAAGGACACACTAATAGTGAAATCTGTTCAAACTTGTGAAAGTTTGTTAATTTTGAGATGTTATAATAATTAATAAGTGGCGTTTCATGTTCCATTATTGCTATAATAAAAGTGTGACGAGAAATAATTTATTATATAATACGTGATTATTATTGTAAGATTAAATTTTTTTAAAGGCAAAAAGTCCGTTTCATATATTGAAACTGGTAATTTACAAATCTTTTAAATATTAGGCGGTCTTCAAATAGTAAGTGGTCCCTCTAAATAGTTAGTAGTTACTCAAGTAGTTATTGACTGAGAGAAGAAACGGGAAAGGTTACGGAAATAGTTAGGTGCTCCCTAAAAAAAAAAAACATCAACTCCTTTCCCCGAAAATCCAAAAAAAAGGCCGTTTTTATAGACTGGGAACTGAAGTTCTTCCAAACAGAATTCAATTGAATGCTATGATGCTCTCAAGCTTATTCTGTATCTATACTCGCCCCAATTTAAGCTCAATAAATCAGAGAAACGGGAAAAGTTACAATAACTACGAAAGCTTTTGTGCTGCGCGGAGGTCAAACTAATTGTTTCTATATCAGCTGGGAATTTCTTGATTCGTCTAATCTCCTAGGGAAAAGGGGAAATAAGAAATTATTTGAAATGTACATTGAGAAATAAGATATTTTGATATTTTGATAGAATATTTAAATTTTTTAAAAGTTTCAATGGGCATACCGACAATTGCCTTCACAAAGTTTAATTCTTTATTATGTTCGATAATGTCATGTTTTCCTCACCAGATGAACGCAATAAAAATTAGAAAAACAGAACTTGAAGCCAATTTAGATTTCAAATAAGAAAATTTGGACATTTTTATTTTTTTTTCCCAGAGTAATAGCACTAATATTAGTACAATAGATATTTGCTAATTGCTACCCTTTATCACCAAAATCTTACGCAAGCAACCTTCAAAAAAAAAATCTTACGCAAGCAACTGGATTTCTGCTGATTTACAAATCCGTCAAAATATTAATCCTGCCATTAACATTATTGTCGAGAATAGTATGTATATAAGCCATTACAATAGTAATATTCATAATTTGCCAAGCAGTACCTAAACATCTCAATATTGCTAAATGCCATACAGTATAATACGTATATAACTAACTTTTTGTCTCAAAAACAACGGGAAGTAGCTGGCCAATATTGTGCTTTCTGACCAAAAAAATTCAGAAAAAAGAACCGATCCATAAGACGATCTTTGACTTGCTCAAATAAGCCCCTGAATAATTTGAGAATTTGAAGAATCATACAATCCAGCATGTTTGCCACCTCTACTCGTACTGGTGTTAAGGTGGATTCCCGCAAACAGATCACAACTTATTTGAATGGTTAACAAACAAAAAAGTGTAAGATATCACTTCAGCAATTATCGCCCTCTGAAAGAGGAAGCCTTTGGAGTAATGGACAGTTTCTCTTCTTGATATGGCTGTGTGGCCGGGTCGGTCATGCTCGGCATCCTATTTACGCTTCCTTTGCCTTTTCTTGCATTTGGACCGATTTCTTCGATCAAGTATTTCCACCCGTCAATCGGCCGCCTCCTACTAAAGATGTGGGTCTTGATAAAGCTTGCGATCTGCACCCAAAATTATCGTAATTGTTAGAATTTAGCAAGGAATTGAATTTCAACAAATGCAATCTAGTTTAACTCAGATAAGCTTTCCCTGTAAAAAAAAAAAAGTTTAACTCAGATAAACCAATTATGCTCCTTTTTGTGCAATTAACTCCAAACTTTACCAAACTTAAAAGAGTTAATTTAACCCAATGAAGGTCTAATCTGTGAAATTGAGAGGCTATGTTGAGTCAAATTTTTGACTCAATGACCTCAAATTACACCGGTACATGACTCTACCAATTAACACATACTAGAATCACACCCATAGTAGTCAGATTTCTGTAATATGAGATAGTACATAACCATCAAAATTATATCCTAAAAAGACAGATAGTGTATATATTTAAAGAAATACCATGTGTTTACCCACTTCTGAAGATAATCGGGAAAACGCTCAAAATAGAAATGAAATTCATCAATCCTCAGAACCCCAAAAATAAAATGAATAACCCACCTCATAAACCCTAAGCAAATGAAATATTGATGTTGCCTATGGAACAGCAGAGATTTGGTATTGGACTGTATTGTGAGCAGACTTCTCAATGTACAATTTTATTATTACCTCAAAATGTTGTCACAAATTGTTACATGCAATACAAACCATGAACCAAAAACACCTATATGTACATGCTAATGTCAGTTCCAGGATGTCTTTTACACCATTCTTTCATCTGATTTATTTACTAATGCAAACTTGTTTTATAAGCAATGTGTAGATGCTTCTACGAGCATGAAACCAACAATGATTAAGTCAGTTATATATGGGTCTTGGTCAAACAAATTGGAGAAGGGTCAATGTCGATCTTCATAAAAATTAAATTGACATTTCTTTTCATAGTTTAAGAATATTATCTTCTTTTGTTTTGCAAGGGCATAACTGTAATAACTGATAGCCAACATTGAAAATGATAAAAAAAAATGGTACCTGATATTTGCTGAAAGCAATGCGCCGTTCGAATTCTTGGAGAAGGATGTCTTCTTCCCTCTGAGAAATGTCCCAAATATTCCCATCCTGCACCTTTGATGTGGTCTCCCACCCGTCAGGCTTTGTCTTAAGCTCTGTTGTGCTTGGTACTTTTGATTCACATGATTCGTTGTTGCCGGAGTCAAATATTCTACACAAGAAAAAGCGTTTCGAGTGAAGTATCACTTTGATTTCCTTAACCAAATGTTTATGCTAAAGCATAAAAAAAACTTATCAATCGAACAAAAAAATAGGAAAAAAGGCGAAGATTTGAGTTTTTTCAACTGGGAAAAAAAAAGAAAAAGTCCTGTTTTATTTCTTTCCTTTTTATGCTTCCTTTGTTGATTCATTCTTGTAAGGAAGAATCAAGTTAAACTAAGAAATTTACACCTTTGAATTGCCCATTGTCACTTTCTGTTGCCTTCTATTTCAAACCAGTATATAACTAGCATTGCTTGTATGATTTTAAAAGGCACAAATGAGGGCACTTCCGGGCTACTTTTGGATCAAATTAGTCTAAATTACACGATGTAACTGGATACTTACTATACAGTATACATGTAATATCTACTACCAGGTCGAGCTTGATTGCAAAGCAGGATTTACTTGAGCTTAATTCCTTCTCAAATTGTACTATTTTGTTGGTCCTGAAGTGTGTTTTTTAATATAGCCAAAATAGTACAATGATTATTGGCCTAATAACGCAAAAGTTCATTCCATTGCTATTATTTATACTATACATAATAATATAGCTAGTTATGTCTTACTCTGCGCAGGAATCAAGAAGGCGGTCGATATCATCCCCTCTGGTCCCACCACCAAGCCTGGATTCTTCCAGTTTTTCTAATTCCTTGACCCACAACCCAGCATGTATCCTCTGCTTCTTGATCCTATACTCGTCCCCTTTTCTCTTCCCTTTTCCCTTCTTCTCCCCCTCGTTGACTCTCTCTAGTGCCCCGACTTGCAACTTTGCTGCTCTTCTCTCTTCCCACCTGCCATAGCCTAACATAAGTATCTTATTGAATAATATCATTGATTTTTCTGGACATTTGTTATATTTTAGAATAGAGCCCAAATTACTCAGCATTTCTTAGATAAGAAGTTATTATTTCTTTTGCGATGTTAACATTATGCAGTTCTCACAGACTAAACCACGTAAACTTACCTGAGGTACCATACATTTTAAGGTCTAAATCCAATATAGTAAATGACCTTGAAGCGTTCTTGTATTTCAGCTTGAGCGAAAACACTACAAAATTACTTCTTTATTTCTGGTACTCTCTCACTGGCTTGCACTTTCAGTTTTTCATTGTCTGGCTTATTAATGTACTGTCCAATAGTACAGTCTCAACCAGTATCTGACAAGCATTTACATGTAAATCAGCTTGGTATGAAGTTAAGTGTCAGTGCAAGCACTCTATATATTGAAACTACTTAATCTAATTGCATATGGCGTACTTGTTCAGGTTTTTAACAGAGTATTTTGTATTAGTCAAGGTGTAAAAGTAACAACATGTTCACATTATTGCACCAACTAACTACTTACCGCTCATCCATCTCAGCCACGAACGCCTTCGTATCTTCATCCATATCAGCTGAGAGGTGAGAATCACCATCGACAGATTCGGAGGTGTCAGCCGATTCCCACGGCGCGCGATCGGTTGGGGTGATGCTGGTCGAGGTAGGGGTGGGGTCGTCGTCGTTCGGCAGCCACGCTGTCTCCCATGCGTCGTTCCATTCGTCTAATCCGGTGGAAGAAGCCGCCGCGGAGGCGCGAGAGGGAGGTCGGCGGGTGGACAGGTGGCGAGCAAAGTGTGTTGGAGAGCCTGGGAAGTAAGAGAGAAGGCGCTTGAGGGAATGCATCAGTGCCTCAGTGGTGTTCGACGAAATGATGTAGGATTTTCCCTTCTAAAAGTCGTTACTTTTTAGTTGTTACATTGGCGAACTCCAAAACAACACACTTCGGCTGGCCCAAATTTCTTCTGGCCCAATAGGGTCCGGATCCCTAAAGTAACACAAATTTTGAGTTTCGGACCGTCCGATCAGGATTCGGGATCCAAACTCAAAATTTGAGTTACTTTATGGGATCCAGATTCGGACCAATAGGTGTTGTCGAAACAATTAAACCAACTAGTAAGCTGTTAGTTATTACATTGGCGAACTTCACAAAATCACACTTCGGCTGGACTAAATTTATTCTGGCCCAATAGGCGTTGTCAGAAACAACTAAACCAACTAGCAATCATGATGTCACAGATGTGTAATTCAATTATCAAAGAAAAGCCCAGCCCATGACACTCCACATATGCCCTACTAGGTTTAGGGTTTACCCTCGCAATATATAGAACGTCTTTCTCGCTCCGCCTCCACTCTCTCTACCCTCCGCTTACACCGAGAGAGAGAGAGAGGCGCCATTGACGATCGCCCTCTGGAGCCATGGTGCACGTCAGTTTCTATCGCAACTGTAAGCACTCTCTCCAAACCCTAGCACTAACTTCCCCTCAGATCTCCATTCTAACTAATAATCCCTTCTCTCTCTTTTTTTTTCTCAGATGGGAAGACCTTCAAGAAGCCGCGCCGTCCTTACGAGAAGGAGCGTCTCGACGCGGAGCTTAAGCTGGTCGGTGAGTACGGTCTACGGTGCAAACGCGAGCTCTGGCGCGTGCAGTTTGCTCTGAGCCGGATCCGAAACGCTGCAAGGGAGCTCCTAACGCTAGACGAGAAGAACCCGAGGCGTATCTTCGAAGGAGAGGCGTTGCTTCGTCGGATGAAGAGGTACGGGCTCCTGGAAGAGAGTCAAAACAAGCTTGATTACGTGCTTGCTCTTACTGTCGAGAACTTCCTCGCCAGGAGGCTTCAAACAATAATCTTCAAAACTGGCATGGCGAAGTCGATCCACCATGCCAGGGTTCTCATCAGACAGCGCCACATTAGGTAACATTTTTTCACCATCCTTGGTATTTATTTAACTTTCAGTATAGTTGTGCAAAAGTTTTCTGATTTCTTTAGATGAATAGATTCAATCCGTAGAAATAAATGGTAGTACCTGGAACAGGAGTCATGTTTTTCATATTATTAAAAAGTAGCTTACTGTTTACTAGTTTTTATGACTTTTTTATATTAGTATTGTTAGTTGTTAAGAAGTGATCAACTCGTTTAGTTAGACTGCTTTAAATTCTGATTTATGATTTGTGCTTTATATTTTTATTTCGTTTTTGTTATTGAGCTTTTATAATGGGCAAAATGATGAATAAACACGTCAATTACTCACGATGGTCATCTGAAGCACATTTGTTGTGTCTTACTGATGCATAAACTATTTTCTGATGCCCAAACTTTATTTATGTTGCTTGTTCAAGTACTTCTCCCAGTATTTTGTTTTTGAATACAATTTATTTGGGATACACGATTTTGTGATCAACTCTATTATTCTGGTAAAACTTTAAACAACCATCCTTGTAAATTTGAATTAGGATTTCAATTGTGGGATTTAGAATTTAATTGGTGGTTTTTTGTTTAAAATTAGTATCAACACACATTGCTGCTTTATAGGTTGTTGCTGAACTCACTTTTAGTTGCTATATCATTAGGCACGTGAGGAGAATCTAAATACTCACGATGGATGTCTGAGATTTACTTTATGATTTGTTTATAGTTATTCTCTGATACTAGGTGTCTCTGACATCAATTGAAACCAGCATCATCGTTTAATCATACGAGTTTTACAGATTTTTTTTCTTTGCTTGGGGTCACTATGAGGAAATAAATAAACCAAAGATGTCTGAGGGTGCAATTCCCATGATTTTATTAAATAGTCCTTTTCATTCTGAGTGCCCGAAAAATCTGTTATTATAATCACTACCTTTGTACCTGTTGGTACAACTATGTGTGAGGAGTTTTTTCTTCCTCACATTTGTTTGTGATTTATACTGTTTGCTTTTAATTTTTATCATGTTTTTGTATGTAAAAAATGGTCCTCTTTATTTAGTTATGATTTTTCTAGTTTTATGAAATCCCAAGGCACAATGATGTTTGACATTGCTAATGTATGTCTGAGGTTGCAAGATCTGTGACTGCGTCTATTATTCCTGAGTGCCTTTTTTGAAATGATATTTTGGATAAAGTAGTATACTATATTTTCAAAACATACACTCAAATCTGATATTTAGCTTATGAAATATTCATGAAACAGGGTTGGACGACAGGTGGTGAACATCCCTTCATTCATGGTGAGAACTGATTCACAGAAGCATATAGATTTCTCTCTGACAAGCCCCTTTGGCCAGGGCCCACCAGGCAGAGTCAAGAGAAAGAACATGAAGGCTGCTGCAAAGAAAGCAGCTGGTGGTGATGACGGTGAAGGGGAAGATGATGAGTGAGCAAATCATATGCTACCATTAATCAAACCCATGCATTGACGCATGTGTGTGATCATTTTTGAATTTGTTCTTTAGTGGAGATTTTTTTTTTCCTTTGGGTAAATGCATACTGTTGTTTGGCCTCAGCTTGAGATTTTTTTTAGGAATTAGTGAGAATATGCTGAAAAGTTTCATTGTATGATTCAATTGTCTTTTGGATGTGGGAATCTGATGAAATTTTGCTGTCTAGTAGCGTTGCGTTAGTTGAGTGCTAAGATTTTGACTTCGTTTTTATAATTTTTATTTTGTTGCATCTCATCGATGTAGTAAAATCAATATATTAATTAATAGTAAGCAAAAGTAATATATTTTGTTAATAGTAAAATTAGTATTTTATTGCTCTTGTTTTTGCGGATAATTTGGCTTAGAATTTTCAGTCTTTTACGTCCAAATATTACAAATCTAATTTAGGACTTGGTTTACTGTTCATATCAAATTGATATATATATATATATATATTCGGAGTCCGAATCCTCTGTGCTAACTCAAATTTTTAGTTTAGATTTGGGCCCTCCAATTCGGACTAGTCCGGGTGAATCCGCATCCTCTGCATTAACGTACCATTTGAGTAAATGTTTAAACCGTGTGATCAGAATTTGGACTAATCCGGCCTAACATCTAATGCATGTGGCCCTTTAATATTAGTGTGATTTTAAATTGGACGATTCAGATCTTAACTCAAAATTTGAGTTGATACAAAGAACCTGTTTTAGAAATCCTTATATAATTACTATTCTATTGATATTGACATGATTTTAACTATAATTTTCGTATGTTTGCATATATGCAAGTACAACGCAGAATAAAATTTTTAACCTTCTAGGTGTATAACTTATTTTTATTTTTACGATAGTTTTTGTGAAACCTTCTAGGTGTATAACTTTATAAAGTTTTCAATGGATTTTATTTACTCTTTGCTACATGGGTTACAACAAATGTTTTGTATATATTTTGTGGCCCTCTTAGTCAACATGTTGAACTTTAGTTTCTTAATTACATAAGACAAATTAAGTCACAAAGCCCAAGATTGTGATTTGTGAACACCAAAGATCTCTAGATTTGGTGCTGTTTTGGGAATAAATTAAGGCTATCCAAGAAATCTCTCCTTCTCTTTCTTTGAGTTCCCCATACTTCACTCCCCCTGGTTTCAGGATCTCCCTCATTATTATTATCTCTTCTTTAAATGTGTTTTGAAAGTAATATTATATTTCTTGTGTTGATTTAACTACCATCCATTATACATTATTACACATTGCATATTTATGATAATGTATTTTTCTTTCCCTCTCGTCCCTTTCTTCCTCTGATTTCCATCCAAACAAAGTGTTAAAAAAAAATGATAATTTTATACTTATATTTTTACTCAATTGCTGAATGCTACATGTCACATAAAAATTAGTTCAAATTCTCTACTGTAATTGTTATTTTAATCCTGAAGTGTTATACAGTTATTGGCAAACGAAATGGCTTCACATGAGTAGTGTCAATTTTCTTTTTTAAAATAAATAAGCGTACATCTGTCATTCGTTGTATATTTCATTTGATATCTTGAAAATTTATTCGAATTGAAAAAATAAAATTATATATACTTTTTTATTTAAATTTTTTAGATTTCGTTTTAGTCATTCATGAAACACCTTGATATATCAATCATTATAAAGTTTTCAGATATTTGATTTTTTTCAGATTAGTTGGTGAACGATCAAACGGAATTCAAATTATCCAATTTTTGATATATCTCCTATAGAAATGATGCGGTATTAAGGAATATACCATAATGCATATACTAGACTTATCCGAATTAAAAGAAGTGACATAATTCAAGATGTACAACCAGTGCATTGCCCAACTATAACGGGTTAAAGAAAAGCATTGCATAGAGTACTGTTTGCTGATCGACTAGGAAAAAGAGTATGCGATTTTAGGTTTTCGGATTCATTTGCGCGCGTGCATAATTGGGTATGTTTGAATGAAGTGAGAATAACTACAATAGAAGCTACTCGAGAATAGAGACTATTTGGAATAGTCATATACATCTAAACAACATATTTGTTATTCGGAATAACTAGAACAACTGTTATTTTTTATTTCTTGTAAATGTTGGAATAGTTACTATTCATAAGTGTGAAGAGAGAAAAAAAAACTTCATTTTTGAATTTTCGCCAACACAATTCCTAAATGACAAAGTTGAAGCCAGTTCAGTCATCTCTACATTGTGACAATTTGTTTGAGACCCCACTTGCCTATCTTTTCTTTTAATTAGCACATTGTTAACACTATAATTTCTCGGTTACAGCTATTTACTATTTCAAATGTACTATCCAAACAATATTTTTACTAATCCGAATAGCACTATTTTTACACTAATATGAAAATCACTAGTTTTTCTCTATTCTCATCTATTAATTTTAAATTTCGCTATTATAACTATTCTAGCTCCAAGCACTTGGATATAGCCCTTCGTCCAACCAAGTGGTGTTTTTGCGTTTTCAAAGTTCAAACAATGTGTATGTGTTTTTCAAATATTAAATTTCATACAATTCAAGTATTGTTTGTTGATATATCAAAAGTCATTAGTTTCAGATCATTTTAATTCTACGTCACTTGATGCACGGTGAACTTATATCAAATCTCATTATTTTTCATACTTAAAACGTTAAATTTATTTTTGAAGATTGTCATGACTTTTAAAATAAAGCAATATCAAATAATCCTCTCTTTTATGAATTGTTCTATGTGTGTGGTTAATTGCCTTTTTGTAACTTCAAAACGCTTGATCTTAATCGGACAACACATAATTGAATGGTGCGTAACATTACTATGCAAAATTCAGAAAATTTTCACTATGAAAAAGCATTTGAATATTTTACTTAATATTGTTCTTTATTTTCTATACAAACAATAATTGATTTCTCTTTCTAAAAAATCTTAGAAAAAAGGTAGCACATATTTCGATATCTATTGCACAATACGTCAAGAAATTGCATGATTTACCTTTTACGTTTACATAATGATTTATGATTTGTAATACAAAACTAAAATGTTATTTTACTAAATTTTTCAGCTTATATTTCTCTAACATTTGCATTAAGAGATAATGAGCCCGTCACAATGTGCTTCCGAGCTCAATTGGATACATTTGTATTGTGCAAGAAAAAGTACATGAATAATGCTATTTGAGTTAGTGGATGGGAATAATGGAAAAATTATATTAATCTTAAATATTGTGAATATAGTGTTCATTTTATGCTATTTAGGTCAGTAAATTTGTTATTTGGATTGTATAGTTGGAATAATAATAGAGAAAATTAATCAATTAGTATTTGTATTTCAGTCCAAACACTGTTTGAAATAATAATGATATAAAACGTGATTTATAGCATTAGTGTTTGAAACACTAATGATATAAATCACGTTCTTATATTTAAATAGTCGAATAGAATCACTCATATTATCATCGTTTAAAATCTTGTAAGATAATATATTTTACTATGTTTCGATTTTTTTTTCGAATTATTGAAATATGGTCCTATTTTACATAAAAACATTTTTTTTTGCTATTTTAGAATCATTTTTAAAATTCAAAAATAGTAAAATGTTTTGGAAAATATTAAAATGTGATATACTACATGACTTTATGTAGATCATATTAAGCAATTTAAATCATTTATTGTAAATTCAAAAAAAAATTCCTTAATAAAATATTTTCACTGGAGAAATTAACACATATATAGTGGGCATGAATAAGTTCCAATTATATATTGTGAATTAAATCTCCTACAATGTCAGATGCAACCCATAATTTCTTCCAAGAAAAAGTAGGCATTTATTTCCGATAGAGTTATAATTGGGGCCCCTTTTATCTAAAGATCTGGCATAGATAGTGGATGGATTTATTCACTTATTATTTCATCCAGCCTAGATCTTTGACCCCCCCCCCCCCCCCCCCCCCCCCCCCCCCCCTCTTCCTGTAGAGATATATGACTTGCTTTCTTACAATACTGTTTCCCCAATCCCTCCAGTACAAATAGAACTTCAAAGATCTGTTGTTTCAAATATTTATGGACTGGAGAGAAGCGGTGATTGGTGCACTGGCGAAGTGAAGAAATTGTGACCCCTGCTGTGTTGTGCCCCCAAGAAACGGACCACTTTTTAATGCTTGAATTTAGTTGGTCATGTTGCTATCCGATAAAGCCGAAATTTTTATTTATAACATTTTAACAAAATAAATTAATAAAATAACCATCGTTTCTGGTCAATTCTAAATCTAACACGGCCGCAGAATGCCGGAGCGGACCCATATGAGGGAGGCCGCAGAATGCCAGAGCGGACCCCCATATGGGGCCGCAGTATGCCGGAGCGGACCCGGGTCCGCAGAATGCCGGAGCGGACCCTGTTCTTTATATCCCGAAAATGACAGAGAAATTTCATTCCACACTCTCACACATTCTCTCTCCTGAGTTAGCTCTCTGATCTGTAAGTTTTTTCTCTCTTCTTTTAAATTTTTATTTTTATTTCAGTAGATTAATAATTTAATTAGAATAATTAATTTAGCAATAATTAAATTAGCAATAATTTAATTAGAATAATTAATTTAGAATAATTAATTTAGTTAATTTTTAATTGTAGGTTTTTTCTGTATTGAATTGGAAAAATGGCTCTTATGGTATCCATCTACACTGGTGGTGATGTTTTAACAGGTCCTAACGGGGTTTACTATAGTATTGGACCTGTTACTGTGATCCCGGTATTGCCGGGTACTGATTATTTGGGACTTAAATCAAGTATAAGTCAGAATTTGGGGTTGGATCAGAGTTAGTATGACCTCAAAATTGATGCCAAAATTAGCATGCCGACTAGTTCGGCACAAACCTGGTTCCAACTATTTCCAGTTCAGAATGAGGGAGTCTGGCAGGTATTGTACAACCAAACCATGAGTTTTTCTGGGGGTGCATACAAGATAATTGACCTATATGTGGAGGTTACCAGAACCCGGCGTTCGAACCCAGTTATGAGGTTAATCCAGGGTCGTAGTCGGGGTAACTCATCCGGCTCTAGTCCGTCCCCTGTCCAAATTGACCAACCGTCCAGTAGTCGAGCCCCAGTTCAGAGGGACCGACCCTCCCGTCGGGCCCCAGTTCAGAGGGACCAGCCTTCATCTAGTCGGACCGCTCATTGGGGTCAAACTTGTGATCCGGATGAATCCGATGAAGAAGTGGATCCGGAAATACTAGAGGCAGAGGAAAATTGGGGTCCTGTTGATCCTGAGGGTATGAGCGATTATTCTGACCAGGAAGATACCGGGCCTGTGCTCGGACTATCAAAGAAATTCAAGATGGATCGCGGGTTTCGGATAATGGATCGTGGGTTTCAGCACCCGATTAATGCTTTCAACGACACATCAGGGTTTATGGAAGCCAATTCGGGTTTGTTTGGAAGTAGGGCAGAGTATGAGAATGAATTGTCCGAGGGACAAACATATGACTCAAAAGAGGAAATGAAGAGCGCAATTGCCAGGTTTCACATCCTTTGCAACAAAGAGGTAAAACCTACGCACAGTGACCGCACAAGAATGAGGTTCAAGTGCAAGGACAGTTACTGTGGGTGGTACATACTCGCAAGGGCCACCGGTTATGGAACACAATGGCGTGTCTCCAAGAGGTCCGATAAAATGAAGACGCTGGGGGGCTTTGGAAACGACAACGAGTTCGAGGTAACCTCCACACAGGAGAGAGTTCACGCTTTCATACCTGACGATTCTGGTTGGTTTACCAAGGCCAATTACAAATACACGGTGATAATCGGGGATGATCACACGGTAACTTGCACGTGCCAGAAGCCTCAATTGGAGAGAATACCGTGCTCTCATGTTCTGTCCGTGTGTCATCTCCGAGGCATCGACCCTGGCGTATTTGTAAGTCACTACTATCACATCCATACACTGATCAACACATGGAGCGCACAATGGCATGTCTATGGAAATCAGTCGGAATGGCCTCAACACGATGGCCCGGTCCTTGTTCCAGAGAAAAAAAATATTGCTGTGGGCAGAAGACAGCACGACAGAATTCCGATGTGGATGGACGTTCTACATAATAGGAGAATATGACACCAAGCCGGCCGAGATACACAAGAAAAACAAAACAGAGCTGCTCGAGCTGCACGAGATTGAGAGTTAATGTTGCTTTTTTAATTGTACTCGTAGAAATGTTGTTTATTTTCGGTTAATTAGACGTATTTGTAATTTCCGATAACATTAGCATTATTATATTGTATGCTTCTTTATATGGCTTTCTATTGTAATGTTTCTTTTGATCAAACAAACGACGAACAACAATTTCAGATTAAACGACATTTCAAACATAAGTAATTACACACAACTTCCAGTACAAACTTTACATTTTTGATAAAAATTTCCAACACAAAATCATAATCAACTTCAGAATCAGATTAAAAAAAAAAACAAGGGCCGCTCCGGCATTCTGCGGACCCATATGGGGGTCCGCTCCGGCATTCTGCGGCCTCCCTCATATGGGTCCGCTCCGGCATTCTGCGGCCGTGTTAGATTTAGAATTGACCAGAAACGATGGTTATTTTATTAATTTATTTTGTTAAAATGTTATAAATAAAAATTTCGGCCGATAAAGCAAAGTACTTGCCCTTTTAATGTCTCCTTTGTGTTATTTCTTTTCTTTTCTCATATTATATTTTTATATTCGTATATATTCATGCAAATTAATGTCAATTGATCAATTTGAAGCACGGGAGATTTTAAAGATTAACATGAATGTCATATATCCGATATAATGCTGAAAATATGTGCTTCAAAGTATGTTACCTAACCAACTTTAAAGATATTGTGAAATTGAACAATTAACAAACAAATATAATCTATATTTCCCAAGCATTAAATTACACATCTAGTACAAGTGCGAAGCTAGAATTTTGGTCTGTGTAGGCAAAATTTCTATGGTAAAACTAAACAGGAGAGCATATTTGATTGTAATTTTTTTTTCCAATACATATCATAATTTAAGAGTTTTCACATAGATGGATCAATTTCAAAATTTAATTGATAAATCGATACATATACAAATTCAAGCGAATATCTGACCTACCTACTATCTTATGTTCATATTTTCTTTCTAAATCACAATTTAAAAAAATTGATACATCAACTAAGTAACAGAGACTAGCGAGCAGTTAAAAAAAATTAATACATGCATCAATTTAAAAAAAATAAATTTTTTGTACCAATTCTAGTTGACAAATTGGTACATCAACTAAATAACATTTTAGACAAAATTGGTACACTTTTTAAATTATAAATCACATTTAAAAAAACAGAGTTAGGTTTGAAGGCGGTACTAATGAGCAGATGCACGGTTAGAGAAGGAAATTAGTCACGCCGTTACCAGTCACGTCACGTCACGTGTGTCGATCACGTGACGTGACTATCCTCCACCATCTAGTCACGTTACGTCATGTCACGTGACACGTTAGTGACCAATTTTTTTTCAAAATTAAATCTTAATTATAATTTATTTTGTAACAGTTTCTTATTTTTTTTTGTACATTTTGTTATTATTTTCTTTGAACTAACTTAAACATGAAAACAATAATCAAACACAATCAATCACATCACGCGAATAGTGGCGTCACGTGTTGTCATGGCGTGACCACACATGATGTGACTGTGCGCTATTACTTCACGTCATGTCATGTAAAAATAAATTTTTGACATGTGCTGTGACGTGACGTAACTAAGTCACGACGTGTTAGTCACGTCACGTCATGTTTTTCCTTCTCTAGACACGGTAGTCGACAACACAGAAGCGAAGAGGAGAGTTTCTCTTCCGTGATCTACTCTGTGTTTCTGAATTGGGCTGGTCAGGGGTAGGTAAATCTAATTTCAGAGGTAAATAGAGACCTGATTTTCCACTTGATTTCTATTAAAAATAATTTCCAGGAGTAGGCGACTGCCTACCCCTGTTACATGATATCTTCGCCACTAAGTACAACCCAATTATCTCTTTTTAGAAAAATTATCCTTGTAGCTGCCTTGCTACGAAATTATCCTTGTAGCAAAACTATTTCTTTTCACCACCCGTTAGATAACAAAAAATACACGCGGTCTTATTTATTTTAGCTCACGGATAATTGGTTCGTGTCTTGGTTATGAATTTAGAAGGTGTTGACACCACACCCACCCGGAAAAATTGTTCTATACTGATTCTGGCTATAAAAAAAATATATTTCAACAATATTATAAGTTAAAAAATAAGCTAAACAAAAAAATAAAACTAAAAGAAAGTAGAAATCAATTGAAAATTTTCAAGTCGCGTACATAGATCTTTATTCTCATTATTAGAACATTATAACAGTCTCTTAAACGACTTAGATGACTGGTTTTTTAAACTGAAGGACTCGGTTAATGGAAAATCATATTCGGCTTGTCTCTCATTTTTTTTCTTTTCAAAACTCACTACATTAATTTTTCAGTGAAATGTTAATGGAAATTGGTTTACCTCAGTCTCTCTTTTTTTGGGCAGGATACTCAATGTTCTTCTATTTTTTTTCTTCTTTTTTTGTACTTTGAATGCACTAACCAACCATGCATGTTTGTAAAAGAAGATAAGTGGTAGATGGTATTTATAGGATGTAAGTTGAAGCCTCTTGGAGCTAAAATACATGGTAAACTTGGTCATCATAGCCTGCTCCATACTTGAATCTATTTTGAACATGTTTAAACAACATTTGACTGGTTTTACATAAAATATGTGAAAAGAATAAATTATATTAATTCTAAGAAAAAAATAAAAGAAAAATTATTTATGTTTTTAGAGAATTATACTTAATTTTATTTTACAATTTTAAAATGTTATGACCATGTTTATTATAAAAAAATAAGTGAAAATATAACAACAAGAATTCAGCTATCTATTTTTTTTTTACTTTCATCTAGATTTTTACAACAACTTTTTAATCAATTACAGGATGACAGATGCTGATATTTTGCAACAAAGATGTGACTAGACTAAATATGCCTAAATGTGCTAGATAAATTGCTTTAAAATAGATTTTTGTTGTTGTAGTTGTTGTACATTAGATGAAGTCCATATTATAGTGAAATAAAATTAGATAAATGCTCTTATTATGTATGAATATAGATTAACAATTTAAAATTTAAAATTTGAGATTTCAAATATTATTTTATGATCTTACCAAATATATCTGAGAGCAGCTTGGGTCCGATGCCCATCGGACTCAAAGTGAGTTTGATGGGCTCGATGACCGTCCGATATGCTTTAAGATTCACGCCAGAACTTTCGCGTCTACTTTAATATTCGTGCACATGAATCTTAAAGCATATCAGACGGTCATCGAGCCCATCGAACTCACTTTGAGTCCGATGGGCATCGGACCCAAGCTGCTCTCAATATATCTTAGATGTTTTGATTTGCAATAGGAAGTTTGTTTCTACTTCATTATTTTAACAATAATTAAATTGTTAAGAACATTTGAACAACAATTTTTCCCTCTTGAAATAATTTTTTAAATTGAAGAATGACATGTTTTATACTAATAAGAGTTAATAAATATATTAGTTTTTGAGGAAAATTAATTCAATTAATTTCCTAAGAGCGGAAACATGTGAAAGAGCAAGAATCATGCTGAAAGTCAGATGCAAATGATTTTCTGGATGAAATGAAATGTCAAATGCGAGAATCTAGCTGAAAATTTACAAGTGGTTCTTTTATTGGTCTTACCACCTGCTAAATATGGTTTGAATCTATAATTATATATTTTTAACTTGTCTCATAGTTGCTTAAACTCAGGGCAGAAAAGTTCTCAATATTTAAGCTTCAAAACTTGATGTAAACATGCATATAATTAAACTCATGAAATGCAAGTTTCTTGATGTTTTGTAACATCATAAAATTAATTTGCCATGTCTAGAGCATTTAAATGATGACTTGTACAATGACTTTGCCATTTGCATCTTGCATTTTTTTTTAAGTTCTAATTTTGAGATGAAAAGAAAATATGCTTGATCTTAGTACTAATTTGTAGCAACATAAAGAATGAGTTCAAAGAGTTGTGCATTTTAAAAATTATCCAGGTAGATCATAGTTTTGCTCTGAAAAAAATTTTGATGGGATCAAATTATGCTCATTCCTTTTGAAAATGTATTCATGATTTACTCATCGTAGCTATATATCAAAAGAAAATCACAACACAATTTCAAATGCAAACCGACATTAGTCTCATATGGCAAATCATAATTAAAATTTGATTCGCAAAATAAATGCTTAATACAAATCAGAGTGCTAATTGAAATATAAACATATTAATGATACAACCTGGAAAATTTATTTATAAGGTATTGTGAAGAAAGAATTTGACAATGATCGAAATTCAGAATTTTAATATGAAACCATTATTTTCAGCTTGAAACAAATTTTATTGATCTTGAGATAATTATTTTTAGCTTAGAATAACTCTTTTAGTTTAATAATGCTTTAGATATAATTTTTTACCACGACATAAGTTTTTTATAATTAATGTTTAAATTTTAGAGGTGTTACACAGGTTGGATGTTTTTTTGTAAATAAAATCAAATTTAATAGTTTTAACGAAACAAGCACTATGATTTGAATTCTTCAAAAGGACGACTTCGCTAATCCCTTGGACCGGTGGAGGCAGAAACACGTTTGCACCACTGATCCGCTGAATCGGTGGAGCCATTTTATGACCCGTTTATGTAATATGACTACAGAAATCAATAGCAAATGGCTCCACCGATTATATGGATCGGTGGAGCAAATGGGTTTCTGTCTAGTAGAGCTGTTTTTAATAAAAACTAAATCAATAGTGCTTGTTCCGTTAAAATATTTAAAATTAATTCTATTTAAAAAAAAATCCACAGGTTGAACTATTGCTATGGTGGAAACACTTGTGCCACCAAATATAAGAGTGTTTTTGTATCTAACAATGAAAAATAAAATTTTGACTGAAAGTAATCTGACTAAAAGTGTTTGGACTGGTAATTCAAATGTCAGTTTGTGATTAAACAAAATGTATTGATCATCTGTTTGTGACATGCAAATATGTCAAACAAGTTTGGTTTTGGATGGAAAATAATCTGACTTAAAGTGTTTGGCCTGGTCATCTTTTCCTAATGATTTTCAGTTTGCCCTGAGTTGTGGAAAAAAAAAAAACATATATGCATTTGTGATGGTGCTAAGTGCAATTTGTTGGATAATTTGAAAACATAAGTACGATTTATGCTTTAGGAAAGGACAAATTAAATCTTCTAGAAACATAATCCTACTTATCTTTTCTTTAGAAATGGAGACAAATTAAATTTTCTTTCTGCAATTCTGCCCGCTAAACAAGCCAATTGACTCACATTTCTGCTCAAAATTATATAAACCTATCCACTGGAAGTCTCTATCTCTAAACTCTAGCTATAAATTAAGAAATAGTAATACACATTGAGTCAATTTGTCGGAAATAAATCTGTTATTATTCCAAGGGAATAACATGAACCCAACCGTTGAGAGATTCACACATGAAAAAATTTCTTTGTTGAGGTTGGCCTATCGAAAAATTTGAACGGTTGGGATCATAATAACAGAAAATTTCTTTGTTGAGATTGGCCTATTGAAAAGTTTGAACAGTTGGGATCATAATAACAGGATCCTGTTATTTCCTTGAAACAACAGCTGATTTATTTCCCAATTTGTTGACCATACAAATGTGATTACTCATTTAGCATTGCTTTTGGCCCAATATAAGACTTCAGGATATTATACATTCACCACTTGTATTTGTATATGCAGGAAATTAAACTAGCGACCAAAGTAGAGAAAATAAATAAATATATATAAACTAAAATATATCTAGGATTATAAATATAAATATAACTAACAAGTCAAATATTTATACTAAAGGATAGATTGGCATGGTGTGAAGATTATCCATGTATCCAAAGCAATCTAACAACAAAATTAAATATTTTAAGGGACAAAAAGGTCTTTCCTTCATATTAAAAAATTAGTGGCGTACATACGTAAAACTGGTAAAAGAATTAGAAGTCAATTTTTCATGCTGATAGAGTAGTGATCACTGGTCACAAAAGACAAATTAAAATAGAATTTCATATTTTCATCGGCATATATATAAATAGGATCGAACATATTAAGCTCCCGTTAGATATATTTATTACACTATAAGTATAAATATATGTAATAAGAGAGAAACAAAACAGGAAAGGAAACAACTTAAAAATTAGCCTCTCTCTCTTTTCATCTCAGCAGAAAATTCCTTTTTGATCTCCATCTCTAACTAATTAAGACCTAATTAATTAAGGAGACTTCTTATGATCTCAACCTGAGGGTTATCACCATCCATCGTCTCCATTATATCCGAAAGCCGATCGCTCAAGTCGGCTACTTCACGGTGTAAACTCCTTATGTAGCTGCATGTCTCCTTGAGTAGCTTAGATGCTGATGCCTGTTCAAATTAACATATCTAATTAACCATGTCATATTAACATTCTGAACTTAATAATGTTGAATTAATTATGTGATTGTTTTGTAACAGACCTTAAAATAAGCTGAAATGTAGCTTATTGGGGTTAATCAATAAATATTCAAGTAAACTTAGCCAAAATTGAAAGATACTTCAATTCTTTTTCTTCTACATATTCCAAGAAGAGAAAGCTATACATTGATCAAATGACTATCATTTGTTTCTCCTTAAATAGGAAAAAATAGAAGTGGAAGTAAAATATAAATGCCTAATTAATTAGACATAGCTTTTGTAATCATATTAATTAATGTTCCTTACCCTATTTGCACCCCTCCTACGCGATTCGGGAAGGAGAGTTTGAAGCTTCGAGATGAGCTCACGGATCTCCTCATCGGTGATCCTCCTCGACATTAATATGAAGAAACTTATAAAAATGACAACTTATAACAACTTCCAAACGTGGTATATATATATATATATATATATATATATATATATATATATATATATGAAGAAAAAAAATGCTAGCTATCTCCTAAAATAAAAATGGCACACTACTAGCTAGGTTTTGTGGCAGAGAAGAAAAAAAAGAATGGAGTAAGCTAGTGAAGGTATCTAAATTACGGTCTGGTTTGAAAGAAAGTTTGTGCAAGTCGTCTCTATATAATAAGAGATCAAATTAAAGACCCAAGAGGTCCTACATGTCCCCTCCAGCCTCCTCAGTCTTTATTTTTTATTACTATTTATTTTTTGAATTGGACCCCTTGGTTTTATCTACCGTTACATGCATAGCCTTAGAATTACAAAGGTGAAATATATAGTATGGTTTTTACAGATAGAAATGATAAAATTGAAGTGAGAAAGAGAGAGATGATTGTGAAAATGATAGAAATGGTTCCATATAATTATTTAATGTGTTTAGTCTATATCTTAAGGTACTTAAGCTTATATACAATGAATCTATATATTTTTAAGTCTTAATTCGAGGATTGGCCCGTCTTTATCTTTCAAAAATGTTAATTAGTCTCATTCATACATTATTATATTTGACTGGTCAAATATGCAATTAAACACTCTTAATAAAAACTATCATTAACAAAAGGACCTACATCCACGTGTCAAATGGAGAAGCTAACTAATTGTGAGTTGTTATTGTTTTGGGTTGATGTGTCACTGATATGCCACAATCAATAACTCAACTGCATCCACTTAAATTAAGATATAACATTTGGGACTCTTTTTTTTTTTATGTTTCGAAACAGCACCTGGGTGGAAATTGGAAAACCGAGCAACCCAAGAAAAAAGCAGCTAAATTCGGGATTATGTTGGCTTAATATACTTGTCGCTTGAAAAGTACCCTTTTTGTTAACTTAAAAGTACCCTTGATACATATATAATCGCTTAGTCAACATAATTAATTATAGTTATATATGCATGCATGCCCTTAAAATTAAAAAAATACCCTTCATGCACATATAATAATTTACTCAACATTGTAGCGGGTAGTATTTTAATGTAACTGAATAATACCACGTGTCACGTATTGGTATTCTTCAATTAATCAATCAATATTAATTTTTTCATCTGCAGTCGAACCTTTTGTTCTGTGCATTTCTTCATTACTGGTTCATAAATTGGGTATGGTTTTCAGAGGTCAATTTGGGTCCGATGTCCATCATACTCAAGGTGAGTTCGATTGGTTCGATGACCGTCGTCCGATCTGTTTTAAAATTTGTGCCCGCAACTTTTGCGTCTGTTTTAAAATTCTTGCGCACAAATCTTAAAGTGGATCGGACGGTCCCGAAACCCATCGGACCCAAATTTGAGTCCGATAGGCATCAGACCCAAGCTGTTCTGATGGTTTCAGGGTTATGTTTTGATAAATAGGGTAACATTTTTATTTCTTCTTTTTTTTTTTCTGTTGTAGCATTTATTTGTGAATCATCCTCTTCTGTAATCTTTATAAATTTATTTTAATAAAAAATAGTGGGAGCATAAATCTAATTATAAAAATCCTTCTGAAGCAAGTAGAACGAATATATATAATAGTTGGAATTAGACGTGATAAAATCACGCGCCATAATTGTAGTATCTAATTTCGGCAGATTAATTGGAACTGGGTTTTGTATCCTTAATTTACCATACGACTACTTGATCAAGTAATTAAAGTATTAAACCTAGCATTGGCATTGCTGATTGGTGGGAAGGTGTCTCCGATAGATAGATTTATAAATTTTGCTAGTTGGAGAAAATGGTGGAATGAATCTCGCATCCTTTCTTGGGACCGCTGTTTGGTATGATTGTCTCTCTGCTCACTCACACAGTCACACATATATAGCCTTTCCAGTATATGGAGAGACCAGACCACCGAGGCACCGATACTTCGAGTGCGTATCCTCTGTGATATCTCATATTTAAGATCTTAAATATGAGATATCTCAGAGGATGCGAATTTCGATACTTCTAGCTTGGAGATCAATCAGATCACCGTCTGCATGCGGTTCTTTCCATGCTGTTATTTGTGCTGCACCTCAGTAAGGGTATAGTCATCAGAAAGTCAGAATCCCGAAATTTTTATTTTTAACATTTTAATAAAATTCATTAATAAATTAACCATCGTTTTCGGTCAATTTCAAATCTAACACGGCCGCAGAATGCCGGAGCGGACCCATATGGGGGGTACCGCAGAATGCCGGAGCGGACCCCCATATGGGTCCGCACAATGCCGAAGCGGCCCCAGGGGCCGCATAATGCCGGAGCGGTCCCTTTATTTTTTATTTTAGAAATACGAAATTGTATATATGTTAAGTGTTATTTAGTTTCGAATGCAGTTTAAATTGATTTTTGGTCGTATCGTATTTTTGGTCGTTCGTTTGAAATATTTTAGATATTTTAGATATGTGGTTTCTTTGAAATTCTTTTGTGTACTCTGAGAAAATAAAATCAACAAAATAAATAAATAACAACAAAATCAAACAAACAAGAAACTAATCAACGAAATAAATAAGTATCTGACAAAACATCTACCAATACTCCAAATAAGAATCTACCAATCTAACAAAACATCTAAGGTGTTTCTTACCTATATAGGCATTGTTACTACACTACGATGTATACTATTTGAAAATATTTATAAGGTGTTTCTTACCTATATAGGCATGCCAGCGTGACACCTCCCCAGTTGAACCTGCCCGCAGTGGACAGGTCGCGCAGAAGCTCGAGGTAACACAGCCGCACCTGATCTCCATGCGAATCCGGAAACAACCGACAGGTGATCATCTCCAAAATATAGGCGCGCAGATATCGATCAATAACCACCTGTTAAAGATTTAAATTAGAACATTACTTACAAGAAAATAAATATAATACTATTTAAATTAAATCTTGTACAAGCAAATACCTGATCTGGTCGATCCGGAAAGACCTGAAATCTCGCCCGCAGCTTTACCAAGCTGATGCAGCTGGGCGAGACCACAGTCTTATCACCTCTCTTCTTCGCTTTCTGGAGATCCTCGTGCGGGATACCCAATAGCTCTAAGCACAATGCACGAAAATCTCCGTACTCGACGCCCGTGACCGGCTCCCCAATAATAGTCATACCCCACAGGCAACTGACGTCCTGTAGGGTGACTGTCATCTCAGCATGGGGGAGATGAAAGCTGTGCGTCTCCGGACGCCATCGCTCAACGAGGCCAGAAGATAAGCCCTCGTCAGCATTCTCCTCGGCCATCTGGGATATCTGGTACAATCCCATCGAGCGTAAAACCCCCCCGTACGCCGACTGGTACCGTAGATGCTGGCGGTTGTGACGAACCGTAACCGCATCCAAACCCTGCATTTAAGTAAATAATCAGATCAAGTTCATTCATCGAAAATTCGAGATGACAAATTTATAAATATGACAAATTTACTTACCCCAGTGGCAGCCTCTAATATCCGATGCTCCGCATTCGGGTACCACAAGAAGTCGCTGACCCTGTCGGTGCGACTCCGGATACCCGGAACATCCGCCAACGCTGTCTCGATGTACTGAGACATCTCGTATGGCGTGGCTGTAGGAGCATGCTGTGTACCCCTACTGGAGGATGGTATATCTCTACTGGTACTCATGCTGTATTGGATAATATTTGGTCAAATATGAGAGTTTGGTAAAAGTCCGGTTTAACTTTGGGTACAATTCTAATTAAATTTGGATACAATTCTAATTAAATTTGGTTACAACCGAATTAAATTTGGGTACAATCTAATTAAATTTAGGTACAGTTCTAATTAAATTTGGTTACAATCGAATTAAATTTGGGTACAATCTAATTAAATTTAGGTACAATTCTAATTAAATTTGGTTACAATCGAATTAAATTTGGGTACAATCTAATTAAATTTGGGTACAATTCTAATTAAATTTGGGTACAATCGAATTAAATTTAGGTACAATTCTATTTAAATTTGGGTACAATCGAATTAAATTTTGGTACAATTCTAATTCTAAATCCTAAATCTAAACTCTAAACCTAAATCCTAATCCTAAACCCTAAACCTACACCTAATTACTACTCTACACTAAAAATTAAAACAAGAGAAGAAGAAGAAAACTTACCCGAGGTCGAAGGGATTCAAACTTCAAAAGAGATGTAATAAAATCGGAATTCTGCGGCCCTATATATAGGCCGGGGACCGCTCCGGCATTATGCGGCCCTGGGGCCGCTTCGGAATTGTGCGGACCCATATGGGGGTCCGCTCCGGCATTCTGCGGTACCCCCCATATGGGTCCGCTCCGGCATTCTGCGGCCGTGTTAAATTTCGAATTGACCGAAAACGATGGTTAATTTATTAATGAATTTTATTAAAATGTTAAAAATAAAAATTTCGGGTCAGAATCCATTGGCAATAGAAAATCAAATTTTCCTTTGTGGAGCCAGTCAGCCAGATGTGGGCATAGAAGCTTGCTGCCTTGCTGTGATAAAGAAAAGATTACTAGGTTGCATGCTAGCTTACTGTTGGTGGATCTATCAAGTCTTTGTTTCATAAACAAGATCTATGGATGTCACTGTTTCTGGATCTAAGTCTGAGATCTTCTCTCCATTTCATATTACAGCTACTAATTAAATTAGAAGACAGATTGCCATCCTCTCTCCGTTTCATAAAGCAACTACTAAATTAGAAGAAAAAGAAGTGGTAATTCACTCATGTCACAGAGTCACATATTTTTCATTTATAAATTTAGAACTAAAATTTTGAGTTTGAGCTTCACAGAATATGTTTGACATGTTTCAGAGGCGGATAGTTGTATAAGCAAAGAGGTGCTAAGCACTTTTTTTGAATTAAAATTTTTCATTTGTATTTCAAAAATTAATATTAATAGATCATTCATAAAATAAAAATAAAATTACATGATATTTACTTATTCAGTCTCCACCCCCTTCTTTCTAAATCTCAATGCTTTTTTGTTCTACCCCTACATGTGTCATATGATCATATCAAGGCTGGTAGTTGAAACAGGAAATATCCATTCCGATGTGAATGGAGATGGATGGTGAGAATGAGATAACTTCCAAGTTTCAACAAATGAGGGCCCATTGGGCTTGATGCCAGATCCATCAGAACTTTTGATTAGTTAAGTTCAACTCAACCACAACTTTTTAATTTCTTTGACTGCAGTATGGTCTCCTCAGATGCATCACATGCTTGGTACGGATGAACCTCTTCTAGACATATTGGGCCATAGAGACGAAGGTCCCTTTTTTTTATTAATACCAAAAAAAAAAACAAATTAGCAAATATGTCCTCCCCTCATTTTTTTATTAAAATTATCCGGACCGCCCCACAGTGGGGCGGTCCACTCTTCATAGCAGACCGCCCCCAGTGGGTCCACTGGCTGTACCAAACTGCCCCCCAATTGAGGCGGTCCGCTATAAAACCCCTATTAAGGCAGTTTTCTCTCTCCTGCCCAATCACAAATTCATTCTCACTTACTGAAAGAGAAAGAAGAAGAAGAAGAAGAAGAAGAAGAAGAAGAAAGAGATGCGATTTTGTGGCCTTTTTGGGTGATTTTGAGGCGATTTCAGGCAACATTAGAGGTAGATCTTCACTATTTTTTTTAATTGATTAGCTTAATTTGTCTTTTTAATTCATTTTTTAAATTCATTTTTTTTGGATGAGGAGGATGGACAAACAATCGAGGTAGAGAGAAAGAGAGCAACCGAGGTAGGTCGTCATATCGTGGCGTAGCGAGAAGAGGGTCAATTAGTGGTCAAGGAAAAAATGAGAGAAAAAAGA
Source organism: Carex myosuroides (assembly GCA_028015225.1). Classification (NCBI taxonomy): domain Eukaryota; kingdom Viridiplantae; phylum Streptophyta; class Magnoliopsida; order Poales; family Cyperaceae; genus Carex; species Carex myosuroides. The sequence goes on along the minus strand of CM051487.1, from coordinate 5,942,079 downwards.
ACAACTATGAAGTATGCCGTGATCCCCGGAACTGTCATGTATGTATGATGAAGGAATTTTTTAGACGGCCTATTCGGTATGAAATTTCAGATGATGACTTTGTGGAAAACCCCTACGGTAATGTTTCGAAAAAAAAAGGTTGATCCAAAGCCTCCACCATCGGACGATGAGTTTGTTCCGTGTACTTATACGGGTAAAGCTACCACTTCGTCTGCTATGACTGATCTAGATCCGACAAAATCCGATGATGACTTTGTTCCATGTACTTTCAAGGCTCGTTATAAGAAGTAGACTACTTATTAAGAATTTATATTGTAGACTTATTAAGAATTTATGTTGTAGACTTTATTTCATCTATTTTGTATTTGTTTATATTTTATGTTGTCAATTTTTGTATATGTAATTAAGTAATGAAAATAACAAAACTGAAGCATATAAAATAATCGAGGTAAATAAAAAATTAAATAATTCACAAACTACCAATTAAAATAGGTCACAACATACATCTAAAATAGTTCACAACATAATTTAACAAAATTTGGTAATCAGCGACAACGTCCGAACAAACTTAGTCGACGAGTTATGGGTCTGCTTGCAGATGGTTGTGCGACACTACCGGATATCTCTCTATGGCTACTACCGGTTCCTGGGCTTTCATGAGTGCGCTGGCTACTACCGGTTGCCTCAGCAACAACTCTAGTATTTTCTCTTTCATTGGTTTTGTTAATGGCATATGCATTGCATTCCAGTTCAACATGAATGGTATGATATTGAAATCGTAAATTATAAAATAAAATATAAAATCAAATGTACATGCTCGCTGCCTGTCAGAAGTTGAACGGAGAGCCTGATGTCCCATTCGCCTACCTTGCATCTGGTCCATGGTCATTACAACACGCTTGAGGGATCTTCTCCATAACCTGATCCACCCCTTTGCGGGCATGATTATAACCCCAACATAGGCCGACCACGCATGCTGGTTGGGATAAGGATGAAAAGATGCACCCCAAGTACTCGCAAGGTACTCGACATAATCATCCTCAGAGAAGTTTCTCTCTCGGCACACCGCCATAACATGAGAACAATGTAGGTGAGCTAATTGGATTCCTTGGCAAATACAGGTTACAGTATTGTTAGGTCCAAAAATAACAACATACTTGAACATCCTTTTCACAAACTCCATAGTCTTATCCGGTCTACGGCTGGTTGGAGCGTACTCACCTGGACAGTGCACTTCGAATTCCAATATGTTATCCCCGTACGGGACAACTTTCATAACTGAACCTTTCTCCCTATGTTTCCTTAGTTTCCCCTCCACCCTTGTTGAAAACGTTTGATTCCTGATCAGTAATTCGAGGGCTTTAACACGCCGTTCAACAAACCATGCATTTAACTTGTAGAATGTGTTATCTACAATTGCTGCCACGGGTAACATCTGGCTCTGCTTTAAAGCATTATTCAAGGACTCGGACCCATTTATGGCCATAATTCCCCATCGGTAACCTCCATCACGGGCTTGAAATATTTTCTCATATGCGGGTGGCTGTTGCAGATCTTTGGGATTATTTTTGCCCACCTTGAGTAAGTACGCATTTGCCTTTGGACAGTACTACACAAAAATACAATTTTAGATAAGAAAATATAAGTAAATAATTTAGAAAAATTTCATCTACAATATGTTAAATACCAAAAATAAAAATATACATACCTCGCCAAACTCTCTGAACATCTCTTCCACCCTTCTCGGCTTCTTTCTCCTGCAACCAATCTTGAATGTATCTGCAACCCATTTATAGTATCCGGTATTCTTGTTTAGGTTGTCTGCAACGTGTTGCATATACAGCCTGTGCACACACTTATCGTTCGTTGTCGACCACCCGAAATCTGTGCGATCAAAAACATATTTGATTCCTTTGTGCTGGTCTGATATGACACAAAAGAACCTATCGCCAACAACTTCTCTTCGTAAAATGCTTATGAAAAATCCCCAATTTTCACCATCCCCCTTCTCAACAATTGCAAAGGCCAAAGGCAACAACTGGTTTTCTGCATCATATGCACATGCTATCAATAGTCTCCCCTCGTAACGACCAGACATGAAGCATGCATCTATACTGATGACTGGTCTAATGTATGGCATAGTTTGAATACATGGACCAAAAGCCCATGCTATGGCCTTGAATTGCAACACGCCATCGATATCATCTATGCTCAGATTCCAACATTCATCCTTTGTGCCAGGATTTGTACTTGCTATGGCCTAGAGCAATGGTGCAAGCAAGTTGTATGAATCCTGCCAACTACCGAACATTGGCAGATCGCAAGTTCACGCCCTTTCCACAACCTGTTGTATTTTGGGGTGACATGTTGGTAAACGCGTCTGACATGTCTAGCGACCTCCTTAATGCTCATCGATGGGTCCTCCTTAACGTCATTCTCAATTACATCGGCAATAAATGAAGCCGTAAGTTGTTCATGGTCTGTCCTTGATGATGCAGACTTGCATGTATGAGGTGGTCCACACTTCTTAATAATCCATGCCTCCCTCTTACCCACAGGGGTTGCAAAAAGACGGAAGTCGCAACGCGGTGCGTCTTTACAAACCATAACTAACCTTTTTCGGTCCCTTTTTTGTACTTTGCACTCCCAGTTGCCGTGAACATGAACCTCGTTGATTTTCTTCATAAGTTCATCTAAGTTGGTATAAACCTGCTGTGGAGCAAGCTCCGAATTGTATACGACATGCTTCTCAAACCAACTTATGTCTGCCTCTTCAAAAGCAGTGGTATCGTTGAATGTAGGGCACGGATGCCTATTTGTCCTACCTCTAATCGAAAATCTGTCTTCCCTAGGTAAATAATCTCCATCATCATCTGATAAGTGATCAGAATCCCAATCGCCGTCCCATTCATCACCCGTGTCCAAACCCTTTTCTGGTATGGCATCGATCCCTTCACCATAAAGGTCAATATCACTCAGGGTAACAACGGGTGCTAGTATAGGTATTGATGGTGGTACATATGAAAATATGGGTTGGATTACGGTTTCAGGAGGAGGTGGTAGTGGTGATAGCTCGGTGGTATAATCGTCCATGTTACGATCAGTGGTATAGTCAGGTACATAATTGTCATAAACGGGTGGTACGTACGGTTCATAACTCGAGTGGCGGGGGTTGTTATAACTCGAATGGCGGGGGTTGTCATACCTCTAGTGGCGGGGGTTGTCATAACCCAAGTTGTCATAACTCGAGTGACGCGGGTTGTCATAACCCGAGTTATCATAACTTGTATTTTCCCTAGAAGTTCCAACCCCGGGTTGACGCGGCACTCTCCGGGAATATAAGTCCATTACCGGGGTACCTTGTGACTGAAAAGTATTGTAAATACTCCTCCATAACGTCTCATCTGTTATTGGATACCTGGTATAGTAATGTCTACCCCCTTACTGTGTTAATCCGAGTAACTAAATCTACATCATATCAGTTGGGGTTTACACCAGTCTTTTCATGCACCATTCCCTTAAGTTCCACAAATGAGGTATTTTCATTCACCTCGAAGTCATAGGCTGCCTCCTTAGTGTACTGTGCTCCCTCCACACCCCGGGTAAACTTTCCGTCCACATACAGTGCAACTAACATTTTTCGGTTTGATAGCTACTGTTTAAAATTAATTAAAAAATTAATTAAAAATATTAAATTAAATTAAATTAATTAAATATACCTCTAATGTTGCCTGAAATCGCCACAAAATCGCCTCTCTTTCTTCCTTTTCTTCCTCTTTCTCTTTCAGCTAAGTTAGAATGAATTTGTGAGTGGCAAGAGAGAGAAAACTATCTTATATAAGAGTTTTATAGCGGACTGCCTCATTGGGGGGCGATTTGGTATAGGCAGTGGACTGCCCCACTGGAGGTGGTCCGGGTAGTTTTAATAAAAATTCTGAGAGGAGGGTAGATTTGCTAATTTGTTTTTTTGAGGTATTAATAAAAAAGCGGGACGAAGGTGCTAAGCTGTTTCCTTTTTTAATTATGTGTTTTTCTATCTTGTTTGACTACATTGTAGTTTCCTCAGGTGCATCACATGCTTGTACGGATGAATCTCTCCTCTTTTTCCTTTTACAGAAACTGGTGCATGCTTTAGTGGCGGTGAGCCGGTGACAATGAATCTTTTATATGTTTATCTTATTTGTTATGGATGAGAATTTTTTTTGTTACCTTATCGAATTAAAGTACAGGTAAGAAAGTTTTATGTTAAACTTATTAGATAAGGGTTTAGATAAGAACTATTTTCAACATATGATTTTATAGAATAAATGATAAATAAAAAACCATATGCGTTACTTTTAGTTTCATTTAATAAAAAGTAAAAAGTAACGCATATGGTTTTAAATCATTTATATTCGATAAGGTAATAAAAAGTAAAAAGTAAAATATTGTATGAATCAATCTTATCCTCAATTACCGTGGAGAAACTAAATAAAAAGTAGAGAGCTATTGAGATTCCATTTTCTCAGAAGCAAACCAAAAAAAAAGAAAGCCAGAATTTTACTGGTAACGGGCCCTCCTACTATGCAAGTGGTCCAGTTACGAGGCCTATATCGTTAGGTATGATTCAATCCAACCCTATTTTATGCAGACAGTTTTACGTCAGAATGGGGCCCACTTGAATAGTAAGACGAGGTGCTCTCTGAGCCTCAGATTTTGATTCTTACACCACAAAATTATTGCTTTGCAAATACTTGGAAGCTATTTCTTCTTAAAAAACAAGAATAAGAAAAACTTGATATCTTCCTTGACAGCTGCTGTCAAGCTTTCAAAAAAAAAAAAAACTTGATATCTACACGTATCCTCATTGAATTTGTAGGAGAATTTCAAATGTGCATTATAAAAAGTTTTTAAAAGTTGGACAATTTCTGGCCTTTTAGTTTGCTTCTCTGAAAATTCAATTTCATATGCTGTTAAGTTACAACAAAACAGGTTTACAGAATTCAAAGTTTAGAAGATTATTTTGCTGTTTGCTTTTAGTATTTGTTTTTCTCTGTGTTTCTGGTGGTGAATTTAGTTAAATTATGGGCCTTAGCATGCCCGTCATTACATTGGGCTTTTGTGTGTTGGGTTATGTTTATTATTGCCCAGATATCTTTTGTATAGTTCGCTCAAAGTCACAGTTCATTGATACTTTACAACTTGCAGTAATAAAAATATATTTTAAACGATTGGGATAATTTTTGAAATTTGAATAGTTATTGAAGTTAATTAAAATAAATTAAATTGAAATTGAGTTACTCTGATCGTGATATTATTCCGTTTTAATTGTCCGAGACTTCATTAATTTGAAATTATAACGATCATAAAACTGACTAACAGTAACTTCAGACAAGTAATAATTGACATTTAATGACCAATAAATTAATGACATCAAAATTTAACAGTGGAGAAATCTATAGAAATAAAGAAAGCAAATTCACTGAGAGGTCTATTCTTTAATCGGATCCCTTTTGAGAGATAATAATAGACAAAAAAAAGATGGAAAGAACGAGACCAAGGAAAGAGTGCGCTGGAGCCGAATGAGATATTTCTTTTCCTAAAATATATATATATATATATATATATATATATATATATATATATAGAGTAGAACTAGGGTGCTCCTAAGCTCACCAAGCCCTTCCGTGAGCGCGACTCTAAAACCTATCAAATTGACTTCAAACGACATTTCCAAACCGTTAGATGTTCAATCTATATTAAAATGTGCTTGGAGACCAAATTTTACATTTTTTGGAATTTTTTTACTATTTATTAAGATGGTTTGAAAATCGCTGTTTTCCAATGGTGCAGAATTTTAATAAAAACAGCGATTTCAAACCATCTTAATAAATAGTAAAAAAATTCCAAAAAATGTAAAATTTAGTCTCCAAGCACATTTTAATATAGATTGAACATCTAACGGTTTGAAAATGTCGTTTGAAGTCAATTTGATAGGTTTTAGAGTCGCGCTCACGGAAGGGCTTGGTGAGCTTAGGAGCACCCTAGTTCTACTATATATATATATATATATATATATATATATATATATATATATAGAGTGGCTAAGATCAAAGTGGTATGACCAAGGCCTTTGGTGCTACCAAGTCGTTTTTGGATTTTCAAAGTCCAAACGGTCGATCTAAACCGTTAGATGTGATCTCTATATTAAAATCTGCTTGGAGACCAAATTTTACATTTTTTGGAATTTTTTTACTATTTTTTAAGCCACTTTGAAAATTGCTGATCACATGGTCCAGAATTTGGTTTCACTGTTTTTACTGTTCACCCGGATCTGCCATTTTCAAAGTGGTTTAAAAAATAGTAAAAAAATTCCAAAAAATGTAAAATTTGGTCTCCAAGCATATTTTAATATAGATTGAACATCTAACGGTTTGAATCGACTATTTGAACTTTAAAATTGCAAAAACTAATTGGTAGCACCAAGGCCTTGGTCATACCACTTTGACCTTAGCCACTCTATATAGAGAGAGAGAGAGAGAGAGAGAGAGAGTGTGGCTAATATCAAAACGTTTGTTTCTAGCCCCCGGTGCAACCAAGTTGTTTTTGGGTTTTCAAAGTCCAAACGGTCGATCCGAACCGTTCCACATGTTCTCTATATTGAAATGTGCTTGGAGACTAAATTTTACATTTTTTGAAATTTTTTTACTATTTATTAAGCCACTTTGAAAATTGCTGATCCGGGTGAACAGTAAAAACAGTGCAACTAAATTCTGGACCATGTGATCAACAATTTTCAAAGTGGCTTAATAAATAGTAAAAAGTTTCCAAAAAATGTAAAATTTAGTCTCCAAGCACATTTCAATATAGAGAACATGTTGAACTGTTCGGATCAACCGTTTGGACTTTGAAAATCCGAAAACAACTTGGTTGCACCGGAGGCTAGGAACAAACGTTTTGATATTAGCCACTCTCTCTCTCTATATATATATATATATATATATGTAGAGTGTGGCTAAATTGCTGCTGGCAGCATTTCAGCCAAGTACTGCCGGGGCTATATTTCATTATATGATGTTCAAACAACAAATCCAAACCGTTAGATGTTCAATCTATATTAAAATCTACTTGGAGACCAAATTTTACATTTTTTGGAATTTTTTTACTATTTATTAAGCTGGTTTGAAAACCGCTGTTTTCAATGCTGCAAAAATTTACTGAAAACAGCGGTTTTCAAACCAGCTTAATAAATAGTAAAAAAATTCAAAAAAATGTAAAATTTGGTCTCCAAGTAGATTTTAATATAGATTGAACATCTAACGGTTTAGATTTGTTGTTTGAACATCACATAATGAAATATAGCCCCGGCAGCACTTCAGCCAAAATGCTGCCAGCAGCAATTTAACCACACTATATATATATATATATATATATATATATATGGACAGTGCTACGGTGCTACGCGTAGCATAGAGCCCTCCGTGCTACGGCTCACTTTTTGAGTTTTCAAAATCCTAACGGTCGATCCGAACCGTTCAACATGATCTCCATATGAATATGTACTTGCAAACCAAATTTTACATTTTTTGAATTTTTTTACTATTTATTAAGCCACTTTGAAAAAACACCAATTTGTACACAACAGTAAAATCTGCTGGACCATTGGATCAGCGATTTTCAAAGTGGCTTAATAAATAGTAAAAAAATTCTAAAAAATGTAAAATTTGGTTTGCAAGTACATATTCATATGGAGATCATGTTGAACGGTTCGGATCGACCGTTAGGATTTTGAAAGCTCAAAAAGTGAGCCGTAGCACGGAGAGGTCCTTATATACGCGTAGCATATTAGCCAGATTATATATATATATATATATATATATATATATATATATATAAGGGCTAATATGCTACATGTAGCATAGAGGGCCTCCGTGCAACGGCTCAATATTTGAGTTTTCAAAATCCTAACGGTCGATCTGAATCGTTCAACATGATCTCCATATATATGAATATGTACTTGCAAATCAAATTTTATATTTTTTAGAATTTTTTTACTATTATTTTAGATAGGTAGAAAATCACTTGATCTGAATGGTACATAATTTTCAGTTTTTATTTATTATTATTTTATATGAAAGTGAAAGGATAAAGGAACGAAATGTCTAAGGTAGGACTTTTCGATTTAATTCTTAGAAATGTTTTTTTATAAGTAAAAATTAGAGGTCCAACCACTTAACTATTTAACTATTTAACTAGTATTGTGCCGTGCGTTAAAACAGAGACATATTATAAGAGAAAAAATGATATATTTTCATAAAAAAATTAGACTAAATGACAAATAATATTCTTTAAATGACATATAAAATAACATATATATATTTTTTATCCTTTTGACATATTTTCATAAAAAAAATCTCATATAATATGACATATTAAATGACAAATAATATTTTTAAATGATATAAAATAATTGAAAGAAATGAAGACATAACTGATCAATTATCATTCAATCCAAAAAATCCTTAAATGACATTTAAAAAATAGGAAAAAAATCAAGACCAATTAGAATGATGATTGCATGTGGCAAGTACGTACATGTGGCGAATACATGTCTAAATAAATTTAGACTTCTACACGTAAAAAACATTAAAAAGATGTATACAATCAGAATATTTGATCGGAGGGCTTATATTCAATCATATCTTTTAATCAAAGCTGTTGGCGGATCAAAGAATCTACATGCTTAATATAAGAATGGAGATACTTGCAAGAAATTCTCATATGAGTTTCAAACTTATTAACTTCTACATAAACAACATTGTCTTTGTCACTATAACTGAAATATGTTCAAAAAATATATGAAGTAATTAAATCAAATGGACATAATTTAAATAATATATATTTGTCGATCAAAAATTCAAAATAGATATTACAAATAACTGTTTTATAACAAAAAAATTTCAAATTTTCAAATTTAAGAATAATAAATAATAAATTTTGTAGAAGTAATTAAATTGTTGGATATTAATTATATTGTACATTGCGAAGGAGTTACAAATCTTAAACTTCATTTAAACTTCATAATTTTAAATTGAAGGAAACTGATAAAACTATGCCTTGAATATATTTTTCTTTATCAAATAACATTAACTACACACAATACGGGATGCTCGTCACGAGTTATGTGTCAATGACTTTATACATGTACCTTAAAACATTCACAAGAGTCTTTGATATTTATACATGTCTCGGGTACGTACACTTTCATATATGAGATTTTCTTGCGAAAAATACCACTTCGATTCTTATTAAAATCTAAAATGCTCATTATATCCTCTCAATACTAGAATTTGCATTACTAGTATGGATAAAAAAATGTTTATGTGCATGAGCTATCCATGCATGTACTTATCAATTGTACAGGGAGCCCATGTAGTTGATATCGTAGCTAATTATTAACGATTATCATTTGTATAGATACACAAACCTTTTTTACATGAGCTAAAAAATATGGCCCATGCAACCACTTCCCACGTAATAAATTTAGTATTAACGAGAATATATATATATATATATATATATATATATATATATATATATATATACCCATGGAATACAATATAATGTGTCATTATATTAATTGACGGTTGAAAATGCAATTTTGTTCTCATCCTCTACGAAAACTCAGCTGTATTTATAAATATTTATGTATTATTCGGTTTTTTTCAGCCACTTACACCATCATAAAAAATTATCAATTAACGAATTAAGTCAACATTAATTGTCTTCAAATTAAGAAAACAAGATCATTAATGAGTATCCAAGTTTTATACGATCTCTCTATAAATTGGTCACCGATATATTTATTTATTTATTTTGTAATGACAGGATCAATCAAACTAACTTTTTGTAAGTACAAAAGTTTTAGTTTATGGGGATTAAAATTGTTGGCTTATTATTTATATCAGAGTTTGTGAAAGTCTTATCTAGCTTTGGAGGTGTAAGTATGAAATTACTCTCAAATATATCATGTGGTTAACCTTAGAAAATTTAAATATTACGAATAGGTTCAAAATATACATGAAATGATTAAAGAAAAGGGAGATAATTAAAATAAAATATGGAGAGTACAAACAAATTTAACAAGTTATAACTACATTAAAAATTCAATAACACACACACGTGTGTGTTTTGATAAAGAGATCGTTGTTTTTATCCGAAAACATTAAAAATTTAACAAGTTATACGCATCAATCAGCATCATACATAATAATATCGCAAATGAAAAAAATTACGAGTTTATGAAAAACAAATTATAGTATTTTATCATATTATATTAGTACTAATCATTGAGTTGAGCCACGGCATCACGTGACTCGTGCATATTTAGTGAATAAAAACCGTAGCGTGATTAACACGTTGTGTCTTAGTTATGCCACGTCAAAGATATGTGATAAAAAATTTATTCACATAACTTGATGTAACTAAAATGGTAGAAGACAATCACGTTATATAAATGATCACGTATGTGTGGTCATGGGCGTGAGATTGACTAAAATAGTACAAGCCAGTCACATCGTATGATAATCACATCACTTGAGGTCATGATGTGATCACACATCATTTAACTAGTCATACTTAATTATTATTTTTTAGATTTTAAGTTAATTTACAGAAAAAATAAAATAAAAAACATGCTAAGGAAATAATAAATAATGCAAAATAAATAAACAGTTTTGGATAAATTGATCACCCGATGTGACCAAATCAGATTTTTAATGTGTCATTTTCTATTGGAATGAGAAATGTCATGTAACTGACAAACATAACATAAAGTGTTGTGATCAGAGACGAATCTTAGTATATGTTAGCTAGAGGTGCTAAGTCGCTCCTATGATTTTAAAAAAAATTTACCAAATATTTTGAACCTTAACTAAAATTTTCTTTTATATGTATTACGGTTTCCAAACCATCAACATTAGAAAAAGGAAAAGTTATTACTCTGGAAAAACATTAAATAACAAGGAAATTGTGTAAAGAAAAAAACAATTCAGCGGAGCAATATCTCCAGTTCAGTGTATAGCAGCAAACAGAAAACTTCAAAAGAAAAAGGTGTCCAAGAAAAAAATATATGCAACCCACGAAATTCTTAACTAAAAATAATATTTAGCCTCTTCTATATTCAAATTCTGATTCCACTCTTAGTTGTCACGTATCCGTGACATACCATGATGAATTCGGATCCAAATCTGCTGAAATTCCAGTACATGAACAGTGTTCCTGAAATTCAGAATCCAACTATTGAACTGTTTTGAGAAACGTGCACAGAAAAACTAGCTGTTTCGAGATGCGCGCACAGAAAAAATTGAACGGCTGGATTCGGAATTCCAGGAACACTGTTCATGGAATTTGGATTTCAGCAGATCCGATTCCGATGAATTCGGATCACCTCAAATACCTGACTCAAGCAAAGTACAAACGGACAGGCTAAAATAATTTACTTGAATAGTTTTTATAGACATCGGATTGATTTTAGCTCAACTGAAATTAAGCTGGACTGTATGTTTATAATTTGCTTGAGTCAAGTATATGAGAGGATCCAGCGAAAAAAAAAAAGAACGACGCTATTTGGGTGATACCCTAGCAGCCGGCAACCGTTGCTCCTCCCCACTCCTCTTTTCTCCTCTAGTCCATTCCTCTCACTTTTCTAGATCTCACTTTCAATATAGCTTCTGTCCTCTCTCTTGACTCTACTTCTTCGAGTGGAGAGGAGAATGAGAGAGAGGGGAGGGACTAGAAGCGAGCGGAGCCGATCAGAGTCAAGAGTGCGGTATCGTCGGAGCTCAAAGTATCCTCTGCGTCATCTCGATCGGAACGGCGGGTGAGTTGATCCGGACGTCGGAGCGCGGCGGCGGTTGAAAAGAGTAGATCCGATCGTAAAGAGCGATAAAGATTAAGATAATAGAGTAATTATGAGTGTATATAAGTGAGATTAGAATTATTTAGAATAGTTTGGAGAATTTTGTGAGAATAAAAGAATAAATTTAATATTAAAGTCATTTAACTCGTTGTTGTAAGTTCGTTTTTTTATCAATAAAATTATTAGTTGCTACCTGAATTTTGCAGTATGCAATTTTTTTTTTTTTTTGGCAACTCATTAACTATGTAATTCTATCCTCTATACAGAACGCCGCACACTTTGATTTACAGAGCACCTAAGGATAAGAACAAGCAAATCTGAACTGTTCGATCTGAGCTATGCATAAATATGAACTCTATTAGATGGTTTGGAGGTGAGAAAGTCAATATGATAGATTTTTTAATTAACTCGTGAAGGAGACTCTTAGGAAAATAAAGTTAAGTTTATGGGATAATATCAATAATTTTTTAGATAGATGAGTCAAGCTTCTACGCTTTAAATATTTATAATAAAAAAAATTCAATAAGATTTTGAATCTACAATCTTCTATAATATTTTACACGAAGAATAACAAAACAAAAAGTTTGTTCTTAAAAATTTGTGTTAATGATAATAATGTGTATAACCATTCTTAATGCCAGCTTATGCTGCATAACTGTGTGGCGCTATATTACACCACTAAACAATACTAAAATTTTGCAGTGAGCTTTTAGCCTTAATTAGCCTCCTCTAATGAAATAAGACAGAGAGTTTGGTAGTATTAGATAGATGTAGTGTCAAATTAGGATACATCCCACAATTAAAGAAGACTTTATGATCTGTGCATACGAATGGTTGGCTGCGCAATAAATCACAAAACTATATATACCTTAATGTCTCACCAAATTTAGCCACTATTCTGTTATATACGTAGATATGAATATGAATATGGTATAATTAAGTACCACACGACTAATTGAATCAGCAATATTATTAAATAAACTTAGGATAAGTATGTATTTGTTTTTCTTTTTCTCTCTGAAAATGGATAAATTCATATACATAATATTATAAGATATAAAAATTATAATTTTTTATCTCATTATTATAAAAATTATTAATTATTAATTAAACAAATTGATATAATATTGGATATATCAATTTCATGATATGTAATACTAAATAAAAAATTATAAAATATTGTATAAATCAATCTAACTATAATGAAAAAAAAATATAGTTATATGTATAATTAAAAAAATATCATATATAATTTAATATTTATCAATTACGTTAGGTACAAAATAGTTCTTACTTTTTTTTTCTTAACTGAGAAGCTAATGAAATTTTTTCTTACCCATACCCATATATCTGTTACATTAATGAAGAAAATTTTTTATCCATACCCATCTTATCGAATACAATACTGATCAGATAAATGAAATAAAAGACTTCATTGATACCCCTAAAGAGGTTAGACTTCAGATAATTTAGGAAACTTAGACACCTACCACTCTTGAGAGTTAGGGTCTGCTCCAGAAGGGGCTCATTAAAAGAAAGAAAGGGGAGGGGAGAAAAGAAATGATAGGGTGACTGGTCTTGGCCGAAGAGGTTTACTTGTTCTATTAGTGAAAAAATAGAGGGGGGGGACGAAGGGGAACGGGAGGGGAAAGATAGTGAACTATCTTTAGAAACTATCTGATTTTATTTACTCCCGATTTATGGCATAGAGGAAGTGAAGTCACTTTACTTCCCTTCCTTTCTCTTCCCTTCCCTTTCTTTCCCTTCTCTTTCCATTACACACCCGGTTTGTGGAGCACGCACTTAGAGCCCGGTCCTTTTTATGTAAAGGTAGAAAAAATTTTTATGTAAAGAATTATATGCTTAATATGAATGATTTAATCCTTTTTTTAAAATTAGAGGTACATATTCAATTTTCGTAAAAAAATCTAAAAAAAATCAGTGTTCTAAATAGCACGCTATAGCGACGCAACAGCGGCACTATAGTATTTTTGGATCTTAAACGCTAAGCTATGGAATAAAAGTGCGTTATTTCAGCTACGACCGCTATAGCGGTAATAGCGGTCTGCTATTTGCGCTACACGTTATGCGTTAGAATTCACGTTATGCTACATAGGCTTTTATTTAAAGGTCCAAATTGAAAATTTATTTCAAGGATCAATGTTTTTCAAGATTCAGATTGCTTTTGTTTTTAAATAGAAAAAGATAGATAGTTTATGCCATGATGTTTTGTTTTTTTTTAATAGAAAATGATATATAGTTTATGTCATGATACTTAAGTTATTTTGAATGGAAAAAGATAGATGATATTATTACTTTCTTAGAGATATTTCGAATAGCAATTTGGACTTTCTACTGGTTCAATATGAATATTCTAATTCCATAATTGATACGTCCTATCTCGGGAGATGAGGCCGTATGGGAAATTGGGCTGAGTTGAGTTCGCCCTGCCAGAGGATGGCAGGCCGAGGTATGGATCGAGTTGAGAACTCGGGGTGGATTGTGAGAGATTCGGACTCTGACCTGTATGATCTCTCTCTTGGTTAAAAATTGTGTCCCCTGTTTCATGGGGATTATTGCCTTATATAGTCTAGCCATAACTGCCATCTCGGACGTTTATGGAGAACGTGGGCAGTTATGTCAGCCGTTACTGGGACGTGAGCATTAAGCTAGCCGTTACTGGGACATCGGCGTTAAGACAGCCGTTTCCCGGCTATCCCGTATGTCGGTTGGTATGGGCCTATTTTAAGGCTTTGGTTTGGGGCCGGCATATTGGACCCCGGCTTAACAAGTTCTTGGGCTTTTTCCTATGACATTGGGTTGGCCTTGTAAAGGTCCGAATCCCAGTCTTTCATGGCCCATTTTGGAACAAGTAAAAGGGTCTGTGGAACATGGCCCTATCATTAGCCCCCGAAGTCAGAATGCATTGGTGAGATGCTTTCGACTTGAAGGTGAATAACTCATAAAAATACAGTTGCTATTACAGACATTTGTAATAACTCGGGTAGCATATGTCGGGTAGATGTCTTGCTACAAATGACTGTGTTATTATATACCTATCTCGGTATACGTCCGACAGTGAATGTGTTAATATACTATATTATATACCTATTTCGGGTATATATATATATATGTAGATATTTTTTTTTTGATAAGAAGGTGTCCGACTTAGGCAAAAATCGGCAAAAGAAGTAAATCATAGGAATTAGAAGTAATCATTGATATCGTAAAAACAGAACAAGCCTAAATATATAAGAAAACATCGAAATCATACAACGCCTCGATCTAGTAAAATATCGAAATCATACAACGCCTAATTTAAACTAAACATGGGACAAGAAATATGTGGTGCTTGGAAGAATATTTCCACTACTGTCGTCATGTCTGTCATTTCACGCCTTCTAAGCACCACGGTGTCCATGTTCGGCAAAAAGACGGGTGTGATGTCGTTTCTAGGACAACACTTATACCCTCTCATTGTCAGTGTCTTCAAACCAATTATCGGCGTTGATTTCATCTTGGGTAGCGGTGTACAAACTCGGGCCTCCAGCATTGCGGGATAAACACCCCGGGCACTTCCAAAAAAGACGGCGAGGGTCCGAACGGCCTTCAATGTCGTAGTGGGTGAAGCAGCTCCACTCATAACACATTCGACATTTCACCATTTCGTGCTTGGCCCATTGATCGTTGCATATGACACACCAACGCAACTTGGGTTCGAGGTCAAATTTGTAAATATCGTTTTCATCTTCCTTTGTGAACGAAGGTGCCCCTGCAAGGGTGAGGTCGATGAGGTCGCAAATTTGGAGGTCCTCGTTCTCGAGCATCCAATCCAAATCCTGCTCTGGAAAATGTTGGAGCAAAGTCCATCTCTCTGGCCGA
This sequence comes from Carex myosuroides, assembly GCA_028015225.1. Taxonomy (NCBI): domain Eukaryota; kingdom Viridiplantae; phylum Streptophyta; class Magnoliopsida; order Poales; family Cyperaceae; genus Carex; species Carex myosuroides. The sequence goes on along the minus strand of CM051487.1, from coordinate 5,926,298 downwards.
GATAGGATTCGTCGCGGGATATGAGAGCGACGGTGAGTGGAGCGAGGTTGGTTGCGTTGATGTGTGGTAGTCTGGTCATGGCTACTCTGACCCCGGTCGAGGGGTTTTTTGCCTTTAGAAGTCACTCTTTTGAAAGGCATCGCGGAAGTAGATGGGTGAAAAATGATAAGAGGTAAAGAGTGAAACGTGCCTTTTACCGTATGGTGACTCTGGTATTTATAGCTGTTAGGGGGAAATGTTGCCATAAATAACGTGGGCCATATTGCCTAAATAGGTAGCCACCAGCTACTAGCCATAAATGTCATTGGGCGTTGTGTAAGTTATACGAGATGACAGGCTTTCGGCGTTTTCGAGGTGGTCAAATTGACTCATATTAGACGGTATTAAGCAGTAATGAAATGCATATGCAAAACATATATTAATCAAAGCAACACGAGGTAAAGACCTCGGCTGAATGGCACAAAAGTATATAAGTAAATTTAAAAAGTTGACATCTGACAAAAGGCGGGCTATTCCCGCGATATTCTATATATAGCTAAGGCTATTCATGGCGGGAGCGTTTGGCCCGGCGTTCTTGATCCAGGCATCTCCTGCAGGTGAAGGATGTGAAGCGGGGATCTCCATGGTTCCGAGGTGATCTGCGGGCGAGACACCCGGGGTGAAAGGCTTCTTCGCATCCGTCACAATGGAACATGTGACGATAGTTCCCTCTGGTTCGGCAAACAGCACATCTATCCCATGCTAATGGGTTGTCCTCTTCTTCCCTCAGGTTAATTGGGGGTGGCTCGGTGTTGATCTCGGATTTCCGATGTTGGGGAGATTGGTGTGGTGACGGAATGTCTTCCTTCTCCTCCTTAACCTCATCCTGCATATTTTTGTTGGTTGCCATCTTATTATAGTCCGAGTTGGAAGGTATAGTTGGGATCGCTGGATGTTCCGTTAAAGGGAGACGGAAGTAGTATATATAGTATGTCCGCATTAATTACTTCGACGCCTCGTCTTCCGTTAACTACCATCAGCCATCAGATCAGCTGTCAAATCAGCCAGAGGTATGAGGTTATGGCGCAATCTCCGTACGACACCTGGCATCCTTCAGCTCGTTTCGAGCCCGATGCGCGGAAATCGAGGCATCGCCACGATGAAGGGTGGCAACGCGTCGTTTCGCGGCTGCTTTTCGAAATTCGCGCAAGTATTGAGCGGGAAAAATAGAGACCCTTATATATACCTCATCCCGTCTCATTCACTCATTATCGTTTATTGTGAGGAAATTGATCTCGGAGCCACAGAGCGAAAGTATTTTCGGTGATAGCGGAGCGAGTTCAGAGCATTCAGGAGACCTCGGAGAAGACATTCGAAGACTGCGTTGGAAAGAAGTCTCAACACAAGGTAATCCTTTACCATCTCGGTAGTCGGCCTTACATTGATTGGTCATGCATGTAGTTACTGGTATGTATTGCCAGGGTCGAGGGTAACTTAGTTAATAACCTAAGTTCGGTAATGCTGCTAAGGGCCTAATATGAACTGCGTAACCTCGGCAATCAATGTACATCTGTTAAGTCAATAGTTGTAATTCTTTAGAAAAAGTGAGACCGGTTGCCTAAGCCAATCCTGTTTCTTCATTAATTTAGAAATGACCGAAGAACAAGGATCTCGGGATTCGTCACCTGCTATTTTGGGGGAACAGTCCCCGATACTGCAGGAGGTTTTCCGGCCAGGTAGGGGCAAGAGTATTCAGGGCATGATTCTCACTAATCCTGAAAATTCAGAGGAAACTGATGGTGAACAATGTAGCGAAGGAGACGGGGAAAACGAAGAAAATTCACCTCGGGGTGAACTTATTTTGGCCTCAGTTGGGACGTCGCACGGGTCTTCGGAACCCAAGAAGAAAAACAAAACGGCAAAGAAAGATGTCGTGCCCCGAGATAGTCACCGGGATGACCTGATTTTTCCAACATCTGCCGGTATTCCTCCAAAGCTGGTTGTTCGATGCGAAGCCTATGCTGACGCATTTTATGAGGAACTTGTGGATGAAGCTGACAGAGGAGATTATCCGCGACATGCGCTTAAGCTGACAGCCCCGGGTATAAATGACCGAGCACATGACTCGAATCGCGGGATGTGCATATATTGGAAAATGCCGAAATGTGGTTTTAAAGTGAGGGTATCTAAATTCGTTCGCGAGATATTACGACATCTCGACGTGGCCCCTGCACAGTTAACCGCACCAGCATGGTGCTACATAATGAGCTTTAAGTATTTGTTTGATTACATGCCCGAGTTAAAGTCATACTGGCCCAGTACGGGGTTGTTCTTTCATTATTTCACGGTATTATATAATAATGAGAGCCACCTTGCAGTTCGGAAGCGTTCTAAGGTTGCGCTTTTTGAAAAGCTGTCCAAGGCGGATGATTAGAACCATGGTTGGATATACCTTGAGAATCCCAAGGAGTTGAAATGCTTCCAAGGGATACGGAGGAAGTGGCGTCCTCTAAATAAGGAAAGTTTGATTCCGACTTCTCCTCCATCGCTGACGTCAGATGAATTAAAAGTTATCAAAATTCTTGACAGTTATTTCACAAGTTAGTCCCCCTTTTTGTACCGATATCTCTTTACATCGCATTTGTTCATTAACCATACTATATTATACATAAATTGTTAATGCTGGTGTGCTTTTTGTGTCGTAGGACGCGGGTTTATGGCACTACCCTGGAAGGCTGTTCGTCATGTTCTTGTTTTTGACACTCCGGAGGACGGTTTCACAAAAGGAAAAGAGGTTGTGACCTCTCAAAAACTGACTTTCTCTTCCAAGGGTCCTAAGACCGTAAAGTCGGGGTCTGCTAAAACTATAACAGCTCGCTCGGAGTCTACTACCAACACTGCAGTAACCACCAAAGGAGCTAAGGGCAGTGCTTCTGGTTCCTCCAAGCTCGGGGGTTCCCAGAAGAGGAAGGAAGTTTCGGTTGACCCCTCCGTGCGTTTAACAAGGCGAGAGAAGGGGAAAGAAGTCCAGGCAGGAGAACCTGAGCCGAAAAGGCAAAAAGTTCATTATGATATTGTGTTAGAGGTGTCTGGGATTGCCCCGAAGGAGACACCCCAATCTCGGGTTGAGGCTGCCGAGAAGGAGTTAGAGGGAATTATTGAAGAAGCAGCACGCGACGTGTGGGATCCCGCGAAGGAGCACACCGAACATCTCAAGTCTAGTATATCAGAACAGGGGCGACATACCGGATTCGTGTGGGGGACCCATATTTCACAGGGATTCCCTGATAGTATTTTGGCGTATCTCCCCGGATATTCTACCATGCAGGATGAGGAAGACCATCCCGAGGTTCGGGCCGCATTTTCTCGGGAAACCTTCAGGCTAACCACAACCGCTCACCAAAAGAAGTGGGCTGAAGAGCACCCTGACCAAGTCGTCGGTCAGGTGTTAAGGTCGCTGCATGATGCCGGGGTTTTCTTTGGGTTCCTCAAAGATTCGCTTGAAAATCGCAGTGCTCTTACTATCACAACTGATCAAGAGGCAATCAACAAGGCAATCATGGAGAGGGATTATTTTGTCAAGTTGGCTAAGTTAAAGGAAAGGGAAAGGAAGATAGCCACTGGCGAAGCCGCCGTTGCCTTGGCGAAATACGAGATGGTGCGGTTGGTAGGTTTGCAGGCTGACAAAGAGCGCAAGGAAAATGAGGAAAAGGCAAAGCGTTATAAGCGTAAAGCTAAGGAGTACAAGGACAAGGTCGATGGCCTTAATTCCAGGCTCGAGACCCAAGCCAAGGAGGTGGAGGAGGCGAGATCGGAAAATGTCCGATTAAAGGCCGAGATGGAGGGTCTTAAGAAGAAAACACTGAGCAAGTTTTTAGGCAGTAAGGCCTTTGCTCAAGCCGTCCCCTATGCGTGCCAAGAAATGATGACAGAGATCGTTTATGGTTATATGGGTGAATTGGCCAAAGTTTACCCGTTCAAACCCGAGCATATGGGTTTTACTAAAGTGGAACCCGAGAAGCTCGTTATTAAGAATCTCTCGGATCACGGCTGGGACGAAGAAAAGGATGTGTTGTTGAATCCGGATGGTACTCCATTTCAAAAGGAGTTGGTACTTGAAAACCATCCTCGTGGGAGAATTGTTCATCCCTGGCCGAAAGATAAATGGCCTCAGCATCTCGAGCTTGTCGATAATGAGGCTGAAGGGGAGGATGACGGGATTCCTTCCGAGACCTCCTCTGAAAGTGAGGAAGAGGAGATCGACATAGGAGACACCGAGGTGGACTCTGCTGTAGTCACCGAGATGAATGTCGAGATGGACCCTGTTGCTCCACAAGGTGATGGAAACGATCCGGAGGATGTTTCTATCTTACCTTGTGGTGGTGGAACTAACGTTCTTGAGTCGGATAAGGCTCCAACTTCTGTAAGTAAAAGACTTCTAATATCGTGATTGCCGAGATGTTGCTTTCACGCTTTATCTTATTACTTTTGTTTTGTTTGTAGGAAGGATGATGGCCAGCACTGGACGCGACCTTGGTCTTATGAAATTTCTGTGCCTCCGATAGTTTGAAGGATTTACCCTTGTTGTTTTATTTGTGCCCCCGGGATGTGGGGGTTTAAACAAAAATGTGTTGTAATGTAAATTTGATATCCCTGGGATGTGGGGATTTAACAGAATATTTGGTGTAACAAGGTTTTTACTTCTCTCGTTGCATTCGTTTTATCTTTTTCCGAGATTTTTTTTATTCTGGAATATATCTCGGGGTATTCTTTGAATGTCTTTGTGAACGAGTGAAGGTATGTCGCGAAAATGGTCGATAGTATATCCTTTCCCTTTTTTTTTCTTTTCTTTTGACAAAAATGGTCAACATGGGGGGAAAGGTATGTCGCGAAAACGTATGCGTTACCCCGAGGGGTTTTCGATAAATGTTTCCGACAATAGTATTACTATTTTATCAGTCATCGTCCTGTAGGACTACATTAATTTATGTCGCGTATCTCGGGATTTTAACCAAGACATCTTTCGTTGCCTTAGATAGCTTTCGTTCATATATCTCGGACCCAATACACAAAACACAATTGTATATAATATCATATATATTGATAAATGCTTAGAACCATACAAAAATTGTATCATGGTACAAGTGAGTACATGAAAAGAAAAGAAAACAGAGGCTTATCTTGCCCTGAGCACACCGTATCTATTAAAAAGATTAACAAAAACGACATACATTAAGTGTAGAATTTCCTCAAATGGCAAGTGTTCTACGGGCGAGTGAGTATGAAACCACTCTGATCTTCCAACTCGTAAGCGCCTTTACCTCGTGGACGAATGATCTTAAAAGGGCCTTCCCACTGAGGAGCAAGTTTGCTAACATGTTTGCCAGTTGCTTCCACGGTTTTGAGCACCAAATCGCCCGGCTGGAACTCTCGAGGTACCACATGTTTATCAAACGCACGTTTGACCCTGCGTTGATACTCCATGGTGCGGATGCGGGCCTTCTCCCGACCTTCTGTGATGAGGTCGAGTTCCGTGGTGCGAGCATCGCGGTTGTTGTCAGTGGAATATGTCAAAGTACGGAGAGATGGTTCCATCATTTCAATTGGAGTGATTGCTTCCATGCCGAATACCAGAGAGTACGAATTTTGCTGTGTGGCTTCTCTAGGTGTAGTGCGGTAGGCCCATAGAATGCCATCAAGTATGTCGGGTCAATTCTTTCTGTTTTCGGCAACTTTCTTCTTGAGGCCATCCAGAATAGTGCGGTTTGTGACCTCGGCTAAACCATTGCTAGCAGGGTGACTGACCGAGGTAAAGTTGTTCTGAATACCTAGGTTGGAGAGGAACGTCATGGTACGTGCTGCGTTGAACTGCGTACCATTGTCCGAGATGAGAGCATGTGGTATGCCAAAACGACAAATGATGTTCCGCCAGATGAACTTCTCTACTGTTGCGGCAGTGATAGTGGATAATGCTTCGGCTTCGACCCACTTAGTAAAATACTCGACGGCTACAATAATCCAACGGCGCTGTCCAACGGCTTTGGGAAAGGGCCCGACTATGTCTATTCCCCATAAGTCAAAAGGCCAGGCTCCCGAGATGGATATCTGATCGTAAGCCGGGATATTGCTCAACTTGCTGTGGTATTGGCATCGCTCACATTTGCGGACTAGGTTTGCCGCATCATGTTGCATGGTTGGCCAGTAAAAGCCGGCTCTGAGGATTCGTTTGGCAAGAATTTTCGCACCTTGATGGCTTCCGCAGATGCCTTCATGTACCTCAGATAGCATTTTGGAGGCCATCTCCTCATTGATGCATTTAAGCCAAGGTCGCACGTACCCCCGTTTGTAGAGATGATTGTTGAATACAGAGTACATCGGTGCGATCCTTTTCAAACGTCGAGCTTCCAACTGATCGGAGGGGAGAAACCCGGTGTTAAGGAAATTCCACATCGGGGTGAACCAGGACTCACCGGGTTCATCGATGGTGAGTACGGTTACAGTATCAAGGTTGATGCTGGATTCCGGAACATCCATAACAATTACGGGCCGATCTTTGTCAAGGTTGCCTGCGGCGCCAAGTTTGGACAAAGCATCGGCTTGGCAGTTCTTGTTTCGCGAGACATGTTGGATATCAACCTCGTCGAAATGGCTTTTAAGCAAGTGAAACTGCTGTCGGTACTTGCGCAACTTCTCGTCCATAACTCGGCATTCATCGTTTATCTGTTTGACCGCTAACTCGGAGTCACTACGAAGATGAACCTCGCGGGCGCCCAATTCTTTAACTAGTTTAAGGCCTGCTATCATGGCTTCATATTCCGCGGTGTTGTTTGTTACTGGGAATTGAAAATGGAGAGCATAATTCAAGGTTTCCCCGTGGGGACCTGTGAGGGATACCCCGGCTCCAGCCCCTTGTAACGAAAAGGCGCCATCGACATGGATAGTCCAACGTCCTTCGGACTCAGGAGGAACGCCGGAATACTCAGCGATGAAATCAGCGAAGATTTGCGACTTCAGAGCATTTTGCGGGTGGAAGGAAACATCGAACTCGGATAATTCGAGCACCCAAGCTAACAATCGCCCGGATGAGTCAAAATTCGAGAATGCCTTTTTGAGCGGGATTCCGGTGTATACTTTGATGGAGTGAGACTGAAAATAGGGCCGCAGTTTTCTAGCGGCGATGACGAGAGCATATGCTGCCTTCTCAATCTGGGAATACCTTGTTTCAGCATCCCGAAGTACATGGGAGACAAAATATATTGGCTTCTGGTCTCGTCCTTCTTCCCGGACAAGGGCGGCACTGACTGCGTGACCCGAGGTGGCCAGGTACATTACAAGAACATCGCCTGTGGTTGGTCTGCTGAGACATGGTGGATTAGCGAGATATGCTTTAATTTTCTCGAAGGCCGTTGCACACTCCTCCGTCCATTCAAACCTGGCAGTTTTGCGCATGGCTTTGAAGAAAGGGAAACACACGTCCCCAGATCTCGCAATAAACCTATTGAGGGCGGCCAACTTGCCTGTGAGAGATTGCAGCTCTTTGAGGTTGCGCGGTGGCTTCATATCGAGGATGGCTTGCGATTTGGAAGGATGGATCTCAATGCCTCTCATAGAAACCATGAAACCAAGGAACTTACCACCGGTTATACCGAAAAAACTCTTCTTCGGGTTGAGTTTCATGTTGGCTGAATTCAGTGTCGCGAAGGTTTCTCTGAGATCTCGAACATGATCGAGGTCGGACATGCTCTTGACAAGCAAGTCATCCACGTATGCCTCTACATTTCGCCCGATCTGGTCATGGAATACAGTGTTGACCATGCGCTGGAACGTGGTTCCAGCATTACGCAACCCGAAAGGCATAACCCGGTAGCAGTATAGCCCTGAGTTAGTTGTGAAAGCAGTTTTCTCCTCGTCATCTTGGCTCATCAGGATTTGGTTATACCCGGAGAACGTATCCATGAAGCTGAGGTAGGCGTGACCCGAGGTGGAGTCGACCAATTGGTCAATTTTGGGCAAAGGGAACGGATCCATGGGGCATGCTTTGTTGAGGTCAGTATAATCGATACACATACGCCAGTCGCCATTGGACTTCTTGACAAGCACGGGATTGGCTGTCCATTCAGGACTTTCGACATTCCGGATAAAACCAGCATCGAGAAGTTTCTGTACTTCGCGTTTCACGGCCTGCTGCCGTTCTTCTCCCATGTTACGTTTATGTTGCCTAACTGGTTTTGATCCCGACTTAATATGTAAGCGGTGCTCCGCTATTGATCTCGGAATGCCTGGCATGTCGGCTGCGGTCCAAGCAAAAACGGACTGGTTTTCTCGGAGAAACCTGATCAGTTCCTCATTTGCTTCCCCCTGTACTGCTTTTCCAATATTGAGTGTCTTGCCATCACCCAAAACGAGTTGTTCGACTTCATCAGCGGGTTCAAGGGAAGTTTTTGCCTCAGCTTTATCTACCGGATCTAGTGCCAGGTCGGTGTTTGGAGGTAGAAAGTCAGTGCTTGAACGCAACCGCTGTTGGTTGGTTTTGGCATCGGATTGATCGACCTGGTGGACAGAGCCTCCTTGACCTTGAACAGACGTCATGTAGCATTCGCGGGCCACCTGTTGTTGGCCACTTTCTTCCCTTATGCCGTTATCAGTGTGGAATTTGATTTTCAGGTGTGAAGGGGAAATGACGGCGCCTATTTTGTTCAAGGTTGCTCTTCCCAGGATTGCATTGTATGCAGAAGGAGTATTGACGATGAGGAAGTCCACCATGACTTCTACTGTTCGAGGAAATGTGCCGAATGTCACTTTGAGCGGCATCATTCCCCAAGGTTGAAGGGCATCGCCCGTGAAACCTATCAAGGGTGAAATGTGTTGTTGGAGGGCGCGAGTGTTGAGGCCCATTTGTGTGAAGGCCGATAGGTACAGGATGTCTGCTGAACTTCCCGTATCAACTAACACCCTCTTAACCCTGTGAGTATTGATTTTGAGATTCAGTACCACGGGATCATCGTGTGGGCTGGAAATCTCACCTAGGTCCTTCTCGGAGAAAGATATTGCTTCCTCGGCCCGAGGTCGCTTTTTGTCGGTTTCGACCTGTAGAACAGTGGGGTATGGTTTTCGATTATCGCGAGGTAATATTCTTCTGATGGTCCCACGATGGTCACCACTGATCACGTTAATGACAGGGCTGCTCTACCGTTCTTGGCGTCTAGTCTCGGGACCATCCCGGGTGTGAGGACCGGCCTCACCAACTCGGGGTCCCGTATAATCATTCATGTAAGGAATAGGTTTCTTTAAAACCTTACCTTTACCGTTGTACTTCCTGGAGAACTTTCTGAAGAAATCGGGGTTGATGAACTCGATCAACTTACCCTCGCGGGCTAGTCTCTCCAGGATGTCTTTGAGTTGAAGGCAATCCGCAGTGGAGTGCCCATTGAATCCATGGTACTCACACTTCTGGGAGTTGTCTTGTACCGTGAAAATGCCTTCAGGCAATGGCGGAGGAAGGTCAAACATGCCCTCTATGATGTTGTACATCTCATGTTGCTTCTTGGTGAGAGGCGCATATCTGACGAAGTGCTGACGGTATCCCTCGGTGCCAGTTTTGTGTTCTTGCTCGGTCGGTTGGATGGGTTGGTTTCTTCGAGGTTCTCTTTGGTGGCGAAACCTGTCCTGAGCTGGCTGTTTGTTAGTTTGGTGTCGGGGAGATCGAGATCTAGGCCTTGTGGGGCTCCCATTATCATCCTCGGCACGGATGTAACCCTCCGCAAAGGTTACAAACTCCCTTAGAGTGGTCATTTTCTTCATGTGGGCTTCGTAACGCAAAGTTCCCGGACCCCCTTTACGAATCCCTTTCTTGATGGCGGCTAAGACGAATTCTTCATTGAGGTTCTGAATTCTCCGAGATGCCTGTATGAAACGGTTAACAAACGCACCTGTTCTTTCGCGCGGTCCCTGGACAATGTCTAGGAGCATCTCGCACGTGGCTGGCGGCGGCTTGATAATCGTGTACCTCTCTAGGAATAGTTTCGCGAAGTCCTCGAATTTGTTAATGGACCTCCGGGGTAGTGTCATGTACCAATCCCATGCTTCCCCAGTTAAGCAAGTGGTGAAGACACGACACATGATGGCATCGGTGGCTCCAAGGAGGCGGAGTCGTTCAAGGAATCCGTACACAAAGTTGTGTGGATCCTGTGTGTCGCCGCTACCCCGAAAGCTTGGGAGGGTTGTCGGATACTTGAAATCCGTCATTGACTGGCGGTAAATGTCTCTAGACAGGGGACCATCCTCGATTCCCATAGGCCGAGAGTAGGTGCCTGTCTTCTGGGATTCGAGTTCGGCTAGTTTGGCCGCAAGTCTGGTTTGGATCAGCTCTTCGACTTGAGCCATGTTAATGCCTCGGGGAGGGGTAGGTGATCGTCGATTCCTTCTTCGATCATCTCGGCGAGTCCTATCCCGACCTCGGGGTGGACTTCGTTCGCGTTCCCTGTGGGAGCGAGATTGTTCTCGGCGAGATGGTCTGGGCCCTCTGCCATGATTGGCTGATTCTCGTTCGTTATTGTGGTGGACTATAGGACCTCCGGCATTGAGCTCTCTCTCGGGATCGGGTCCCCTATTCTCGTCTTGCCCTTCCGGCCGTCTTCCTTCGTCGGGATGGATCCCTGTTGGCGGAGCATTATGGTCCCTGCGTTCGGACTGGACTTGTTATTCTGGCGGGGAAGGTGTGTCTGTCTCCTCGCTAGTTCGGACCTGTGCAAATTCTCTGTCCAGATTTCGTGGCGAAACATTTGCCGGTCGGCTGTGGACACGATTTACGGACAGAGGTCGTGGTATGGGTGCAGTGGTAGGTACGGTCTGATGTACAGGTCGCAGTGGCATTTGCTGAGAACACGGTATTGGACCTGTCATGGGATACATCCCGTGAACGCCTCCCGGGCCCCATTGCCCAGAGGGTGTGACATAGGGATACTGGGGAGCCGTTGGTGTGTAAGGTGTGTAAGCGGTCGCACCGTAGTGATACAATGGCGTTTGCTGAGGGTAATACGGTATGTAGGGTATCTGGTATGTACCAGTTACCGGGTTGTGCTCAGTATAAAGAGGTCTAGTTGTGTTTCCTTCAATGAACGAAGGTCGATTAGCGATGTCGGGTCCCGTGTGGCGAGACTGTGCAGGTTGGGGACCATGTGGTCGTATCATTGAGTTGCTAGGCCTCACCCCTTGAGGTTGGCTCTGGGAGGGGTGCCCTGTAGGCGGTGTGACCAAAGGAGTTGGTGTGATTGTTACTCCTGGCGGAGGGGTCGTCACTCCAGGTGGGAGCGGGGTTGATGCGTTAGGAAGAGCCATTTAATTCTGTATGTTTGGTAGGCGGGGCCCCACGGTGGTTGATACGTCCTATCTCGGGAGATGAGGCCGTATGGGAAATTGGGCTGAGTTGGGTTCGCCCTGCCAGAGGATGGCAGGCCGAGGTATGGATCGAGTTGAGAACTCGGGGTGGATTGTGAGAGATTCGGACTCTGACCTGTATGATCTCTCTCTTGGTTAAAAATTGCGTCCCCTGTTTCATGGGGATTATTGCCTTATATAGTCTAGCCATAACTGCCATCTCGGACGTTTATGGAGAACGTGGGCAGTTATGTCAGCCGTTACTGGGACGTGGGCATTAAGCTAGCCGTTACTGGGACATCGGCGTTAAGACAGCCGTTTCCCCGTCTATCCCGTATGTCGGTTGGTATGGGCCTATTTTAAGGCTTTGGTTTGGGGCCGGCATATTGGACCCCGGCTTAACAAGTTCTTGGGCTTTTTCCTATGACATCGGGTTGGCCTTGTAAAGGTCCGAATCCCAGTCTTTCATGGCCCATTTTGGAACAAGTAAAAGGGCCTGTGGAACATGGCCCTATCAATAATCAATTTTGTGTTACTTATTGCTCTGTAAGACTTGTAGATAATGTTGATAATTAGTAGAAATATAAAATATAATTTTTTAAAATAAAAACGCTATGTAGGATAGCTTTCGCTATAGCTACGTTATTCGCAATAGCTTTTTTTAGCCTTTCCGCGATAACGCGATAATTGCTATTTAGAACCTTGAAAAAAATGAATGTCGGATTTGACTGGAGTATTTATTTATTTTTTTAAAAGAAAAGATTGAGAGCTAAAACTTTTTTTTAGAAAAGATACAATTATTTTATCGTGATAATTCAGTCCCAAAATGAAATTAATATATATAGTGTGATAGCTTTAACAAAATAAAGGTGTTTTAGTTTCTAATATCCAAATTCCCGAAATTTTTTTTTTACCATAAGAAAAAAATCAAATTAAATCGTTACCACTGTGGTTTGGCCCGTATCAATTCTACCACCCACGCTAACCCAGTTCGCGCACCAAATAGGCTGGTGCGCGCACTGGGTTGGCGCACAAGATGGTGCGATGACTGGGTTGGCGCACCAACCTCTTCTGCATATTAAGGCACCAACTTAGTATACTATGCTCATTTCATTCGACCCAAGGCAGCAGGCAGCAAAGAACATTCTCGCAAAGACCAAAGAGTAAGTTTTTTTTCACTCTAGTCCTTTATGTTTTAGTATCGATGCTTGTTTCTTGTCAGGTAGATACAAGGGCAAGTTGTTGATTGTCACCGGATATGATGCGGAGAACCAGTTAATCCCACTAGCATTTGGATTGGTAGAGAGCGAAGAGTTTGAGAATTGGGGGTGGTTTATGAAGTGGGTACGGGATAATGTAATTGGTCCGAATAGGTTCATGTGTGTGGTCTCTGACCGGCACAAGGGCATAAAAAAGGTGTTCATTCAAGATGATTTGGGTTGGTCAGAGGAGAACGGGCAGTGTGCCCACAGGTTTTGTTCTCAACACGTGTTTGAGAATTTTGGAAAACACACTCAGGATAAGGTTGCTTCTAAATTCTTCAAGATGATGGTTAAAAAGAAGAAGCGAAGAAGATTACAGGATGGCCTTGATGCAATCGGAAGGCGAAATCCTGATTGGCTGACATACTTGGATACATGTGGCAAGTATAATGAAAATGACGAGGAAGAACCAGCTAAGCCATGGAAGGTTTATCAAGCTATGGACGACGGGAGTCGTTGGGAAATAATGACCAGCAATGGTTCTGAATCGCTGAACAATGTCTTCAAAACTTCTCGCAGGTTTGTTATTCACAATTCTCATAGTTTACTATTAATGAAATATTTTAGGTTATCTTTATTTTAACTGTAAATTGTAATTCTCGTAGGTTACCGGTTGCTGCAATTATTGAGGAGACGTTTTATAAGTGCGTCACATGGTTCGTTGAAAGAAGAGAGAAGGCCGTGCAATGCCAAGAAGAGGGTCAGCTATTCTCCACTCGTACGCACTTGAAGCTGAACAAGCACATCCGGAAGACTAACAAAATGAGTGCGGTTCCATTCAATAGATCCGGGGAATTCATGGTGACATCACATGGCGAGAAAATCCCATTTGACATAGAGGCAGGCAAATGGGTGTACACGTCCCGAGACTGTAGGTACCAGGTCGTTGTGCAGAACGACCATGAGGTGCAATGCTCTTGCCAAAAGCCTCAGCTCACCGGAATACCATGTGTTCATGTGATGGCAGTGTGTCAAATAAGGTACGAATGTGTGTTAAAATTTCATAATAATCTTGGATGATGAAACTTACAAATGTGTGAAAAATATAGGAACTACGATCCAAATGTCTTCGTCAATTACTACTACAACATCCAAACGCTTATCGACACATGGAGTGGAGAATTCCACGTGTATGACAATCAAGGTGATTGGCCGCCGACGAAGGGGATATCTTAACGCCAGAGCACCGGTTAGTGAGGTTGGGTCGGAGAAGACACAACAGGATCCCAATGTGGATGGACATACTGGAAGGAAGGAGAAGGGGTCACGAGACCAACAGAGCTACCCTCGAAAGGAATGCGAGAAGAAGAATGGATGCTAGGAACCGTACCCAATAATGTCATGGTTAGGGCTTTCTGTTTATGTATTAAGGTTAGGGTTTTCGGTTATGTATTATGTATTATGGTACAAACTTTCGGTTTTGTATTAAGGTTAGGGTTTTCGGTTATGTATTATGTATTATGGTACAAACTTTTCGGTTTTATGTATTGTGTGTTATGTTTTAATATACTATCGTTGTGTGTTATGTTTTATCTATGGTGTGTTCTAATGTTTTAATGTATTATGTAGTACGGGATATGAGATATAAAATACGCAACATAAGAAGTAATATGAAAATAATATATAAATACGCAACATAAAACTAATCGAAATAACGATCTAAAATACGCCACATAAAAATAATACTGAGTTGGTGCCTTAATAGGCAGAAGAGGTTGGTGCGCCAACCCAGTCAGCGCACCATCTTGTGCGCCAACCCAGTGCGCGCACCAGCCTATTTGGTGCGCGAACTGGGTTAGCGTGGGTGGCAGAATTGATACGGGCCAAACCAGAGTGGTAACGATTTAATTTGATTTTTTTCCTGTGGTAACAAAAAAAATTTCGGTCCAAATTCTCCTGATGAATGGCCATTGGACCAAAAAATAATTCTCAAAATGAAGTTATTATTTATGTTCTATTTTTGGATTAAAGGATTGCCTTTGTTCTTTTACCAAACAAAATAAAGGTCTTAATATGCGTAACAAGAGATTGGCGGTGAGACAAATAATAATATTGGAAAATCCCGATGCGGTGGTTCTACAAGAAACAAAGCTGCAGCTCATCTCAGATCAGCTTGTTAGAGATATTTGTGGGTACAGACTTGATGCATATCGGGTCTTAGAGTCTATTGGCACAAGGGGAGGTATTATTTTTTACCAAACAAAAACATTGAGTTCTTTTCTTTTAATTATTATTATTATTTCATAATCACCTGTGAACACTTTATTACTTGAGATTTATGAAGAGGTTATTCAATTAATAAAGAAATGTATTGCAGAATTAATACCACAACTCGCTCATTATCAACTCGCTCATTATCAACTCGCTATAACTCACTGGTTATCAACTCGCTCATTAAGCTAATGAGCCAAACATGAGCATACCCCAACTCACTCAAACTCGTTCATTAATCACCACTACTTTGGAGTTTTGTCCGGAAAAAAAGTATACCGACAAGAAAGCTCGATGACAAAAATGCATCAGTACAATTAAAATTCTCCAAGCATTTTTCTGACAGACCATATCCTCACTGGCATAATAGACCGGTACAAGCAGCATGGAGTACAACGTCATGTGTTTTCGTTTGGTTGATGGCTCACAAGGGGCCAGGGATCAATTTTCTCTCATCTCCTTTCTTTTGGAAGCATGCATCAGATCTTATATATTCAGACATCTCTATGTGTATTGCTACAGCGAGTCATTCTAAATTCTAGTGACAGGTACTACTGGCAAGCTGGTCACAGCTTGTCATGTGGAAATGCGACCGGTAGAAGAACTACTGGCAACATTTTTTATTTTATTTTTTATTGGTAATGCATGTGTGTGGGGAAAACACATGCACCGTTGCTATTAATATGTCAGTTTGGTTCAAGTTTGTTATTTTTATCTCATGTCAATAGGCCTAAAATTCTGACCTGGAAAAATTGGGCTGGATCGAGTCTGAGACCCAAAAAAATCTGTGTTTAAATTGTTCAAGGAATTTACTGTTTTTCTTGATCCACTGTAAATTTGACCATTTCTTAAATATCAGAAATGAACTTCATTTGTTACAGCTAAAAATAATAATAATAATAATAATAATAATAGAAACATAGACTTCACTTCTCTTTTTTTTTTTTCAACACAACAATAAACATTCACAATTTCCATTCCCACACCACTACCTACTTCCAGATCTCTTCTCTCTCTCTCCCTCTCTCCCTCTCTCCCTCTCTCTCTCTCAAATAAACATCTCAACATCAATGGCATACACAAAATTCTAAATTGAAAACACATCAAATTAAGATGTCTTGTAATGAGATGAGCTTCCCTTCAAGTTTCTTCCTACAAATGCAAACACACCCCAATGAAGAAGAGCATGAACTCCTCCAGCCCCAAATCAACCCATGCAACCCCAACCTCCATACATCTCCACTTACACGCAACTGGAGTTCCATCTCTGAGCCCGACGAAGAATTCTCTGACGATGACGGCTCACTTCAGCATGGAGAGAAGAAAAAGAGACTGAGTATAGAGCAAGTGAGAACATTAGAAAAGAGCTTTGAAATCGGGAACAAGCTTGAACCGGAGAGGAAGATTCAATTAGCAAAGGCGCTTGGTTTGAAACCGAGACAAGTTGCAATTTGGTTTCAAAATAGGAGAGCTAGGTCTAAGACCAAGCAACTAGAGAGAGACTATGATGCTCTTAAGAGACAGTTTGAGGCTGTTAGAAGTGAGAATGAGGCTCTGGTTGCTCACAACAAGAAGCTCCAATCTGAGGTAATTATAATTTTTTTTCTTCCCTTTTTTATAATTATATTTAAATTAATTTCCTCATATCAGATCGATATATCTGTTAAATATCATGATAAGCCCATGAGTAGCAAGTTTGTTGTTTTATCTGTAATATTTGGTGTATCTTATATTCTTCTTGTTGCCTTCTTGTACCTGTGTAATGCAGAGTACTATACATGTATTAGATCTGTTTTCTATCTTAGCTCATAAGAAAAATGTGATGAATTCCATGTACACTGAGAAAATTATTGTAGGTCCAAGCAAGTCTGTATTGTATTGATTGCTTAGTTTAAATGATGTACACTTTAGTAATTACTATTAGATTATTTTTGCATTATACTCTTTCCTTTCGGTTTATAATTTAAGGGGAATGATTGTGAGAAATTGCATGGAATGGAGAACTTTGATAAAGGAGGATCTTATATGAACTCAAATTTATGCACAACAATTTACCGAGGAGTAAGATTTACAGATAATAAATTTATTTAACAACCATGAAAGCCTACATGAAAATTTGTCAAACTCAAAAGCTTAAAATTGTTGATTTGTTCTCTATCACTTAGCTTATTTATTGAATTCGATGCTAAACGATCTTTGATCAAAACTAAATTAATAGAAATAAAATTGTAGACCATTTGATAGATGAGCAATTATTTTTTTAAATGACATTGAACTTAATATATTAGTACTATTAAGTGATGTAGAACATATCTATAATTTTTTATTTTTGTTATTTTAATGAATTTTGGTTATAAACTTAGCATTGGAGTCATGGTGACGTAGGTTTATTTATTGTACTTGATAGTATTCCAACATCTCAGGTCAATGGCTCGGTACTGAATTCGTATCCTCTGCATTAACTAAAAAAAAATATTTTGAGTTAATGTATATGTACCGTCGGATCAGCTTTAAAATTCGTGCCAATCAGATCTGCACTAATATTAAAGGGCTCCCTGCTTTTATAAGCGGTGCCGAATTGGCTCCGTTTAAAATCAGACGGCCGAGATGTATTAACTTTTTTTTTTATTGATAAAAAAAATGCTCTTTTCAGATGTATTAACTCAAAAATGTTCTTTTGAGTTAATGCAGACGATGCGGACTCCTCGGTACTTTATATTTACTTGAAGAAAACAATTAATTTTGATGAAGTACACTGCATGGTTGTTATTTTTTTTATTTTTTAAAGGATGGTGTTTTGAAAAGGTAAATGATGATTGTGACATGGCCTTTACAAGGACATTCTATGATTGGAGTTGCTTTCTCATAGACAGCTTTTGAAAGTGAAAAAGATGCTTTTGTTCTTTGGGGTTATGTACACTGTTTAATTCATCCCCAATTCTTTTTTATGATATAGATCGTAAACTACAAAATATTACTGAAGTATGGGGAATTAATATGCTGATGCCCTTTCTTAAGTTATTGACCATTTATCTTGTAAATTATCAAATTAATTTGAATCCGTTGTAGGAAAAATATTTTAATTATGCATGACAAATTGTTCCTAAGGATAAACAAACTTTTTTTTTCTCTAAATAAATGAACAGGTCATGTCACTTAAAGGAAGAGAAGGAACAGAGCTGATAAACCTAAACAAAGAAACAGAGGCCTCTTTGACAAACATGAGCAACACAAGCTCAGAGATCAATCTAGAAATGGCATCAGACAAAACCATGGCCAATTCTCATCATGGTTTGCCATTTTATCCCTCAGTTAGGCCTCAAAATGTTAACTATTTCATGGAGAATTCCCCAAATTTGGAGGTGAAAAGACCGAAATCGGAAATCGGATTCAATGAAGGAAGCTTTAGTAGTTTGTTGTGTGGAGTTGAAGAGAACAGCTCCTTTTGGCCATGGACTGATCGCCATAATTTCAATTAGTTTAAACCTAGTAGATAATTTTCTCTCTCTCTCTCTCTCTCTCTCTCTCTCTCTCTTTCTCTCTCTGCTTTTGGCTTTGTGCACAGTGTTAATTTTGTGTATTAAAAAAAAGAACGTAATAATTATTATTATTATTTTTAATTTTTTTTTCTTATGAGAATGTAATCTGTGAAAAATATGTTTTTGTTACTCTGTGAATGTAGTTATAGCTTGGCTATTATTTAGCAACCCCATTTGGAATCCCTTGTCTGGTAATATGTGACCTAATTTTAAAATAGAAGCTTCATAAAAATATATATCGACATTTAAATACAAGGTATCATATCGCACCATGCATGTATATACCATCTTAATTATATCTCACCGAATATGTTATCTTAATACTGATACTTTTTTTTTTTGAGACATGGCACGTGACTCGCCGACACCTAACTCTGGGGCTGTTATGAGTGCATAAGGTATTAATGTATAAGCATAGAGTAATTATTAATTATCCTCCAATAATTAATTATTCTGACAATTTTAACGCTTTTGATATTCATGTCTAAAATATGCTATAAAAAACATATCATTTCGAGATTTAGTTTAGTGTTTTATCAAAAAATTAGTTTAGTGTTTTCATTTTGAGATTTTTCAAAAAAAAAAAAAAATAAGCTTAGGTACAATTTCTGGCGGTACTTAATCTTTCATAACCGCCCGATGTGAGATTTAGTTTGGTATTTTATCAAAAATTAGTTTAGTGTTTTCATTTTAAGATTTTTCAGAAAAAAATTAAGCTCAGAAACGACAAAA
This sequence comes from Carex myosuroides, assembly GCA_028015225.1. NCBI lineage: Eukaryota > Viridiplantae > Streptophyta > Magnoliopsida > Poales > Cyperaceae > Carex > Carex myosuroides. The sequence continues at coordinate 5,907,199 of CM051487.1, read as the reverse complement.
TTTTGACGGTTATGAAAGAAGAAGTACCGTTAGAAATTTTGACAGTTTGGACAATTTTTAAAATAAAAAAATGGAGGGTATGTTTGAAATTTTTTATTTTTTTGGAGGATATTATAAAAAAAATCAGCCGATGATGGATTTAAAAACAGAGCAGTGTGATTCTGCAATTGAAGGAGAAAAATAAAAGATAAAAAGTGCAACTCTCAGAAGTTGCAAAGTCATGATTAATGGGTAAAGGTTTTAACAAAGCAATTTTGACTTCATACAACGCATGAATCATGTGTTTTGATTTTATGATCGGTGCGCTGCATAAAGTCAAAACAGCTCTGTTAAAATCTTTACCCTGCATAAGGCTACTAGGAAGTTTTTATTTATTTTGAGAAAAGAGAAGCCTGCAAAAAAGGTTAAAATCGTCAGCAATCCAAAAGTTTATTTATGAAATGATGATTACACAAATTGAACAAGGACAAAAGAAGTAACCACCATAACTACTTTTACCGTACTAATCATTAATAGAGAGGTTTTCATTATTCTAATCAATGGAACATGCAAATGCAACTTCATTTTTTTACAGAGGGATAAGAGCTACGGTTCCTCTGTTGCAAGTACAGAGCCCCCATTCAAGCAGAGACTAAACTATTTTTCTCCGGGAATTAAGATATTATAGTATTTAAGTACTAAATTTTGTTACTAAATATGAAGTCGTATTATTCATAATTTAGACTATAGAACTAAAAATATAGATTGTATTAGAAATATCGATATTATGATTTATCAGTCACTATAAAAATTTGATGTGTAGTAAATTATTAAAATGCAATGTGAACAAAAAAATTGTTAAAGTACGCTACACAATTTTCAAATGTGCATTACGACCTTTTTATACAATGATGCAGATATTTATCAGAAACTGTAGAGAGAAAAAAAAGTACATCAATAGCCAAACTTGGGTAGGTGATATCAAATAAGAATTCAGATCCAGTGCATTAACCCAATTTTTGAGTTTTGATCCAAACCGTCCAAGATGCTCTAACACGAATCTTAAAGAGCCTGGACCCCACAAATAATACTGGCTCCTGCGCTACCACCGGACTCATCAAATAGGTGATCTGAATGTAATACACGGACTCTGTAGAATTGGTACTTTCTGTTAATATAAATAGGTGATATTGTTGTACTACTTTCATCCAAAAATAAAAGTAGCATTATTCATCCTGAGGTACTGTTTAGAATGTGAAAGATAATGAGTTCGAAATTTAGATGAGAGAAATTATTTGTTGTAATAACAAAGATATTAAATAGTTGAGTAACTTGATTTTCAATTTTTACTAAAAAAAAATACAATAGCATTTAGAAGGATGGAATTGGATTTTGCTCGAAGAGCTTCGGACCAATTTTATCCAAAGCCGAATCTAAACTATACATTCTATATGGAGTGAGGCTACGGTACTATGCATAGCACGGTTTGAGCCGTGCTACGGCTCAATATTTGAGTTTTCAAAATCCTAACGGTCGATCCGAACCGTTTAACATGATTATAAAATGAATATGTACTTGGAAACCAAATTTTACATTTTTCGCATTTTTTTACTATTTTTTTAGATAGGTAGAAAATCACTTGATCTGAAAATTCTGGACCATCCAAAAACAATGATTTTCTACCTATCTAAAAAAATAGTAAAAAAGTTCAAAAAAATGTAAAATTTGATTTGCAAGTACATATTCATTTTATAATCATGTTGAACGGTTCGTCGACCGTTAGGATTTGAAAACTCAAATATTGAGCCGTAGCACGGCTCAATCCGTGCTATGCATAGCACCGTAGCCTCACTCTTCTATATGTGTTGAGATTCGTTAAAACAAATTTAGAATTTAATAAATTTATACATATCGGTTAATCTAAACCGTCATAACAAATTTTGACGTAGATCAGATGTATTAGGTCTGGATTTAATTTGAATCAGCATTTGTCCAAAGCCCTTTAAACAGAAAGCAGAAAGATATATAACAATCCACAACTTTCAGCATTTATGCTTATTTGCAAATTGAGTTGCTTGTAATATGGCAGATATTACTTGATAATATATTAGTTTGACAATTTTGTACCTATGCTAAAATAATGATTATAATCTTCAAATCTAACTGATATGTTGCGACTTATACCTTACATATCATATACATGAAAAAAAAATTAATGCAGAATTTTATTTGTTTCAAATAATTTAAAATTTAATGTTTTTTAATGAAGTTTCGAATGACACTTAATATAAGGGGGCTTGTTAATCCTGACATTCATTTTGCAGAATTTGAACATGTATTTCTTTACAGAAAAGTAAAACTCATCACTTTTTGTGTTAAGCCTATGGTTTAAAATACATTTAGATTACATATAATCTAATCAATAATAATTATAAGGCTAACTAACAGTATGCCTACATTTTTTTTTTACTTGATTTTAAAGGAGAAAAATGCGTTGTCAAGATATTCCAAGTCTAATTAAGTTGATGTGTTGTCTTAGATATTCCAAGTCTCTATTAAAATCTTAAAAGTGGAGAGATATGAGACATGCTCCATAGATAAGCATTGGAGATCCGGAAAGAAACAAATTTGTGTGTGTTTTATACGGAGAAAAAATTATCCTATTACATCAAGTGAAATCGAAGTAGAGGCAGAACCAACATGATGTGACATAATTTTATAATTATTTTGAAGAGAAAGTTTACTTTTATAATTAATTTTATATTGGTATAGTTCTACAAGCATTTTTTATAAAAAATTTGGGCCGGAGAGAGTCAAGTGCCCCACCATACTGTCCAAATCGGAACATGCGATTAAAATGAACATTTCAAATTTATATAAAAAAGCATCCCTAAATTTTAAATCAGATCGATCTGCTCCATTTTTTCTTTTAAATTGTACGTTCTGAATTAGAATAACAAGATTCTACCTTTCCTTTAGAAAAGTAGCAGATACTAACATTTATCCACTTATCTCTACTATTGGGTCCGAGAGTAGACTAATAATAGTAAATATATTGCTATTAGAAGTTACTTTTATGCTTCTTGTGTAAGTGTAACAATGAAATTTGGATTAAGTGGGGTCCAGGGCAGATTCAAGAATTTCAGTATGGAAACAAAAAAAATAGCGAATTGTGTTTAAACTCATTAGCTAATTGAGTGGAAACAAAAAAATAGCGAATTGTGTTTAAACTCATTAGCTAATTGAGTACTAGATAAAAAACAATACTATAACTTATAATTTTCAAAACTCTAACCTATAATTTTCAATGGTCTAACTTGTAATCAAAATTACTAATCAGAATTAAAGAATTTATTTTAATTTTAACTCAAATTACAAATAAGAATTCCAAAAGGAGGTAAATAAAATTTCAGAGGAGGGAGACAAAGTTGGTATGGACCTATAGATCTCTATAAAAATTCAAAAGATAGAAGTAGACAGTTCCCCCTGATCCTTACTGGGTCCGACAATGAGTGAGATATCATAAGATGTGGAGTGAGATTTGAACTGTTCATTTTAATTTGATACAAATTTTAATGTGATGTAATTCAAAGACAGTTCCGTATAAAATTTAACTCAATTGCGACTCACTCTAGTATCACAAGGGATGTGCACTAGTAATAATAATAATAATAGAGGTTGGAATATGAGAAGTTGTTTAGTTTACTCGAGTTTTCGAATTTTAATACGCATTACTTGAGATTTGAGAGTGAAACTTTCCACCTGTATGTCTTTTTTATAAAAAAAATTTGAAAAAAAAAATATTTACATAGATTTGGCATTATTTTTTTTTTTTTTTGATAAAAGGCCGAAGTCCATTTCATTGCAGAAAAAAGTTAAGTTACAGTAATTTGAGATTTGGAACGTTTAATAATACCAAATTTCAAATTTGGCATTATTAAACGTTAGCTATTAACGGAAACTGATCCATCGATTTAAAGGCCATATCTCAAGCATAGTGACAAATCAAAAGTTCGGGTTCGGTTTGGCGAGGTAAAAAATTCATGATTCGGGTATAATTCGGTATAATTTGGGAATGATTCGGTACAACAAGGAAGCAAAAAAAAAATCCCAAAAAAAACGTAAAATTTTTTTTTTTTGAAAAAATTCGAAAAAAAAATTTTTGGCGTTTATTTGGCGAATAATTCGTAACTCGCGTTTTATTCGCAAATAAAACGTATTATATGTTTTTCTGCGTTTTATACGGAGTTCGGTTCAGTTATGTTGAAAAAACGAATTATACGCGTATAATACGCGAGTTATGTCACTATGATCTCAAGCCCTTAACAATTTGTTGCATAATCTAAACGATTGAATGTGCCACAATAAATCCTTGGTGAGAAAAGGATGGAGGAAAAGAGGAGACAGAGTAGCCATGTTGTGGAGGGTATGAATTTAAAAAAAAAATTATATATATATTATTAGGAAGAGGTTTTGGGGGTCACATGAAACGGCTGCCAAAGTCGTTACCTAATTACTTAATTAACACAAAGAAACAGCAAAGCCTAACTGTTCATTAGCCTTTGTTTAAGAAGCCCCATGTGATGCCAACCTTTTATTCTATATTCTCTTGTTACAAAGAATATTGAATTAAGCAGGCATGTTATCTCAAAGAAAAAAAATAATAGCAGTTATCTTTAAAAGAATCCTGATTATCCTGTTCTCAGAAATTAATTTTCTAATTATTTATCACAAGGACCAGCCATGTTATTTACAAATTGGAGGAAGAATTAGGATCTAATTAGGTGAGTGAATAAAGGAGAAAGACTTCATTGCAATTCATTTTTACCATAAGATCATTTTCTTTTCATAAATTAAGAGCCATTTGATTAAAAACTTGAAGATCAAAATAAACATCCAAACCAACTAAACAAGGGATGTTTTAAGTTGATTGTTATCGTAGATTCAACCGAGAATAATTGAAAACAAATTAGGATTAATTCCAACTCAAAATCAGCAATTACCCATTTTTTTAGAGGAAAGACTCAAAGTTCATTTGTCATAAACTTCAAAAAAGTACTGGATTTTAAATGTGTGACCTTTTATATAATAATATATTGTCTTAAACGATAGTGATAAACGAAATTCCCACAAGCAATATAACTTGAGTAAGGTTAAAATGTCTCATTGTTTTCATGCCTCAATCATGCCTCGCATCCTTATATCTTATATCTGTTTGCAAAGTTCAAATAGTCAATCTGAATTGCTTAACATGATTTTCGTATTAAAAATGTGCTTGGAGAGACCAAATTTTATATTTTTTAATTTTTTGTATTGTTTAGATAGGTTAAAAATTACTGTTTTTGGATGGTTCAGAATCTTCTAAATAACAGTGGTTTTGTACCTATCTAAAATGTAGTAAAAAAGTTCCAAAAAAAACAAAAAATTTGGTCTCCAAATACATTTTAATATGGAGATCTTGTTGAGCAATTCAGACTGACTGTTTGAATTTTGAAAAGGAAGATAAAAATTATGAGGCGTGATTGGGGCACAAAAACTATAGGACATTTTAACTCTACTCATATAACTGTTATATGATAAAATAGAGAAATACTATTATACTAATCTATTATGTATAACCCGTACCTTGATCCAATCTAATATAAAGATATCTGGGAGCTGCATTTTAGAATTTTGATCAGAATATAGCAGTCATTTAGATCCTATTTTAGTGAAAAAAATGTTCCAACTTCACAGTAAAGTTTTGATGCCACATGGAATAATTCTCTTTGTACGCACTGGTCATGTATTTCCTTTTTTTTCTTTTTGTTTTTGGCAAAGTACCCGTAGGCTTGTCATGTATTTCCTGTTGCTCAAGGGCTTCAAAACAGAAAACAAAACGCAAGACCAAACAAATATTATTCTCTTATCCTAATCAGGCTTTATATCAGACGTGAAATTCATTTTTCTCAAGTAAAAAATTGGGCTTTCTGTATTTTACAAATATAATTGACCATTTTAGGCTTAATTTCTATCGGACCATGTTTATCTTTGACATAACGAGGCCCAATAATCTGCACTAATTGTTAAAAATTGTATGCAGGATTCCGCTCCACTTGGCACAAGGCCCATTGGGCCATTTTATAAGATGAGCTGAAGAAATCACAGATTGTCTTTTTCATCAGCCACACTTCAACAACACCTATCCATGTTGTTATACAAGAAAATTAGTATTTCAATTGGTATTGGATAATTTTTGCTGTAATCGCATGAAACCTATAATTAGATATCTGAAGGTAGAATTAACATTTAATTTTGAATCTCCTCATTGTCGCTAACTAATTACTGAATGTTCTAAACCATTTACGTACCTATATGTTCTTGTTTAATGCATCTCTCTTTATCTATGTAGCAAATATTTCTGTCAAATTCACAGCCAAAACTTTTATATTGTGTTCATACATAAAATTATGTTGATCTAAATTTCATATTCAATACCCAGTCAAATCCCTCTTTATCTGGGTCAATGCAGGTTTTAAAACACATATATTTGGAATTAAGGCGAGGTATTTGTAAAAGTGATACCAGTTCAATACCTGTCCCAGTAAAGTATTGATATGCCTCAGGTTGATTGGAACCTTTCTAAGGTTGATGAATTTCAGGTAAAATGTGCAAAAAAATTTATAATATCGTTATATTGGAGGGACTACTGGTCAAACTGCAAGTTATAATGTGCAAACTTAGTACGATATTAACAAAAGAAATTTAATAAATATAGATGAACTTTTGCAATTAACACATTCATCCTAATTTAAAAATAATAATAAATAGATGAACATGATCATTGATCATTTCCTTTTGATTGTGTTTGGGATGTCATCTCCTGTTACAAACACTGGCTGCTCTAAAGATCCGTCTTTCAATTGAAGGGTTACATATAATATAGTTGTGAATATATGGTTCTGTATTGCCAAAATATCTATAGTTCAGTGTTGTTATTAAGTCTAATAGGTGGCTGAAAGGTTTAGTTACCTAGAGTTACCTTATTTATATTTTTTGTTTTGTTTGGGCTACCTGGTGGATGTCAAATTTGTGTGTTGTGTTTATTCTTTGTTCTGTTTGTCAGTAGATGTACATAGGTTTGTGCTCTCTTATACGGTAGAATGGATCTACCTAAAAAAGAGTACATGGCTCAACGAGTTTTGAGGCTTTGTTCATGGTTGAAAAATATACAATAAGTCGGATGTGTTGGAGTTATCGTTTGATGTGTAATAAAACCAGTTCGTGTTGTGCTTGGTTTAAGTTGATGTGATGTTGTAACATTTTGTGGCAATATAATATACTATTTGTGTGTTGATACTCTCTTTATTTTTAAATATTCAATCCCATTATTCTATCAAAAGTTATTTAAATGAATTGAAAAGCTTTGAATGTTTTCGACATTATTAGACTACATCCTCCACAGAATCGGATGTGCATTTAATGTGGAGAACATATTGAACACTTTATATCGACTATTTGAACTTTGAAAATGCAAAAATAACTTATAAGCATATGCTCTCATATGTGTATATATGTAAAATTATAAGTTAATTTTATTGAAAATATTAAATGAATTTAGGGATTTAGGAAGGCCAGGACTTTAAATTCTAATCCTATTATTTTTTCTGACACAAACAAGAAAGAAAAAAGTTAAATTTACCAAGATCGTAATTTAGTTGTCCGGTTCTAAGAAGGGCTGGATTTTAATCTTGTTCTTAACTCTCTTTTTTTTAACATAAAAGAGAAGGACCAAATTTTCAATAGCGGCACTTGAAGGACTGAAATTCTAAATAACGGTCATTGAATGGCTCAAAATTTTGTAGAGAGCTAACTTTCTTTTTTTCTAACACAAAATATATATTGGGTCGGAATTCTAAAATTTGGTCTTTCCAAAACCTAAATTTTATTTAGTGTTTTTCTAAAGGTATAATTTAGAATTTTATATTTTTTAATAAAAATATTATATTATTTAATAATAAATTTTGTTTAATTTTTATTTTTCTAAAGGTTGTAATTTTTTTTTTTTTTGGCGCGGATCCGCGGAGGGCATTTTCATTAATCAATGGGGTGTCGTTTTGTATCTATAAATAAATCCCCGTGCAAAGGAAATAATTTTATTCACGAGCGAAATAAAGTTTTATGGTTGCTTGATTTGATCAGCATGCAAGGTGGAGCGTGGTAATAAATAAATACAAATTCATACTAGCAAGCACCTTGATGAAAAGCATGAATTAAGCATGAATTAAGCATTTAGCATTTTTGGTTGGACGGATTTATGATTTTCGTCAGAGGAGACAATAAAAAAGTGAATCAGATTTAAATAGTTAATTGGGTTTAAACTCATTTGTTAATCGAGTACTAGATAAAAAAAACAATATTCTAATTTTTAATTTTAATATTTTGACTTCTAATTTTTCAATACTTTAACTTTTAATTCTAATTACCAATTAGAATTCAAAAAATTTATTCTAATTTTAATCCTAAATTTACCCATAATACAAATCAGAATTCTAGAAGGGAGCAAATAAAATTCCAGGAGGCAAAGTTGGTCTGAGCCTATAGATCTCCATAAAAATTCAAAACCCGAGGAGGCTGTTGATCTTGATTCTTTTAGATTAATTAAATATATGTTTGATTACAATATTTTGAAAAGACTGTAATCAAATTTCAGATTATATGTAAAACTACGCTCAACTACATGTAACCACTTCGTTATGGCATGTCATAAGAAGGGAGGCTATAGTACTTGCAATGCACAGATTGGTCTGTGTTGTATATCAATATCTCAATTTTCAAAGTTCAAGTAGTTGATTTAAACCACTCAACATGATTTTCATATGAAAATGTACTTACATATCAAATTTTACACATTTTGGAATCTTTTTACTATTCTCTTAGATAGATGAAAAATCACTACTTTTGAATGGTCTGGAATCTTTAGATTGGGTGATTTTTTACCTATCTATAAAAGTAATAAAAAATATTCTAAAAAATTGTAAAATTTGAACTCCAAATAAATTTTCATATAAAGATCATGTTGAATGATTTGAATTGTCTGTTTGAACTTTAAGAATGAAGATATAAATTTATATCACATACCTATGTGTGTATTGCAAAGTATTATAGCTTCACTCATAACATAAGCTATGAAATAATGTTTGTATTAATTTTTTTTTCAGCATCTTTCGAAATTCGAACTTTTTTTAATTTCAAAAATTTTATGTGCTCTACGTTATTTTTTCCATATTATATATGAAAAATTATACACTTTTCTGTTTCGTGAAAATAACCAATTATTTAATATATTATTTGTATTATGAAAGCAACAAACAATTTTTGAATTAAACCCATATATTAAATCTTGCTGAATTATTTCCAAATATAGCTACATATGAACATGTGTAATTAATGAAACATTTTTTTCTTCTATAAGAAACTTGATAGCAGGGGCGGATGCAGGATTTTGATCAGGGTAGAGCAAGAAATTTATTGAATCGGGTTTCGAATTGAATTTAATTGGACCGTATCTTATATAATTTACCAAATTTAATATACAATGGGTCAGTTATTTTAATTGGTCTGCAGGGTAGGGCAATATCAATTTTCAGGGTAGGGCAAAGTCCCAAAATCCAGTCTTTGTAAATTAGTTTTGGATTTTCAGGGTAGGGCAACTGCCCTACCCTGTGCTACAGTAGATCCGCCCCTGCTTGATAGCATAGTGATAAGTATCAGAATAATATCCATATTATTTTTTTCCTTGCCTCCTCAACATATTATTTGTCTCGTATTATCATTAAATTTTGAAACTTTTTATTTGTTTTGAAAGAACAATATTTTGATACATTATTTGTATTATTACATAACAAATTATTTTAAATTACAACAATATTATATTTGAACATTACCTAATTACAAATTTCTTACCAGGCTTAATCAGTTGATACTTGATAGCTGGCGCCTGGGCCTGGCTACGCTTAAACACACAGATAACTACACCAATTTCTATGTGCAGAGAATCCTTATCGAAAAGCCACTTTCACACAGTCACACTTCAGTACTTCACTGATTCACGAACAAGTATCCTCTCCATTATTGTAAAAGATTTCCTTCACTTTACGGTTTGAGATTAACTCTCACCCGCTTTGAGATTCGGGCTAGAGCAGGGGCAGTATTATTGGGCTTTGAGATTTGTGCCAAGTTAAAAAAACAGTCCAGATCCAATAATTGTAAAAGATTCCCTATTACGGTACCGGGGAGGATGTGAATTCCTGATTCACTCCTCGAATTAATACTTTTGTTGTCGCTAAATAGGAAAATAAACCAATACTTTGTTTTCTTGTTTTAAAAGACCAATTCACAAGAGCTGGACGCCATATTTTAATTCCCCCGCAAGCACAACCATCGCACTCATCTTTCTCAGTCTCCCTGTGTTCCCACTCTCTTATTCTCTTCTCCATTTTTGAAAGCCTCTCTTATTCGCGCTCTCCGTACGAAACCCTAACCACCCACCCCTTCGGTGAGTACCGTTCCAATTCCCATTCCAATCCTTTTTTTTCGTATAATGTGGGTGGTCGAGAATGGAGGGATCCGACGCAGCTCTAGTTTCTAGCTCAGATGCTCCCGGAAAAAAGGATCGACACGTGGTCACCTGGACTCCTCAGGTTTGATTTCGTTAATCTTTTCGTGTAATTCATGCTCGTTTTATGTATGGCTTTGTTTAACCAAGAATTGCTACTATTTAGGTTTAATTCGTTAGTAGTTGTATTAATTTCTTGAAATTTAGACGATTTCTTGAACGGAAGGGTTTTTGTTGTAGAAATTTTGTGATTTTTTCTTAGATTCATAAATTATGCAGATATCCCCTTTTATTATTGTTATAATTTGACAAATCAGTTGAAAATGTTAAATTTGGTCAATTATTCTTCACAGATTCACGCTACAAGAGTTTGACTAAGTTTCATTTAATTACTAAGATAATTTTAAAATAATATTGTACACTGTTGAATACTGATTGAGTTCATTCTTGCAATGTTCTTTATGCATGTTTTTTATAAAGCATACACTTGAAAAGCCAAGATTTAAATGTTCATGCTCCATAGGTGATTATGATAATTTCCGTCTTTCACCTAGGAATTCTTTGCGGTCAAACCTTGGAGTGTTATAAACACGGTTTCTATTAACGCCGTCATATAAAATAGTATCTTTTCCATGTGCAATTCATTCTTTCTTGAAATTTCAAAACAACATTAGATTTTCTATAGATTCCTACGATGTATGGCACCATATTTAACATTTAACTACTGCATAGTATGCATTTGTTGACATTAACCCAGCTAATTAAGATGATTTCTCATGTGACTATTGTTGTATGTCCAGAAAAGAATTCTGAAGGATGATCTTTTTGTTTTTCATGTGAATTTCTTGTAGGAGGACGATCTACTTCGGGAGCAGATTGCACTTCTTGGAACAAACAAGTTTGTCTTGATCTCTTCTATTATTGTTTCCTTTTATATATATATATATATAGTTTTCCTTTATTTATACTATCAATTTGGAAACTTTAGTTGTGACTTAACCGCAAAGTTTTTATTTTAAATTTCAGCTGGACTAGTATTTCGTCTAAATTCAAGGACAAGACAAGTCGGCAATGTCGTAGAAGGTATGTTGAACTGTCTTGTCAGATTTTGGTTGTATGTTGATATGTTATCATAATGTAGGTATTGTCTTTATTGTTACCGGCACTGGTTTGATCAATACTTTGTCTTTTGAGTTAGCTTTGGATCTTGTTTTGCTGCAGAGATAATTGAAAATGTGCTTATTTTGGTTTTTAATTAAGGCTGATTGAAGCTTAAATAATGTAGTCTGCTCCAAAATTGAAATACATAGGAAAATTACAATGCAGATTTCAATATAAGAGACCCAGTAAGGACCACCATTTTTAAGTTTAAATTTGAGGCTTAAAGGAGATATTCATATGAAATAATAAGAATATTTTATTTGGAGTAACAGGTGGTATACCTACTTGAATTCTGAGTGCAAGAAAGGAGGCTGGTCAGCCGAAGAGGACATGCTTTTATGCGAGGTACAAATTTGATTTAGTAATGCATATTACAGTTTTAGTTCCGGAAGTGAATATATGGGAGAATCTAACTTACTATTAGAATTGAATATTCACTTCTTTTGGTGTGTTATATACTATGTGACAAATGTCCTGCTTACGAAATAAAGTTGAGCTCATTTTATTCTTTGTTAATTAATAGGCCCAAAAGATTCTGGGAAATAGATGGACTGAGATTGCAAAGGTTGTCGCCGGCAGGTACTTTATTTATCAGAATATGCTAGCATGTCTATAGATTCCCACCATAAATGCATACAAGTGATTGAATGCTGCATGGTGCTTGAAATTTTGGTTTGAATCAGACCTTGTTGGTATTTACTGTTTTTGCCTAGTTCGACTCAACCCTAGGTTATGCATTTCATAATTGACCGTCTTATCTGCACTGAAGCATCAATAAAGCTAAATTAATTAAAATGAGGTGGAGTATGGTCAATCTGATATTTCTAAAATACCTTGGTTTACATGCCAAAACCTATTGGTTAATTTCATGGTGCATGAACAAACATTTCTTTTTATTGTATATCATATACTATGTTTATCACAACTTTCACCTCAATTGGGATCAGAACCGACAATGCTGTCAAAAATCGATTCTCGACTTTGTGCAAGAAAAGGGCCAAGGATGAGACCTTGTACAAGGAGAACAATGTGCCATGTGTTAACACGGATAGTGATAGATACTTTTTTACAAGAGATAGATTAATATCGGCTGGGATTGATATGTCTTCTCTGCCTGCTAAGAAGATGAGGTAACCAAGACGTGTATGTGTGCATGTTTGTGTTCATTTTATTTTGGAAAGGAAGGGGGGGTGAAGGCTCTGAACTAAATTACTGCTAAACTTAAGAATCTACTAAAATAGTAGAGGGCACCATTTCTGTGTTACTGATACAATGATTTATTTGTTAACTGTCCTGGAATATATTTACGGGACTGGATACTGTACCAGTGCAATAAGTACATAATGGTACGTCGGTGCATGATGGTTTACTATGGTACACAACTACCTGGGTACTGATACAATCATCTGAATTTGGGTTACCATGTGGTAATACATGCCACCATACTGATACCGGGGTTCCCAGGATTATTCAGTATTACATTGATTTCTTATTGTACTTCCAATATAGACACAAATTGAACATGGCAGTACATACATTTTGGTATTTCATCAGCAGAAAAATCTTATAAGTTTATTAAATTGTGGTTGAATAGGTATGACCACTCAGATTCAAGCGAGAGAATGAAAACAACCAATAGATTTTTAATTCCAGAAATAACTGAGAAAGAGCAGTTGAGGCAACCCTTGCTAGAGGTCTCTCAAAATGCTGGATACTCTAAGGAACCATCAATCAATGGTGAGTTGCTTCCTTGCAAGTTTTATATGGGACTCTCTTTTTTTCGTTCCTAAAAGAATTTTCTTTATGGGTAATTACACCCATAATTTGTGGCATTTGCAAATAACTGCAACAACATTGCTGCATTTGCAATTGATTGTCAACATTCTTTGGAATATGACCTGAACGCCAAAAATAAGGTTTAATCAAGCAAGAATGACTGAACTCCACCCCCCCTCCCCACCCCACCCACACACACACAAAAAACAATAAAAAGGAAAATATATATATTTAACACATAACTGAGGTCTTGAAACCTAGGAAAGAAACCCACTGTTTACTTGATCTGAATACATTTTAGCTGGCAACCATGAAAGGGGAAAAAGGAAAGAGAAGAGAGCTTATAAGAATAAGTGCAAACTTGTCCAGATTTTATGTTTCTATATCTGTAATTGGCAATGGTTACGTCTCATTTAGACATAAGCTAAAACTAGGGTTTCTAGTTGCAACATAAAAAATCTTAGATGTTTTTTTTTTGAAGTAAGGTGAGGTGTTGGTTCTAACATGCAAAACCAAAAATAATAATGCCAAAGCAGTTCACATACAATCTGTCCATAACTCTTCTGGTAAGGGACTGTTATTTATGCATAACAGTTCTAGAGTCTAGACCTTTCTGTTACTTTTACGGTTACATGGAAGTCTGGTTATAATTTGATAATTTTCCTTTTTTGTATTTATGCATTTATAATTGTTGTTGTATGTTTTAAGGCATCTCTTTGTGTACAGTTTCTGGCGCTGTTGCAAAAGGCACATTTTTGCAAAAGGATGAATCAAAATTGACAGCATTATTGCAGCAAGCAGAACTGCTTAGCTCCCTTGCGATAAGAGTTAATACTGAAAGCACGAAGGAGAGCCTTGACGAGGCCTGGAAGGTTTGCCATTTAGTCCTTTTCCTTTTTTTATTTGTAAAGATTTAATTAATTTCGATTTCAAGCAGACTACTTTACAGCTAGGCTATAAAGTACTGAATTGACTTTCTTAAGCTCTAATATTGAGTAAAAATTTCAGCAACTGCAAGATTATATGAACCAAATGGAGAAAGTAGCAGTAAAAAAGGAAAAGTCTGATGCGAATTCCATTTTGGATAACCTGAAAGATTTGATTGAGAATCTGAGAAATGGTAAAGAACCAAACCTGCAAATGGGGCTGCAATTGCAAGAACAATCTACTAAGGCCTCTAATTCAAAATCTCTATTGGACACACAAATTCATGCCTCCGGGATCATGGTAGATACACTCTTTGATGATTTGATTAGTATTCCATACGAAGAGGATCCTATCTCTACGAATGAAGAAGTTGGTCTAGGTATTTTAACTTGCGGAACTTTAACCAAATTACTATTGTGTTTTTCTGTGGTGTTTTGTTGAGTTCCTATACCCGCCTCACCAAATTTTTTTGCTTTATATATATATATATTTTTTTTTTTTTTTTGTGCCCTTTCTATGTACAATTATAGTTTGACGATGACCAACACTACTTTATTTTTAAGCGTAATTCAATAATTGTGGGTCGATAAAGAATAAATTGAGGTTGCATGACCATACCATAAAACTGCTGGATAAAGGTGGTCAATTGACCACAAAACCGTCTTGGGAATTGCTACTTTTGGTTTTCCCTTTACGAGGGAGAATTGTTATGAATCTTTTATAGTTAATTACATATGGTAAAATAATTTTGTAACTGATACCAATGCAGGGGCTTCAATACGATTATCTGAAAAGATGGAGAGAGAAAATGGAAGCTGCAGTGCAAAAAAAAATTTGGCCGATTCAAATTTTGCTTCTCCCAATCAGAAGTTTCCAGCATTTCAATCTCTCGCTGATGCCATTCCAAGTCCCAAATTTTCGGAGAGTGTAAGATCTCTGATTTTCTTTCTACTAAATTTCTCTGACAGTTTGCATGTTAGCTCGTTTAATTTGCATTAGCTATGTTTTTGCAAACAAAAAGCAAGAGGTAAAAGGAATCCAAATTACCCATTACTCAAATTAGCTTTTAATTACACTTAATTGGAGACCAAATGGCAAACTTGGCATAAAAAGAAAATAAAGGAGGAAAAATGATTGTCAAACTATATGTTGAACACAACTTACACGTGATACTATCTCCTTGACACAAAATTAATAATCCAATTACCTTGTAATTTCTCAGGAAAGGAAATTCCTTTTGACTGTGGTTGGGATGTCATCTCCTGTTACAAACACTGGCTGCTCCAAAGATCCATCTTGCAAAAGGGCTCTACTTGATAGCCTCTAAATTGATGGGTTACATATATTACAGTTTTGCACACATGGGTTGTCGCTCACTCCCAAATATCTATAGTTCAGTGTTATTATTAAGTCTAATCGGTGGCTGAAAGGTTCAGTTACCTAAAGTTTCCTTATTGTAGATGGCTGTCAAATATTTATCTTTTGTGTTTATTCTTTATTTTGTTTGTCAGTAGCTGTACATAACACTCTCTTAAACGGTAGAATGGATCTACCCAAAGAAAAGTACATGGATCAACGAGTTTAAAGCTTGGTTCATGGTTGAAAAGTATACAATAAGGAAGTCTTTGATGTGTTGTGTGGTTATGCCTTTGTTAATGGAGGTGTGACTTGTGAGTTAATAGTTTGGTGCGTAATAAAACTAGTTCATAGGTTGTGCTCTCTTAAACGGTAGAATGGATCTACCCAAAGAAAAGTACATGGATCAACGAGTTTGAGGCTTGTGTTCATGGTTGAGAAGTATACAATAAGGAAGTCTTTGATGTGTGTGGTTATGCCTTTGTTACTGGAGGTGTGACTTGTGACTTAATAGTTTGGTGTGTAATAAAACTAGTTCGTGTTGTGTGGTTTTAGTTGATGTGATGTAGCAACATATTGTGGCAATAATATATTATTTGTTGTGTTATTACTCTCGTTATATTCAAATATTCAATCCTGTCTGTATAGATTGTATTTTATGATTATAATGGTTTTGGAAGTTTTTTAAATGAATTGAGAAGCTTTAACACTCTGGTCGGAACGGAGTCACTCCCAACAAACGAGAAAGAGAATTCTCTTCCTCGCGAATTTTCTGATCGGAACGTGAAAGTAGATGGGAATAGAGACGATTCGATGGGATTTGAACAGCCCCAAATCACGCTGAGAAATCGCGGGAGAAAGCATGGTATTCGGCGAGAATTCGTTTTTCTGAGATGAAAGGTCGTTTGTACCCTTGTCTTCTCCGATAAAGAACTTGACAAGAAAAGCGAAGCCAGAGAGAAGGCGGATCTGCAAGGTGCGTGAAGAAAATGGTGGGGGAGCCCTGTCGCTTCAAGAACGACCAAGAAGGCCTATTATTTTCCATTTTTTTCTGCTAAAGAAACAAAACCTAGTCGATGGCATAATGGTAAATTATAAGAATTAGCTGACCTTTTTTTAGTTTCACCAAAGGAATTCTTGTCGTTTAAACATTGTTTCCAATCAGAAAATTTCAATTCTATTTCGTTTCTATTGAAGTCATCTCTAATGAATTGAATTGAAATTTTGTGCTTCTTGGTTCCGATCAAAGCCTAAATGTTTCTGGTAGTATAGACTGCATCCTCTATAGAATCAGGAATTCAGATCCAGTGCAATTCAAATCCCAAAACGGACCCCCTATATATTCCAAATAGGCACCAAATTAATTTCCCAGCTGTCAGTAGAAGTCAGATACCCAAGGGGATACTCATAGAATCAGATTTGCATTTTTTGAATTCTGTTACACTGTTTGCTGACAATGGGATCATGCAATATGAATTATAAGAGGAAATAAAAAACAGGATCATTTTCTAGCAGAAAATTTATACAACATCAAATGCTCGTAACCCTGACCAGGTCCATAGATCTCATTTGGAAAATTAGCATGGTGCACTGCATCAGGATAGTCCTGTGTTTCTAAGCACAAGGCGTCATGCTGCATGTACTTGGCCCCACCTTTTCCTTCAGTCCCATTGAGAAAGTTCCCTGTGTAAAACTGCACGCCTGGTTGGTTGGCCCACAACTCCATCACGCGCCCGGATCGGCTGTCTTCAACCACAGCCACCTTTCGTAGACCAAGTTCATCTGGGATTGAGTCCACCACGTAGTTGATATCATATCCACCTGCACAAATTTAATTACTTTGGTAACCCCCGGGCATTGGCCAGCTTAACTAGACTATCATGAGTATTTTTTTGTTGTTGTGGAGAAAATAGACTACTATGGGTATTGTTGTTGTAGAAGCCAGGTAAAAGGCGTGTTCTAAATATGATTACTGCTTTTAAGCATTATTAATTGGTAGCCAACAAGAATTTCAATATTTCCTAGTACCTGGAAGTGATTTATTTTTCCTTTTTTTTTTAGGAAATTATACATGCAAAAAAGTTTTGATTTTTTGGGGTGGTTCTTATTGGTGTTGGCTGAACATCTGGAGTTTGCTAATCCAAGCACCATTCAACCATAGGTTGTACATAAGAGGACAAGCACACAGGAATGCACTTATATAAACCCGAATGATTTACTAAAAAATTAAACATCAGGTTCAGCCCATACTGGACTTGGAGCTGTGAGATTGCACTAATCCTTGACAAAAGAAATTAATTATTATTCTTAACTTTTGTTTTAAAAGTGGTTCTAACCTTCCACTTGTGAGATCTGGCTGCCAACAGTCACTGGCTTGCGGAAATCAAATGGTGTATTATCCACAGAAGTAATTTGACCAGTGGGAATGAGTTCAGAGTTAACAGGGGTGATGTGAGATGCAAAAATCTGGACACAGTGATTCAAAATAGTCCCACTGGAATGTCCACCTAGGTTCCAGTATGAATGCTGGGCCAGGTTAATCGGGGTCAGCTTATTTCCCGGCTTGGCATGCATGGTCACGGCCAATTTGTAGTCATGGCTTATTTTGTATGTCACATACACATCGACATCTCCCGGAAAACCTACATGAGAAAGGAAAAAACATCTAGAGAGATCAGATGTGTGTGGTAAGGTGTCGAATAGGTGGATTGTCTTAGGATGGGTTTGCATCTGTTATACTGTGTTTAACTCTCTCAATAAATCAGAACCCACCCATTTACTAGGCAGGTTCTTTATATGTATAATTAGAATAGTACTCGATTAAGTTCTGAAGAGAGAGAGAGAGAGAGAGGAAAAAAAAGAGCATTTCAGATTATGGTATGGTACACAATAATTTGCATGTAATACCGAAATAAAAAAGCCTACCTTGTTCTCCGTCAAAGCTGTGATAGTAGAAGGTGATGTAAGGGGAATCACCGTCCACCTTCTCTTTAACGTCCCAAATCACAGCATTGTATCCCCTATGCCCACCTGATTAAGCCATGAATTTATTAGATAGTATTTGTTTGACAAAGATGAGTAATTTACCAGCAAGTGCCAAGTGGAATTGTTCAAATCATAATTTAAACACAACAATTTTCGCTGATCAATTTATGTTTTTTCTGTTTTTTTTTTATTTTGTTGTTGACAATTGGGAACAATGTGCAATGTCGATTTCTCAATTGAATCTGTTAATGAATTATAATTGTGATACGGATATTACACGCGATTTTCTTTAGGATTTAAGAAATAATACCGTGAAGACTATTGTTTCCATTATTGCGGTAGAGACGGTATGGTGTCCCATTAATTGTGAAACGGGCACCTGCAATGCGGTTCGCAACCCGACCCACCAATGCTCCAAAATAAGATGTGCCATTCTAAGGAAAAAAATAAAAACAATAGAAAAACCCAAAACCTATTAAATTAAAGAAAAAAAAACAAGACGGTGACATAAAAAATTGAGCAATGATCCCTTAATTCAAAAATACAACTGATATAAGAGAAAGAAAAAGAACAAAAAATGTTACTGACGACATAGGAACCGATGCTGTCATAACCAAGGACGATATCTGCTAAGTTTCCTGCAAAAGAAACACAACCCAGAAAAAAAAAATTCAGACAGTAGCTCAAATAAAATTCTGATTAGATAATTAGATTGAATGTAATCGAAGTTGTGCTAACCTTTATTATCAGGAACAACTACTGATATAATGGTAGCACCCCAATTAGTAACTTTAATCGAGAAATCTCCCTTTCTTAGTTCATATATCCCCACCAATTTCTTATACTTGGTCGCATCCGATAAACCCGATAAACCCAAAAAAAGAACGAGAAGAGAGAAAAGAAGAATAGATTTGTTTGCCATGATCAGTAACTCGACAACTTATTTTTAGGTGATGGGTCTGAATTTATAAGGAATGAAGTTTATGAGATAAGGATTCAGAAAAAGAGGAGGGTTCAAATGCCTCCATTTTTCATGCCTCCAACAGGCCTCCACTTTTAAAAACTTTAATAATTCAAAATTTAAAACTTAAAAGTCAAAATAAAACCGTTGGATATGATCTATATCATTTTATCAATGTGCTCATAAAAAATTATCATATTTTGATTTTGTTTTTATGTGAATCAATAAGTTGAAAAATCAACGTCTAGAAATTATCCACATTAGTGCGTTTTTTACAAGCTCTTGATGACAACCAAAACAAAATTGAAATGTCATAATTTTTTACACGTGCATAGATAAAATGATTTAGATCATATCCAACGGTTTTATTTTGATTTTTAAGTTTTAAATTTTGAGTTATTAAAGTTTTAAAAAATGGAGACATGGTGGAGGCATGAAAAATGGAGGCATTTGAACCCTCCTCTCAGAAAAAATGGCAACAACTTAAATTGGGTAAGAATAGGAACACTAAAATAAGTTGAAAAATAAAAGAGATACATTTGAGGAAGAGATTGCTTTAGTTTTGTCGTTATCTCCATATCTATAAGACATTAAATGTAGATAATGCACATTCTGACATCCAATCAAACGGGTTTGTAACTGCAGATTCCCGCGTGAAGTGTGCGGAGGTTCATGGTTTTCCTAAATGTTAATATAACCTTGCAAAATAAAAATTTTCATTTCATAGGTTCCTTTGAAAGACCAAGCGGCCAAGCCCTTATAAATAAATGATCTCTCCACGGATTAAATGATACATACTGCACTAAAACTGATTAATGTGAGACAATTCGTTAGACATGATAAATCAGCAATATTTTGCAAATATTATATTCTATATAGAGTAAAAAGTGTTAAATTTTCAAGGTTTTTAGCTGTATCACATTATCTTTGTTTTCATTTATCTATTTTAATGTATTTTTTATTGGATAATTCTTATATCATAATTCTATTTGAATTTATATTTAAAAGATAAGTATTTTAATATATCTACGATGCAGTATAATTCTTGAAGCAATATAGTTTGTTGTGTTTCTCTGTTGAATTATTGTGTGACTAATCATGTTTGTCATTTTATATATTTTTAATATTTCAAGGAAATATTTATTGAAGTAAAAAAAATTATGAATGAAAAAAAAATTTCTATGTAAATATCTTGTTTATTTTTTTCAACAGATATTTTTAATGTAAATTAAATAAACAATTCTAGTATATAAAGTAGCTCATTACGACGCTGAAGTTAGGGGTGAAAACGGGTTAGATATTATCCGACCAAATCCGAATCCATATTCAAAAATTAGATATGGATATCTGATATTCAAATATCTGTGCGGATAGTGGTACAAATATATTTTTTTAATTTTAATTATCCATATCTGAATAGTAGATATATACCATATAGTTTAATATATATTATAAAAATATTTATGTATATGTTTCCGGATATTCCGATATCCAATCTGTATCCGTATACATACGTCTAATATTCAATCTGTATCCGGAAAAAAAAAATGCAGATATGATTTTACCATATGGTTTGTATCAAAGGACGAAGAAAACGATCTAGTGCAATTTAAATTTATCTTATCTTTGTTTCGCCAGCTCATGCTCCCATTTGGTACGAATCGTGTTTTTAATTTTTTTTCAGACAGTTCTAGAGCCCATATCTATGCCCATTTCAGTTCAATCACCTAGCTATCGCCTATCATATCACTCAGGGGCGGAGCTAGACTTGCTGACTATGGGGATCAAATGTGAATGAAGATCAAGCATATAAATTTATTTTCTACTACGAATGGGATCGATTTCACACTATCCATAATATTTTACTTTAAACTATATTAAAATAAGGTATAAATAAAAAAAATTCAAAATAAATGGGGTTCAGGGGTAGATTCGTCCCTAATATTAATTGACCCCATTCATTGAGGATAGATTCATCCCTGATATTATTACTGGTCGACATAATATGCATAGCTGTAAAAGGAGGATCATAGATAACATTCACATGTAACTATGACAAAAAGGTATACCCTTCTGGAAATTGGAAGGGTGGATTTGGTATTTCAAGATCTTAGTGGATTGGATTGAGAAGTGCTGCACAGCCCAACCTGTATCATTTATTTTAACTCGGATCGAAAGATGCTCCTCAACATTTCATTTTGAAATACTACTGATAACAACAGTACGAAATGCTAGGGCCGCATGTTTGTCGTGTTTAGTGGTACCTAGCTGGAATCTCGGGGATTTTCTGGTGGGGATTAAATAATACAATTCATTTATGCAGATATAGAAACTTAAAAATTTGAATTTTTTTTTACTGTATTCATGTTGTTGTTTTACAATATTCATCTTCTTATTTTATAATATCTACATGCAGATATAAAAAATTAAACTTTTGAAAAAAAAAATTGAAATTTTTTTTTTGAAATAAATTTCAATTTTACAGTATTCTTTAGAGTGTTTTATTTTACAGTATCGAAAGAGGCATTTTACAGTGTCAGAGAGCTCTAGAAGTAGTCCCGGGTTAATTGGAAAGCCGTTAGAGAACTTTTAGAAGTAGTCTTAGTGGTCTCGGTCAAAGTTGGCAAGTGGTCCAAGTGAATCTAGTGAAACCGCGTTAGCAACTAACTCTGGGACCACTTTTCAAAAGTCGCGACTTGTGAGAAATTGGGTGCTTATTTTACAGTATCCGTATTGAGGTTTGTAGGATCTAGTATTGTATTTTACAGTATTGTGCTTGTTTGGTGACAGTGGTCCTGGTGACTAACTCTGGGACCACTTTTCAAAAGTCGCGACTTTGCAGAAGATCATGTTCTTATTTTACAGTATTCTTGTTGGGTTTTATAGGTTGCAGTATGCTATTTTTATAGTATCGGTACTAGTTAAATGACAGTTGGGCTTGAGTACAAACCAGATATAAGTCGTTGGGTATAATTAGTCGCTTCCTTAATGTAACTCGGAAAGATTCTGTGTGTACAGCAGACAAAATTTAAAAAAAATTGATAAAGAAGGAGAACTTGTCAAATTTTGAAATTACTAAAAAAATAAATAATTTCGACCATCCAAAAAATTTGGGAGTAATTCTACTATCATGCAGTGACCGGTGTTTTTTTATTTTTTCTATCCCCTTCTATCTCTCTTATTTTTCAACATATTAACTTGTTCTTGTTCCAAAACTTGTAAAATTCAACCGTATATTTAACAAGCTCCAATCTAATAAAAAAATTCAAGAGGCTATGGTAATGTGCATAACACGGGTTGGTTTGTACTACACATCAATATTTTTGTTTTTAAAATTCTAACAATCGATCTGAACCGTTCAACATAGTCTTCGTATGAATATATACTTTTTTAGAATTTTTTTATACCCATCTAAAAATATAGTAAACAAATCTAAAAAATGTAAAATTTAGTTTACATATACATATTTATATGGAGAACATGTTGAACAATTTGGATCGACTGTTAGAACTTTCAAGCTCAAAATTTGAGTCTATAGCGCAGGCTAATATGTGCTATGCATAATACTATATAGCCTCACTCAAAATTTAATGTCCATCTAGACATATCTGTTGGCTGTATGCAATTTCTAATACTTTGTTTGACTAAATTTACAAAACATACACTAATTGAATTTAACATTTTACACAATTTATGAGTTTGCAAGTTCAAAGCTTTAATTACAAGATCTATTGTGAAAGAACCAAAGATAGATTCAGAGCTTTAATTTCAAGATTTATAATGAAAACCAAGATTCATGAAGTGTTGAATTACAAGATTCTTATGATGAACCTGAGAAGTCAACAAGACTTGATGAAACTATAGATTTGTGTAATAATCAAGTAGTTAATTAAAGTATATTTGAGGCTTGTTGATTTCTTGAGCATCCGCCTTAAATAAATATATGGAACCAATTTAAAATGACGAGTCAGAAAGTTCCAGTTTGGTTTCGTGTAAGACGGATGACATCTGTATGGTTGCCTATCAAGTTTTGTGAGACAAATTGTACTAACCGTTCTAAACGGACATAACCGTTTAGGACGGTTAATATTAATTTGAATTATTTTGCGGAAACTTTAACTTCAATATCCATACAGTCCAACCTAATGGGTTTCAAAGAGTTATCATCACTTCAGATTCGCTAAGCTAGCCGCCTCTCACATTTGAAAACGCATTTATTGTGCAACACTTGATAGCTTCCATTGTTGAGTGAACTTAAACTTCAATATCCTCTCAACACTCTCAAATCCACTCGACTTATCTTTTAGGAGATATAGTTTAGTGTCTAGGATTTAGTTCTAGAGTTTTTACATTCCCGCTAGTGTGGTTTGCTTGTAGGGCGCGAAGGAGTACACTAGCCAGAGCATTTCCGCTCACATATATCCATAGTTGTGTGACGATCCCAAGGGACTTTTCAGCTCAAGCTTTTAGGCTCAACTTGCACACGAGTTAGGTCATGACCTTCCACCATTGTTGGGCTCACATGTCACGAGTTGTGTCCTTTCTTTCTGGGTATTAGGAAAGGGGCGCCGACGAGGTTGCTCTATCCCAGATACGTAGACTTTTTACGCGACTTTGTTATCATTTTGCGTGTCAATTGTCTCTAAACTCTACTATATTTACTTGCACACGCTTGTTTGACGTGTTAGTTTAGAGGGATTAACCGAAAAACATCTAAGAGTCTTTGAGACTCTCTTGAAATCCCTCTAAGTGTCGTTAGGGACTACAATATCAAGGTGTCAAATTTACGTAACAAGCTCCAATATAAAGGTTTTAAATTTTTTGTTAAGAAGTGCCAACTCAATTAGAGTCTAAGTAGTAACCTTGTATTAACAAGTTTTAACCCACTGCATTCAAATGTCACCCTTAGCTAAGTGAAAAATATAAATTACATTTCATGATTCACGATAGATACCTAAAGTATTGGTTTTATAATTTTACAAGAACTAACCAAGTTTGAGAAAATGTACTAATTTTAGTAATTTTAGTAAGTTTGTGAAAAAAAATCGGCCGATGATGGATATAAAAACAGAGCAGTGTGATTCTGCAATTGAAGGAGAAAAATAAAAGATAAAAAGTCAACTCGCAGAAGTTGCAAAGTCATGATTAATGGGTAAAGGTTTTAACAAAGTAATTTTGACTTCATACAACGCATGAATGGCCTACGGGCCATGTAAGAACCAAAAAAAAAAAAAATACAACGCATGAATCATATGTGTTTTGATTTTATGATCCGTGCGCTGCATAAAGTCAAAACAGCTCTGTTAAAATCTTTACCCTTATTAATTCATTTCGGTTAGAATGAATACACATATGTTATATGTACAGAAGGTTACTAGGAAGTTTTTATTTATTTTGAGAAAAGAGAAGCCTGCAAAAAAGGTTAAAATCGTCAGCAATCCAAAAGTTTATTTATGAAATGATGATTACACAAATTGAACAAGGACAAAAGAAGTAACCACCATAACTACTTTTACCGTACTAATCATTAATAGAGAGGTTTTCATTATTCTAATCAATGGAACATGCAAATGCAACTTCATTTTTTTACAGAGGGATAAGAGCTACGGTTCCTCTGTTGCAAGTACAGAGCCCCATTCAAGCAGAGACTAAACTATATATTAATGATTAGTACGGTATTATAGTATTTAAGTACTAAATTATGTTACTAAATATGAAGTTGTATTATTCATAATTTAGACTATAAAACTAAAAATATAGATTGTATTAGAAATATCGATATTATGATTTATCAGTCACTATAAAAATTTGATGTGTAGTAAATTATTAAAATGCAATGTGAACAAAAAAATTGTTTAAGTACGCTACACAATTTTCGAATGTGCATTACGACCTTTTTATACAATGATGCAGATATTTATCAGAAACTGTTGAGAGAAAAAAATGAACATCTTGCCAAACTTGGGTAGGTGATATCAAATAATGGGTAGGGTGCTAGGGATATGAATGTAATACACGGACTCTGTAGATTGGTACTTTCTGTTAATATAAATAGGTGATATTGCTGTACTACTTTCATCCAAAAATAAAAGTAGTATTATTCATCCTGAGGTATTGTTTGGAATGTGAAAGGTTATGGGTTTGAAATTTAGAAATTATTTGTTGTAATAACAATGATATTAAATAGTTAAGTGACTTGCTTTTCAATTTTCACTAAAAAAAATACAATAGCATTTAGAAGGATGGAATTGGATTTTGCTCGAAGAGCTTTGGACCAATTTTATCCAAAGCCAAATCTAAACTATACATTCTATATGCATTGAGATTCGTGAAAATAAATTTAGAATTTAATAAATTTAAACATATCGGTTAATCTAAACCGTCATAACGAATTTTGACGTAGATCAGATGTATTAGGTCTGGCTTTAATTTGAATCAACATTTGTCCAAAGCCCTTTAAACAGAAAGCAGAAAGATATCAAGCCACAACTTTCAGCATTTTATGCTTATTTGCAAATTGAGTTGCTTGTAATATAGCAGATATTACTTGATAATATATTAGTTTCACAATTTTGTAACTATGCTAAAATAATGATTATAATCTTCAAATCTAACTGATATGTTGCGACTTATACCTTACATATCATATACTGATATACATGAAAAAAAAATAATGCAGAATTTTATTTGTTTCAAATAATTTAAATTTAATGCTTTTTTAATGAAGTTTCGAATGACACTTAATATAAGGGGGCTTGTTAATCCTGACATTCATTTTGCAGAATTTGAATAGGTATTTCTTTACAGAAAAGTAAAAGTCATCACTTTTTGTGTTAAGCCTATGGTTTAAAATACATTTAGATTACATATAATCTAATCGATAATAATTACAAGGCTAACTAACAGTATGCCTACATTTTTTTTTACTTGATTTTAAAGGAGAAAAATGTGTTGTCAAGATATTCCAAATCTAATTAAGTTGATGTGTTGTCTTAGATATTCCAAGTCTCTATTAAAATCTTAAAAGTGGAGAGATATGAGACATGCTCCATAGATAAGCATTGGAGAACCGGAAAGAAACAAATTTTTGTGTGTTTTATACGGAGAAAAAATTATCCTATTACATCGAGTAAAATCGAAGTAGAGGCAGAACCAACATGATGTGACATAATTTTATTATTATTTTGAAGAGAAAGTTTACTTTTATAATTAATTTTTATATTGGTATAGTTCTACAAACATTTTTTATAAAAAATTTGGGCCGGAGAGAGTCAAGTGCCCCACCATACTGTTCCAAATCGGAACATGCGATTAAAATGAACATTTCAAATTTATATAAAAAAGCATCCCTAAATTTTAAATCAGATCGATCCGCTCCATTTTTTGTTTTTAAATTGTACGTTCTGAATTAGAATAACAAGATTCTACCTTTCCTTTAGAAAAGTAGCAGATACTAACATTTATCCATTTATTTCTACTATTGGGTCCGAGAGTAGACTAATAATAGTAAATATATTGCTATTAGAAGTTGCTTTTATGCTTCTTGTGTAACAATGAGAATTTGGATTAAGTGGGGTCCAGGGCAGATTCAAGAATTTCAGTATGGAAACAAAAAAATGCGAATTGGGTTTAAACTCATTAATTAGCTAATTGAGTACTAGATAAAAAACAATGCTATAATTTATAATTTTCAAAACTCTAATTTATAATTTTCAATGGTCTAACTTGTAATCAAAATTACCAATTAGAATTTAAAAAATTTATTTTAATTTTAACTCTAATTACAAATAAGAATTCCAAAAGGAGGTAAATAAAATTTCAAGAGGGAGACAAAGTTGGTATGGATCTATAGATCTCTATAAAAAATTCAAAAGATAGAGGTAGACAATTTCTCCCGACCCTTACTGGGTCCGACAATGAGTGAGGTATCATAAGGTGTGGAGTGAGATCTGAATTGTTCATTTTAATTTGATACAAATTTTAATGTGATGTAAATCAAAGACAGTTCCGTATAAAATTTAACTCAGTTGCGACTCACTCTAGTATCACAAGGAATGTGCACTCGTAATAATAATAATAGAGATTGGAATATGAGAAGTTGTTTAGTTTACTCGATTTTTCGAATTTTAATACGTATTACTTGAGACTTGAGAGTGAAACTTTCCACCTGTATGTCTTTTTTATAAAAAAATTTTGAAAAAAAAAATATTTACATAAATTTGGCATTATTAAACGTTAGCTACTAACGGAAACTGATCCATCGATTTGAAGGTCATATCTCAAGTCCTTAACGATTCGTTGCATAATCTAAACGATTGAATGTGCCACAATAAATCCTTGATGAGAAAAGGATGGAAAAAAAGAGGAGACAGAGTAGCCATGTTGTGGAGGGTATGAATTTAAAAAAAAAGTATATATATATATATATATATATTATGAGGAGGGTTCAAATGCCTCCATTTTTCATGCCTCCACCGTGCCTCTATTTTTAAAAACTTTAATAATTCAAAATTTAAAACTTAAAAATTAAAATAAAACTGTTGGATATGATCTAAATCATTTTATCTATGCACGTGTAAAAAATTATGACATTTCAATTTTGTTTTGGTTGTCATCAAGAGCTTGTAAAAAAACATACTAATTTGGATAATTTCTAGACGTTGATTTTTCAACTTATTAATTCACATAAAAACAAAATCAAAATGTGATAATTTTTTTATGAGCACATAGATAAAGTGATGTAGATCATATCCAACTGCTTTATTTTGACTTTTAAGTTTTAAATTTTGAGTTATTAAAGTTTTTAAATATGGAGGCATGGTGGAGGCATGAAAAATGGAGGCATTTGAACCCTCCTCATATATTATTAGGAAGAGGTTTTGGGGGTCACATGAAACGGCGGCCAAAGTCGCCGACATTTTTATTAATATCCAAAGTTTAATACAAATTATTAATTATACCCGGAACTCAACTCAATATCGATATATACCCAAGCCGGCCATTTTCTGGCTGGCTATGTTCCTTCCCTAAGCCGGCCAGAAAATGGCCGGCCGTGTACCTTTTTTTTTTTTTTTTTTTTTTTATAGGAGAGACTATGAAGATCAAAATATTGAAATCTAACTCTGAAATACGATAAATTTTTGTTTAAATTATTTGTTATATTACTTCTTTGATGTATAATTAGCATATTTATACTAAAATACGATAGATTAATTGAAATTATGTTGAATAACACTAAATTATGTTAAATTACGTTAAATTACATTAAATTACGTTAAAATACGGTAAATTACGCTAAAATACGATATGAATAAGGACGATATCTTCACTTAAAAGGAGAAAAACAACGATGAAACTTCAAACGGTCATAAAACGGCGCTCGAGTGTCCGATTTCAGCAAATGAGCACTTTTCGGAAAGCTTGCGAAAATGCGCATGCGTCTGTGCCTGCTACGTTGGATTCCGAAATTCAGAATCGCCAAAAAACAAAGAGAAGAGCCTCAAAACTTGAGTTGAAGTTTCCGATTAAGATTTTCATTTCTATCATTCAATCCAAGTAGCTCAGTAAATTAGTTACATAATGAACTTGCAGATTACCAATTTTTACTATTTTTGGAATTTTTTTACTATTTTTTATGATTCATGAAAGATGAGCAAAATCAGTCTACCAATTTTTGAATTTTTGTA
The DNA here is from genome assembly GCA_028015225.1 of Carex myosuroides. Classification (NCBI taxonomy): domain Eukaryota; kingdom Viridiplantae; phylum Streptophyta; class Magnoliopsida; order Poales; family Cyperaceae; genus Carex; species Carex myosuroides. Next base: position 5,877,771 of record CM051487.1, on the reverse strand, counting down.
TTGTTTAGATAGGTAAAAATCATTGTTTTTGGATGGTTCAGAATCTTCTGAATAACAGTGGTTTTGTACCTATCTAAAATGCAGTAAAAACAATTCCAAAAAAAAAAACAAAAAATTTGGTCTCCAAGCACATTTGGATATGGAGATCTTGTTAAGCAATTCAGACTGACTGTTTGAATTTTGAAAAGGAAGATACAAATTATGAGGCGTGATTGGGGCACGAAAACTATAGGACATTTTAACTCTACTTATATAACTGTTATATGATAAAATAGAGAAATACTGTTATACTAATCTATTATGTATAACCCGTACCTTGATCCAATCTAATATAAAGATTTCTGGGAGCTGCATTTTAGAATTTGAATCAGAATATAGCAGTTATTTAGATCCTATTTTAGTGAAAAAAATGTTCCGACTTCACAGTAAAGACTTGATGCCACGTGGAATAATTCTCTTTGTACGCAGTGGTCATGTATTTCCTTTTTTTTCTTTTTCTTTTTTGGCAAAGTACCCGTAGGCTTGTCATGTATTTCCTGTTGCTCAAGGGCTTCAAAACAGAAAACAAAACGCAAGACCAAACAAATATTATTCACTTATCCTAATCAGGCTTTATATCAGACGTGAAATTCATTTTTCTCAAGTAAAAAATTGGGCTTGTTGTATTTTACAAATATAATTGACCATTTTAGGCTTGATTTCTATCGGACCATGTTTATCTTTAACATAAAGAGGCCCAATAATCTGCACTAATTATCAAAAATTGTATGCATGATTCCGCTCCACTTGGCACAAGGCCCATTGGGCCATTTTATAAGATGAGCTGAAGAAATCACAGATCGTCTTTTTCATCAGCCACACTTCAACAACACCTATCCATGTTGTTATACAAGAAAATTAGTATTTCAATTGGTATTGGATAATTTTTGCTGTAATCGCATGAAACCTATAATTAGATATCTGAAGGTAGAATTAACATTTAATTTTGAATCTTCTCATTGTCGCTAACTAATTACTGAATGTTTTAAACCATTTACCTGTATGTTCTTGTTTAATGCATCTCTCTTTATCTATGTAGCAAATATTTCTGTCAAATTCACAGCCAAAACTTTTATATTGTGTTCATACATAAAATTCTGTTGATCTAAATTTCATATTCAATACCCAGTCAAATCCCTCTTTATCTGAGTCAATGCAGGTTTTAAAACACATATATTTGGAATTAAGGCGAGGTATTTGTAAAACTGATACCAGTTCAATACCTGTCCCAGTAAAGTATTGATACGCCTCAGGTTGATTGGAACCTTTCTAAGGTTGATGAATTTCAGGTAAAATGTGCAAACAATTTTATAATATCGTTATATTGGAGGGACTACTGGTCAAACTACAAGTTATAATGTGCAAACTTAGTACGATATTAACAAAAGAAATTTAATAAATATAGATGAACTTTTGCAATTAACACATTCATCCTAATTTAAAAATAATAATAAATAGATGAAATGATCATTGATCATTTCCTTTTGATTGTGCTTGCGATGTCATCTCCTGTTACAAACACTGGCTGCTCTAAAGATCCGTCTTTCAATTGAAGGGTTACATATAGTACAGTTGTGAATATAGGGTTCTGTATTGCCAAAATATCTATAGTTCAGTGTTGTTATTAAGTCTAATAGGTGGCTGAAAGGTTTAGTTACCTAAAGTTCCCTTATTTATATTTTTTGTTTTGTTTGGGCTACCTGGTGGATGTCAAATTTGTGTGTTGTGTTTGTTCTTTGTTCTGTTTGTCAGTAGATATACATAGGTTGTGCTCTCTTATAAGGTAGAATGGATCTACCTAAAAAAAAGTACATGGCTCAACGAGTTCTGAGGCTTTGTTCATGGTTAAAAAATATACAATAAGTCAGATGTGTTGGAGTTATCGTTTGACGTGTAATAAAACCAGTTCGTGTTGTGTTTGGTTTAAGTTGATGTGATGTTGTAACATTTTGTGGCAATATAATATACTATTTGTGTGTTGATACTCTCTTTATTTTTAAATATTCAATCCCATTATTCTATCGGAAGTTATTTACATGAATTGAAAAGCTTCGAATGTTTTTGACAGTATTAGACTACATCCTCCACAGAATCGGATGTGCATTTTCTGAATTCTGTTACACTAATTGTTTACAATGACTGTATGAGATCATGCAATTTTCTTAACTGTGCAGTTTTTAGTTTCTGACGCAGTTCTCAAAAATTTCTAAAAAAATATTGGTCTCCAAGCACATTTAATGTAGAGAATATATTGAACACTTCATATCGACTATTTGAACTTTAAAAATGCAAAAATAACTTGTAAGCATATGCTCTCAAAAGTGTATATATGTAAAATTATAAGTTAATTTTATTGAAAATATTAAATGAATTTAGGGATTTAGGAAGGCCAGGACTTTAAATTCTAATTCTATTATTTTTTCTGACACAAATAAGAAAGAAAAAAGTTAAATTTACCAAGATCATAATTTAGTTGTCCGGTTCTAAAAAGGGCTGGATTTTTAATCTTGTTCTTAACTCTTGTTTTTTTTAACATAAAAGAGAAGGACCAAATTTTCAAATAGCGGCACTTGAAGGACTGAAATTCTAAATAACGGTCATTGAATGGCTCAAAATTTTGTAGAGGGCTAACTTTCTTTTTTTTCTAACACAAAATATATATTGGGTCGGAATTTTAAAATTTGGTCTTTCCAAACCTAAATTTTATTTAGTGTTTTTCAAAAGGTATAATTTAGAATTTTATATTTTTAATAAAAAATATTATATTATTTAATAATAAATTTTGTTTAATTTTTTTTTCTAAAGGTTGTAATTCTTTTTTTTTTTGGCGCGGATCCGCGGAGGGCATTTTCATTAATCAATGGGGTGTCGTTTTGTATCTATAAATAAATCCCCGTGCAAAGGAAATAATTTTATTCACGAGCGAAATAAAGTTTTATGGTTGCTTGATTTTATCAGCATGCAAGGTGGAGCGTGGTAATAAATAAATACTAATTCATACTAGCAAGCACCTTGATGAAAAGCATGAATTAAGCATTTAGCTTACCAAAAATATACAGTCTTTCTCCGATCATACATGAATGCACCTGCTGGTGAAATTTTAATGTGCCCACTGGATGGACGGATTTATGATTTTCGTCTGAGGGGACAATAAAAAAGTGAATCAATTTAAATAGTTAATTGGGTTTAAACTCATTTGTTAATCGAGTACTAGATAAAAACAATATTCTAATTTGTAATTTTTAATATTTTGACTTCTAATTTTCAACACTTTAACTTTTAATTCTAATTACCAATTAGAATTCAAAAAATGTATTCTAATTTTAATCCGAAATTTAACCATAATACAAATCAGAATTTCAGAAGGGAGCAAATAAAATTCCAGGAAGCAAAGTTGATCTGAGCCTATAGATCTCCATAAAAATTCAAAACCCGAGGGGGCCGTTGATCTTGATTCTTTTAGATTAATTAAATATATATATTTGATTACAATAATTTGAAAAGACTGTAATCAAATTTCAGATTGTATGTAAAACTACGCTCGACTACATGTATCCACTTCGTTATGGCATGTCATAAGAAGGGAGGCTATAGTACTTTGCAATGCGCAGATTGGTCTGTGTTGTATATCAATATCTCAATATTTAAAGTTCAAGCAGTTGATTTAAACCACTCAATGTGATTTTCGTATTAAAATGTTACACATTTTAGAATCTTTTTACTATTTTCTTAGATAGATGAAAAATCACTACTTTCGAATGGTATGGAATCTTTAGATTGGGTGATTTTCTATCTATCTATAAAAGTAATAAAAATATTCTAAAAAATTGTAAAATTTGACCTCTAGATAAATTTTCATATAAATATCATGTTGAATGATTTGAATTGCCTGTTTGAACTCTAAGAATGAAGATATAAATTTATATCACATACTTATGTGTGTATTGCAAAGTATCATAGCTTCACTCATAACATAAGTTATGAAATAATGTTTGTATTAATTTTTTTTTAGCATCTTTCGAAATTCGAACTTTTTTTAATTTCAAAAATTTTATGTGCACTACGTTATTTATTCCATATTATATATGAAAAATTATACATTTTCTGTTTCGTGAAAATAACCAATTATTTAATATATTATTTGTATTATGAAAGCAACAAACAATTTTTGAATTAAACCCATATATTAAATCTTGCTGAATTATTTCCAAATATAGCTACATATGAACATGTGTAATTAATGAAACATTTTTTTTCTTCTATAAGAAACTTGAGAGCATAGTGATAAGTATCAGAATAATATCCATATTATTTTTTTCCTTGCCTCCTCAACATATTATTTGTCTCGTATTATCATTAAATTTTGAAACTTTTTATTTGTTTTGAAAGAACAATATTTTGATACATTATTTGTATTATTACATGAGTTGGGCTATGGTACTTCGCGAAGTAAAACGAGTGTTTTACTTCACGTTTATATCTTCAATTTGAAACTTTAAAACGTCGATCCGAATCGTTCAAGTTGATCTCCATATTAAATTGTGTTTGGAGACCAAATTTTACATTTTTTGGAAATTATTTACTATTTCTTTAGAATTTTTGAAAATTGCTGTTTTTCAAAAAATCCTGGACCATCAAAAACAACAATTTTCAAAAATTCTAAAGAAATAGTAAAAAATTTCCAAAAAAATGTAAAATTTGGTCTCCAAGCACAATTTAATATGGAGATCAATTTGAACGGTTCGGATCGACATTTTAAACTTTGTAATCGCAAAATATGAGCGTAAAGTAAACATTCGCTTTACTTCGCGAAGCACCGTAGCCCAACTCTTATTACATAACAAATTATTTTAAATTACAACAATATTATATTTGAACATTACCTAATTGCAAATTTCTTACCAGGCTTAATCAGTTGATACTTGATAGCTGGCGCCTGGGCCTGGCTACACTTAAACACACAGATAACTACACCAATTTCTATGTGCAGAGAATCCGTATCGAAAAGCCACTTTCACACAGTCACACTTCAGTACTTCACTGATTCACTCCATGGAATTAATATACTTTTGTTGTCGCTAAAGAGGAAAATAAACCAAAAGACCAATTCACAAGAGCTGACGCCATATTTTAATTCCCCCGCAAGCACAACCATCGCACTCATCTTTTTCAGTCTCCCTGTGTTCCCACTCTTCTCTCTTATTCTCTTCTCCATTTTTGAAACCCTCTCATATTCGCGCTCTCCGTACGAAACCCTAACCACCCACCCCTTCGGCGAGTACCGTTCCAATTCCCATTCCAATCCTTTTTTTTCGTATAATGTGGGTGGTCGAGAATGGAGGGATCCGACTGTTGGTTTTACTTTGTGAGTTTTCCTAATTACTTTAAACCACAACCAAGATCTACTCCTTTGTAAGAAATTAAACTTAATGCACAACGGAACTTACTTTCCATCTTCAAAGGCCTCCGTATGCTATCAATCAGACAGCTTCCAAGGCTCTGGGTTGATACGCTCCTGGTCTTGACTTGAGTTGTTGGCTCTCGAGTCCTTCCAAGAACTTGCAATCCTTTTCTCTGGCTACCCTAAATATTATGACAGAATATCTTGTCTTTCAATGGAGCAGACAATATGATGGATTGATTGCAAGCCTTGGAGACTCAGCCCTTTTATAGCAGTGCAAAAAAAAACCCCAAACCTAGGGCAGCCGAAATTTGCTAATACTTGGAAAACAAGTTTTCCAAGAAATCTTGATTTCGGATTTCAAGGATCTGGAAATCAGGAACTTTCAGAAAAAACCGAAATAAATCAGAATAAATTCTGATTTCCTTATTTAGTCTGTATTTATTACTGCTATTATTTTAATCAACTATAATCGGTCCATTAACAATTATATCGATTAACATTGTTCTATATGTATTTGTATCCAAAACCTTATATAAATACGTATAATGCCATGACTTAATTAATCACATTATTTGGCATATTTTAATCATTACATAAATGTAATCTTGCGACAGTATTTGATATCATAATCATAATGCACGCATGTCCAACTTTATTATTGTAATTAGACGTCTCTAAATCCAACAATCTCCCACATGGACAAGTGCAACCTTTTGATTATATATCCTTAACTTTATTGCATGCAACTTTTCTGTCTTTACTTATCGTATTTCTTAAACAATTCCGTCCATCAATTATGCTAACAAAGGACTTAAGCGGCATTTGTCACATTTATTCGCAACTAAACCGACATAAATCACGCTGCCAACATAACTGAATGACATGAATCTGATTTGGACATATAGTTTAGAAATTACACGCAAGTGTGATTAGACGTGCCTATTTCTAATTGAGTCACCTTCACTTTACTGTATGAGGCCAAGAATTTAAACTTTAAAGAAAGAAATAATGAAACTGAAATTGAATGCAACTTGTATATATATCATCAAAATTGTTTACAATTGCATTACATAGAACATCAGAACTCAAAAACATATTCAGACTCCCACATTTTCTAATTATCCTAAACAGATATTACACCCATACAAGCAACATGTTGGTGAAATTTCTTGGGTGGCAGTCCTTTAGTAAGAGGATCCGCAATCATGGAGTCTGTACCTATGTGTTCTATATATAATTCATTTTTCTCCACTCTCTCTTTTACAACCAAAAACTTAATGTCAATGTACTTCGACTTTGACGAACTTCGGTTGTTGGTGGCGTATAACACTGCTGAATTGTTGTCACATAATAATTTGAGTGGTTTCTGAATAGAATCCACAATTTTCAGCCTTGTGACGAAGTTCTTCAGCCATACGCCATGATTAGATGCTTCATAGCATGCGACAAATTCAGCTGCCATAGTGGAGGAGGCTACCAATGACTGCTTAGCGCTCTTCCATGACACGGCACCGCCTGCGATCATAAAGATGTATCCTGATGTTGACTTCATGCTGTCGACACATCCTCCAAAATCAGAATCGGTATATCCAATGACCTCGAGCTGTTCCGATCTCCGATACGTGAGCATATAGTCCCTAGTTCTCTTTAGGTATCTCAACACTCGCTTGGCTGCCTTCCAGTGTTCCATACCTGGGTTACTTAAATATCTCCCTAGCATTCCAGTAATGAACGCAATATCCGGACGCGTGCATACTTGTGCATACATGATGCTACCTACGGCTGAGGCATAGGGAATATCTTTCATGATGTTTTTATCTAAGTCAGTTTGGGGACATTGTTTTAGACTAAACTTATCTCCTTTTGATACAGGGGTATCTCCTGGTTTACTGTTTTGCATGCCAAATCTTGTTAGAATCTTATCGATATAGTTCCTTTGGGATAACCTTAGAATACCTTGAGATCTTTCTCTAAGTATTTCAATCCCTAGAACAAATGATGCATCACCAAGATCTTTCATTTCAAAATTCTTAAATAAAAAATTCTTAGTTTGATGTAACATGTCCTTATCGTTACTGGCAAGCAATATGTCATCTACATATAGAACCAAGAAAATAAATTTACTCCCACAGAACTTAAGGTATATACATTCATCTACTATGTTAGACTCAAAACCAAATGAGCTAACAACTTTGTGAAACTTATGATACCATTGTCGAGATGCTTGTTTTAGACCATAGATAGATTTCTTAAGTCTGCAGACCATAGACCCTGCATCACCTGATACAAAGTTTTCTGGCTGCTTCATATAGATCGTTTCATCAATGTCACCATTGAGAAATGCCGTCTTTACATCCATCTGATGAAGTTCTAAATCATAATGTGCTACAAGCGCCAATATAATCCTTAAAGAGTCTTTCGATGAAACTGGAGAGAAAGTCTCTTTATAATCAATGCCTTCTTTCTGTGTGAAACCTTTCGCAACAAGACGTGCCTTGTATTTTTCAACATTGCCTTTAGAATCCCGCTTAGTCTTAAATATCCATTTGCAACCAACGGGTTTCTTGCCTTTAGGCAACGGAACGATATCCCAAACGTCATTGTCGTACATAGATTTCATTTCTTCATTCATGGCATTAATCCACAATTGAGAGTTAGAGCTTTCCACAGCTTGTTTGATATTAACAGGATCATTTTCAAACAAGCCAATGTCAAACTCATGTTCTTGAAGATATGCATAATCCTTCGATTGTGTAGATCTTTTCTCTCTAGTAGATCTCCTAACTGGCACAGGCTCTAGATTTTCTTGAGGTTCAATTACAACTTGATCTTCAACAAGAGGAGGAACATCATTACCAACTTCTGAATCTCCCACAGGCCCTAGGCCATCAACATTTGTCATGTCAATGTCAGGGTTTGGGTTGGGTTCAGGTCCATTTGTGTTCTCTATTCCATGTTGAGTTTCTAACTGAGTTGTTTGGGATGATGAAGTTTGCACATTGTCAAAAGATGTATTTCTAAATGCAATCGGAATTTGAATAAAACTAGGATTTTGGTCCATAGTCTCATTCGCATTCGTCTCTTCTTCTTCTTCAAAAATACTATCTTTTGTCATATCTCCCCCTACAAACTCATTATTCTCAAAAAATTTTGCACTTCCTGACTCGAAAACTGTATGTTCTGTTGGATTATAGAATTTGTACCCCCTAGATCGTTCAGAATAGCCTATAAAGTAACAACTAACGGTTCTTTCGTCCAGTTTCTTTTCGCTTGGCTTATAAGGCCTAGCTTCACATGGACATCCCCAAACTCTCAAATGATTCAAGCTAGGCTTGCGCCCAACCCATAACTCGTAAGGGGTCTTGTTAGCTGCTTTAGTAGGCACTCTATTAAGTATGTATGCTGCAGTCTTTAAGGCTTCTCCCCACAAATTCTCAGGTAGAGTTGTACGAGCAATCATACTTCTCACCATGTCTTTAAGGGTGCGATTTCGTCGCTCAGCAACACCATTCATTGCAGGCGAACCTGGAAACGTATACCGAGGCACAATTCCGCATTCCTCTAAGTATTTTGCAAAGGGACCTTGACGCTGTTCTCCTGATCCATCATAACGACCGTAGTATTCACCACCACGATCAGAACGAATGGACTTTATACGTTTGTTAAGTTGTAACTCAACTTCCGTTTTGAACTTTATGAACACGTCTAATGCTTCCGCCTTTTCTTTTATTAAGTAAATATGACCATATCTTTAATAATCATCTATGAATGTGATAAAGTAACGGTGACCATTTCTTGTAGCCTTTGGAAAAGGACCACAGATATCCGTATGAATCAATTCTAACACATCATTACACCTTTTTGCATCATACTTACGTTTATTAGTTTGTTTTCCTTTTATACAATTTACACAATCACTTAAGTTTGTAAAATCTAAAGGTTGGAGAATATCATTAGACACAAGACGTTCTATCCTTTTCATAGAGATATGTCCTAATCACTTGTGCCATAATGTTGCAGATTTCTCGCAAGTTAATTTACGTTTTCTATTATCTATGTGCAGTGCCTCTGAATGTGAAGTGTCTATATCTAGAAAATAAAGATTATCATAAGAAGACAGGATACCAGAAGCAAGAAGCTTAGAATCTTGACACAAACTGAAATTTCCATTACTAAATGAACATACATAACCATTTTTGTCCAAATAAGATACAGAAATTAGGTTCCTTCTGAAAGATGGAACCACTAAAGCATCAAAACTTAAATAAAATCCTGTCTTACATAATAATCTAAATTTTCCTATGCTTTCCACTTCTACTTTGTTGCCATTTCCTACGTAAACGTAGCGCTCCGCCTCACTTGGCTTGCGATGGCTTAGGCAACCCTGCATCGACATACTGATGTTAGTCGTTGCACCTGAATCTATCCACCAAGTATATCTAGATACAGAACTTAAATTAACTTCAGAACAAACTAAAGCAAGAGACACACCTTTCTTTGCCAACCATGCATGATAGTTGGTGCAGAATTTCTTTGTATGTCCTGGCGCTTTGCAGAAAAAACAGTTCTTTTCATCTGCTTTCGCAGAAGTATCTTCCTTCTTGCTTTTCTGCGCGGCATTGTTTGCAGCTATCTTGGTAGGTCCCTTTTCCTTGGCAGTAAACTTGCGCTTTTTGACTTTACCCTTAGGATTAGATGTTACTACATGAGCACTTTCTCCCTTAGTCATTTTCTGTCTCTCTTCCTCCTGCACCAACTGAACCTCAAACTCAGGTAGTGTCCATGTCTCTCTTTGACAATTATAAGTCATCTTGAATTGACTAAAGTTAGACGGGAGAGACAGAAAAATGAACTCAATGAGAACCTCATCAGAGATGTCATAATTATGCCCTTTCAAGGCACGTTGTAGTCTTGTCATCTCAATAACATGCTCTCTAACCCCTTCTTTTCCCTTGTATTTTATTGTTGCTAACTTCACAAAAAGTGTACTAACTTCAGTCTTTTTACTCTTTGTGAATTTTTCTTCAAGGGCCTTAAGGTATTTAATAGCGCCTGTCTCTGTATCAGGTATGATGCCTCGAAAAGTCTCATGGATCGTTTGCTTCATCACCATTATGCACATGCGATCTGAATGCTCCCATCTTTTAATGTCAGCCGTCTCTTGGGGAGTTTCCTCACCCTCTTTATTAGGCTTGGGGCGATCAAATCTCAGTGCAGTGTCCAATTGCATGATCCCTAAGACTAATTTCAGCTTTTCCTCCCACTGTTTGAAATTGTTCCCCATGAGGGGCTTAATCTGACTTAGACTTGACATTATGTTTAGATCTGAAAATTCAAGAACAAAGAAATAATTTAGATACATGCTTCACGATTTGATCCTTAATCATAATTCTAAAATCTATCTGAAGGCCTGTGTAAAACTATTTTCTCCATTAAATCTTTAGCCAAAAACACCATTCAGTAATGAAAACACCTTTGGGTGCAATCACTACCTTCAGGCACTTTGGCGTAGTGAATAAAGTACAAACATGTAACATTTTTGTCAATCAACCTTTGGGTCAAATTAACATATCCATTAACTAACGACCAGGCCAGTCAACAGGGGGAGGAGGATCACAGACGGATCACTTATGTTCCAAGCCCCTGATGCTTTTCTAGACATCGCTAGTCCATGTGTGTTGCAACTTATTTTTATTCACTACCCTTATGCACCAAACAACTTAGTAGGCGCCAACCCTCCTTTGGGAAAGCTAACACCCACGTCCATTGTCAGCACGTCATTTCAACTTGTCATGAGTCATCCTTGCAATCGTTTTACAAAGAGCGGTTCGTTTGCGAACATCAATGCTTGACTCATGCGAAAACAGCACATGTATACCTAAAACGCCTTTAGTTAGATTTCAAAATTATGCCTAAAACCTAATCTGGGACGTACCTATAGTATCTACTCGTCCTAAATAGAATACAGTATCTTATAGCACTTTTAAATTAGAATATACTAATTTTATATGTCAACTATATTCATCAAAATAATTATTAGGTTTTAGCAAAACTTTAGCAATTTCTACAATGATCATCTTTTAGAAATGCTTCAATAATTTTATTGCTTCCATACTTAGTATAAATTTTATGCCATAATAAGCATTATTGATATCAAATCAGAATTTAGTATTAGAGCCTTTAATTGGTGTTAATACCAATTTTAAATAATATCTAAATTCTAATAATTAGGCTAAATATAGCATAATATATATAGTAATTATAGCAATTATAGCAATTATAATTATTATAACCTAAATTACAATTACTTACAATTACTCCTAAAGTCTGAAAATTTGGTAACCCAAAAATAATCTAGACTTAATTTTCAGATATGGAATTGAGGGAAAACTGAATTTTTTTTTTTTTATGGTCGAAAAATCTAAAACAGTCATTTTGAGGGCTTAAACAGCAAGTTTTGACAACGAAGTTGTTAATGGCTGGCTAGATCCTTTTTCAAGGTTTCCGAATTGTGGTCGTGCGTCCAAATCGGAGTTACGAGTCAAAAGTTTGATCTGTTTTAAGATCACTACCTCAAATCAATTGTTTATGACTAGATCTGAAAATTCAAACCTAAATTACTTTCTCTAATTCGAATTTAAAACCTTAAATTGTTGCATAATTGATACTTTCTTATTTTGAAAATTAAAATTTCAAATAAAAACTTCTCCAAGATCGCACGAAGCGCAAGGATGGGTTCAAATTTAAGATTTTAATTCAAAACCGCATGGAAAAACGGTTAAAGCAAAATTTTAACAATTCCTTTTGCAACAATTAAATTCGATATGAAAAAATAGAAAGCAATTAAAATCGAATTAAACTGCAATTCTTACATAAGGTTGCTCTGATACCACTTGTTGGTTTTACTTTGTGAGTTTTCCTAATTACTTTAAACCACAACCAAGATCTACTCCTTTGTAAGAAATTAAACTTAATGCACAGCGGAACTTACTTTCCATCTTCAAAGGCCTCCGTATGCTATCAATCAGACAGCTTCCAAGGCTCTGGGTTGATACGCTCCTGGTCTTGACTTGAGTTGTTGGCTCTCGAGTCCTTCCAAGAACTTGCAATCCTTTTCTCTGGCTACCCTAAATATTATGACAGAGTATCTTGTCTTTCAATGGAGCAGACAATATGATGGATTGATTGCAAGCCTTGGAGACTCAGCCCTTTTATAGCAGTGCAAAAAAAAACCCCAAACCTAGGGCAGCCGAAATTTGCTAATACTTGGAAAACAAGTTTTCCAAGAAATCTTGATTTCGGATTTCAAGGATCTGGAAATCAGGAACTTCCAGAAAAAACCGAAATAAATCAGAATAAATTCTGATTTCCTTATTTAGTCTGTATTTATTACTGCTATTATTTTAATCAACTATAATCGGTCCATTAACAATTATATCGATTAACATTGTTCTATATGTATTTGTATCCAAAACCTTATATAAATACGTATAATGCCATGACTTAATTAATCACATTATTTGGCATATTTTAATCATTACATAAATGTAATCTTGCGACAGTATTTGATATCATAATCATAATGCACGCATGTCCAACTTTATTATTGTAATTAGACGTCTCTAAATCCAACACCGACGTAGCTCTAGTTTCTAGCTCAGATGCTCCCGAAAAGAAGGATCGACACGTCGTCACCTGGACGACTCAGGTTAGATTTCGTTAATCTTTTCGTGTAATTCGTGCTCGTTTTATGTATGGCTTTGATTAACCAAGAATTGCTACTATTTAGGTTTAATTCGTTAGTAGTTGTATTAATTTCTTGAAATTTAGACGATTTCTTGAACGGAAGGATTTTTGTTGTAGAAATTTTGTGATTTTTTCTTAGATTCATAAATTTATGCAGATATCCCCTTTTATTATTGTTATAATTTGACAAATCAGTTGAAAATGTTGAATTTGGTCAATTATTCTTCACAGCTTCACGCTATAAGAGTTTGACTAAGTTTCAATTAATAACTAAGATAATTTTAAAATAATATTGTACACTGTTGAAACTAATTGAGTTCATTCTTGCAATGTTCTTTATGTTTTTTATAAAGCATACACTTGAAAAGCCAAGATTTAAATGTTCATGCTCCATAGGTGATTATGATAATTTCCGTCTTTCACCTAGGAATTCTTTGCGGTCAAACCTTGGAGTGTTATAAACACGGTTTCTATTAACGCCGTCATATAAAATAGTATCTTTTCCATGTGCAATTCATTCTTTCTTGAAATTTCAAAACAACATTAGATTTTCTATAGATTCCTACGATGTATGGCACCATATTTAACATTTAACTACTGCATAGTATGCATTTGTTGACGTTAACCCAGCTAATTAAGATGATTTCTCATGTGACTATTGTTGTATGTTCAGAAAAGAATTCTGAAGGATGATTTTTTTGTTTTTCATGTGAATTTCTTGTAGGAGGACGATCTGCTTCGGGAGCAGATTGCACTTCTTGGAACAAACAAGTTTGTCTTGATCTCTTCTATTATTGTTTCCTTTTTTATATATATATAGTTTTCCTTTATTTATACTATCAATTTTGCTTTAGTTGTGACTTAACCGCAAAGTTTTTATTTTAAATTTCAGCTGGACCAGTATTTCGTCTAAATTCAAAGACAAGACAAGTCGGCAATGTCGTAGAAGGTATGTTGAACTGTCTTGTCAGATTTTGGTTGTATGTTGATATGTTATCATAGTGGAGGTATTGTCTTTATTGTTACCTGCACTGGTTTGATCAATACTTCATCTTTTGAGTTAGCTTTGGATCATGTTTTGCTGCAGAGATAATTGAAAATGTGCTTATTTTGGTTTTTAATTAAGGCTGATTGAAGCTTAAATTAATGTAGTCTGCTCCAAAATTGAAATACATAGGCAAATTACAATGCAGATTTCAATATAAGAGACCCAGTAAGGACCACCATTTTTAAGTTGAAATTTGAGGCTTAAAGGAGATATTCATATGAAATAATAAGAATATTTTATTTGGAGTAACAGGTGGTATACCTACTTGAATTCTGAGTGCAAGAAAGGAGGCTGGTCAGCTGAAGAGGACATGCTTTTATGCGAGGTACAAATTTGATTTAGTAATGCATATCACAGTTTTAGTTCCGGAAGTGAATATATGGGAGAATCTAACTTACTATTAGAATTGAATATTCACTTCTTTTGGTGTGTTATATACTATGTGACAAATGTCCTGCTTACGAATAAAGTTGAGCTCATTTTATTCTTTGTTAATTAATAGGCCCAAAAGATTCTGGGAAATAGATGGACTGAGATTGCAAAGGTTGTCGCCGGCAGGTACTTTATTTATCAGAATATGCTAGCATGTGTCAGATAGCGGAGCTAATTTGGGAATGATTTGGGCTGATTTTGAACTGAGCAAAGAATCGGAAGAAGAAGAAGAGGAAGTAACGGTAGCGTCCGTTAAAGAGAGTAATCGCTGACAGTGGGCCATGCTCCGTCTAATGAAGAGTTGTCAGTCTAATAATACTGGATATAGGGTCCCAGTGACAGGCTACAGTATAGTTAGTTAGTCGGTTAGCCAAATAAAAAGAAAAGCTCCAGCGTGGTGCTTAGGTGACAGCTCGTCGTTTGTTTGACGAATCTGTTGCGTAGATAAGTGTAGATTTCAGAATATTGCATCGCCTATAAATAGGCTATAGTTGTACCCATTCAGATTATGAAATGAATAACAAACTTATCCCAATTTTCTCATTTTTGCCTTTCCACCATTATCACTGAGCTCAAGCTCAAAGACTGAAATTCGTCCAAGCAGCTGCCTTTTTGGCTCAATTGCGATTTCAGTTAGTATCGTCAGATCAAGGATCTGACAACGTGGTATCAGAGCCCTCCGATCACAGCTGGGGAAGTCACGTCCCAAGAAAGACAAGAAAGCGGCAATGGCCGGTAGAACGCGTAGCTCGGCTTCCTTAGGTGAGGAATACCAGCACGATCTTGAAGGTATCAACGAGAGAATTTCAAAGCTCGAATCGAAATCCGAAGCATCTCAGAATGAGCTGAGATCGAAGATTGATGAAAATCACAGTAAGGTGATGCGTGTGCTAGAGATCTTGATGGAGCGCAATCATGCCGAGGCTGGGAACAGCAGTGGTGCTGTGCACACAGGCAATCCACAAGCTAGGCGACCTATAGATCCATTTGAAGAAGAATTTGATGAGACTGAAGAACCACAAGGTGACAAGCACAAAGGCAGAGCTGATCCTCAAAATCAAAGGTGCTATATTCCTCGATTAGATTTTCCTGTGTTTGATGGTGACGATCCAGTAGATTGGATAGAAGAGTGCGACCAATACTTTGAGTTGTATCAGATTCCTGAGATGCATAAAACAAGAATGGCTACAATGAGTTTAATTGGTGATGCCAAGGCATGGTACAAGGCAGTCAAGATTTCTAAGAAATTACTCCCATGGCCTATTTTCATTGAAGAGGTACTTGATTTTTTTGCTGAAACAAAAGGAAACCCAATCGATGAGTTCAAAAGAATTCATCAGATCGGGAGAGTTGATGATTATGCAAAGAATTTTCTGAGAGCGAAATCCCGGCTGATCGGGAAGGGGCATATTGATGCTAATGATGAGTTCTATGTCGGGTGTTTCATAAGTGGGTTGAAGGAGGATATTAGAAATACTATTGAATTGTTTGAACCATCTACCCTTAAAACAGCCATTAGATACGCCAGGAAAATCGAGGTGGTGTTAGGAGGGAGTAAGAAGTTCAATGGAACTGTTAAGAATCAGCCATACCAGTACCCAAACCAACCTTCCCAGAACCAAAAATTTGGTAAAAGTAGTGAGGTGGGAGCTAGAAAATGGAGTGATACCAATGTGAATAATCCCAAAAACAGTGTCAGTAATACTAAAACCATGTCTATGGAAGAGATGAAAGTCAAGGGCCTTTGTTTCAAGTGTGGAGACAAGTACTACATGGGGCATAAGTGTGGGAGTAAAACCCTGCATACTTTGGAAGTTGAGGATGATGAAGGAAGTGAAGAGGTAGAGCACGGCACTGAGGAAACCGACATTGAACTCACAGAAGTAGAAGGAAAGAAAGGGGAAGAGAGTGAAGATGAAGAACATGCCACTATCTCACTATGTACTCATGAGAATTGTAAGAACAATGGTACTCTAAAATTCAAAGGGTATATTGGTCAAGATCCTGTTTGTATCTTCATGGATGGGGGAAGCACTCATTCCTTCATTAACCCTACTCTAATCCAAAAATTGAATCTTGAGGCTGTTACTATAAAACCCATGTCAGTTGGTGTGGCCAATGGTGCTAAAATGCTTTCCAATCGAATGTGTCCTTCTCTGAAATTCACAATACAGAAAGTGGAATTTGAAGCCAGTTTGATGGCATTAGATGTACCTGGGTTTGATATAATCCTAGGAGTAGATTGGTTATCTCAGTTTGGTCCCATAACTAAGGACTACTTGAAAGGAAGTGTGAGTTTCAACAACAAGGGCAAATCAATTTTTTTGAAAGTTGAGGATGTAGTGACTGAAGTGAAGTTGAGTAAGAAGGCAGTTAACATTCATAAGGAGAAAAAGAAGGGCAGTCAAGTGATACTAGCACATCTATTCAGTTTAGATGCACAAATTCAGCAAGAAGAGCAGCCAATAGACCCAGCAGTTCAGAAAATTATGAATGAGTATTCCGAATTATTTCAAGAACCGGTCGAGTTGCCTCCAGTGAGGGAAGTGGATCACAGAATTCCCCTTAAAGATGAAAGCAAAGTGGTAAGTCTTAGGCCTTACAGGTTCTCTTATTTTCAGAGACTGGAGATTGAGAAAATTGTAGATGAGCTCATGAAGAACTGTTTCATTCAACCCTCAACTAGCCCGTATTCTTCTCCTATACTGTTAATCAAGAAAAAGATGGTACATGGAGAATGTGTGTGGATTTTAGGAAACTCAATGACAACACTATCAAAAACAAGTTTCCAATTCCCGTAATTGATGATTTATTGGATGAGCTAAAAAATGCTACTGTTTTTTCAAAACTGGACCTAAGGGCTGGGTATCACCAAATAAGAATGTGTGAAGAAGATAGGCATAAAACAGCCTTCAAAACTCATGATGGATTATATGAGTTTAATGTCATGCCGTTTGGCCTCACTAATGCTCCAGCAACTTTTCAAGCCCTAATGAACACCATATTCAAACCGTACCTTAGGCAGTTCATCCTAGTTTTCTTTGACGACATTTTGATCTATAGCAAAGATCATGAGTCACATGTGGAGCATCTGAGGAAAGCCTTTCAGGTGCTTAGGGAAAATCAATTGTATGTTAAGAAGAGTAAGTGCGAATTTGGTGTTGAGAGCATTGAGTACTTGGGATTTGTCATTGCTAACGGAGGAGTAGCAACTGACAAGAAAAAAATCGAAGCAATGGTGAAATGGCCGGTTCCTAAAACAGTAAAGGAGTTAAGAGGTTTCATTGGTCTAACTGGATACTATAGAAAGTTTGTAAAGGGATATGGGGTCATTTCTAAACCCCTTACCGATATGTTAAAGAAGGATGCTTTTGTGTGGAGTGATGAAGCACTAGCTGCTTTTAACCAATTGAAAGATGCCATGACCCAAGCACCTGTGTTAGCCCTACCATATTTTTCAAAAACTTTCACAATTGAGACTGATGCATGTAATGAGGGTATAGGTGCAGTACTCATGCAAGGGAAGCATCCCTTGGCATATTTCAGCAAGAAGTTGGGTCAGAAAAATCAGAATCTGTCCACTTATGAAAAGGAGTTTTTGGCCCTAGTATCAGCAGTGGCAAAATGGAGACATTATCTCATGGGAGGTAAATTCGTGATAAAAACTGATCACATCAGTTTGAAGTATCTATTGGAGCAAAAACTCAACACTTCAAGCCAGCACAAAGGTCTAAGCAAGCTTCTCGGGTTGGATTATGTGATAGAATACAAGAAGGGCAGTGAAAACAAGGTGGCTGACGCTCTCTCAAGGGTGGAAAATTCAGCAGAAATAATGTTTGTTTGTGATGCAGGTTTGATGGCAGTAACCGAGCTTAAACCACAATGGATGGAGGATGTGCATAGCAGCTATCTAAATGACAAATGGATTGAAGGGCTGTTACAACAAATCCAAAGCAACCCTACTGACCATGTTGAGGCTGAACAAAGAGGAGAGGAGAATAGCATAGAAGGGCAAAACCACAATACTCAAAACTCTGATGGCATGGGTACTGACAATCCGAATAACACCAATCCACCTAATGCTAAACACCTCACTCAACATATGGGAGTAATTCGGTGGAAAGGTAGAATTTGTGTAGGCAGTTGGGGCAAGTGGAGAGAGATGATTATCAAAGAGTTGCATGACTCTACTGTTGGGGGTCATTCGGGTATAATTGCGACTTACCAAAGAGTGAAGAAGTTGTTCTATTGGCCTAAAATGAAGGAGGATATCCATCAGTTCATCAAAACTTGTGACAATTGCCAAATTAACAAGGGTGAAAACATTGCTATTCCGGGCTTGTTACAACCACTTCCTGTACCAGATGGGGCTTGGACTAGCATTGGCATGGATTTTATAACGGGGTTGCCCAAGTCCAGGGGCAAAGAAGTAATAATGGTGGTGGTGGATCGATTAACCAAGTACGCTCATTTTATAGCCCTCTCTCACCCTTATCATGCCAATGATGTTGCACAGGCTTTTGTGGATTATGTGTATAAACACCATGGTTTACCTCAGACTATCATTACTGACCGAGACCCTGTGTTTACTAGTCGGTTCTGGCAAGAGCTGATGTCAAAACTAGAGGTGAAGCTCAATATGAGCACTGCTTACCACCCTCAAACTGATGGGCAAACCGAAAGGGTAAATCAGTGTTTGGAAGCGTACTTGAGAAGTATGGTTTTTGACAAGCAAAAAGAGTGGAGTAGGTACCTGTCTCTCGCTGAATGGTGGTACAATACCACCTATCATCGTGCAACCAAGATCAGCCCTTTTGAAGCACTCTACGGTTATCCACCGCAACAATTGGCTTTAGGAAGTGTGCCTAAGAGCCAAGTTGAAGCAGTGAATGCATTCATGAAGGATCGCCAAATTACACTATCACAATTGAAAGAAAATTTGGTAAAGGCTCAAGAAAGAATGAAGTTCTATGCAGATAAGCACCGCAGTGAACGAAAATTCGAAAAGGGTGATTGGGTATATCTTAAATTGCAAGCTTACCGCCAGATATCAGTAGCAGGAACAGGCAATCATAAACTCAACCCGAAGTTCTTTGGTCCTTTTGAAATTTTGAAGAAAATTGGTGCTTGTGCGTACCATCTAAATCTGCCAGCTGGCTCTTCAATACACCCAGTGTTTCATGTTTCGCTGCTCAAAGCTAGAGTGGGCAACAATCAGGCTATCTCTCCAACTCTACCATTACTCGGACCACAACCTGATATCCTTCGATTTCCCCAGGCCATCATAGCTAGAAGAATGGTGAAGAAGAGGAACTCCGCTACAACTCAGATTCTGGTTCAGTGGAGGGGACAAGATGTTGAGGATGCAAATTGGGAGGATTATTCGGAAATGGCTAAAAGATACCCAGATTTCATTCTCGAGGTCGAGAAACAGTTTAAGGAGGGAGGATTGTCAGATAGCGGAGCTAATTTGGGAATGATTTGGGCTGATTTTGAACTGAGCAAAGAATCGGAAGAAGAAGAAGAGGAAGTAACGGTAGCGTCCGTTAAAGAGAGTAATCGCTGACAGTGGGCCATGCTCCGTCTAATGAAGAGTTGTCAGTCTAATAATACTGGATATAGGGTCCCAGTGACAGGCTACAGTATAGTTAGTTAGTCGGTTAGCCAAATAAAAAGAAAAGCTCCAGCGTGGTGCTTAGGTGACAGCTCGTCGTTTGTTTGACGAATCTGTTGCGTAGATAAGTGTAGATTTCAGAATATTGCATCGCCTATAAATAGGCTATAGTTGTACCCATTCAGATTATGAAATGAATAACAAACTTATCCCAATTTTCTCATTTTTACCTTTCCACCATTATCACTGAGCTCAAGCTCAAAGACTGAAATTCGTCCAAGCAGCTGCCTTTTTGGCTCAATTGCGATTTCAGTTAGTATCGTCAGATCAAGGATCTGACAGCATGTCTATAGATTCCCACCATAAATGCATACAAGTGATTGAATGTTGCATGGTGCTTGAAATTTTGGTTTGAATCAGACCTTGTTGGTATTGACTGTTTTTGCCTAATTCGACTCAACCCTAGGTTATGCATTTCACAATTGACCCTCTTATCTGCACTGAAGCATCAATAAAGCTAAATTAATTAAAATGAGGTGGAGTATGGTCAATCTGATATTTCTAAAATACCTTGGTTTACATGCCAAAACCTATTGGTTAATTTCATGGTGCATGAACAAACATTTCTTTTTATTGTATATCATATACTATGTTTATCACAACTTTCACCTCAATTGGGAATCAGAACCGACAATGCTGTCAAAAATCGATTCTCGACTTTATGCAAGAAAAGGGCCAAGGATGAGACCTTGTACAAGGAGAACAATGTGCCATGTGTTAACACGGATAGTGATAGATACTTATTTACAAGAGATAGATTTATATCAGCTGGGATTGATATGTCTTCTCTGCCTGCTAAGAAGATGAGGTAACCAAGACGTGTATGTGTGCATGTTTGTGTTCATTTTATTTTGGAAAGAAATGGGGGGTGAAGGCTCTGAACTAAATTACTGCTAAACTTAAGAATCTACTAAAATAGTAGAGGGCACCATTTCTGTGTTACTGATACAATGATTTATTTGTTAACTGTCCTGGAATATATTTATGGGACTGGATACTGTACCGGTACAATAAGTACATAATGGTACGTCGGTGCATGATGGTTTACTATGGTACACAACTACCTGGGTACTGATACAATCATCTGAATTTGGGTTACCATGTGGTAATACATGCCACCATACTGATACCGGGGTTCCCAGGATTATTCAGTATTACATGGATTTCTTATTGTACTTCCAATATAGACACAAATTGAACATGGCAGTACATACATTTTGGTATTTCATCAGCAGAAAATCTTATAAGTTTATTAAATTGTGGTTGAATAGGTATGATAACTCAGATTCAAGCGAGAGAATGAAAGCAACCAATAGATTTTTAATTCCTGAAATAACTGAGAAAGAGCAGTTGAGGCAACCCTTGCTAGAGGTCTCTCAAAATGCTGGATACTCGAAGGAACCATCAATCAATGGTGAGTTGCTTCCTTGCAAGTTTTATATGGGATTCTCTTTTTTTCGTTCCTAAAAGAATTTTCTTTATGGGTAATTACACCCATAATTTGTGGCATTTGCAAATAACTGCAACAACATTGCTGCATTTGCAATTGACTGTCAACATTCTTTGGAATATGACCTAAACGCCAAAAATAAGGTTTAATCAAGCAAGAATGACTTGAACTCCCCCCCCCCCCCCCCCCCCCCCCAACCCACACACACAAAAAAAGGAAAATATATATATTTAATATATATATTTAACACATAAATGAGGTCTTGAATATATATTTAGACATAAGCTAAAACTAGGGTTTCTAGTTGCAACGTAAAAAATCTTAGATTTTTTTTTTTTTGAAGTAAGGTGAGGTGTTGGTTCTAACATGCAAAATAAAAAATAATAATGCCAAAGCAGTTCACATACAATCTGTCCATAACTCTTCTGGTAAGGGACTGTTATTTTATGCATAACAGTTCTAGAGTCTAGACCTTTCTGTTACTTTTACGGTTACATGGAAGTCTGGTTATAATTTGATAATTTTCTGTTTTTGTATTTATGCATTTATAATTGTTGTTGTATGTTTTAAGGCATATCTCTTTGTGTACAGTTTCTGGTGCTGTTGCAAAAGGATGAATCAAAATTGACAGCATTATTGCAACAAGCAGAACTGCTTAGCTCCCTTGCGATAAGAGTTAATACTGAAAGCACGAAGGAGAGCCTTGATGAGGCCTGGAAGGTTTGCCATTTAGTCCTTTTCCTTTTTTATTTGTAAAGATTTAATTAATTTCGATTTTAAGCAGACTACTTTACAGCTAGGCACTCTTAAAAAAAAGATTCAAAAAATGTGGGGAAAAACCAAACGTCCCAAATAATTCTCACAAAAAGATTAAAACAAAAATGACGTTCCAACAGGTGACCACAAATACAGATGACAGGACAGCTTAGAAATCTCGTGCGGACCGAGAGTCAACGAAGATCCACTTTTGATATGAATCATGGAATATCATTGTTCTTTTAATCTTCTTTTCATCTTTTTAGTTCCGTTTGCTTTGTTTTTCTCATAATTAAAATAAGCGTCGACTCAAACGCCAAATTGTTCGACACTGAATCTGGACTTTGGAAGTTCTTTTATTTGCCTAGAATACTCCCTCTTCTGAAAAGAGTTTGCATGCGTGATATGACCGTACCCATATTAGGCACATATCCTCTATAAATATGCATATAATACACATACTATATGTGTGAGACATTCTAGCTGGCACGGTCCATGTAAAAAAAAAAATCACATGGATAGTATCTTACTCTTATCATAAATACTGAATTGACTTTCTTAAGCTCTAATCTTGAGTAAAATTTCAGCAACTGCAAGATCATATGAACCAAATGGAGAAAGTAGCAGTAAAAAAGGAAAAGTCTGATTCGAATTCCATTTTGGATAACCTGAAAAATTTGATTGAGAATCTGAGAAATGGTAAAGAGCCAAACCAGCAAATGGGGCTGCAATTGCAAGAACAATCTACTAAGACCTCTAATTCAAAATCTCTATTGGACACACAAATTCATGCCTCCGGGAGCATGATAGATACACTCTTTGATGATTTGATTAGTATTCCATCCGAAGAGGATCCTATCTCTACGAATGAAGAAGTTGGTCCAGGTATTTTAGCTTGCAGAACTTTAACCAAATTACTATTGTGTTTTTCTGTGCTGTTTTGTTGAGTTCCTATACCCGCCTCACCAATTTGTTTTGCTTTATATATATATATTTTTTTTTGTGCCCTTTCTATGTACAATTATAGTTTGACGATGACCAACACTACTTTATTTTTAAGCGTAATTCAATAATTGTGGGTTGATAAAGAATAAATTGAGGTTGCATGACCATACCATAAAACTGCTGGACAAAGGTTGCCAATTGACCACAAAGCCGTCTTGGGAATTGCTACTTTTGGTTTTCCCTTTACGAGGGAGAATTGTTATGAATCTTTAATTGTTAATTACATATGGTAAAATAATTTTGTAACTGATACCAATGCAGGGGCTTCAATACGATTATCTGAAAAGATGGAGAGAGAAAATGGAAGCAGTAGTGCAAAAAAGGATTTGGCCGATTCAAATTTTGCTTCTCCCAATCAGAAGTTTCCAGCATTTCAATCTCTCGCTGATGCCATTCCAAGTCCCAAATTTTCGGAGAGTGTAAGATCTCTGATTTTCTTTCTACTAAATTTCTCTGACAGTTTGCATGTTAGCTCGTTTAATTTGCATTAGCTATGTTTTTGCAAACAAAAAGCAAGAGGTAAAAGGAATCCAATTACCCATTACTCAAATTAGCTTTTGATTACACTTAATTGGAGACCAAATGGCAAACTTGGCATAAAAAGAAAATAAAGAAGGAAAAATGATTGTCAAACTATATGTTGAACACAACTTACACGTGATACTATCTCCTTGACACAAAATTAATAATCCAATTACCTTGTAATTTCTCAGGAAAGGAAATTCCTTTTGGCTGTGGTTGGGATGTCATCTCCTGTTACAAACACTGGCTGCCCCAAAGATCCATCTTGCAAAAGGGCTCTACTTGATAGCTTCTAAATTGATGGGTTACATATATTACAGTTTTGCACACATGGGTTGTCGCTCACTCCCAAATATCTATAGTTCAGTGTTATTATTAAGTCTAATCGGTGGCTGAAAGGTTCAGCTACCTAAAGTTTCCTTATTGTAGATGGCTGTCAAATATTTATCTTTTGCGTTTATTCTTTATTCTGTTTGTCAGCAGCTGTACATAGGTTGCGCTGTCTTAAACGGTAGAATGGATCTACCCAAAGAAAAGTACATGGATCAACGAGTTTAAAGCTTGGTTCATGGTTGAAAAGTATACAATAAGGAAGTCTTTGATGTGTTGTGTGGTTATGCCTTTGTTAATGGAGGTGTGACTTGTGAGTTAATAGTTTGGTGCGTAATAAAACTAGTTCATAGGTTGTGCTCTCTTAAACGGTAGAATGGATCTACCCAAAGAAAAGTACATGGATCAACGAGTTTGAGGCTTGTGTTCATGGTTGAGAAGTATACAATAAGGAAGTCTTTGATGTGTTGTGGTTATGCCTTTGTTACTGGAGGTATGACTTGTGAGTTAATAGTTTGGTGTGTAATAAAACTAGTTCGTGTTGTGTGGTTTTAGTTGATGTCATGTAGCAACATTTTGTGGCAATAATATATTATTTGTTGTGTTATTACTCTCTTTATATTCAAATATTCAATCCTGTCTGTATAGATTATATTTTATGATTATAATGGTTTTGGAAGTTCTTTAAATGAATTGAGAAGCTTTAAATGTTTCTGGTAGTATAGACTACATCCTCTATAGAATCAGGAATTCAGATCCAGTGCAATTCAAATCCCAAAACGGACCCCCTATATATTCCAAATAGGCACCAAATTAATTTCCCAGCTGTCAGTAGAAGTCAGATACCCAAGGGGATACTCATAGAATCAGATTTGCATTTTTTGAATTCTGTTACACTGTTTGCTGACAATGGGATCATGCAATATGAATTATAAGAGGAAATAAAAAACAGGATCATTTTCTAGCAGAAAATTTATACAACATCAAATGCTCGTAACCCTGACCAGGTCCATAGATCTCATTTGGAAAATTAGCATGGTGCACTGCATCAGGATAGTCCTGTGTTTCTAAGCACAAGGCGTCATGCTGCATGTACTTGGCCCCACCTTTTCCTTCAGTCCCATTGAGAAAGTTTCCTGTGTAAAACTGCACGCCTGGCTGGTTGGCCCACAACTCCATCGCGCGCCCGGATCGGCTGTCTTCAACCACAGCCACCTTTCGTAGACCAAGTTCATCTGGGATTGAGTCCACCACGTAGTTGATATCATATCCACCTGCACAAATTTAATTACTTTGGTAACCCCCGGGCATTGGCCAGCTTAACTAGACTATCATGAGTATTTTTTTGTTGTTGTGGAGAAAATAGACTACTATGGGTATTGTTGTTGTAGAAGCCAGGTAAAAGGCGTGTTCTAAATATGATTACTGCTTTTAAGCATTATTAATTGGTAGCCAACAAGAATTTCAATATTTCCTAGTACCTGGAAGTGATTTATTTTTCCTTTTTTTTTTAGGAAATTATACATGCAAAAAAGTTTTGATTTTTTGGGGTGGTTCTTATTGGTGTTGGCTGAACATCTGGAGTTTGCTAATCCAAGCACCATTCAACCATAGGTTGTACATAAGAGGACAAGCACACAGGAATGCACTTATATAAACCCGAATGATTTACTAAAAAATTAAACATCAGGTTCAGCCCATACTGGACTTGGAGCTGTGAGATTGCACTAATCCTTGACAAAAGAAATTAATTATTATTCTTAACTTTTGTTTTAAATGTGGTTCTAACCTTCCACTTGTGAGATCTGGCTGCCAACAGTCACTGGCTTGCGAAAATCAAATGGTGTATTATCCACAGAAGTAATTTGACCAGTGGGAATGAGTTCAGAGTTAACAGGGGTGATGTGAGATGCAAAAATCTGGACACAGTGATTCAAAATAGTCCCACTGGAATGTCCACCTAGGTTCCAGTATGAATGCTGGGCCAGGTTAATCGGGGTCAGCTTATTTCCCGGCTTGGCATGCATGGTCACGGCCAATTTGTAGTCATGGCTTATTTTGTATGTCACATACACATCGACATCTCCCGGAAAACCTACATGAGAAAGGAAAAAACATCTAGAGAGATCAGATGTGTGTGGTAAGGTGTCGAATAGGTGGATTGTCTTAGGATGGGTTTGCATCTGTTATACTGTGTTTAACTCTCTCAATAAATCAGAACCCACCCATTTACTAGGCAGGTTCTTTATGGATAATTAGAATAGTACTCGATTAAGTACTGAAGAGAGAGAGAGAGAGAGAGAGGAAAAAAAAAAGCATTTCAGATTATGGTATGGTACACAATAATTTGCATGTAATACAGAAATAAAGAGGTAATTGAAAAAAGCCTACCTTGTTCTCCGTCAAAGCTGTGATAGTAGAAGGTGATGTAAGGGGAATCACCGTCCACCTTCTCTTTAACGTCCCAAATCACAGCATTGTATCCCCTATGCCCACCTGATTAAGCCATGAATTTATTAGATAGTATTTGTTTGACAAAGATGAGTAATTTACCAGCAAGTGCCAAGTGGAATTGTTCAAATCATAATTTAAACACAATAATTTTCGCTGATCAATTTATGTTTTTTCTGTTTTTTTTTATTTTGTTGTTGACAATTGGGAACAATGTGCAATGTCGATTTCTCAATTGAATCTGTTAATGAATTATAATTGTGATACGGATATTACACGCGATTTTCTTTAGGATTTAAGAAATAATACCGTGAAGACTATTGTTTCCATTATTGCGGTAGAGACGGTATGGTGTCCCATTAATTGTGAAACGGGCACCTGCGATGCGGTTCGCAACCCGACCCACCAATGCTCCAAAATAAGATGTGCCATTCTAAGGAAGATAAAAATAAAAACAATAGAAAAACCCAAAACCTATTAAATTAAAGAAAAAAAACAAGACGGTGACATAAAAAATTGAGCAATGATCCCTTAATTCAAAAATACAACTGATATAAGAGAAAGAAAAAGAACAAAAAATGTTACTGACGACATAGGAACCAATGCTGTCATAACCAAGGACGATATCTGCTAAGTTTCCTGCAAAAGAAACACAACCCAGAAAAAAAAAATTCAGACAGTAGCTCAAATAAAATTCTGATTAGATAATTAGATTGAATGTAATCGAAGTTGTGCTAACCTTTATTATCAGGAACAACTACTGATATAATGGTAGCACCCCAATTAGTAACTTTAATCGAGAAATCTCCCTTTCTTAGTTCATATATCCCCACCAATTTCTTATACTTGGTCGCATCCGATAAACCCGATAAACCCAAAAAAAGAACGAGAAGAGAGAAAAGAAGAATAGATTTGTTTGCCATGATCAGTAACTCGACAACTTATTTTTAGGTGATGGGTCTGAATTTATAAGGAATGAAGTTTATGAGATAAGGATTCAGAAAAAGAGGAGGGTTCAAATGCCTCCATTTTTCATGCCTCCAACAGGCCTCCACTTTTAAAAACTTTAATAATTCAAAATTTAAAACTTAAAAGTCAAAATAAAACCGTTGGATATGATCTATATCATTTTATCAATGTGCTCATAAAAAATTATCATATTTTGATTTTGTTTTTATGTGAATCAATAAGTTGAAAAATCAACGTCTAGAAATTATCCACATTAGTGCGTTTTTTACAAGCTCTTGATGACAACCAAAACAAAATTGAAATGTCATAATTTTTTACACGTGCATAGATAAAATGATTTAGATCATATCCAACGGTTTTATTTTGATTTTTAAGTTTTAAATTTTGAGTTATTAAAGTTTTAAAAAATGAAGACATGGTGGAGGCATGAAAAATGGAGGCATTTGAACCCTCCTCTCAGAAAAAATGGCAACAACTTAAATTGGGTAAGAATAGGAACACTAAAATAAGTTGAAAAATAAAAGAGATACATTTGAGGAAGAGATTGCTTTAGTTTTGTCGTTATCTCCATATCTATAAGACATTAAATGTAGATAATGCACATTCTGACATCCAATCAAACGGGTTTGTAACTGCAGATTCCCGCGTGAAGTGTGCGGAGGTTCATGGTTTTCCTAAATGTTAATATAACCTTGCAAAATAAAAATTTTCATTTCATAGGTTCCTTTGAAAGACCAAGCGGCCAAGCCCTTATAAATAAATGATCTCTCCACGGATTAAATGATACATACTGCACTAAAACTGATTAATGTGAGACAATTCGTTAGACATGATAAATCAGCAATATTTTGCAAATATTATATTCTATATAGAGTAAAAAGTGTTAAATTTTCAAGGTTTTTAGCTGTATCACATTATCTTTGTTTTCATTTATCTATTTTAATGTATTTTTTATTGGATAATTCTTATATCATAATTCTCTTTGAATTTATATTTAAAAGATAAGTATTTTAATATATCTACGATGCAGTATAATTCTTGAAGCAATATAGTTTGTTGTGTTTCTCTGTTGAATTATTGTGTGACTAATCATGTTTGTCATTTTATATATTTTTAATATTTCAAGGAAATATTTATTGAAGTAAAAAAAATTATGAATGAAAAACAAATTTCTATGTAAATATCTTGTTTATTTTTTTCAACAGATATTTTTAATGTAAATTAAAAAAACAATTCTAGTATATAAAGCTCATTACGACGCTGAAGTTAGGGGTGAAAACGGGTTAGATATTATCCGACCAAATCCGAATCCATATTCGAAAATTAGATATGGATATCTGATATTCAAATATCTGTGCGGATAGTGGTACAAATATATTTTTTTAATTTTAATTATCCATATCTGAATAGTAGATATATACCATATAGTTTAATATATATTATAAAAATATTTATGTATATGTTTCCGGATATTCCGATATCCAATCTGTATCCGTATACATACGTCTAATATTCAATCTGTATCCGGAAAAAAAAATGCAGATATGATTTTACCATATGGTTTGTATCAAAGGACGAAGAAAACGATCTAGTGCAATTTAAATTTATCTTATCTTTGTTTCGCCAGCTCATGCTCCCATTTGGTACGAATCGTGTTTTTAATTTTTTTTCAGACAGTTCTAGAGCCCATATCTATGCCCATTTCAGTTCAATCACCTAGCTATCGCCTATCATATCACTCAGGGGCGGAGCTAGACTTGCTGACTATGGGGATCAAATGTGAATGAAGATCAAGCATATAAATTTATTT
Source organism: Carex myosuroides (assembly GCA_028015225.1). NCBI lineage: Eukaryota > Viridiplantae > Streptophyta > Magnoliopsida > Poales > Cyperaceae > Carex > Carex myosuroides. Next base: position 5,848,135 of record CM051487.1, on the reverse strand, counting down.
TTCTACTACGAATGGGATCAATTTCACACTATCCATAATATTTTACTTTAAACTATATTAAAATAAGGTATAAATAAAAAAAATTCAAAATAAATGGGGTTCAGGGGTAGATTCGTCCCTAATATTAATTGACCCCATTCATTGAGGATAGATTCATCCCTGATATTATCATTGGTCGACATAATATGCATAGCTGTAAAAGGAGGATCATAGATAACATTCACATGTAATTGTGACAAAAAGGTATACCCTTCTGGAAATTGGAAGGGTGGATTTGGTATTTCAAGATCTTAGTGGATTGGATTGAGAAGTGCTGCACAGCCCAACCTGTATCATTTATTTTAACTCGGATCGAAAGATGCTCCTCAACATTTCATTTTGAAATACTACTGATAACAACAGTACAAAATGCTAGGGCCGCATGTTTGTCGTGTTTAGTGGTACCTAGCTGGAATCTCGGGGATTTTCTGGTGGGGATTAAATAATACAATTCATTTATGCAGATATAGAAACTTAAAATTTTGAATTTTTTTTTACTGTATTCATGTTGTTGTTTTACAATATTCATCTTCTTATTTTATAATATCTACATGCAGATATAAAAAATTAAACTTTTGAAAAAAAAAAATTGAAATTTTTTTTTTGAAATAAATTTCAATTTTACAGTATTCTTTAGAGCGTTTTATTTTACAGTATCGAAAGAGGCATTTTACAGTGTCAGAGAGCTCTAGAAGTAGTCCCGGGTTAATTGGAAAGCCGTTAGAGAACTTTTAGAAGTAGTCTTAGTGGTCTCGGTCAAAGTTGGCAAGTGGTCCAAGTGAATCTAGTGAAACCGCGTTAGCAACTAACTCTGGGACCACTTTTCAAAAGTCGCGACTTGTGAGAAATTGGGTGCTTATTTTACAGTATCCGTATTGAGGTTTGTAGGATCTAGTATTGTATTTTACAGTATTGTGCTTGTTTGGTGACAGTGGTCCTGGTGACTAACTCTGGGACCACTTTTCAAAAGTCGCGACTTTGCAGAAGATCATGTTCTTATTTTACAGTATTCTTGTTGGGTTTTATAGGTTGCAGTATGCTATTTTTATAGTATCGGTACTAGTTAAATGACAGTTGGGCTTGAGTACAAACCAGATATAAGTCGTTGGGTATAATTAGTCGCTTCCTTAATGTAACTCGGAAAGATTCTGTGTGTACAGCAGACAAAATTTAAAAAAAATTGATAAAGAAGGAGAACTTGTCAAATTTTGAAATTACTAAAAAAATAAATAATTTCGACCATCCAAAAAATTTGGGAGTAATTCTACTATCATGCAGTGACCGGTGTTTTTTTATTTTTTCTATCCCCTTCTATCTCTCTTATTTTTCAACATATTAACTTGTTCTTGTTCCAAAACTTGTAAAATTCAACCGTATATTTAACAAGCTCCAATCTAATAAAAAAATTCAAGAGGCTATGGTAATGTGCATAACACGGGTTGGTTTGTACTACACATCAATATTTTTGTTTTTAAAATTCTAACAATCGATCTGAACCGTTCAACATAGTCTTCGTATGAATATATACTTTTTTAGAATTTTTTTATACCCATCTAAAAATATAGTAAACAAATCTAAAAAATGTAAAATTTAGTTTACATATACATATTTATATGGAGAACATGTTGAACAATTTGGATCGACTGTTAGAACTTTCAAGCTCAAAATTTGAGTCTATAGCGCAGGCTAATATGTGCTATGCATAATACTATATAGCCTCACTCAAAATTTAATGTCCATCTAGACATATCTGTTGGCTGTATGCAATTTCTAATACTTTGTTTGACTAAATTTACAAAACATACACTAATTGAATTTAACATTTTACACAATTTATGAGTTTGCAAGTTCAAAGCTTTAATTACAAGATCTATTGTGAAAGAACCAAAGATAGATTCAGAGCTTTAATTTCAAGATTTATAATGAAAACCAAGATTCATGAAGTGTTGAATTACAAGATTCTTATGATGAACCTGAGAAGTCAACAAGACTTGATGAAACTATAGATTTGTGTAATAATCAAGTAGTTAATTAAAGTATATTTGAGGCTTGTTGATTTCTTGAGCATCCGCCTTAAATAAATATATGGAACCAATTTAAAATGACGAGTCAGAAAGTTCCAGTTTGGTTTCGTGTAAGACGGATGACATCTGTATGGTTGCCTATCAAGTTTTGTGAGACAAATTGTACTAACCGTTCTAAACGGACATAACCGTTTAGGACGGTTAATATTAATTTGAATTATTTTGCGGAAACTTTAACTTCAATATCCATACAGTCCAACCTAATGGGTTTCAAAGAGTTATCATCACTTCAGATTCGCTAAGCTAGCCGCCTCTCACATTTGAAAACGCATTTATTGTGCAACACTTGATAGCTTCCATTGTTGAGTGAACTTAAACTTCAATATCCTCTCAACACTCTCAAATCCACTCGACTTATCTTTTAGGAGATATAGTTTAGTGTCTAGGATTTAGTTCTAGAGTTTTTACATTCCCGCTAGTGTGGTTTGCTTGTAGGGCGCGAAGGAGTACACTAGCCAGAGCATTTCCGCTCACATATATCCATAGTTGTGTGACGATCCCAAGGGACTTTTCAGCTCAAGCTTTTAGGCTCAACTTGCACACGAGTTAGGTCATGACCTTCCACCATTGTTGGGCTCACATGTCACGAGTTGTGTCCTTTCTTTCTGGGTATTAGGAAAGGGGCGCCGACGAGGTTGCTCTATCCCAGATACGTAGACTTTTTACGCGACTTTGTTATCATTTTGCGTGTCAATTGTCTCTAAACTCTACTATATTTACTTGCACACGCTTGTTTGACGTGTTAGTTTAGAGGGATTAACCGAAAAACATCTAAGAGTCTTTGAGACTCTCTTGAAATCCCTCTAAGTGTCGTTAGGGACTACAATATCAAGGTGTCAAATTTACGTAACAAGCTCCAATATAAAGGTTTTAAATTTTTTGTTAAGAAGTGCCAACTCAATTAGAGTCTAAGTAGTAACCTTGTATTAACAAGTTTTAACCCACTGCATTCAAATGTCACCCTTAGCTAAGTGAAAAATATAAATTACATTTCATGATTCACGATAGATACCTAAAGTATTGGTTTTATAATTTTACAAGAACTAACCAAGTTTGAGAAAATGTACTAATTTTAGTAATTTTAGTAAGTTTGTGAAAAAAAATCGGCCGATGATGGATATAAAAACAGAGCAGTGTGATTCTGCAATTGAAGGAGAAAAATAAAAGATAAAAAGTCAACTCGCAGAAGTTGCAAAGTCATGATTAATGGGTAAAGGTTTTAACAAAGTAATTTTGACTTCATACAACGCATGAATGGCCTACGGGCCATGTAAGAACCAAAAAAAAAAAAAAATACAACGCATGAATCATATGTGTTTTGATTTTATGATCCGTGCGCTGCATAAAGTCAAAACAGCTCTGTTAAAATCTTTACCCTTATTAATTCATTTCGGTTAGAATGAATACACATATGTTATATGTACAGAAGGTTACTAGGAAGTTTTTATTTATTTTGAGAAAAGAGAAGCCTGCAAAAAAGGTTAAAATCGTCAGCAATCCAAAAGTTTATTTATGAAATGATGATTACACAAATTGAACAAGGACAAAAGAAGTAACCACCATAACTACTTTTACCGTACTAATCATTAATAGAGAGGTTTTCATTATTCTAATCAATGGAACATGCAAATGCAACTTCATTTTTTTACAGAGGGATAAGAGCTACGGTTCCTCTGTTGCAAGTACAGAGCCCCATTCAAGCAGAGACTAAACTATATATTAATGATTAGTACGGTATTATAGTATTTAAGTACTAAATTATGTTACTAAATATGAAGTTGTATTATTCATAATTTAGACTATAAAACTAAAAATATAGATTGTATTAGAAATATCGATATTATGATTTATCAGTCACTATAAAAATTTGATGTGTAGTAAATTATTAAAATGCAATGTGAACAAAAAAATTGTTTAAGTACGCTACACAATTTTCGAATGTGCATTACGACCTTTTTATACAATGATGCAGATATTTATCAGAAACTGTTGAGAGAAAAAAATGAACATCTTGCCAAACTTGGGTAGGTGATATCAAATAATGGGTAGGGTGCTAGGGATATGAATGTAATACACGGACTCTGTAGATTGGTACTTTCTGTTAATATAAATAGGTGATATTGCTGTACTACTTTCATCCAAAAATAAAAGTAGTATTATTCATCCTGAGGTATTGTTTGGAATGTGAAAGGTTATGGGTTTGAAATTTAGAAATTATTTGTTGTAATAACAATGATATTAAATAGTTAAGTGACTTGCTTTTCAATTTTCACTAAAAAAAATACAATAGCATTTAGAAGGATGGAATTGGATTTTGCTCGAAGAGCTTTGGACCAATTTTATCCAAAGCCAAATCTAAACTATACATTCTATATGCATTGAGATTCGTGAAAATAAATTTAGAATTTAATAAATTTAAACATATCGGTTAATCTAAACCGTCATAACGAATTTTGACGTAGATCAGATGTATTAGGTCTGGCTTTAATTTGAATCAACATTTGTCCAAAGCCCTTTAAACAGAAAGCAGAAAGATATCAAGCCACAACTTTCAGCATTTTATGCTTATTTGCAAATTGAGTTGCTTGTAATATAGCAGATATTACTTGATAATATATTAGTTTCACAATTTTGTAACTATGCTAAAATAATGATTATAATCTTCAAATCTAACTGATATGTTGCGACTTATACCTTACATATCATATACTGATATACATGAAAAAAAAATAATGCAGAATTTTATTTGTTTCAAATAATTTAAATTTAATGCTTTTTTAATGAAGTTTCGAATGACACTTAATATAAGGGGGCTTGTTAATCCTGACATTCATTTTGCAGAATTTGAATAGGTATTTCTTTACAGAAAAGTAAAAGTCATCACTTTTTGTGTTAAGCCTATGGTTTAAAATACATTTAGATTACATATAATCTAATCGATAATAATTACAAGGCTAACTAACAGTATGCCTACATTTTTTTTTACTTGATTTTAAAGGAGAAAAATGTGTTGTCAAGATATTCCAAATCTAATTAAGTTGATGTGTTGTCTTAGATATTCCAAGTCTCTATTAAAATCTTAAAAGTGGAGAGATATGAGACATGCTCCATAGATAAGCATTGGAGAACCGGAAAGAAACAAATTTTTGTGTGTTTTATACGGAGAAAAAATTATCCTATTACATCGAGTAAAATCGAAGTAGAGGCAGAACCAACATGATGTGACATAATTTTATTATTATTTTGAAGAGAAAGTTTACTTTTATAATTAATTTTTATATTGGTATAGTTCTACAAACATTTTTTATAAAAAATTTGGGCCGGAGAGAGTCAAGTGCCCCACCATACTGTTCCAAATCGGAACATGCGATTAAAATGAACATTTCAAATTTATATAAAAAAGCATCCCTAAATTTTAAATCAGATCGATCCGCTCCATTTTTTGTTTTTAAATTGTACGTTCTGAATTAGAATAACAAGATTCTACCTTTCCTTTAGAAAAGTAGCAGATACTAACATTTATCCATTTATTTCTACTATTGGGTCCGAGAGTAGACTAATAATAGTAAATATATTGCTATTAGAAGTTGCTTTTATGCTTCTTGTGTAACAATGAGAATTTGGATTAAGTGGGGTCCAGGGCAGATTCAAGAATTTCAGTATGGAAACAAAAAAATGCGAATTGGGTTTAAACTCATTAATTAGCTAATTGAGTACTAGATAAAAAACAATGCTATAATTTATAATTTTCAAAACTCTAATTTATAATTTTCAATGGTCTAACTTGTAATCAAAATTACCAATTAGAATTTAAAAATTTATTTTAATTTTAACTCTAATTACAAATAAGAATTCCAAAAGGAGGTAAATAAAATTTCAAGAGGGAGACAAAGTTGGTATGGATCTATAGATCTCTATAAAAAATTCAAAAGATAGAGGTAGACAATTTCTCCCGACCCTTACTGGGTCCGACAATGAGTGAGGTATCATAAGGTGTGGAGTGAGATCTGAATTGTTCATTTTAATTTGATACAAATTTTAATGTGATGTAAATCAAAGACAGTTCCGTATAAAATTTAACTCAGTTGCGACTCACTCTAGTATCACAAGGAATGTGCACTCGTAATAATAATAATAGAGATTGGAATATGAGAAGTTGTTTAGTTTACTCGATTTTTCGAATTTTAATACGTATTACTTGAGACTTGAGAGTGAAACTTTCCACCTGTATGTCTTTTTTATAAAAAAATTTTGAAAAAAAAATATTTACATAAATTTGGCATTATTAAACGTTAGCTACTAACGGAAACTGATCCATCGATTTGAAGGTCATATCTCAAGTCCTTAACGATTCGTTGCATAATCTAAACGATTGAATGTGCCACAATAAATCCTTGATGAGAAAAGGATGGAGAAAAAGAGGAGACAGAGTAGCCATGTTGTGGAGGGTATGAATTTAAAAAAAAATTATATATATATATATATATTATGAGGAGGGTTCAAATGCCTCCATTTTTCATGCCTCCACCATGCCTCTATTTTTAAAAACTTTAATAATTCAAAATTTAAAACTTAAAAATTAAAATAAAACCGTTGGATATGATCTAAATCATTTTATCTATGCACGTGTAAAAAATTATGACATTTCAATTTTGTTTTGGTTGTCATCAAGAGCTTGTAAAAAAACATACTAATTTGGATAATTTCTAGACGTTGATTTTTCAACTTATTAATTCACATAAAAACAAAATCAAAATGTGATAATTTTTTTATGAGCACATAGATAAAGTGATGTAGATCATATCCAACTGCTTTATTTTGACTTTTAAGTTTTAAATTTTGAGTTATTAAAGTTTTTAAATATGGAGGCATGGTGGAGGCATGAAAAATGGAGGCATTTGAACCCTCCTCATATATTATTAGGAAGAGGTTTTGGGGGTCACATGAAACGGCGGCCAAAGTCGCCGACATTTTTATTAATATCCAAAGTTTAATACAAATTATTAATTATACCCGGAACTCAACTCAATATCGATATATACCCAAGCCGGCCATTTTCTGGCTGGCTATGTTCCTTCCCTAAGCCGGCCAGAAAATGGCCGGCCGTGTACCTTTTTTTTTTTTTTTTTTTTTTTAGAGAGAGACTATGAAGATCAAAATATTGAAATCTAACTCTGAAATACGATAAATTTTTGTTTAAATTATTTGTTATATTACTTCTTTGATGTATAATTAGCATATTTATACTAAAATACGATAGATTAATTGAAATTATGTTGAATAACACTAAATTATGTTAAATTACGTTAAATTACATTAAATTACGTTAAAATACGGTAAATTACGCTAAAATACGATATGAATAAGGACGATATCTTCACTTAAAAGGAGAAAAACAACGATGAAACTTCAAACGGTCATAAAACGGCGCTCGAGTGTCCGATTTCAGCAAATGAGCACTTTTCGGAAAGCTTGCGAAAATGCGCATGCGTCTGTGCCTGCTACGTTGGATTCCGAAATTCAGAATCGCCAAAAAACAAAGAGAAGAGCCTCAAAACTTGAGTTGAAGTTTCCGATTAAGATTTTCATTTCTATCATTCAATCCAAGTAGCTCAGTAAATTAGTTACATAATGAACTTGCAGATTACCAATTTTTACTATTTTTGGAATTTTTTTACTATTTTTTATGATTCATGAAAGATGAGCAAAATCAGTCTACCAATTTTTGAATTTTTGTATTGTTTAGATAGGTAAAAATCATTGTTTTTGGATGGTTCAGAATCTTCTGAATAACAGTGGTTTTGTACCTATCTAAAATGCAGTAAAAACAATTCCAAAAAAAAAACAAAAAATTTGGTCTCCAAGCACATTTGGATATGGAGATCTTGTTAAGCAATTCAGACTGACTGTTTGAATTTTGAAAAGGAAGATACAAATTATGAGGCGTGATTGGGGCACGAAAACTATAGGACATTTTAACTCTACTTATATAACTGTTATATGATAAAATAGAGAAATACTGTTATACTAATCTATTATGTATAACCCGTACCTTGATCCAATCTAATATAAAGATTTCTGGGAGCTGCATTTTAGAATTTGAATCAGAATATAGCAGTTATTTAGATCCTATTTTAGTGAAAAAAATGTTCCGACTTCACAGTAAAGACTTGATGCCACGTGGAATAATTCTCTTTGTACGCAGTGGTCATGTATTTCCTTTTTTTCTTTTTCTTTTTTGGCAAAGTACCCATAGGCTTGTCATGTATTTCCTGTTGCTCAAGGGCTTCAAAACAGAAAACAAAACGCAAGACCAAACAAATATTATTCACTTATCCTAATCAGGCTTTATATCAGACGTGAAATTCATTTTTCTCAAGTAAAAAATTGGGCTTGTTGTATTTTACAAATATAATTGACCATTTTAGGCTTGATTTCTATCGGACCATGTTTATCTTTAACATAAAGAGGCCCAATAATCTGCACTAATTATCAAAAATTGTATGCATGATTCCGCTCCACTTGGCACAAGGCCCATTGGGCCATTTTATAAGATGAGCTGAAGAAATCACAGATCGTCTTTTTCATCAGCCACACTTCAACAACACCTATCCATGTTGTTATACAAGAAAATTAGTATTTCAATTGGTATTGGATAATTTTTGCTGTAATCGCATGAAACCTATAATTAGATATCTGAAGGTAGAATTAACATTTAATTTTGAATCTTCTCATTGTCGCTAACTAATTACTGAATGTTTTAAACCATTTACCTGTATGTTCTTGTTTAATGCATCTCTCTTTATCTATGTAGCAAATATTTCTGTCAAATTCACAGCCAAAACTTTTATATTGTGTTCATACATAAAATTCTGTTGATCTAAATTTCATATTCAATACCCAGTCAAATCCCTCTTTATCTGAGTCAATGCAGGTTTTAAAACACATATATTTGGAATTAAGGCGAGGTATTTGTAAAACTGATACCAGTTCAATACCTGTCCCAGTAAAGTATTGATACGCCTCAGGTTGATTGGAACCTTTCTAAGGTTCATGAATTTCAGGTAAAATGTGCAAACAATTTTATAATATCGTTATATTGGAGGGACTACTGGTCAAACTGCAAGTTATAATGTGCAAACTTAGTACGATATTAACAAAAGAAATTTAATAAATATAGATGAACTTTTGCAATTAACACATTCATCGTAATTTAAAAATAATAATAAATAGATGAAATGATCATTGATCATTTCCTTTTGATTGTGCTTGCGATGTCATCTCCTGTTACAAACACTGGCTGCTCTAAAGATCCGTCTTTCAATTGAAGGGTTACATATAGTACAGTTGTGAATATAGGGTTCTGTATTGCCAAAATATCTATAGTTCAGTGTTGTTATTAAGTCTAATAGGTGGCTGAAAGGTTTAGTTACCTAAAGTTCCCTTATTTATATTTTTTGTTTTGTTTGGGCTACCTGGTGGATGTCAAATTTGTGTGTTGTGTTTATTCTTTGTTCTGTTTGTCAGTAGATATACATAGGTTGTGCTCTCTTATAAGGTAGAATGGATCTACCTAAAAAAAAGTACATGGCTCAACGAGTTCTGAGGCTTTGTTCATGGTTAAAAAATATACAATAAGTCAGATGTGTTGGAGTTATCGTTTGACGTGTAATAAAACCAGTTCGTGTTGTGTTTGGTTTAAGTTGATGTGATGTTGTAACATTTTGTGGCAATATAATATACTATTTGTGTGTTGATACTCTCTTTATTTTTAAATATTCAATCCCATTATTCTATCGGAAGTTATTTACATGAATTGAAAAGCTTCGAATGTTTTTGACAGTATTAGACTACATCCTCCACAGAATCGGATGTGCATTTTCTGAATTCTGTTACACTAATTGTTTACAATGACTGTATGAGATCATGCAATTTTCTTAACTGTGCAGTTTTTAGTTTCTGACGCAGTTCTCAAAAAATTCTAAAAAAATATTGGTCTCCAAGCACATTTAATGTAGAGAATATATTGAACACTTCATATCGACTATTTGAACTTTAAAAATGCAAAAATAACTTGTAAGCATATGCTCTCAAAAGTGTATATATGTAAAATTATAAGTTAATTTTATTGAAAATATTAAATGAATTTAGGGATTTAGGAAGGCCAGGACTTTAAATTCTAATTCTATTATTTTTTCTGACACAAATAAGAAAGAAAAAAGTTAAATTTACCAAGATCATAATTTAGTTGTCCGGTTCTAAAAAGGGCTGGATTTTTAATCTTGTTCTTAACTCTTGTTTTTTTTAACATAAAAGAGAAGGACCAAATTTTCAAATAGCGGCACTTGAAGGACTGAAATTCTAAATAACGGTCATTGAATGGCTCAAAATTTTGTAGAGGGCTAACTTTCTTTTTTTTCTAACACAAAATATATATTGGGTCGGAATTTTAAAATTTGGTCTTTCCAAACCTAAATTTTATTTAGTGTTTTTCAAAAGGTATAATTTAGAATTTTATATTTTTAATAAAAAATATTATATTATTTAATAATAAATTTTGTTTAATTTTTTTTTCTAAAGGTTGTAATTCTTTTTTTTTTTGGCGCGGATCCGCGGAGGGCATTTTCATTAATCAATGGGGTGTCGTTTTGTATCTATAAATAAATCCCCGTGCAAAGGAAATAATTTTATTCACGAGCGAAATAAAGTTTTATGGTTGCTTGATTTTATCAGCATGCAAGGTGGAGCGTGGTAATAAATAAATACTAATTCATACTAGCAAGCACCTTGATGAAAAGCATGAATTAAGCATTTAGCTTACCAAAAATATACAGTCTTTCTCCGATCATACATGAATGCACCTGCTGGTGAAATTTTAATGTGCCCACTGGATGGACGGATTTATGATTTTCGTCTGAGGGGACAATAAAAAAGTGAATCAATTTAAATAGTTAATTGGGTTTAAACTCATTTGTTAATCGAGTACTAGATAAAAACAATATTCTAATTTGTAATTTTTAATATTTTGACTTCTAATTTTCAACACTTTAACTTTTAATTCTAATTACCAATTAGAATTCAAAAAATGTATTCTAATTTTAATCCGAAATTTAACCATAATACAAATCAGAATTTCAGAAGGGAGCAAATAAAATTCCAGGAAGCAAAGTTGATCTGAGCCTATAGATCTCCATAAAAATTCAAAACCCGAGGGGGCCGTTGATCTTGATTCTTTTAGATTAATTAAATATATATATTTGATTACAATAATTTGAAAAGACTGTAATCAAATTTCAGATTGTATGTAAAACTACGCTCGACTACATGTATCCACTTCGTTATGGCATGTCATAAGAAGGGAGGCTATAGTACTTTGCAATGCGCAGATTGGTCTGTGTTGTATATCAATATCTCAATATTTAAAGTTCAAGCAGTTGATTTAAACCACTCAATGTGATTTTCGTATTAAAATGTTACACATTTTAGAATCTTTTTACTATTTTCTTAGATAGATGAAAAATCACTACTTTCGAATGGTATGGAATCTTTAGATTGGGTGATTTTCTATCTATCTATAAAAGTAATAAAAATATTCTAAAAAATTGTAAAATTTGACCTCTAGATAAATTTTCATATAAATATCATGTTGAATGATTTGAATTGCCTGTTTGAACTCTAAGAATGAAGATATAAATTTATATCACATACTTATGTGTGTATTGCAAAGTATCATAGCTTCACTCATAACATAAGTTATGAAATAATGTTTGTATTAATTTTTTTTTAGCATCTTTCGAAATTCGAACTTTTTTTAATTTCAAAAATTTTATGTGCACTACGTTATTTATTCCATATTATATATGAAAAATTATACATTTTCTGTTTCGTGAAAATAACCAATTATTTAATATATTATTTGTATTATGAAAGCAACAAACAATTTTTGAATTAAACCCATATATTAAATCTTGCTGAATTATTTCCAAATATAGCTACATATGAACATGTGTAATTAATGAAACATTTTTTTTCTTCTATAAGAAACTTGAGAGCATAGTGATAAGTATCAGAATAATATCCATATTATTTTTTTCCTTGCCTCCTCAACATATTATTTGTCTCGTATTATCATTAAATTTTGAAACTTTTTATTTGTTTTGAAAGAACAATATTTTGATACATTATTTGTATTATTACATGAGTTGGGCTATGGTACTTCGCGAAGTAAAACGAGTGTTTTACTTCACGTTTATATCTTCAATTTGAAACTTTAAAACGTCGATCCGAATCGTTCAAGTTGATCTCCATATTAAATTGTGTTTGGAGACCAAATTTTACATTTTTTGGAAATTATTTACTATTTCTTTAGAATTTTTGAAAATTGCTGTTTTTCAAAAAATCCTGGACCATCAAAAACAACAATTTTCAAAAATTCTAAAGAAATAGTAAAAAATTTCCAAAAAAATGTAAAATTTGGTCTCCAAGCACAATTTAATATGGAGATCAATTTGAACGGTTCGGATCGACATTTTAAACTTTGTAATCGCAAAATATGAGCGTAAAGTAAACATTCGCTTTACTTCGCGAAGCACCGTAGCCCAACTCTTATTACATAACAAATTATTTTAAATTACAACAATATTATATTTGAACATTACCTAATTGCAAATTTCTTACCAGGCTTAATCAGTTGATACTTGATAGCTGGCGCCTGGGCCTGGCTACACTTAAACACACAGATAACTACACCAATTTCTATGTGCAGAGAATCCGTATCGAAAAGCCACTTTCACACAGTCACACTTCAGTACTTCACTGATTCACTCCATGGAATTAATATACTTTTGTTGTCGCTAAAGAGGAAAATAAACCAAAAGACCAATTCACAAGAGCTGACGCCATATTTTAATTCCCCCGCAAGCACAACCATCGCACTCATCTTTTTCAGTCTCCCTGTGTTCCCACTCTTCTCTCTTATTCTCTTCTCCATTTTTGAAACCCTCTCATATTCGCGCTCTCCGTACGAAACCCTAACCACCCACCCCTTCGGCGAGTACCGTTCCAATTCCCATTCCAATTCTTTTTTTTCGTATAATGTGGGTGGTCGAGAATGGAGGGATCCGACTGTTGGTTTTACTTTGTGAGTTTTCCTAATTACTTTAAACCACAACCAAGATCTACTCCTTTGTAAGAAATTAAACTTAATGCACAGCGGAACTTACTTTCCATCTTCAAAGGCCTCCGTATGCTATCAATCAGACAGCTTCCAAGGCTCTGGGTTGATACGCTCCTGGTCTTGACTTGAGTTGTTGGCTCTCGAGTCCTTCCAAGAACTTGCAATCCTTTTCTCTGGCTACCCTAAATATTATGACAGAATATCTTGTCTTTCAATGGAGCAGACAATATGATGGATTGATTGCAAGCCTTGGAGACTCAGCCCTTTTATAGCAGTGCAAAAAAAAACCCCAAACCTAGGGCAGCCGAAATTTGCTAATACTTGGAAAACAAGTTTTCCAAGAAATCTTGATTTCGGATTTCAAGGATCTGGAAATCAGGAACTTTCAGAAAAAACCGAAATAAATCAGAATAAATTCTGATTTCCTTATTTAGTCTGTATTTATTACTGCTATTATTTTAATCAACTATAATCGGTCCATTAACAATTATATCGATTAACATTGTTCTATATGTATTTGTATCCAAAACCTTATATAAATACGTATAATGCCATGACTTAATTAATCACATTATTTGGCATATTTTAATCATTACATAAATGTAATCTTGCGACAGTATTTGATATCATAATCATAATGCACGCATGTCCAACTTTATTATTGTAATTAGACGTCTCTAAATCCAACAATCTCCCACATGGACAAGTGCAACCTTTTGATTATATATCCTTAACTTTATTGCATGCAACTTTTCTGTCTTTACTTATCGTATTTCTTAAACAATTCCGTCCATCAATTATGCTAACAAAGGACTTAAGCGGCATTTGTCACATTTATTCGCAACTAAACCGACATAAATCACGCTGCCAACATAACTGAATGACATGAATCTGATTTGGACATATAGTTTAGAAATTACACGCAAGTGTGATTAGACGTGCCTATTTCTAATTGAGTCACCTTCACTTTACTGTATGAGGCCAAGAATTTAAACTTTAAAGAAAGAAATAATGAAACTGAAATTGAATGCAACTTGTATATATATCATCAAAATTGTTTACAATTGCATTACATAGAACATCAGAACTCAAAAACATATTCAGACTCCCACATTTTCTAATTATCCTAAACAGATATTACACCCATACAAGCAACATGTTGGTGAAATTTCTTGGGTGGCAGTCCTTTAGTAAGAGGATCCGCAATCATGGAGTCTGTACCTATGTGTTCTATATATAATTCATTTTTCTCCACTCTCTCTTTTACAACCAAAAACTTAATGTCAATGTACTTCGACTTTGACGAACTTCGGTTGTTGGTGGCGTATAACACTGCTGAATTGTTGTCACATAATAATTTGAGTGGTTTCTGAATATAATCCACAATTTTCAGCCTTGTGACGAAGTTCTTCAGCCATACGCCATGATTAGATGCTTCATAGCATGCGACAAATTCAGCTGCCATAGTGGAGGAGGCTACCAATGACTGCTTAGCGCTCTTCCATGACACGGCACCGCCTGCGATCATAAAGATGTATCCTGATGTTGACTTCATGCTGTCGACACATCCTCCAAAATCAGAATCGGTATATCCAATGACCTCGAGCTGTTCCGATCTCCGATACGTGAGCATATAGTCCCTAGTTCTCTTTAGGTATCTCAACACTCGCTTGGCTGCCTTCCAGTGTTCCATACCTGGGTTACTTAAATATCTCCCTAGCATTCCAGTAATGAACGCAATATCCGGACGCGTGCATACTTGTGCATACATGATGCTACCTACGGCTGAGGCATAGGGAATATCTTTCATGATGTTTTTATCTAAGTCAGTTTGGGGACATTGTTTTAGACTAAACTTATCTCCTTTTGATACAGGGGTATCTCCTGGTTTACTGTTTTGCATGCCAAATCTTGTTAGAATCTTATCGATATAGTTCCTTTGGGATAACCTTAGAATACCTTGAGATCTTTCTCTAAGTATTTCAATCCCTAGAACAAATGATGCATCACCAAGATCTTTCATTTCAAAATTCTTAAATAAAAAATTCTTAGTTTGATGTAACATGTCCTTATCGTTACTGGCAAGCAATATGTCATCTACATATAGAACCAAGAAAATAAATTTACTCCCACAGAACTTAAGGTATATACATTCATCTACTATGTTAGACTCAAAACCAAATGAGCTAACAACTTTGTGAAACTTATGATACCATTGTCGAGATGCTTGTTTTAGACCATAGATAGATTTCTTAAGTCTGCAGACCATAGACCCTGCATCACCTGATACAAAGTTTTCTGGCTGCTTCATATAGATCGTTTCATCAATGTCACCATTGAGAAATGCCGTCTTTACATCCATCTGATGAAGTTCTAAATCATAATGTGCTACAAGCGCCAATATAATCCTTAAAGAGTCTTTCGATGAAACTGGAGAGAAAGTCTCTTTATAATCAATGCCTTCTTTCTGTGTGAAACCTTTCGCAACAAGACGTGCCTTGTATTTTTCAACATTGCCTTTAGAATCCCGCTTAGTCTTAAATATCCATTTGCAACCAACGGGTTTCTTGCCTTTAGGCAACGGAACGATATCCCAAACGTCATTGTCGTACATAGATTTCATTTCTTCATTCATGGCATTAATCCACAATTGAGAGTTAGAGCTTTCCACAGCTTGTTTGATATTAACAGGATCATTTTCAAACAAGCCAATGTCAAACTCATGTTCTTGAAGATATGCATAATCCTTCGATTGTGTAGATCTTTTCTCTCTAGTAGATCTCCTAACTGGCACAGGCTCTAGATTTTCTTGAGGTTCAATTACAACTTGATCTTCAACAAGAGGAGGAACATCATTACCAACTTCTGAATCTCCCACAGGCCCTAGGCCATCAACATTTGTCATATCAATGTCAGGGTTTGGGTTGGGTTCAGGTCCATTTGTGTTCTCTATTCCATGTTGAGTTTCTAACTGAGTTGTTTGGGATGATGAAGTTTGCACATTGTCAAAAGATGTATTTCTAAATGCAATCGGAATTTGAATAAAACTAGGATTTTGGTCCATAGTCTCATTCGCATTCGTCTCTTCTTCTTCTTCAAAAATACTATCTTTTGTCATATCTCCCCCTACAAACTCATTATTCTCAAAAAATTTTGCACTTCCTGACTCGAAAACTGTATGTTCTGTTGGATTATAGAATTTGTACCCCCTAGATCGTTCAGAATAGCCTATAAAGTAACAACTATCGGTTCTTTCGTCCAGTTTCTTTTCGCTTGGCTTATAAGGCCTAGCTTCACATGGACATCCCCAAACTCTCAAATGATTCAAGCTAGGCTTGCGCCCAACCCATAACTCGTAAGGGGTCTTGTTAGCTGCTTTAGTAGGCACTCTATTAAGTATGTATGCTGCAGTCTTTAAGGCTTCTCCCCACAAATTCTCAGGTAGAGTTGTACGAGCAATCATACTTCTCACCATGTCTTTAAGGGTGCGATTTCGTCGCTCAGCAACACCATTCATTGCAGGCGAACCTGGAAACGTATACCGAGGCACAATTCCGCATTCCTCTAAGTATTTTGCAAAGGGACCTTGACGCTGTTCTCCTGATCCATCATAACGACCGTAGTATTCACCACCACGATCAGAACGAATGGACTTTATACGTTTGTTAAGTTGTAACTCAACTTCCGTTTTGAACTTTATGAACACGTCTAATGCTTCCGCCTTTTCTTTTATTAAGTAAATATGACCATATCTTTAATAATCATCTATGAATGTGATAAAGTAACGGTGACCATTTCTTGTAGCCTTTGGAAAAGGACCACAGATATCCGTATGAATCAATTCTAACACATCATTACACCTTTTTGCATCATACTTACGTTTATTAGTTTGTTTTCCTTTTATACAATTTACACAATCACTTAAGTTTGTAAAATCTAAAGGTTGGAGAATATCATTAGACACAAGACGTTCTATCCTTTTCATAGAGATATGTCCTAATCACTTGTGCCATAATGTTGCAGATTTCTCGCAAGTTAATTTACGTTTTCTATTATCTATGTGCAGTGCCTCTGAATGTGAAGTGTCTATATCTAGAAAATAAAGATTATCATAAGAAGACAGGATACCAGAAGCAAGAAGCTTAGAATCTTGACACAAACTGAAATTTCCATTACTAAATGAACATACATAACCATTTTTGTCCAAATAAGATACAGAAATTAGGTTCCTTCTGAAAGATGGAACCACTAAAGCATCAAAACTTAAATAAAATCCTGTCTTACATAATAATCTAAATTTTCCTATGCTTTCCACTTCTACTTTGTTGCCATTTCCTACGTAAACGTAGCGCTCCGCCTCACTTGGCTTGCGATGGCTTAGGCAACCCTGCATCGACATACTGATGTTAGTCGTTGCACCTGAATCTATCCACCAAGTATATCTAGATACAGAACTTAAATTAACTTCAGAACAAACTAAAGCAAGAGACACACCTTTCTTTGCCAACCATGCATGATAGTTGGTGCAGAATTTCTTTGTATGTCCTGGCGCTTTGCAGAAAAAACAGTTCTTTTCATCTGCTTTCGCAGAAGTATCTTCCTTCTTGCTTTTCTGCGCGGCATTGTTTGCAGCTATCTTGGTAGGTCCCTTTTCCTTGGCAGTAAACTTGCGCTTTTTGACTTTACCCTTAGGATTAGATGTTACTACATGAGCACTTTCTCCCTTAGTCATTTTCTGTCTCTCTTCCTCCTGCACCAACTGAACCTCAAACTCAGGTAGTGTCCATGTCTCTCTTTGACAATTATAAGTCATCTTGAATTGACTAAAGTTAGACGGGAGAGACAGAAAAATGAACTCAATGAGAACCTCATCAGAGATGTCATAATTATGCCCTTTCAAGGCACGTTGTAGTCTTGTCATCTCAATAACATGCTCTCTAACCCCTTCTTTTCCCTTGTATTTTATTGTTGCTAACTTCACAAAAAGTGTACTAACTTCAGTCTTTTTACTCTTTGTGAATTTTTCTTCAAGGGCCTTAAGGTATTTAATAGCGCCTGTCTCTGTATCAGGTATGATGCCTCGAAAAGTCTCATGGATCGTTTGCTTCATCACCATTATGCACATGCGATCTGAATGCTCCCATCTTTTAATGTCAGCCGTCTCTTGGGGAGTTTCCTCACCCTCTTTATTAGGCTTGGGGCGATCAAATCTCAGTGCAGTGTCCAATTGCATGATCCCTAAGACTAATTTCAGCTTTTCCTCCCACTGTTTGAAATTGTTCCCCATGAGGGGCTTAATCTGACTTAGACTTGACATTATGTTTAGATCTGAAAATTCAAGAACAAAGAAATAATTTAGATACATGCTTCACGATTTGATCCTTAATCATAATTCTAAAATCTATCTGAAGGCCTGTGTAAAACTATTTTCTCCATTAAATCTTTAGCCAAAAACACCATTCAGTAATGAAAACACCTTTGGGTGCAATCACTACCTTCAGGCACTTTGGCGTAGTGAATAAAGTACAAACATGTAACATTTTTGTCAATCAACCTTTGGGTCAAATTAACATATCCATTAACTAACGACCAGGCCAGTCAACAGGGGGAGGAGGATCACAGACGGATCACTTATGTTCCAAGCCCCTGATGCTTTTCTAGACATCGCTAGTCCATGTGTGTTGCAACTTATTTTTATTCACTACCCTTATGCACCAAACAACTTAGTAGGCGCCAACCCTCCTTTGGGAAAGCTAACACCCACGTCCATTGTCAGCACGTCATTTCAACTTGTCATGAGTCATCCTTGCAATCGTTTTACAAAGAGCGGTTCGTTTGCGAACATCAATGCTTGACTCATGCGAAAACAGCACATGTATACCTAAAACGCCTTTAGTTAGATTTCAAAATTATGCCTAAAACCTAATCTGGGACGTACCTATAGTATCTACTCGTCCTAAATAGAATACAGTATCTTATAGCACTTTTAAATTAGAATATACTAATTTTATATGTCAACTATATTCATCAAAATAATTATTAGGTTTTAGCAAAACTTTAGCAATTTCTACCATGATCATCTTTTAGAAATGCTTCAATAATTTTATTGCTTCCATACTTAGTATAAATTTTATGCCATAATAAGCATTATTGATATCAAATCAGAATTTAGTATTAGAGCCTTTAATTGGTGTTAATACCAATTTTAAATAATATCTAAATTCTAATAATTAGGCTAAATATAGCATAATATATATAGTAATTATAGCAATTATAGCAATTATAATTATTATAACCTAAATTACAATTACTTACAATTACTCCTAAAGTCTGAAAATTTGGTAACCCAAAAATAATCTAGACTTAATTTTCAGATATGGAATTGAGGGAAAACTGAATTTTTTTTTTTTTTTTATGGTCGAAAAATCTAAAACAGTCATTTTGAGGGCTTAAACAGCAAGTTTTGACAACGAAGTTGTTAATGGCTGGCTAGATCCTTTTTCAAGGTTTCCAAATTGTGGTCGTGCGTCCAAATCGGAGTTACGAGTCAAAAGTTTGATCTGTTTTAAGATCACTACCTCAAATCAATTGTTTATGACTAGATCTGAAAATTCAAACCTAAATTACTTTCTCTAATTCGAATTTAAAACCTTAAATTGTTGCATAATTGATACTTTCTTATTTTGAAAATTAAAATTTCAAATAAAAACTTCTCCAAGATCGCACGAAGCGCAAGGATGGGTTCAAATTTAAGATTTTAATTCAAAACCGCATGGAAAAACGGTTAAAGCAAAATTTTAACAATTCCTTTTGCAACAATTAAATTCGATATGAAAAAATAGAAAGCAATTAAAACCGAATTAAACTGCAATTCTTACATAAGGTTGCTCTGATACCACTTGTTGGTTTTACTTTGTGAGTTTTCCTAATTACTTTAAACCACAACCAAGATCTACTCCTTTGTAAGAAATTAAACTTAATGCACAGCGGAACTTACTTTCCATCTTCAAAGGCCTCCGTATGCTATCAATCAGACAGCTTCCAAGGCTCTGGGTTGATACGCTCCTGGTCTTGACTTGAGTTGTTGGCTCTCGAGTCCTTCCAAGAACTTGCAATCCTTTTCTCTGGCTACCCTAAATATTATGACAGAGTATCTTGTCTTTCAATGGAGCAGACAATATGATGGATTGATTGCAAGCCTTGGAGACTCAGCCCTTTTATAGCAGTGCAAAAAAAAACCTCAAACCTAGGGCAGCCGAAATTTGCTAATACTTGGAAAACAAGTTTTCCAAGAAATCTTGATTTCGGATTTCAAGGATCTGGAAATCAGGAACTTCCAGAAAAAACCGAAATAAATCAGAATAAATTCTGATTTCCTTATTTAGTCTGTATTTATTACTGCTATTATTTTAATCAACTATAATCGGTCCATTAACAATTATATCGATTAACATTGTTCTATATGTATTTGTATCCAAAACCTTATATAAATACGTATAATGCCATGACTTAATTAATCACATTATTTGGCATATTTTAATCATTACATAAATGTAATCTTGCGACAGTATTTGATATCATAATCATAATGCACGCATGTCCAACTTTATTATTGTAATTAGACGTCTCTAAATCCAACACCGACGTAGCTCTAGTTTCTAGCTCAGATGCTCCCGAAAAGAAGGATCGACACGTCGTCACCTGGACGACTCAGGTTAGATTTCGTTAATCTTTTCGTGTAATTCGTGCTCGTTTTATGTATGGCTTTGATTAACCAAGAATTGCTACTATTTAGGTTTAATTCGTTAGTAGTTGTATTAATTTCTTGAAATTTAGACGATTTCTTGAACGGAAGGATTTTTGTTGTAGAAATTTTGTGATTTTTTCTTAGATTCATAAATTTATGCAGATATCCCCTTTTATTATTGTTATAATTTGACAAATCAGTTGAAAATGTTGAATTTGGTCAATTATTCTTCACAGCTTCACGCTATAAGAGTTTGACTAAGTTTCAATTAATAACTAAGATAATTTTAAAATAATATTGTACACTGTTGAAACTAATTGAGTTCATTCTTGCAATGTTCTTTATGTTTTTTATAAAGCATACACTTGAAAAGCCAAGATTTAAATGTTCATGCTCCATAGGTGATTATGATAATTTCCGTCTTTCACCTAGGAATTCTTTGCGGTCAAACCTTGGAGTGTTATAAACACGGTTTCTATTAACGCCGTCATATAAAATAGTATCTTTTCCATGTGCAATTCATTCTTTCTTGAAATTTCAAAACAACATTAGATTTTCTATAGATTCCTACGATGTATGGCACCATATTTAACATTTAACTACTGCATAGTATGCATTTGTTGACGTTAACCCAGCTAATTAAGATGATTTCTCATGTGACTATTGTTGTATGTTCAGAAAAGAATTCTGAAGGATGATTTTTTTGTTTTTCATGTGAATTTCTTGTAGGAGGACGATCTGCTTCGGGAGCAGATTGCACTTCTTGGAACAAACAAGTTTGTCTTGATCTCTTCTATTATTGTTTCCTTTTTTATATATATATAGTTTTCCTTTATTTATACTATCAATTTTGCTTTAGTTGTGACTTAACCGCAAAGTTTTTATTTTAAATTTCAGCTGGACCAGTATTTCGTCTAAATTCAAAGACAAGACAAGTCGGCAATGTCGTAGAAGGTATGTTGAACTGTCTTGTCAGATTTTGGTTGTATGTTGATATGTTATCATAGTGGAGGTATTGTCTTTATTGTTACCTGCACTGGTTTGATCAATACTTCATCTTTTGAGTTAGCTTTGGATCATGTTTTGCTGCAGAGATAATTGAAAATGTGCTTATTTTGGTTTTTAATTAAGGCTGATTGAAGCTTAAATTAATGTAGTCTGCTCCAAAATTGAAATACATAGGCAAATTACAATGCAGATTTCAATATAAGAGACCCAGTAAGGACCACCATTTTTAAGTTGAAATTTGAGGCTTAAAGGAGATATTCATATGAAATAATAAGAATATTTTATTTGGAGTAACAGGTGGTATACCTACTTGAATTCTGAGTGCAAGAAAGGAGGCTGGTCAGCTGAAGAGGACATGCTTTTATGCGAGGTACAAATTTGATTTAGTAATGCATATCACAGTTTTAGTTCCGGAAGTGAATATATGGGAGAATCTAACTTACTATTAGAATTGAATATTCACTTCTTTTGGTGTGTTATATACTATGTGACAAATGTCCTGCTTACGAATAAAGTTGAGCTCATTTTATTCTTTGTTAATTAATAGGCCCAAAAGATTCTGGGAAATAGATGGACTGAGATTGCAAAGGTTGTCGCCGGCAGGTACTTTATTTATCAGAATATGCTAGCATGTGTCAGATAGCGGAGCTAATTTGGGAATGATTTGGGCTGATTTTGAACTGAGCAAAGAATCGGAAGAAGAAGAAGAGGAAGTAACGGTAGCGTCCGTTAAAGAGAGTAATCGCTGACAGTGGGCCATGCTCCGTCTAATGAAGAGTTGTCAGTCTAATAATACTGGATATAGGGTCCCAGTGACAGGCTACAGTATAGTTAGTTAGTCGGTTAGCCAAATAAAAAGAAAAGCTCCAGCGTGGTGCTTAGGTGACAGCTCGTCGTTTGTTTGACGAATCTGTTGCGTAGATAAGTGTAGATTTCAGAATATTGCATCGCCTATAAATAGGCTATAGTTGTACCCATTCAGATTATGAAATGAATAACAAACTTATCCCAATTTTCTCATTTTTGCCTTTCCACCATTATCACTGAGCTCAAGCTCAAAGACTGAAATTCGTCCAAGCAGCTGCCTTTTTGGCTCAATTGCGATTTCAGTTAGTATCGTCAGATCAAGGATCTGACAACGTGGTATCAGAGCCCTCCGATCACAGCTGGGGAAGTCACGTCCCAAGAAAGACAAGAAAGCGGCAATGGCCGGTAGAACGCGTAGCTCGGCTTCCTTAGGTGAGGAATACCAGCACGATCTTGAAGGTATCAACGAGAGAATTTCAAAGCTCGAATCGAAATCCGAAGCATCTCAGAATGAGCTGAGATCGAAGATTGATGAAAATCACAGTAAGGTGATGCGTGTGCTAGAGATCTTGATGGAGCGCAATCATGCCGAGGCTGGGAACAGCAGTGGTGCTGTGCACACAGGCAATCCACAAGCTAGGCGACCTATAGATCCATTTGAAGAAGAATTTGATGAGACTGAAGAACCACAAGGTGACAAGCACAAAGGCAGAGCTGATCCTCAAAATCAAAGGTGCTATATTCCTCGATTAGATTTTCCTGTGTTTGATGGTGACGATCCAGTAGATTGGATAGAAGAGTGCGACCAATACTTTGAGTTGTATCAGATTCCTGAGATGCATAAAACAAGAATGGCTACAATGAGTTTAATTGGTGATGCCAAGGCATGGTACAAGGCAGTCAAGATTTCTAAGAAATTACTCCCATGGCCTATTTTCATTGAAGAGGTACTTGATTTTTTTGCTGAAACAAAAGGAAACCCAATCGATGAGTTCAAAAGAATTCATCAGATCGGGAGAGTTGATGATTATGCAAAGAATTTTCTGAGAGCGAAATCCCGGCTGATCGGGAAGGGGCATATTGATGCTAATGATGAGTTCTATGTCGGGTGTTTCATAAGTGGGTTGAAGGAGGATATTAGAAATACTATTGAATTGTTTGAACCATCTACCCTTAAAACAGCCATTAGATACGCCAGGAAAATCGAGGTGGTGTTAGGAGGGAGTAAGAAGTTCAATGGAACTGTTAAGAATCAGCCATACCAGTACCCAAACCAACCTTCCCAGAACCAAAAATTTGGTAAAAGTAGTGAGGTGGGAGCTAGAAAATGGAGTGATACCAATGTGAATAATCCCAAAAACAGTGTCAGTAATACTAAAACCATGTCTATGGAAGAGATGAAAGTCAAGGGCCTTTGTTTCAAGTGTGGAGACAAGTACTACATGGGGCATAAGTGTGGGAGTAAAACCCTGCATACTTTGGAAGTTGAGGATGATGAAGGAAGTGAAGAGGTAGAGCACGGCACTGAGGAAACCGACATTGAACTCACAGAAGTAGAAGGAAAGAAAGGGGAAGAGAGTGAAGATGAAGAACATGCCACTATCTCACTATGTACTCATGAGAATTGTAAGAACAATGGTACTCTAAAATTCAAAGGGTATATTGGTCAAGATCCTGTTTGTATCTTCATGGATGGGGGAAGCACTCATTCCTTCATTAACCCTACTCTAATCCAAAAATTGAATCTTGAGGCTGTTACTATAAAACCCATGTCAGTTGGTGTGGCCAATGGTGCTAAAATGCTTTCCAATCGAATGTGTCCTTCTCTGAAATTCACCATACAGAAAGTGGAATTTGAAGCCAGTTTGATGGCATTAGATGTACCTGGGTTTGATATAATCCTAGGAGTAGATTGGTTATCTCAGTTTGGTCCCATAACTAAGGACTACTTGAAAGGAAGTGTGAGTTTCAACAACAAGGGCAAATCAATTTTTTTGAAAGTTGAGGATGTAGTGACTGAAGTGAAGTTGAGTAAGAAGGCAGTTAACATTCATAAGGAGAAAAAGAAGGGCAGTCAAGTGATACTAGCACATCTATTCAGTTTAGATGCACAAATTCAGCAAGAAGAGCAGCCAATAGACCCAGCAGTTCAGAAAATTATGAATGAGTATTCCGAATTATTTCAAGAACCGGTCGAGTTGCCTCCAGTGAGGGAAGTGGATCACAGAATTCCCCTTAAAGATGAAAGCAAAGTGGTAAGTCTTAGGCCTTACAGGTTCTCTTATTTTCAGAGACTGGAGATTGAGAAAATTGTAGATGAGCTCATGAAGAACTGTTTCATTCAACCCTCAACTAGCCCGTATTCTTCTCCTATACTGTTAATCAAGAAAAAGATGGTACATGGAGAATGTGTGTGGATTTTAGGAAACTCAATGACAACACTATCAAAAACAAGTTTCCAATTCCCGTAATTGATGATTTATTGGATGAGCTAAAAAATGCTACTGTTTTTTCAAAACTGGACCTAAGGGCTGGGTATCACCAAATAAGAATGTGTGAAGAAGATAGGCATAAAACAGCCTTCAAAACTCATGATGGATTATATGAGTTTAATGTCATGCCGTTTGGCCTCACTAATGCTCCAGCAACTTTTCAAGCCCTAATGAACACCATATTCAAACCGTACCTTAGGCAGTTCATCCTAGTTTTCTTTGACGACATTTTGATCTATAGCAAAGATCATGAGTCACATGTGGAGCATCTGAGGAAAGCCTTTCAGGTGCTTAGGGAAAATCAATTGTATGTTAAGAAGAGTAAGTGCGAATTTGGTGTTGAGAGCATTGAGTACTTGGGATTTGTCATTGCTAACGGAGGAGTAGCAACTGACAAGAAAAAAATCGAAGCAATGGTGAAATGGCCGGTTCCTAAAACAGTAAAGGAGTTAAGAGGTTTCATTGGTCTAACTGGATACTATAGAAAGTTTGTAAAGGGATATGGGGTCATTTCTAAACCCCTTACCGATATGTTAAAGAAGGATGCTTTTGTGTGGAGTGATGAAGCACTAGCTGCTTTTAACCAATTGAAAGATGCCATGACCCAAGCACCTGTGTTAGCCCTACCATATTTTTCAAAAACTTTCACAATTGAGACTGATGCATGTAATGAGGGTATAGGTGCAGTACTCATGCAAGGGAAGCATCCCTTGGCATATTTCAGCAAGAAGTTGGGTCAGAAAAATCAGAATCTGTCCACTTATGAAAAGGAGTTTTTGGCCCTAGTATCAGCAGTGGCAAAATGGAGACATTATCTCATGGGAGGTAAATTCGTGATAAAAACTGATCACATCAGTTTGAAGTATCTATTGGAGCAAAAACTCAACACTTCAAGCCAGCACAAAGGTCTAAGCAAGCTTCTCGGGTTGGATTATGTGATAGAATACAAGAAGGGCAGTGAAAACAAGGTGGCTGACGCTCTCTCAAGGGTGGAAAATTCAGCAGAAATAATGTTTGTTTGTGATGCAGGTTTGATGGCAGTAACCGAGCTTAAACCACAATGGATGGAGGATGTGCATAGCAGCTATCTAAATGACAAATGGATTGAAGGGCTGTTACAACAAATCCAAAGCAACCCTACTGACCATGTTGAGGCTGAACAAAGAGGAGAGGAGAATAGCATAGAAGGGCAAAACCACAATACTCAAAACTCTGATGGCATGGGTACTGACAATCCGAATAACACCAATCCACCTAATGCTAAACACCTCACTCAACATATGGGAGTAATTCGGTGGAAAGGTAGAATTTGTGTAGGCAGTTGGGGCAAGTGGAGAGAGATGATTATCAAAGAGTTGCATGACTCTACTGTTGGGGGTCATTCGGGTATAATTGCGACTTACCAAAGAGTGAAGAAGTTGTTCTATTGACCTAAAATGAAGGAGGATATCCATCAGTTCATCAAAACTTGTGACAATTGCCAAATTAACAAGGGTGAAAACATTGCTATTCCGGGCTTGTTACAACCACTTCCTGTACCAGATGGGGCTTGGACTAGCATTGGCATGGATTTTATAACGGGGTTGCCCAAGTCCAGGGGCAAAGAAGTAATAATGGTGGTGGTGGATCGATTAACCAAGTACGCTCATTTTATAGCCCTCTCTCACCCTTATCATGCCAATGATGTTGCACAGGCTTTTGTGGATTATGTGTATAAACACCATGGTTTACCTCAGACTATCATTACTGACCGAGACCCTGTGTTTACTAGTCGGTTCTGGCAAGAGCTGATGTCAAAACTAGAGGTGAAGCTCAATATGAGCACTGCTTACCACCCTCAAACTGATGGGCAAACCGAAAGGGTAAATCAGTGTTTGGAAGCGTACTTGAGAAGTATGGTTTTTGACAAGCAAAAAGAGTGGAGTAGGTACCTGTCTCTCGCTGAATGGTGGTACAATACCACCTATCATCGTGCAACCAAGATCAGCCCTTTTGAAGCACTCTACGGTTATCCACCGCAACAATTGGCTTTAGGAAGTGTGCCTAAGAGCCAAGTTGAAGCAGTGAATGCATTCATGAAGGATCGCCAAATTACACTATCACAATTGAAAGAAAATTTGGTAAAGGCTCAAGAAAGAATGAAGTTCTATGCAGATAAGCACCGCAGTGAACGAAAATTCGAAAAGGGTGATTGGGTATATCTTAAATTGCAAGCTTACCGCCAGATATCAGTAGCAGGAACAGGCAATCATAAACTCAACCCGAAGTTCTTTGGTCCTTTTGAAATTTTGAAGAAAATTGGTGCTTGTGCGTACCATCTAAATCTGCCAGCTGGCTCTTCAATACACCCAGTGTTTCATGTTTCGCTGCTCAAAGCTAGAGTGGGCAACAATCAGGCTATCTCTCCAACTCTACCATTACTCGGACCACAACCTGATATCCTTCGATTTCCCCAGGCCATCATAGCTAGAAGAATGGTGAAGAAGAGGAACTCCGCTACAACTCAGATTCTGGTTCAGTGGAGGGGACAAGATGTTGAGGATGCAAATTGGGAGGATTATTCGGAAATGGCTAAAAGATACCCAGATTTCATTCTCGAGGTCGAGAAACAGTTTAAGGAGGGAGGATTGTCAGATAGCGGAGCTAATTTGGGAATGATTTGGGCTGATTTTGAACTGAGCAAAGAATCGGAAGAAGAAGAAGAGGAAGTAACGGTAGCGTCCGTTAAAGAGAGTAATCGCTGACAGTGGGCCATGCTCCGTCTAATGAAGAGTTGTCAGTCTAATAATACTGGATATAGGGTCCCAGTGACAGGCTACAGTATAGTTAGTTAGTCGGTTAGCCAAATAAAAAGAAAAGCTCCAGCGTGGTGCTTAGGTGACAGCTCGTCGTTTGTTTGACGAATCTGTTGCGTAGATAAGTGTAGATTTCAGAATATTGCATCGCCTATAAATAGGCTATAGTTGTACCCATTCAGATTATGAAATGAATAACAAACTTATCCCAATTTTCTCATTTTTACCTTTCCACCATTATCACTGAGCTCAAGCTCAAAGACTGAAATTCGTCCAAGCAGCTGCCTTTTTGGCTCAATTGCGATTTCAGTTAGTATCGTCAGATCAAGGATCTGACAGCATGTCTATAGATTCCCACCATAAATGCATACAAGTGATTGAATGTTGCATGGTGCTTGAAATTTTGGTTTGAATCAGACCTTGTTGGTATTGACTGTTTTTGCCTAATTCGACTCAACCCTAGGTTATGCATTTCACAATTGACCCTCTTATCTGCACTGAAGCATCAATAAAGCTAAATTAATTAAAATGAGGTGGAGTATGGTCAATCTGATATTTCTAAAATACCTTGGTTTACATGCCAAAACCTATTGGTTAATTTCATGGTGCATGAACAAACATTTCTTTTTATTGTATATCATATACTATGTTTATCACAACTTTCACCTCAATTGGGAATCAGAACCGACAATGCTGTCAAAAATCGATTCTCGACTTTATGCAAGAAAAGGGCCAAGGATGAGACCTTGTACAAGGAGAACAATGTGCCATGTGTTAACACGGATAGTGATAGATACTTATTTACAAGAGATAGATTTATATCAGCTGGGATTGATATGTCTTCTCTGCCTGCTAAGAAGATGAGGTAACCAAGACGTGTATGTGTGCATGTTTGTGTTCATTTTATTTTGGAAAGAAATGGGGGGTGAAGGCTCTGAACTAAATTACTGCTAAACTTAAGAATCTACTAAAATAGTAGAGGGCACCATTTCTGTGTTACTGATACAATGATTTATTTGTTAACTGTCCTGGAATATATTTATGGGACTGGATACTGTACCGGTACAATAAGTACATAATGGTACGTCGGTGCATGATGGTTTACTATGGTACACAACTACCTGGGTACTGATACAATCATCTGAATTTGGGTTACCATGTGGTAATACATGCCACCATACTGATACCGGGGTTCCCAGGATTATTCAGTATTACATGGATTTCTTATTGTACTTCCAATATAGACACAAATTGAACATGGCAGTACATACATTTTGGTATTTCATCAGCAGAAAATCTTATAAGTTTATTAAATTGTGGTTGAATAGGTATGATAACTCAGATTCAAGCGAGAGAATGAAAGCAACCAATAGATTTTTAATTCCTGAAATAACTGAGAAAGAGCAGTTGAGGCAACCCTTGCTAGAGGTCTCTCAAAATGCTGGATACTCGAAGGAACCATCAATCAATGGTGAGTTGCTTCCTTGCAAGTTTTATATGGGATTCTCTTTTTTTCGTTCCTAAAAGAATTTTCTTTATGGGTAATTACACCCATAATTTGTGGCATTTGCAAATAACTGCAACAACATTGCTGCATTTGCAATTGACTGTCAACATTCTTTGGAATATGACCTAAACGCCAAAAATAAGGTTTAATCAAGCAAGAATGACTTGAACTCCCCCCCCCCCCCCCCCCAACCCACACACACACAAAAAAGGAAAATATATATATTTAATATATATATTTAACACATAAATGAGGTCTTGAATATATATTTAGACATAAGCTAAAACTAGGGTTTCTAGTTGCAACGTAAAAAATCTTAGATTTTTTTTTTTTTGAAGTAAGGTGAGGTGTTGGTTCTAACATGCAAAATAAAAAATAATAATGCCAAAGCAGTTCACATACAATCTGTCCATAACTCTTCTGGTAAGGGACTGTTATTTTATGCATAACAGTTCTAGAGTCTAGACCTTTCTGTTACTTTTACGGTTACATGGAAGTCTGGTTATAATTTGATAATTTTCTGTTTTTGTATTTATGCATTTATAATTGTTGTTGTATGTTTTAAGGCATATCTCTTTGTGTACAGTTTCTGGTGCTGTTGCAAAAGGATGAATCAAAATTGACAGCATTATTGCAACAAGCAGAACTGCTTAGCTCCCTTGCGATAAGAGTTAATACTGAAAGCACGAAGGAGAGCCTTGATGAGGCCTGGAAGGTTTGCCATTTAGTCCTTTTCCTTTTTTATTTGTAAAGATTTAATTAATTTCGATTTTAAGCAGACTACTTTACAGCTAGGCACTCTTAAAAAAAAGATTCAAAAAATGTGGGGAAAAACCAAACGTCCCAAATAATTCTCACAAAAAGATTAAAACAAAAATGACGTTCCAACAGGTGACCACAAATACAGATGACAGGACAGCTTAGAAATCTCGTGCGGACCGAGAGTCAACGAAGATCCACTTTTGATATGAATCATGGAATATCATTGTTCTTTTAATCTTCTTTTCATCTTTTTAGTTCCGTTTGCTTTGTTTTTCTCATAATTAAAATAAGCGTCGACTCAAACGCCAAATTGTTCGACACTGAATCTGGACTTTGGAAGTTCTTTTATTTGCCTAGAATACTCCCTCTTCTGAAAAGAGTTTGCATGCGTGATATGACCGTACCCATATTAGGCACATATCCTCTATAAATATGCATATAATACACATACTATATGTGTGAGACATTCTAGCTGGCACGGTCCATGTAAAAAAAAAAATCACATGGATAGTATCTTACTCTTATCATAAATACTGAATTGACTTTCTTAAGCTCTAATCTTGAGTAAAATTTCAGCAACTGCAAGATCATATGAACCAAATGGAGAAAGTAGCAGTAAAAAAGGAAAAGTCTGATTCGAATTCCATTTTGGATAACCTGAAAAATTTGATTGAGAATCTGAGAAATGGTAAAGAGCCAAACCAGCAAATGGGGCTGCAATTGCAAGAACAATCTACTAAGACCTCTAATTCAAAATCTCTATTGGACACACAAATTCATGCCTCCGGGAGCATGATAGATACACTCTTTGATGATTTGATTAGTATTCCATCCGAAGAGGATCCTATCTCTACGAATGAAGAAGTTGGTCCAGGTATTTTAGCTTGCAGAACTTTAACCAAATTACTATTGTGTTTTTCTGTGCTGTTTTGTTGAGTTCCTATACCCGCCTCACCAATTTGTTTTGCTTTATATATATATATTTTTTTTTGTGCCCTTTCTATGTACAATTATAGTTTGACGATGACCAACACTACTTTATTTTTAAGCGTAATTCAATAATTGTGGGTTGATAAAGAATAAATTGAGGTTGCATGACCATACCATAAAACTGCTGGACAAAGGTTGCCAATTGACCACAAAGCCGTCTTGGGAATTGCTACTTTTGGTTTTCCCTTTACGAGGGAGAATTGTTATGAATCTTTAATTGTTAATTACATATGGTAAAATAATTTTGTAACTGATACCAATGCAGGGGCTTCAATACGATTATCTGAAAAGATGGAGAGAGAAAATGGAAGCAGTAGTGCAAAAAAGGATTTGGCCGATTCAAATTTTGCTTCTCCCAATCAGAAGTTTCCAGCATTTCAATCTCTCGCTGATGCCATTCCAAGTCCCAAATTTTCGGAGAGTGTAAGATCTCTGATTTTCTTTCTACTAAATTTCTCTGACAGTTTGCATGTTAGCTCGTTTAATTTGCATTAGCTATGTTTTTGCAAACAAAAAGCAAGAGGTAAAAGGAATCCAATTACCCATTACTCAAATTAGCTTTTGATTACACTTAATTGGAGACCAAATGGCAAACTTGGCATAAAAAGAAAATAAAGAAGGAAAAATGATTGTCAAACTATATGTTGAACACAACTTACACGTGATACTATCTCCTTGACACAAAATTAATAATCCAATTACCTTGTAATTTCTCAGGAAAGGAAATTCCTTTTGGCTGTGGTTGGGATGTCATCTCCTGTTACAAACACTGGCTGCCCCAAAGATCCATCTTGCAAAAGGGCTCTACTTGATAGCTTCTAAATTGATGGGTTACATATATTACAGTTTTGCACACATGGGTTGTCGCTCACTCCCAAATATCTATAGTTCAGTGTTATTATTAAGTCTAATCGGTGGCTGAAAGGTTCAGCTACCTAAAGTTTCCTTATTGTAGATGGCTGTCAAATATTTATCTTTTGCGTTTATTCTTTATTCTGTTTGTCAGCAGCTGTACATAGGTTGCGCTGTCTTAAACGGTAGAATGGATCTACCCAAAGAAAAGTACATGGATCAACGAGTTTAAAGCTTGGTTCATGGTTGAAAAGTATACAATAAGGAAGTCTTTGATGTGTTGTGTGGTTATGCCTTTGTTAATGGAGGTGTGACTTGTGAGTTAATAGTTTGGTGCGTAATAAAACTAGTTCATAGGTTGTGCTCTCTTAAACGGTAGAATGGATCTACCCAAAGAAAAGTACATGGATCAACGAGTTTGAGGCTTGTGTTCATGGTTGAGAAGTATACAATAAGGAAGTCTTTGATGTGTTGTGGTTATGCCTTTGTTACTGGAGGTATGACTTGTGAGTTAATAGTTTGGTGTGTAATAAAACTAGTTCGTGTTGTGTGGTTTTAGTTGATGTCATGTAGCAACATTTTGTGGCAATAATATATTATTTGTTGTGTTATTACTCTCTTTATATTCAAATATTCAATCCTGTCTGTATAGATTATATTTTATGATTATAATGGTTTTGGAAGTTCTTTAAATGAATTGAGAAGCTTTAAATGTTTCTGGTAGTATAGACTACATCCTCTATAGAATCAGGAATTCAGATCCAGTGCAATTCAAATCCCAAAACGGACCCCCTATATATTCCAAATAGGCACCAAATTAATTTCCCAGCTGTCAGTAGAAGTCAGATACCCAAGGGGATACTCATAGAATAAGATTTGCATTTTTTGAATTCTGTTACACTGTTTGCTGACAATGGGATCATGCAATATGAATTATAAGAGGAAATAAAAAACAGGATCATTTTCTAGCAGAAAATTTATACAACATCAAATGCTCGTAACCCTGACCAGGTCCATAGATCTCATTTGGAAAATTAGCATGGTGCACTGCATCAGGATAGTCCTGTGTTTCTAAGCACAAGGCGTCATGCTGCATGTACTTGGCCCCACCTTTTCCTTCAGTCCCATTGAGAAAGTTTCCTGTGTAAAACTGCACGCCTGGCTGGTTGGCCCACAACTCCATCACGCGCCCGGATCGGCTGTCTTCAACCACAGCCACCTTTCGTAGACCAAGTTCATCTGGGATTGAGTCCACCACGTAGTTGATATCATATCCACCTGCACAAATTTAATTACTTTGGTAACCCCCGGGCATTGGCCAGCTTAACTAGACTATCATGAGTATTTTTTTGTTGTTGTGGAGAAAATAGACTACTATGGGTATTGTTGTTGTAGAAGCCAGGTAAAAGGCGTGTTCTAAATATGATTACTGCTTTTAAGCATTATTAATTGGTAGCCAACAAGAATTTCAATATTTCCTAGTACCTGGAAGTGATTTATTTTTCCTTTTTTTTTTAGGAAATTATACATGCAAAAAAGTTTTGATTTTTTGGGGTGGTTCTTATTGGTGTTGGCTGAACATCTGGAGTTTGCTAATCCAAGCACCATTCAACCATAGGTTGTACATAAGAGGACAAGCACACAGGAATGCACTTATATAAACCCGAATGATTTACTAAAAAATTAAACATCAGGTTCAGCCCATACTGGACTTGGAGCTGTGAGATTGCACTAATCCTTGACAAAAGAAATTAATTATTATTCTTAACTTTTGTTTTAAATGTGGTTCTAACCTTCCACTTGTGAGATCTGGCTGCCAACAGTCACTGGCTTGCGAAAATCAAATGGTGTATTATCCACAGAAGTAATTTGACCAGTGGGAATGAGTTCAGAGTTAACAGGGGTGATGTGAGATGCAAAAATCTGGACACAGTGATTCAAAATAGTCCCACTGGAATGTCCACCTAGGTTCCAGTATGAATGCTGGGCCAGGTTAATCGGGGTCAGCTTATTTCCCGGCTTGGCATGCATGGTCACGGCCAATTTGTAGTCATGGCTTATTTTGTATGTCACATACACATCGACATCTCCCGGAAAACCTACATGAGAAAGGAAAAAACATCTAGAGAGATCAGATGTGTGTGGTAAGGTGTCGAATAGGTGGATTGTCTTAGGATGGGTTTGCATCTGTTATACTGTGTTTAACTCTCTCAATAAATCAGAACCCACCCATTTACTAGGCAGGTTCTTTATGGATAATTAGAATAGTACTCGATTAAGTACTGAAGAGAGAGAGAGAGAGAGAGAGAGGAAAAAAAAAAGCATTTCAGATTATGGTATGGTACACAATAATTTGCATGTAATACAGAAATAAAGAGGTAATTGAAAAAAGCCTACCTTGTTCTCCGTCAAAGCTGTGATAGTAGAAGGTGATGTAAGGGGAATCACCGTCCACCTTCTCTTTAACGTCCCAAATCACAGCATTGTATCCCCTATGCCCACCTGATTAAGCCATGAATTTATTAGATAGTATTTGTTTGACAAAGATGAGTAATTTACCAGCAAGTGCCAAGTGGAATTGTTCAAATCATAATTTAAACACAATAATTTTCGCTGATCAATTTATGTTTTTTCTGTTTTTTTTTATTTTGTTGTTGACAATTGGGAACAATGTGCAATGTCGATTTCTCAATTGAATCTGTTAATGAATTATAATTGTGATACGGATATTACACGCGATTTTCTTTAGGATTTAAGAAATAATACCGTGAAGACTATTGTTTCCATTATTGCGGTAGAGACGGTATGGTGTCCCATTAATTGTGAAACGGGCACCTGCGATGCGGTTCGCAACCCGACCCACCAATGCTCCAAAATAAGATGTGCCATTCTAAGGAAGATAAAAATAAAAACAATAGAAAAACCCAAAACCTATTAAATTAAAGAAAAAAAACAAGACGGTGACATAAAAAATTGAGCAATGATCCCTTAATTCAAAAATACAACTGATATAAGAGAAAGAAAAAGAACAAAAAATGTTACTGACGACATAGGAACCAATGCTGTCATAACCAAGGACGATATCTGCTAAGTTTCCTGCAAAAGAAACACAACCCAGAAAAAAAAAATTCAGACAGTAGCTCAAATAAAATTCTGATTAGATAATTAGATTGAATGTAATCGAAGTTGTGCTAACCTTTATTATCAGGAACAACTACTGATATAATGGTAGCACCCCAATTAGTAACTTTAATCGAGAAATCTCCCTTTCTTAGTTCATATATCCCCACCAATTTCTTATACTTGGTCGCATCCGATAAACCCGATAAACCCAAAAAAAGAACGAGAAGAGAGAAAAGAAGAATAGATTTGTTTGCCATGATCAGTAACTCGACAACTTATTTTTAGGTGATGGGTCTGAATTTATAAGGAATGAAGTTTATGAGATAAGGATTCAGAAAAAGAGGAGGGTTCAAATGCCTCCATTTTTCATGCCTCCAACAGGCCTCCACTTTTAAAAACTTTAATAATTCAAAATTTAAAACTTAAAAGTCAAAATAAAACCGTTGGATATGATCTATATCATTTTATCAATGTGCTCATAAAAAATTATCATATTTTGATTTTGTTTTTATGTGAATCAATAAGTTGAAAAATCAACGTCTAGAAATTATCCACATTAGTGCGTTTTTTACAAGCTCTTGATGACAACCAAAACAAAATTGAAATGTCATAATTTTTTACACGTGCATAGATAAAATGATTTAGATCATATCCAACGGTTTTATTTTGATTTTTAAGTTTTAAATTTTGAGTTATTAAAGTTTTAAAAAATGGAGACATGGTGGAGGCATGAAAAATGGAGGCATTTGAACCCTCCTCTCAGAAAAAATGGCAACAACTTAAATTGGGTAAGAATAGGAACACTAAAATAAGTTGAAAAATAAAAGAGATACATTTGAGGAAGAGATTGCTTTAGTTTTGTCGTTATCTCCATATCTATAAGACATTAAATGTAGATAATGCACATTCTGACATCCAATCAAACGGGTTTGTAACTGCAGATTCCCGCGTGAAGTGTGCGGAGGTTCATGGTTTTCCTAAATGTTAATATAACCTTGCAAAATAAAAATTTTCATTTCATAGGTTCCTTTGAAAGACCAAGCGGCCAAGCCCTTATAAATAAATGATCTCTCCACGGATTAAATGATACATACTGCACTAAAACTGATTAATGTGAGACAATTCGTTAGACATGATAAATCAGCAATATTTTGCAAATATTATATTCTATATAGAGTAAAAAGTGTTAAATTTTCAAGGTTTTTAGCTGTATCACATTATCTTTGTTTTCATTTATCTATTTTAATGTATTTTTTATTGGATAATTCTTATATCATAATTCTCTTTGAATTTATATTTAAAAGATAAGTATTTTAATATATCTACGATGCAGTATAATTCTTGAAGCAATATAGTTTGTTGTGTTTCTCTGTTGAATTATTGTGTGACTAATCATGTTTGTCATTTTATATATTTTTAATATTTCAAGGAAATATTTATTGAAGTAAAAAAAATTATGAATGAAAAACAAATTTCTATGTAAATATCTTGTTTATTTTTTTCAACAGATATTTTTAATGTAAATTAAAAAAACAATTCTAGTATATAAAGCTCATTACGACGCTGAAGTTAGGGGTGAAAACGGGTTAGATATTATCCGACCAAATCCGAATCCATATTCGAAAATTAGATATGGATATCTGATATTCAAATATCTGTGCGGATAGTGGTACAAATATATTTTTTTAATTTTAATTATCCATATCTGAATAGTAGATATATACCATATAGTTTAATATATATTATAAAAATATTTATGTATATGTTTCCGGATATTCCGATATCCAATCTGTATCCGTATACATACGTCTAATATTCAATCTGTATCCGGAAAAAAAAATGCAGATATGATTTTACCATATGGTTTGTATCAAAGGACGAAGAAAACGATCTAGTGCAATTTAAATTTATCTTATCTTTGTTTCTCCAGCTCATGCTCCCATTTGGTACGAATCGTGTTTTTAATTTTTTTTCAGACAGTTCTAGAGCCCATATCTATGCCCATTTCAGTTCAATCACCTAGCTATCGCCTATCATATCACTCAGGGGCGGAGCTAGACTTGCTGACTATGGGGATCAAATGTGAATGAAGATCAAGCATATAAATTTATTTTTCTACTACGAATGGGATCAATTTCACACTATCCATAATATTTTACTTTAAACTATATTAAAATAAGGTATAAATAAAAAAAATTCAAAATAAATGGGGTTCAGGGGTAGATTCGTCCCTAATATTAATTGACCCCATTCATTGAGGATAGATTCATCCCTGATATTATCATTGGTCGACATAATATGCATAGCTGTAAAAGGAGGATCATAGATAACATTCACATGTAATTGTGACAAAAAGGTATACCCTTCTGGAAATTGGAAGGGTGGATTTGGTATTTCAAGATCTTAGTGGATTGGATTGAGAAGTGCTGCACAGCCCAACCTGTATCATTTATTTTAACTCGGATCGAAAGATGCTCCTCAACATTTCATTTTGAAATACTACTGATAACAACAGTACAAAATGCTAGGGCCGCATGTTTGTCGTGTTTAGTGGTACCTAGCTGGAATCTCGGGGATTTTCTGGTGGGGATTAAATAATACAATTCATTTATGCAGATATAGAAACTTAAAATTTTGAATTTTTTTTTACTGTATTCATGTTGTTGTTTTACAATATTCATCTTCTTATTTTATAATATCTACATGCAGATATAAAAAATTAAACTTTTGAAAAAAAAAAATTGAAATTTTTTTTTTGAAATAAATTTCAATTTTACAGTATTCTTTAGAGCGTTTTATTTTACAGTATCGAAAGAGGCATTTTACAGTGTCAGAGAGCTCTAGAAGTAGTCCCGGGTTAATTGGAAAGCCGTTAGAGAACTTTTAGAAGTAGTCTTAGTGGTCTCGGTCAAAGTTGGCAAGTGGTCCAAGTGAATCTAGTGAAACCGCGTTAGCAACTAACTCTGGGACCACTTTTCAAAAGTCGCGACTTGTGAGAAATTGGGTGCTTATTTTACAGTATCCGTATTGAGGTTTGTAGGATCTAGTATTGTATTTTACAGTATTGTGCTTGTTTGGTGACAGTGGTCCTGGTGACTAACTCTGGGACCACTTTTCAAAAGTCGCGACTTTGCAGAAGATCATGTTCTTATTTTACAGTATTCTTGTTGGGTTTTATAGGTTGCAGTATGCTATTTTTATAGTATCGGTACTAGTTAAATGACAGTTGGGCTTGAGTACAAACCAGATATAAGTCGTTGGGTATAATTAGTCGCTTCCTTAATGTAACTCGGAAAGATTCTGTGTGTACAGCAGACAAAATTTAAAAAAAATTGATAAAGAAGGAGAACTTGTCAAATTTTGAAATTACTAAAAAAATAAATAATTTCGACCATCCAAAAAATTTGGGAGTAATTCTACTATCATGCAGTGACCGGTGTTTTTTTATTTTTTCTATCCCCTTCTATCTCTCTTATTTTTCAACATATTAACTTGTTCTTGTTCCAAAACTTGTAAAATTCAACCGTATATTTAACAAGCTCCAATCTAATAAAAAAATTCAAGAGGCTATGGTAATGTGCATAACACGGGTTGGTTTGTACTACACATCAATATTTTTGTTTTTAAAATTCTAACAATCGATCTGAACCGTTCAACATAGTCTTCGTATGAATATATACTTTTTTAGAATTTTTTTATACCCATCTAAAAATATAGTAAACAAATCTAAAAAATGTAAAATTTAGTTTACATATACATATTTATATGGAGAACATGTTGAACAATTTGGATCGACTGTTAGAACTTTCAAGCTCAAAATTTGAGTCTATAGCGCAGGCTAATATGTGTTATGCATAATACTATATAGCCTCACTCAAAATTTAATGTCCATCTAGACATATCTGTTGGCTGTATGCAATTTCTAATACTTTGTTTGACTAAATTTACAAAACATACACTAATTGAATT
Organism: Carex myosuroides; assembly: GCA_028015225.1. Classification (NCBI taxonomy): domain Eukaryota; kingdom Viridiplantae; phylum Streptophyta; class Magnoliopsida; order Poales; family Cyperaceae; genus Carex; species Carex myosuroides. Next base: position 5,808,784 of record CM051487.1, on the reverse strand, counting down.
TAACATTTTACACAATTTATGAGTTTGCAAGTTCAAAGCTTTAATTACAAGATCTATTGTGAAAGAACCAAAGATAGATTCAGAGCTTTAATTTCAAGATTTATAATGAAAACCAAGATTCATGAAGTGTTGAATTACAAGATTCTTATGATGAACCTGAGAAGTCAACAAGACTTGATGAAACTATAGATTTGTGTAATAATCAAGTAGTTAATTAAAGTATATTTGAGGCTTGTTGATTTCTTGAGCATCCGCCTTAAATAAATATATGGAACCAATTTAAAATGACGAGTCAGAAAGTTCCAGTTTGGTTTCGTGTAAGACGGATGACATCTGTATGGTTGCCTATCAAGTTTTGTGAGACAAATTGTACTAACCGTTCTAAACGGACATAACCGTTTAGGACGGTTAATATTAATTTGAATTATTTTGCGGAAACTTTAACTTCAATATCCATACAGTCCAACCTAATGGGTTTCAAAGAGTTATCATCACTTCAGATTCGCTAAGCTAGCCGCCTCTCACATTTGAAAACGCATTTATTGTGCAACACTTGATAGCTTCCATTGTTGAGTGAACTTAAACTTCAATATCCTCTCAACACTCTCAAATCCACTCGACTTATCTTTTAGGAGATATAGTTTAGTGTCTAGGATTTAGTTCTAGAGTTTTTACATTCCCGCTAGTGTGGTTTGCTTGTAGGGCGCGAAGGAGTACACTAGCTAGAGCATTTCCGCTCACATATATCCATAGTTGTGTGACGATCCCAAGGGACTTTTCAGCTCAAGCTTTTAGGCTCAACTTGCACACGAGTTAGGTCATGACCTTCCACCATTGTTGGGCTCACATGTCACGAGTTGTGTCCTTTCTTTCTGGGTATTAGGAAAGGGGCGCCGACGAGGTTGCTCTATCCCAGATACGTAGACTTTTTACGCGACTTTGTTATCATTTTGCGTGTCAATTGTCTCTAAACTCTACTATATTTACTTGCACACGCTTGTTTGACGTGTTAGTTTAGAGGGATTAACCGAAAAACATCTAAGAGTCTTTGAGACTCTCTTGAAATCCCTCTAAGTGTCGTTAGGGACTACAATATCAAGGTGTCAAATTTACGTAACAAGCTCCAATATAAAGGTTTTAAATTTTTTGTTAAGAAGTGCCAACTCAATTAGAGTCTAAGTAGTAACCTTGTATTAACAAGTTTTAACCCACTGCATTCAAATGTCACCCTTAGCTAAGTGAAAAATATAAATTACATTTCATGATTCACGATAGATACCTAAAGTATTGGTTTTATAATTTTACAAGAACTAACCAAGTTTGAGAAAATGTACTAATTTTAGTAATTTTAGTAAGTTTGTGAAAAAAAATCGGCCGATGATGGATATAAAAACAGAGCAGTGTGATTCTGCAATTGAAGGAGAAAAATAAAAGATAAAAAGTCAACTCGCAGAAGTTGCAAAGTCATGATTAATGGGTAAAGGTTTTAACAAAGTAATTTTGACTTCATACAACGCATGAATGGCCTACGGGCCATGTAAGAACCAAAAAAAAAAAAAAATACAACGCATGAATCATATGTGTTTTGATTTTATGATCCGTGCGCTGCATAAAGTCAAAACAGCTCTGTTAAAATCTTTACCCTTATTAATTCATTTCGGTTAGAATGAATACACATATGTTATATGTACAGAAGGTTACTAGGAAGTTTTTATTTATTTTGAGAAAAGAGAAGCCTGCAAAAAAGGTTAAAATCGTCAGCAATCCAAAAGTTTATTTATGAAATGATGATTACACAAATTGAACAAGGACAAAAGAAGTAACCACCATAACTACTTTTACCGTACTAATCATTAATAGAGAGGTTTTCATTATTCTAATCAATGGAACATGCAAATGCAACTTCATTTTTTTACAGAGGGATAAGAGCTACGGTTCCTCTGTTGCAAGTACAGAGCCCCATTCAAGCAGAGACTAAACTATATATTAATGATTAGTACGGTATTATAGTATTTAAGTACTAAATTATGTTACTAAATATGAAGTTGTATTATTCATAATTTAGACTATAAAACTAAAAATATAGATTGTATTAGAAATATCGATATTATGATTTATCAGTCACTATAAAAATTTGATGTGTAGTAAATTATTAAAATGCAATGTGAACAAAAAAATTGTTTAAGTACGCTACACAATTTTCGAATGTGCATTACGACCTTTTTATACAATGATGCAGATATTTATCAGAAACTGTTGAGAGAAAAAAATGAACATCTTGCCAAACTTGGGTAGGTGATATCAAATAATGGGTAGGGTGCTAGGGATATGAATGTAATACACGGACTCTGTAGATTGGTACTTTCTGTTAATATAAATAGGTGATATTGCTGTACTACTTTCATCCAAGAATAAAAGTAGTATTATTCATCCTGAGGTATTGTTTGGAATGTGAAAGGTTATGGGTTTGAAATTTAGAAATTATTTGTTGTAATAACAATGATATTAAATAGTTAAGTGACTTGCTTTTCAATTTTCACTAAAAAAAATACAATAGCATTTAGAAGGATGGAATTGGATTTTGCTCGAAGAGCTTTGGACCAATTTTATCCAAAGCCAAATCTAAACTATACATTCTATATGCATTGAGATTCGTGAAAATAAATTTAGAATTTAATAAATTTAAACATATCGGTTAATCTAAACCGTCATAACGAATTTTGACGTAGATCAGATGTATTAGGTCTGGCTTTAATTTGAATCAACATTTGTCCAAAGCCCTTTAAACAGAAAGCAGAAAGATATCAAGCCACAACTTTCAGCATTTTATGCTTATTTGCAAATTGAGTTGCTTGTAATATAGCAGATATTACTTGATAATATATTAGTTTCACAATTTTGTAACTATGCTAAAATAATGATTATAATCTTCAAATCTAACTGATATGTTGCGACTTATACCTTACATATCATATACTGATATACATGAAAAAAAAATAATGCAGAATTTTATTTGTTTCAAATAATTTAAATTTAATGCTTTTTTAATGAAGTTTCGAATGACACTTAATATAAGGGGGCTTGTTAATCCTGACATTCATTTTGCAGAATTTGAATAGGTATTTCTTTACAGAAAAGTAAAAGTCATCACTTTTTGTGTTAAGCCTATGGTTTAAAATACATTTAGATTACATATAATCTAATCGATAATAATTACAAGGCTAACTAACAGTATGCCTACATTTTTTTTTACTTGATTTTAAAGGAGAAAAATGTGTTGTCAAGATATTCCAAATCTAATTAAGTTGATGTGTTGTCTTAGATATTCCAAGTCTCTATTAAAATCTTAAAAGTGGAGAGATATGAGACATGCTCCATAGATAAGCATTGGAGAACCGGAAAGAAACAAATTTTTGTGTGTTTTATACGGAGAAAAAATTATCCTATTACATCGAGTAAAATCGAAGTAGAGGCAGAACCAACATGATGTGACATAATTTTATTATTATTTTGAAGAGAAAGTTTACTTTTATAATTAATTTTTATATTGGTATAGTTCTACAAACATTTTTTATAAAAAATTTGGGCCGGAGAGAGTCAAGTGCCCCACCATACTGTTCCAAATCGGAACATGCGATTAAAATGAACATTTCAAATTTATATAAAAAAGCATCCCTAAATTTTAAATCAGATCGATCCGCTCCATTTTTTGTTTTTAAATTGTACGTTCTGAATTAGAATAACAAGATTCTACCTTTCCTTTAGAAAAGTAGCAGATACTAACATTTATCCATTTATTTCTACTATTGGGTCCGAGAGTAGACTAATAATAGTAAATATATTGCTATTAGAAGTTGCTTTTATGCTTCTTGTGTAACAATGAGAATTTGGATTAAGTGGGGTCCAGGGCAGATTCAAGAATTTCAGTATGGAAACAAAAAAATGCGAATTGGGTTTAAACTCATTAATTAGCTAATTGAGTACTAGATAAAAAACAATGCTATAATTTATAATTTTCAAAACTCTAATTTATAATTTTCAATGGTCTAACTTGTAATCAAAATTACCAATTAGAATTTAAAAAATTTATTTTAATTTTAACTCTAATTACAAATAAGAATTCCAAAAGGAGGTAAATAAAATTTCAAGAGGAGGGAGACAAAGTTGGTATGGATCTATAGATCTCTATAAAAAATTCAAAAGATAGAGGTAGACAATTTCTCCCGACCCTTACTGGGTCCGACAATGAGTGAGGTATCATAAGGTGTGGAGTGAGATCTGAATTGTTCATTTTAATTTGATACAAATTTTAATGTGATGTAAATCAAAGACAGTTCCGTATAAAATTTAACTCAGTTGCGACTCACTCTAGTATCACAAGGAATGTGCACTCGTAATAATAATAATAGAGATTGGAATATGAGAAGTTGTTTAGTTTACTCGATTTTTCGAATTTTAATACGTATTACTTGAGACTTGAGAGTGAAACTTTCCACCTGTATGTCTTTTTTATAAAAAAATTTTGAAAAAAAAATATTTACATAAATTTGGCATTATTAAACGTTAGCTACTAACGGAAACTGATCCATCGATTTGAAGGTCATATCTCAAGTCCTTAACGATTCGTTGCATAATCTAAACGATTGAATGTGCCACAATAAATCCTTGATGAGAAAAGGATGGAGAAAAAGAGGAGACAGAGTAGCCATGTTGTGGAGGGTATGAATTTAAAAAAAAATTATATATATATATATATTATGAGGAGGGTTCAAATGCCTCCATTTTTCATGCCTCCACCATGCCTCTATTTTTAAAAACTTTAATAATTCAAAATTTAAAACTTAAAAATTAAAATAAAACCGTTGGATATGATCTAAATCATTTTATCTATGCACGTGTAAAAAATTATGACATTTCAATTTTGTTTTGGTTGTCATCAAGAGCTTGTAAAAAAACATACTAATTTGGATAATTTCTAGACGTTGATTTTTCAACTTATTAATTCACATAAAAACAAAATCAAAATGTGATAATTTTTTTATGAGCACATAGATAAAGTGATGTAGATCATATCCAACTGTTTTATTTTGACTTTTAAGTTTTAAATTTTGAGTTATTAAAGTTTTTAAATATGGAGGCATGGTGGAGGCATGAAAAATGGAGGCATTTGAACCCTCCTCATATATTATTAGGAAGAGGTTTTGGGGGTCACATGAAACGGCGGCCAAAGTCGCCGACATTTTTATTAATATCCAAAGTTTAATACAAATTATTAATTATACCCGGAACTCAACTCAATATCGATATATACCCAAGCCGGCCATTTTCTGGCTGGCTATGTTCCTTCCCTAAGCCGGCCAGAAAATGGCCGGCCGTGTACCTTTTTTTTTTTTTTTTTTTTTTAGAGAGAGACTATGAAGATCAAAATATTGAAATCTAACTCTGAAATACGATAAATTTTTGTTTAAATTATTTGTTATATTACTTCTTTGATGTATAATTAGCATATTTATACTAAAATACGATAGATTAATTGAAATTATGTTGAATAACACTAAATTATGTTAAATTACGTTAAATTACATTAAATTACGTTAAAATACGGTAAATTACGCTAAAATACGATATGAATAAGGACGATATCTTCACTTAAAAGGAGAAAAACAACGATGAAACTTCAAACGGTCATAAAACGGCGCTCGAGTGTCCGATTTCAGCAAATGAGCACTTTTCGGAAAGCTTGCGAAAATGCGCATGCGTCTGTGCCTGCTACGTTGGATTCCGAAATTCAGAATCGCCAAAAAACAAAGAGAAGAGCCTCAAAACTTGAGTTGAAGTTTCCGATTAAGATTTTCATTTCTATCATTCAATCCAAGTAGCTCAGTAAATTAGTTACATAATGAACTTGCAGATTACCAATTTTTACTATTTTTGGAATTTTTTTACTATTTTTTATGATTCATGAAAGATGAGCAAAATCAGTCTACCAATTTTTGAATTTTTGTATTGTTTAGATAGGTAAAAATCATTGTTTTTGGATGGTTCAGAATCTTCTGAATAACAGTGGTTTTGTACCTATCTAAAATGCAGTAAAAACAATTCCAAAAAAAAAACAAAAAATTTGGTCTCCAAGCACATTTGGATATGGAGATCTTGTTAAGCAATTCAGACTGACTGTTTGAATTTTGAAAAGGAAGATACAAATTATGAGGCGTGATTGGGGCACGAAAACTATAGGACATTTTAACTCTACTTATATAACTGTTATATGATAAAATAGAGAAATACTGTTATACTAATCTATTATGTATAACCCGTACCTTGATCCAATCTAATATAAAGATTTCTGGGAGCTGCATTTTAGAATTTGAATCAGAATATAGCAGTTATTTAGATCCTATTTTAGTGAAAAAAATGTTCCGACTTCACAGTAAAGACTTGATGCCACGTGGAATAATTCTCTTTGTACGCAGTGGTCATGTATTTCCTTTTTTTCTTTTTCTTTTTTGGCAAAGTACCCATAGGCTTGTCATGTATTTCCTGTTGCTCAAGGGCTTCAAAACAGAAAACAAAACGCAAGACCAAACAAATATTATTCACTTATCCTAATCAGGCTTTATATCAGACGTGAAATTCATTTTTCTCAAGTAAAAAATTGGGCTTGTTGTATTTTACAAATATAATTGACCATTTTAGGCTTGATTTCTATCGGACCATGTTTATCTTTAACATAAAGAGGCCCAATAATCTGCACTAATTATCAAAAATTGTATGCATGATTCCGCTCCACTTGGCACAAGGCCCATTGGGCCATTTTATAAGATGAGCTGAAGAAATCACAGATCGTCTTTTTCATCAGCCACACTTCAACAACACCTATCCATGTTGTTATACAAGAAAATTAGTATTTCAATTGGTATTGGATAATTTTTGCTGTAATCGCATGAAACCTATAATTAGATATCTGAAGGTAGAATTAACATTTAATTTTGAATCTTCTCATTGTCGCTAACTAATTACTGAATGTTTTAAACCATTTACCTGTATGTTCTTGTTTAATGCATCTCTCTTTATCTATGTAGCAAATATTTCTGTCAAATTCACAGCCAAAACTTTTATATTGTGTTCATACATAAAATTCTGTTGATCTAAATTTCATATTCAATACCCAGTCAAATCCCTCTTTATCTGAGTCAATGCAGGTTTTAAAACACATATATTTGGAATTAAGGCGAGGTATTTGTAAAACTGATACCAGTTCAATACCTGTCCCAGTAAAGTATTGATACGCCTCAGGTTGATTGGAACCTTTCTAAGGTTCATGAATTTCAGGTAAAATGTGCAAACAATTTTATAATATCGTTATATTGGAGGGACTACTGGTCAAACTGCAAGTTATAATGTGCAAACTTAGTACGATATTAACAAAAGAAATTTAATAAATATAGATGAACTTTTGCAATTAACACATTCATCGTAATTTAAAAATAATAATAAATAGATGAAATGATCATTGATCATTTCCTTTTGATTGTGCTTGCGATGTCATCTCCTGTTACAAACACTGGCTGCTCTAAAGATCCGTCTTTCAATTGAAGGGTTACATATAGTACAGTTGTGAATATAGGGTTCTGTATTGCCAAAATATCTATAGTTCAGTGTTGTTATTAAGTCTAATAGGTGGCTGAAAGGTTTAGTTACCTAAAGTTCCCTTATTTATATTTTTTGTTTTGTTTGGGCTACCTGGTGGATGTCAAATTTGTGTGTTGTGTTTATTCTTTGTTCTGTTTGTCAGTAGATATACATAGGTTGTGCTCTCTTATAAGGTAGAATGGATCTACCTAAAAAAAAGTACATGGCTCAACGAGTTCTGAGGCTTTGTTCATGGTTAAAAAATATACAATAAGTCAGATGTGTTGGAGTTATCGTTTGACGTGTAATAAAACCAGTTCGTGTTGTGTTTGGTTTAAGTTGATGTGATGTTGTAACATTTTGTGGCAATATAATATACTATTTGTGTGTTGATACTCTCTTTATTTTTAAATATTCAATCCCATTATTCTATCGGAAGTTATTTACATGAATTGAAAAGCTTCGAATGTTTTTGACAGTATTAGACTACATCCTCCACAGAATCGGATGTGCATTTTCTGAATTCTGTTACACTAATTGTTTACAATGACTGTATGAGATCATGCAATTTTCTTAACTGTGCAGTTTTTAGTTTCTGACGCAGTTCTCAAAAAATTCTAAAAAAATATTGGTCTCCAAGCACATTTAATGTAGAGAATATATTGAACACTTCATATCGACTATTTGAACTTTAAAAATGCAAAAATAACTTGTAAGCATATGCTCTCAAAAGTGTATATATGTAAAATTATAAGTTAATTTTATTGAAAATATTAAATGAATTTAGGGATTTAGGAAGGCCAGGACTTTAAATTCTAATTCTATTATTTTTTCTGACACAAATAAGAAAGAAAAAAGTTAAATTTACCAAGATCATAATTTAGTTGTCCGGTTCTAAAAAGGGCTGGATTTTTAATCTTGTTCTTAACTCTTGTTTTTTTTAACATAAAAGAGAAGGACCAAATTTTCAAATAGCGGCACTTGAAGGACTGAAATTCTAAATAACGGTCATTGAATGGCTCAAAATTTTGTAGAGGGCTAACTTTCTTTTTTTTCTAACACAAAATATATATTGGGTCGGAATTTTAAAATTTGGTCTTTCCAAACCTAAATTTTATTTAGTGTTTTTCAAAAGGTATAATTTAGAATTTTATATTTTTAATAAAAAATATTATATTATTTAATAATAAATTTTGTTTAATTTTTTTTTCTAAAGGTTGTAATTCTTTTTTTTTTTGGCGCGGATCCGCGGAGGGCATTTTCATTAATCAATGGGGTGTCGTTTTGTATCTATAAATAAATCCCCGTGCAAAGGAAATAATTTTATTCACGAGCGAAATAAAGTTTTATGGTTGCTTGATTTTATCAGCATGCAAGGTGGAGCGTGGTAATAAATAAATACTAATTCATACTAGCAAGCACCTTGATGAAAAGCATGAATTAAGCATTTAGCTTACCAAAAATATACAGTCTTTCTCCGATCATACATGAATGCACCTGCTGGTGAAATTTTAATGTGCCCACTGGATGGACGGATTTATGATTTTCGTCTGAGGGGACAATAAAAAAGTGAATCAATTTAAATAGTTAATTGGGTTTAAACTCATTTGTTAATCGAGTACTAGATAAAAACAATATTCTAATTTGTAATTTTTAATATTTTGACTTCTAATTTTCAACACTTTAACTTTTAATTCTAATTACCAATTAGAATTCAAAAAATGTATTCTAATTTTAATCCGAAATTTAACCATAATACAAATCAGAATTTCAGAAGGGAGCAAATAAAATTCCAGGAAGCAAAGTTGATCTGAGCCTATAGATCTCCATAAAAATTCAAAACCCGAGGGGGCCGTTGATCTTGATTCTTTTAGATTAATTAAATATATATATTTGATTACAATAATTTGAAAAGACTGTAATCAAATTTCAGATTGTATGTAAAACTACGCTCGACTACATGTATCCACTTCGTTATGGCATGTCATAAGAAGGGAGGCTATAGTACTTTGCAATGCGCAGATTGGTCTGTGTTGTATATCAATATCTCAATATTTAAAGTTCAAGCAGTTGATTTAAACCACTCAATGTGATTTTCGTATTAAAATGTTACACATTTTAGAATCTTTTTACTATTTTCTTAGATAGATGAAAAATCACTACTTTCGAATGGTATGGAATCTTTAGATTGGGTGATTTTCTATCTATCTATAAAAGTAATAAAAATATTCTAAAAAATTGTAAAATTTGACCTCTAGATAAATTTTCATATAAATATCATGTTGAATGATTTGAATTGCCTGTTTGAACTCTAAGAATGAAGATATAAATTTATATCACATACTTATGTGTGTATTGCAAAGTATCATAGCTTCACTCATAACATAAGTTATGAAATAATGTTTGTATTAATTTTTTTTTAGCATCTTTCGAAATTCGAACTTTTTTTAATTTCAAAAATTTTATGTGCACTACGTTATTTATTCCATATTATATATGAAAAATTATACATTTTCTGTTTCGTGAAAATAACCAATTATTTAATATATTATTTGTATTATGAAAGCAACAAACAATTTTTGAATTAAACCCATATATTAAATCTTGCTGAATTATTTCCAAATATAGCTACATATGAACATGTGTAATTAATGAAACATTTTTTTTCTTCTATAAGAAACTTGAGAGCATAGTGATAAGTATCAGAATAATATCCATATTATTTTTTTCCTTGCCTCCTCAACATATTATTTGTCTCGTATTATCATTAAATTTTGAAACTTTTTATTTGTTTTGAAAGAACAATATTTTGATACATTATTTGTATTATTACATGAGTTGGGCTATGGTACTTCGCGAAGTAAAACGAGTGTTTTACTTCACGTTTATATCTTCAATTTGAAACTTTAAAACGTCGATCCGAATCGTTCAAGTTGATCTCCATATTAAATTGTGTTTGGAGACCAAATTTTACATTTTTTGGAAATTATTTACTATTTCTTTAGAATTTTTGAAAATTGCTGTTTTTCAAATAATCCTGGACCATCAAAAACAACAATTTTCAAAAATTCTAAAGAAATAGTAAAAAATTTCCAAAAAAATGTAAAATTTGGTCTCCAAGCACAATTTAATATGGAGATCAATTTGAACGGTTCGGATCGACATTTTAAACTTTGTAATCGCAAAATATGAGCGTAAAGTAAACATTCGCTTTACTTCGCGAAGCACCGTAGCCCAACTCTTATTACATAACAAATTATTTTAAATTACAACAATATTATATTTGAACATTACCTAATTGCAAATTTCTTACCAGGCTTAATCAGTTGATACTTGATAGCTGGCGCCTGGGCCTGGCTACACTTAAACACACAGATAACTACACCAATTTCTATGTGCAGAGAATCCGTATCGAAAAGCCACTTTCACACAGTCACACTTCAGTACTTCACTGATTCACTCCATGGAATTAATATACTTTTGTTGTCGCTAAAGAGGAAAATAAACCAAAAGACCAATTCACAAGAGCTGACGCCATATTTTAATTCCCCCGCAAGCACAACCATCGCACTCATCTTTTTCAGTCTCCCTGTGTTCCCACTCTTCTCTCTTATTCTCTTCTCCATTTTTGAAACCCTCTCATATTCGCGCTCTCCGTACGAAACCCTAACCACCCACCCCTTCGGCGAGTACCGTTCCAATTCCCATTCCAATTCTTTTTTTTCGTATAATGTGGGTGGTCGAGAATGGAGGGATCCGACTGTTGGTTTTACTTTGTGAGTTTTCCTAATTACTTTAAACCACAACCAAGATCTACTCCTTTGTAAGAAATTAAACTTAATGCACAGCGGAACTTACTTTCCATCTTCAAAGGCCTCCGTATGCTATCAATCAGACAGCTTCCAAGGCTCTGGGTTGATACGCTCCTGGTCTTGACTTGAGTTGTTGGCTCTCGAGTCCTTCCAAGAACTTGCAATCCTTTTCTCTGGCTACCCTAAATATTATGACAGAATATCTTGTCTTTCAATGGAGCAGACAATATGATGGATTGATTGCAAGCCTTGGAGACTCAGCCCTTTTATAGCAGTGCAAAAAAAAACCCCAAACCTAGGGCAGCCGAAATTTGCTAATACTTGGAAAACAAGTTTTCCAAGAAATCTTGATTTCGGATTTCAAGGATCTGGAAATCAGGAACTTTCAGAAAAAACCGAAATAAATCAGAATAAATTCTGATTTCCTTATTTAGTCTGTATTTATTACTGCTATTATTTTAATCAACTATAATCGGTCCATTAACAATTATATCGATTAACATTGTTCTATATGTATTTGTATCCAAAACCTTATATAAATACGTATAATGCCATGACTTAATTAATCACATTATTTGGCATATTTTAATCATTACATAAATGTAATCTTGCGACAGTATTTGATATCATAATCATAATGCACGCATGTCCAACTTTATTATTGTAATTAGACGTCTCTAAATCCAACAATCTCCCACATGGACAAGTGCAACCTTTTGATTATATATCCTTAACTTTATTGCATGCAACTTTTCTGTCTTTACTTATCGTATTTCTTAAACAATTCCGTCCATCAATTATGCTAACAAAGGACTTAAGCGGCATTTGTCACATTTATTCGCAACTAAACCGACATAAATCACGCTGCCAACATAACTGAATGACATGAATCTGATTTGGACATATAGTTTAGAAATTACACGCAAGTGTGATTAGACGTGCCTATTTCTAATTGAGTCACCTTCACTTTACTGTATGAGGCCAAGAATTTAAACTTTAAAGAAAGAAATAATGAAACTGAAATTGAATGCAACTTGTATATATATCATCAAAATTGTTTACAATTGCATTACATAGAACATCAGAACTCAAAAACATATTCAGACTCCCACATTTTCTAATTATCCTAAACAGATATTACACCCATACAAGCAACATGTTGGTGAAATTTCTTGGGTGGCAGTCCTTTAGTAAGAGGATCCGCAATCATGGAGTCTGTACCTATGTGTTCTATATATAATTCATTTTTCTCCACTCTCTCTTTTACAACCAAAAACTTAATGTCAATGTACTTCGACTTTGACGAACTTCGGTTGTTGGTGGCGTATAACACTGCTGAATTGTTGTCACATAATAATTTGAGTGGTTTCTGAATAGAATCCACAATTTTCAGCCTTGTGACGAAGTTCTTCAGCCATACGCCATGATTAGATGCTTCATAGCATGCGACAAATTCAGCTGCCATAGTGGAGGAGGCTACCAATGACTGCTTAGCGCTCTTCCATGACACGGCACCGCCTGCGATCATAAAGATGTATCCTGATGTTGACTTCATGCTGTCGACACATCCTCCAAAATCAGAATCGGTATATCCAATGACCTCGAGCTGTTCCGATCTCCGATACGTGAGCATATAGTCCCTAGTTCTCTTTAGGTATCTCAACACTCGCTTGGCTGCCTTCCAGTGTTCCATACCTGGGTTACTTAAATATCTCCCTAGCATTCCAGTAATGAACGCAATATCCGGACGCGTGCATACTTGTGCATACATGATGCTACCTACGGCTGAGGCATAGGGAATATCTTTCATGATGTTTTTATCTAAGTCAGTTTGGGGACATTGTTTTAGACTAAACTTATCTCCTTTTGATACAGGGGTATCTCCTGGTTTACTGTTTTGCATGCCAAATCTTGTTAGAATCTTATCGATATAGTTCCTTTGGGATAACCTTAGAATACCTTGAGATCTTTCTCTAAGTATTTCAATCCCTAGAACAAATGATGCATCACCAAGATCTTTCATTTCAAAATTCTTAAATAAAAAATTCTTAGTTTGATGTAACATGTCCTTATCGTTACTGGCAAGCAATATGTCATCTACATATAGAACCAAGAAAATAAATTTACTCCCACAGAACTTAAGGTATATACATTCATCTACTATGTTAGACTCAAAACCAAATGAGCTAACAACTTTGTGAAACTTATGATACCATTGTCGAGATGCTTGTTTTAGACCATAGATAGATTTCTTAAGTCTGCAGACCATAGACCCTGCATCACCTGATACAAAGTTTTCTGGCTGCTTCATATAGATCGTTTCATCAATGTCACCATTGAGAAATGCCGTCTTTACATCCATCTGATGAAGTTCTAAATCATAATGTGCTACAAGCGCCAATATAATCCTTAAAGAGTCTTTCGATGAAACTGGAGAGAAAGTCTCTTTATAATCAATGCCTTCTTTCTGTGTGAAACCTTTCGCAACAAGACGTGCCTTGTATTTTTCAACATTGCCTTTAGAATCCCGCTTAGTCTTAAATATCCATTTGCAACCAACGGGTTTCTTGCCTTTAGGCAACGGAACGATATCCCAAACGTCATTGTCGTACATAGATTTCATTTCTTCATTCATGGCATTAATCCACAATTGAGAGTTAGAGCTTTCCACAGCTTGTTTGATATTAACAGGATCATTTTCAAACAAGCCAATGTCAAACTCATGTTCTTGAAGATATGCATAATCCTTCGATTGTGTAGATCTTTTCTCTCTAGTAGATCTCCTAACTGGCACAGGCTCTAGATTTTCTTGAGGTTCAATTACAACTTGATCTTCAACAAGAGGAGGAACATCATTACCAACTTCTGAATCTCCCACAGGCCCTAGGCCATCAACATTTGTCATATCAATGTCAGGGTTTGGGTTGGGTTCAGGTCCATTTGTGTTCTCTATTCCATGTTGAGTTTCTAACTGAGTTGTTTGGGATGATGAAGTTTGCACATTGTCAAAAGATGTATTTCTAAATGCAATCGGAATTTGAATAAAACTAGGATTTTGGTCCATAGTCTCATTCGCATTCGTCTCTTCTTCTTCTTCAAAAATACTATCTTTTGTCATATCTCCCCCTACAAACTCATTATTCTCAAAAAATTTTGCACTTCCTGACTCGAAAACTGTATGTTCTGTTGGATTATAGAATTTGTACCCCCTAGATCGTTCAGAATAGCCTATAAAGTAACAACTATCGGTTCTTTCGTCCAGTTTCTTTTCGCTTGGCTTATAAGGCCTAGCTTCACATGGACATCCCCAAACTCTCAAATGATTCAAGCTAGGCTTGCGCCCAACCCATAACTCGTAAGGGGTCTTGTTAGCTGCTTTAGTAGGCACTCTATTAAGTATGTATGCTGCAGTATTTAAGGCTTCTCCCCACAAATTCTCAGGTAGAGTTGTACGAGCAATCATACTTCTCACCATGTCTTTAAGGGTGCGATTTCGTCGCTCAGCAACACCATTCATTGCAGGCGAACCTGGAAACGTATACCGAGGCACAATTCCGCATTCCTCTAAGTATTTTGCAAAGGGACCTTGACGCTGTTCTCCTGATCCATCATAACGACCGTAGTATTCACCACCACGATCAGAACGAATGGACTTTATACGTTTGTTAAGTTGTAACTCAACTTCCGTTTTGAACTTTATGAACACGTCTAATGCTTCCGCCTTTTCTTTTATTAAGTAAATATGACCATATCTTTAATAATCATCTATGAATGTGATAAAGTAACGGTGACCATTTCTTGTAGCCTTTGGAAAAGGACCACAGATATCCGTATGAATCAATTCTAACACATCATTACACCTTTTTGCATCATACTTACGTTTATTAGTTTGTTTTCCTTTTATACAATTTACACAATCACTTAAGTTTGTAAAATCTAAAGGTTGGAGAATATCATTAGACACAAGACGTTCTATCCTTTTCATAGAGATATGTCCTAATCACTTGTGCCATAATGTTGCAGATTTCTCGCAAGTTAATTTACGTTTTCTATTATCTATGTGCAGTGCCTCTGAATGTGAAGTGTCTATATCTAGAAAATAAAGATTATCATAAGAAGACAGGATACCAGAAGCAAGAAGCTTAGAATCTTGACACAAACTGAAATTTCCATTACTAAATGAACATACATAACCATTTTTGTCCAAATAAGATACAGAAATTAGGTTCCTTCTGAAAGATGGAACCACTAAAGCATCAAAACTTAAATAAAATCCTGTCTTACATAATAATCTAAATTTTCCTATGCTTTCCACTTCTACTTTGTTGCCATTTCCTACGTAAACGTAGCGCTCCGCCTCACTTGGCTTGCGATGGCTTAGGCAACCCTGCATCGACATACTGATGTTAGTCGTTGCACCTGAATCTATCCACCAAGTATATCTAGATACAGAACTTAAATTAACTTCAGAACAAACTAAAGCAAGAGACACACCTTTCTTTGCCAACCATGCATGATAGTTGGTGCAGAATTTCTTTGTATGTCCTGGCGCTTTGCAGAAAAAACAGTTCTTTTCATCTGCTTTCGCAGAAGTATCTTCCTTCTTGCTTTTCTGCGCGGCATTGTTTGCAGCTATCTTGGTAGGTCCCTTTTCCTTGGCAGTAAACTTGCGCTTTTTGACTTTACCCTTAGGATTAGATGTTACTACATGAGCACTTTCTCCCTTAGTCATTTTCTGTCTCTCTTCCTCCTGCACCAACTGAACCTCAAACTCAGGTAGTGTCCATGTCTCTCTTTGACAATTATAAGTCATCTTGAATTGACTAAAGTTAGACGGGAGAGACAGAAAAATGAACTCAATGAGAACCTCATCAGAGATGTCATAATTATGCCCTTTCAAGGCACGTTGTAGTCTTGTCATCTCAATAACATGCTCTCTAACCCCTTCTTTTCCCTTGTATTTTATTGTTGCTAACTTCACAAAAAGTGTACTAACTTCAGTCTTTTTACTCTTTGTGAATTTTTCTTCAAGGGCCTTAAGGTATTTAATAGCGCCTGTCTCTGTATCAGGTATGATGCCTCGAAAAGTCTCATGGATCGTTTGCTTCATCACCATTATGCACATGCGATCTGAATGCTCCCATCTTTTAATGTCAGCCGTCTCTTGGGGAGTTTCCTCACCCTCTTTATTAGGCTTGGGGCGATCAAATCTCAGTGCAGTGTCCAATTGCATGATCCCTAAGACTAATTTCAGCTTTTCCTCCCACTGTTTGAAATTGTTCCCCATGAGGGGCTTAATCTGACTTAGACTTGACATTATGTTTAGATCTGAAAATTCAAGAACAAAGAAATAATTTAGATACATGCTTCACGATTTGATCCTTAATCATAATTCTAAAATCTATCTGAAGGCCTGTGTAAAACTATTTTCTCCATTAAATCTTTAGCCAAAAACACCATTCAGTAATGAAAACACCTTTGGGTGCAATCACTACCTTCAGGCACTTTGGCGTAGTGAATAAAGTACAAACATGTAACATTTTTGTCAATCAACCTTTGGGTCAAATTAACATATCCATTAACTAACGACCAGGCCAGTCAACAGGGGGAGGAGGATCACAGACGGATCACTTATGTTCCAAGCCCCTGATGCTTTTCTAGACATCGCTAGTCCATGTGTGTTGCAACTTATTTTTATTCACTACCCTTATGCACCAAACAACTTAGTAGGCGCCAACCCTCCTTTGGGAAAGCTAACACCCACGTCCATTGTCAGCACGTCATTTCAACTTGTCATGAGTCATCCTTGCAATCGTTTTACAAAGAGCGGTTCGTTTGCGAACATCAATGCTTGACTCATGCGAAAACAGCACATGTATACCTAAAACGCCTTTAGTTAGATTTCAAAATTATGCCTAAAACCTAATCTGGGACGTACCTATAGTATCTACTCGTCCTAAATAGAATACAGTATCTTATAGCACTTTTAAATTAGAATATACTAATTTTATATGTCAACTATATTCATCAAAATAATTATTAGGTTTTAGCAAAACTTTAGCAATTTCTACCATGATCATCTTTTAGAAATGCTTCAATAATTTTATTGCTTCCATACTTAGTATAAATTTTATGCCATAATAAGCATTATTGATATCAAATCAGAATTTAGTATTAGAGCCTTTAATTGGTGTTAATACCAATTTTAAATAATATCTAAATTCTAATAATTAGGCTAAATATAGCATAATATATATAGTAATTATAGCAATTATAGCAATTATAATTATTATAACCTAAATTACAATTACTTACAATTACTCCTAAAGTCTGAAAATTTGGTAACCCAAAAATAATCTAGACTTAATTTTCAGATATGGAATTGAGGGAAAACTGAATTTTTTTTTTTTTTTTATGGTCGAAAAATCTAAAACAGTCATTTTGAGGGCTTAAACAGCAAGTTTTGACAACGAAGTTGTTAATGGCTGGCTAGATCCTTTTTCAAGGTTTCCAAATTGTGGTCGTGCGTCCAAATCGGAGTTACGAGTCAAAAGTTTGATCTGTTTTAAGATCACTACCTCAAATCAATTGTTTATGACTAGATCTGAAAATTCAAACCTAAATTACTTTCTCTAATTCGAATTTAAAACCTTAAATTGTTGCATAATTGATACTTTCTTATTTTGAAAATTAAAATTTCAAATAAAAACTTCTCCAAGATCGCACGAAGCGCAAGGATGGGTTCAAATTTAAGATTTTAATTCAAAACCGCATGGAAAAACGGTTAAAGCAAAATTTTAACAATTCCTTTTGCAACAATTAAATTCGATATGAAAAAATAGAAAGCAATTAAAACCGAATTAAACTGCAATTCTTACATAAGGTTGCTCTGATACCACTTGTTGGTTTTACTTTGTGAGTTTTCCTAATTACTTTAAACCACAACCAAGATCTACTCCTTTGTAAGAAATTAAACTTAATGCACAGCGGAACTTACTTTCCATCTTCAAAGGCCTCCGTATGCTATCAATCAGACAGCTTCCAAGGCTCTGGGTTGATACGCTCCTGGTCTTGACTTGAGTTGTTGGCTCTCGAGTCCTTCCAAGAACTTGCAATCCTTTTCTCTGGCTACCCTAAATATTATGACAGAGTATCTTGTCTTTCAATGGAGCAGACAATATGATGGATTGATTGCAAGCCTTGGAGACTCAGCCCTTTTATAGCAGTGCAAAAAAAAACCTCAAACCTAGGGCAGCCGAAATTTGCTAATACTTGGAAAACAAGTTTTCCAAGAAATCTTGATTTCGGATTTCAAGGATCTGGAAATCAGGAACTTCCAGAAAAAACCGAAATAAATCAGAATAAATTCTGATTTCCTTATTTAGTCTGTATTTATTACTGCTATTATTTTAATCAACTATAATCGGTCCATTAACAATTATATCGATTAACATTGTTCTATATGTATTTGTATCCAAAACCTTATATAAATACGTATAATGCCATGACTTAATTAATCACATTATTTGGCATATTTTAATCATTACATAAATGTAATCTTGCGACAGTATTTGATATCATAATCATAATGCACGCATGTCCAACTTTATTATTGTAATTAGACGTCTCTAAATCCAACACCGACGTAGCTCTAGTTTCTAGCTCAGATGCTCCCGAAAAGAAGGATCGACACGTCGTCACCTGGACGACTCAGGTTAGATTTCGTTAATCTTTTCGTGTAATTCGTGCTCGTTTTATGTATGGCTTTGATTAACCAAGAATTGCTACTATTTAGGTTTAATTCGTTAGTAGTTGTATTAATTTCTTGAAATTTAGACGATTTCTTGAACGGAAGGATTTTTGTTGTAGAAATTTTGTGATTTTTTCTTAGATTCATAAATTTATGCAGATATCCCCTTTTATTATTGTTATAATTTGACAAATCAGTTGAAAATGTTGAATTTGGTCAATTATTCTTCACAGCTTCACGCTATAAGAGTTTGACTAAGTTTCAATTAATAACTAAGATAATTTTAAAATAATATTGTACACTGTTGAAACTAATTGAGTTCATTCTTGCAATGTTCTTTATGTTTTTTATAAAGCATACACTTGAAAAGCCAAGATTTAAATGTTCATGCTCCATAGGTGATTATGATAATTTCCGTCTTTCACCTAGGAATTCTTTGCGGTCAAACCTTGGAGTGTTATAAACACGGTTTCTATTAACGCCGTCATATAAAATAGTATCTTTTCCATGTGCAATTCATTCTTTCTTGAAATTTCAAAACAACATTAGATTTTCTATAGATTCCTACGATGTATGGCACCATATTTAACATTTAACTACTGCATAGTATGCATTTGTTGACGTTAACCCAGCTAATTAAGATGATTTCTCATGTGACTATTGTTGTATGTTCAGAAAAGAATTCTGAAGGATGATTTTTTTGTTTTTCATGTGAATTTCTTGTAGGAGGACGATCTGCTTCGGGAGCAGATTGCACTTCTTGGAACAAACAAGTTTGTCTTGATCTCTTCTATTATTGTTTCCTTTTTTATATATATATAGTTTTCCTTTATTTATACTATCAATTTTGCTTTAGTTGTGACTTAACCGCAAAGTTTTTATTTTAAATTTCAGCTGGACCAGTATTTCGTCTAAATTCAAAGACAAGACAAGTCGGCAATGTCGTAGAAGGTATGTTGAACTGTCTTGTCAGATTTTGGTTGTATGTTGATATGTTATCATAGTGGAGGTATTGTCTTTATTGTTACCTGCACTGGTTTGATCAATACTTCATCTTTTGAGTTAGCTTTGGATCATGTTTTGCTGCAGAGATAATTGAAAATGTGCTTATTTTGGTTTTTAATTAAGGCTGATTGAAGCTTAAATTAATGTAGTCTGCTCCAAAATTGAAATACATAGGCAAATTACAATGCAGATTTCAATATAAGAGACCCAGTAAGGACCACCATTTTTAAGTTGAAATTTGAGGCTTAAAGGAGATATTCATATGAAATAATAAGAATATTTTATTTGGAGTAACAGGTGGTATACCTACTTGAATTCTGAGTGCAAGAAAGGAGGCTGGTCAGCTGAAGAGGACATGCTTTTATGCGAGGTACAAATTTGATTTAGTAATGCATATCACAGTTTTAGTTCCGGAAGTGAATATATGGGAGAATCTAACTTACTATTAGAATTGAATATTCACTTCTTTTGGTGTGTTATATACTATGTGACAAATGTCCTGCTTACGAATAAAGTTGAGCTCATTTTATTCTTTGTTAATTAATAGGCCCAAAAGATTCTGGGAAATAGATGGACTGAGATTGCAAAGGTTGTCGCCGGCAGGTACTTTATTTATCAGAATATGCTAGCATGTGTCAGATAGCGGAGCTAATTTGGGAATGATTTGGGCTGATTTTGAACTGAGCAAAGAATCGGAAGAAGAAGAAGAGGAAGTAACGGTAGCGTCCGTTAAAGAGAGTAATCGCTGACAGTGGGCCATGCTCCGTCTAATGAAGAGTTGTCAGTCTAATAATACTGGATATAGGGTCCCAGTGACAGGCTACAGTATAGTTAGTTAGTCGGTTAGCCAAATAAAAAGAAAAGCTCCAGCGTGGTGCTTAGGTGACAGCTCGTCGTTTGTTTGACGAATCTGTTGCGTAGATAAGTGTAGATTTCAGAATATTGCATCGCCTATAAATAGGCTATAGTTGTACCCATTCAGATTATGAAATGAATAACAAACTTATCCCAATTTTCTCATTTTTGCCTTTCCACCATTATCACTGAGCTCAAGCTCAAAGACTGAAATTCGTCCAAGCAGCTGCCTTTTTGGCTCAATTGCGATTTCAGTTAGTATCGTCAGATCAAGGATCTGACAACGTGGTATCAGAGCCCTCCGATCACAGCTGGGGAAGTCACGTCCCAAGAAAGACAAGAAAGCGGCAATGGCCGGTAGAACGCGTAGCTCGGCTTCCTTAGGTGAGGAATACCAGCACGATCTTGAAGGTATCAACGAGAGAATTTCAAAGCTCGAATCGAAATCCGAAGCATCTCAGAATGAGCTGAGATCGAAGATTGATGAAAATCACAGTAAGGTGATGCGTGTGCTAGAGATCTTGATGGAGCGCAATCATGCCGAGGCTGGGAACAGCAGTGGTGCTGTGCACACAGGCAATCCACAAGCTAGGCGACCTATAGATCCATTTGAAGAAGAATTTGATGAGACTGAAGAACCACAAGGTGACAAGCACAAAGGCAGAGCTGATCCTCAAAATCAAAGGTGCTATATTCCTCGATTAGATTTTCCTGTGTTTGATGGTGACGATCCAGTAGATTGGATAGAAGAGTGCGACCAATACTTTGAGTTGTATCAGATTCCTGAGATGCATAAAACAAGAATGGCTACAATGAGTTTAATTGGTGATGCCAAGGCATGGTACAAGGCAGTCAAGATTTCTAAGAAATTACTCCCATGGCCTATTTTCATTGAAGAGGTACTTGATTTTTTTGCTGAAACAAAAGGAAACCCAATCGATGAGTTCAAAAGAATTCATCAGATCGGGAGAGTTGATGATTATGCAAAGAATTTTCTGAGAGCGAAATCCCGGCTGATCGGGAAGGGGCATATTGATGCTAATGATGAGTTCTATGTCGGGTGTTTCATAAGTGGGTTGAAGGAGGATATTAGAAATACTATTGAATTGTTTGAACCATCTACCCTTAAAACAGCCATTAGATACGCCAGGAAAATCGAGGTGGTGTTAGGAGGGAGTAAGAAGTTCAATGGAACTGTTAAGAATCAGCCATACCAGTACCCAAACCAACCTTCCCAGAACCAAAAATTTGGTAAAAGTAGTGAGGTGGGAGCTAGAAAATGGAGTGATACCAATGTGAATAATCCCAAAAACAGTGTCAGTAATACTAAAACCATGTCTATGGAAGAGATGAAAGTCAAGGGCCTTTGTTTCAAGTGTGGAGACAAGTACTACATGGGGCATAAGTGTGGGAGTAAAACCCTGCATACTTTGGAAGTTGAGGATGATGAAGGAAGTGAAGAGGTAGAGCACGGCACTGAGGAAACCGACATTGAACTCACAGAAGTAGAAGGAAAGAAAGGGGAAGAGAGTGAAGATGAAGAACATGCCACTATCTCACTATGTACTCATGAGAATTGTAAGAACAATGGTACTCTAAAATTCAAAGGGTATATTGGTCAAGATCCTGTTTGTATCTTCATGGATGGGGGAAGCACTCATTCCTTCATTAACCCTACTCTAATCCAAAAATTGAATCTTGAGGCTGTTACTATAAAACCCATGTCAGTTGGTGTGGCCAATGGTGCTAAAATGCTTTCCAATCGAATGTGTCCTTCTCTGAAATTCACCATACAGAAAGTGGAATTTGAAGCCAGTTTGATGGCATTAGATGTACCTGGGTTTGATATAATCCTAGGAGTAGATTGGTTATCTCAGTTTGGTCCCATAACTAAGGACTACTTGAAAGGAAGTGTGAGTTTCAACAACAAGGGCAAATCAATTTTTTTGAAAGTTGAGGATGTAGTGACTGAAGTGAAGTTGAGTAAGAAGGCAGTTAACATTCATAAGGAGAAAAAGAAGGGCAGTCAAGTGATACTAGCACATCTATTCAGTTTAGATGCACAAATTCAGCAAGAAGAGCAGCCAATAGACCCAGCAGTTCAGAAAATTATGAATGAGTATTCCGAATTATTTCAAGAACCGGTCGAGTTGCCTCCAGTGAGGGAAGTGGATCACAGAATTCCCCTTAAAGATGAAAGCAAAGTGGTAAGTCTTAGGCCTTACAGGTTCTCTTATTTTCAGAGACTGGAGATTGAGAAAATTGTAGATGAGCTCATGAAGAACTGTTTCATTCAACCCTCAACTAGCCCGTATTCTTCTCCTATACTGTTAATCAAGAAAAAGATGGTACATGGAGAATGTGTGTGGATTTTAGGAAACTCAATGACAACACTATCAAAAACAAGTTTCCAATTCCCGTAATTGATGATTTATTGGATGAGCTAAAAAATGCTACTGTTTTTTCAAAACTGGACCTAAGGGCTGGGTATCACCAAATAAGAATGTGTGAAGAAGATAGGCATAAAACAGCCTTCAAAACTCATGATGGATTATATGAGTTTAATGTCATGCCGTTTGGCCTCACTAATGCTCCAGCAACTTTTCAAGCCCTAATGAACACCATATTCAAACCGTACCTTAGGCAGTTCATCCTAGTTTTCTTTGACGACATTTTGATCTATAGCAAAGATCATGAGTCACATGTGGAGCATCTGAGGAAAGCCTTTCAGGTGCTTAGGGAAAATCAATTGTATGTTAAGAAGAGTAAGTGCGAATTTGGTGTTGAGAGCATTGAGTACTTGGGATTTGTCATTGCTAACGGAGGAGTAGCAACTGACAAGAAAAAAATCGAAGCAATGGTGAAATGGCCGGTTCCTAAAACAGTAAAGGAGTTAAGAGGTTTCATTGGTCTAACTGGATACTATAGAAAGTTTGTAAAGGGATATGGGGTCATTTCTAAACCCCTTACCGATATGTTAAAGAAGGATGCTTTTGTGTGGAGTGATGAAGCACTAGCTGCTTTTAACCAATTGAAAGATGCCATGACCCAAGCACCTGTGTTAGCCCTACCATATTTTTCAAAAACTTTCACAATTGAGACTGATGCATGTAATGAGGGTATAGGTGCAGTACTCATGCAAGGGAAGCATCCCTTGGCATATTTCAGCAAGAAGTTGGGTCAGAAAAATCAGAATCTGTCCACTTATGAAAAGGAGTTTTTGGCCCTAGTATCAGCAGTGGCAAAATGGAGACATTATCTCATGGGAGGTAAATTCGTGATAAAAACTGATCACATCAGTTTGAAGTATCTATTGGAGCAAAAACTCAACACTTCAAGCCAGCACAAAGGTCTAAGCAAGCTTCTCGGGTTGGATTATGTGATAGAATACAAGAAGGGCAGTGAAAACAAGGTGGCTGACGCTCTCTCAAGGGTGGAAAATTCAGCAGAAATAATGTTTGTTTGTGATGCAGGTTTGATGGCAGTAACCGAGCTTAAACCACAATGGATGGAGGATGTGCATAGCAGCTATCTAAATGACAAATGGATTGAAGGGCTGTTACAACAAATCCAAAGCAACCCTACTGACCATGTTGAGGCTGAACAAAGAGGAGAGGAGAATAGCATAGAAGGGCAAAACCACAATACTCAAAACTCTGATGGCATGGGTACTGACAATCCGAATAACACCAATCCACCTAATGCTAAACACCTCACTCAACATATGGGAGTAATTCGGTGGAAAGGTAGAATTTGTGTAGGCAGTTGGGGCAAGTGGAGAGAGATGATTATCAAAGAGTTGCATGACTCTACTGTTGGGGGTCATTCGGGTATAATTGCGACTTACCAAAGAGTGAAGAAGTTGTTCTATTGACCTAAAATGAAGGAGGATATCCATCAGTTCATCAAAACTTGTGACAATTGCCAAATTAACAAGGGTGAAAACATTGCTATTCCGGGCTTGTTACAACCACTTCCTGTACCAGATGGGGCTTGGACTAGCATTGGCATGGATTTTATAACGGGGTTGCCCAAGTCCAGGGGCAAAGAAGTAATAATGGTGGTGGTGGATCGATTAACCAAGTACGCTCATTTTATAGCCCTCTCTCACCCTTATCATGCCAATGATGTTGCACAGGCTTTTGTGGATTATGTGTATAAACACCATGGTTTACCTCAGACTATCATTACTGACCGAGACCCTGTGTTTACTAGTCGGTTCTGGCAAGAGCTGATGTCAAAACTAGAGGTGAAGCTCAATATGAGCACTGCTTACCACCCTCAAACTGATGGGCAAACCGAAAGGGTAAATCAGTGTTTGGAAGCGTACTTGAGAAGTATGGTTTTTGACAAGCAAAAAGAGTGGAGTAGGTACCTGTCTCTCGCTGAATGGTGGTACAATACCACCTATCATCGTGCAACCAAGATCAGCCCTTTTGAAGCACTCTACGGTTATCCACCGCAACAATTGGCTTTAGGAAGTGTGCCTAAGAGCCAAGTTGAAGCAGTGAATGCATTCATGAAGGATCGCCAAATTACACTATCACAATTGAAAGAAAATTTGGTAAAGGCTCAAGAAAGAATGAAGTTCTATGCAGATAAGCACCGCAGTGAACGAAAATTCGAAAAGGGTGATTGGGTATATCTTAAATTGCAAGCTTACCGCCAGATATCAGTAGCAGGAACAGGCAATCATAAACTCAACCCGAAGTTCTTTGGTCCTTTTGAAATTTTGAAGAAAATTGGTGCTTGTGCGTACCATCTAAATCTGCCAGCTGGCTCTTCAATACACCCAGTGTTTCATGTTTCGCTGCTCAAAGCTAGAGTGGGCAACAATCAGGCTATCTCTCCAACTCTACCATTACTCGGACCACAACCTGATATCCTTCGATTTCCCCAGGCCATCATAGCTAGAAGAATGGTGAAGAAGAGGAACTCCGCTACAACTCAGATTCTGGTTCAGTGGAGGGGACAAGATGTTGAGGATGCAAATTGGGAGGATTATTCGGAAATGGCTAAAAGATACCCAGATTTCATTCTCGAGGTCGAGAAACAGTTTAAGGAGGGAGGATTGTCAGATAGCGGAGCTAATTTGGGAATGATTTGGGCTGATTTTGAACTGAGCAAAGAATCGGAAGAAGAAGAAGAGGAAGTAACGGTAGCGTCCGTTAAAGAGAGTAATCGCTGACAGTGGGCCATGCTCCGTCTAATGAAGAGTTGTCAGTCTAATAATACTGGATATAGGGTCCCAGTGACAGGCTACAGTATAGTTAGTTAGTCGGTTAGCCAAATAAAAAGAAAAGCTCCAGCGTGGTGCTTAGGTGACAGCTCGTCGTTTGTTTGACGAATCTGTTGCGTAGATAAGTGTAGATTTCAGAATATTGCATCGCCTATAAATAGGCTATAGTTGTACCCATTCAGATTATGAAATGAATAACAAACTTATCCCAATTTTCTCATTTTTACCTTTCCACCATTATCACTGAGCTCAAGCTCAAAGACTGAAATTCGTCCAAGCAGCTGCCTTTTTGGCTCAATTGCGATTTCAGTTAGTATCGTCAGATCAAGGATCTGACAGCATGTCTATAGATTCCCACCATAAATGCATACAAGTGATTGAATGTTGCATGGTGCTTGAAATTTTGGTTTGAATCAGACCTTGTTGGTATTGACTGTTTTTGCCTAATTCGACTCAACCCTAGGTTATGCATTTCACAATTGACCCTCTTATCTGCACTGAAGCATCAATAAAGCTAAATTAATTAAAATGAGGTGGAGTATGGTCAATCTGATATTTCTAAAATACCTTGGTTTACATGCCAAAACCTATTGGTTAATTTCATGGTGCATGAACAAACATTTCTTTTTATTGTATATCATATACTATGTTTATCACAACTTTCACCTCAATTGGGAATCAGAACCGACAATGCTGTCAAAAATCGATTCTCGACTTTATGCAAGAAAAGGGCCAAGGATGAGACCTTGTACAAGGAGAACAATGTGCCATGTGTTAACACGGATAGTGATAGATACTTATTTACAAGAGATAGATTTATATCAGCTGGGATTGATATGTCTTCTCTGCCTGCTAAGAAGATGAGGTAACCAAGACGTGTATGTGTGCATGTTTGTGTTCATTTTATTTTGGAAAGAAAGGGGGGGTGAAGGCTCTGAACTAAATTACTGCTAAACTTAAGAATCTACTAAAATAGTAGAGGGCACCATTTCTGTGTTACTGATACAATGATTTATTTGTTAACTGTCCTGGAATATATTTATGGGACTGGATACTGTACCGGTACAATAAGTACATAATGGTACGTCGGTGCATGATGGTTTACTATGGTACACAACTACCTGGGTACTGATACAATCATCTGAATTTGGGTTACCATGTGGTAATACATGCCACCATACTGATACCGGGGTTCCCAGGATTATTCAGTATTACATGGATTTCTTATTGTACTTCCAATATAGACACAAATTGAACATGGCAGTACATACATTTTGGTATTTCATCAGCAGAAAATCTTATAAGTTTATTAAATTGTGGTTGAATAGGTATGATAACTCAGATTCAAGCGAGAGAATGAAAGCAACCAATAGATTTTTAATTCCTGAAATAACTGAGAAAGAGCAGTTGAGGCAACCCTTGCTAGAGGTCTCTCAAAATGCTGGATACTCGAAGGAACCATCAATCAATGGTGAGTTGCTTCCTTGCAAGTTTTATATGGGATTCTCTTTTTTTCGTTCCTAAAAGAATTTTCTTTATGGGTAATTACACCCATAATTTGTGGCATTTGCAAATAACTGCAACAACATTGCTGCATTTGCAATTGACTGTCAACATTCTTTGGAATATGACCTAAACGCCAAAAATAAGGTTTAATCAAGCAAGAATGACTTGAACTCTCCCCCCCCCCCCCCCCCAACCCACACACACACAAAAAAGGAAAATATATATATTTAATATATATATTTAACACATAAATGAGGTCTTGAATATATATTTAGACATAAGCTAAAACTAGGGTTTCTAGTTGCAACGTAAAAAATCTTAGATTTTTTTTTTTTTGAAGTAAGGTGAGGTGTTGGTTCTAACATGCAAAATAAAAAATAATAATGCCAAAGCAGTTCACATACAATCTGTCCATAACTCTTCTGGTAAGGGACTGTTATTTTATGCATAACAGTTCTAGAGTCTAGACCTTTCTGTTACTTTTACGGTTACATGGAAGTCTGGTTATAATTTGATAATTTTCTGTTTTTGTATTTATGCATTTATAATTGTTGTTGTATGTTTTAAGGCATATCTCTTTGTGTACAGTTTCTGGTGCTGTTGCAAAAGGATGAATCAAAATTGACAGCATTATTGCAACAAGCAGAACTGCTTAGCTCCCTTGCGATAAGAGTTAATACTGAAAGCACGAAGGAGAGCCTTGATGAGGCCTGGAAGGTTTGCCATTTAGTCCTTTTCCTTTTTTATTTGTAAAGATTTAATTAATTTCGATTTTAAGCAGACTACTTTACAGCTAGGCACTCTTAAAAAAAAGATTCAAAAAATGTGGGGAAAAACCAAACGTCCCAAATAATTCTCACAAAAAGATTAAAACAAAAATGACGTTCCAACAGGTGACCACAAATACAGATGACAGGACAGCTTAGAAATCTCGTGCGGACCGAGAGTCAACGAAGATCCACTTTTGATATGAATCATGGAATATCATTGTTCTTTTAATCTTCTTTTCATCTTTTTAGTTCCGTTTGCTTTGTTTTTCTCATAATTAAAATAAGCGTCGACTCAAACGCCAAATTGTTCGACACTGAATCTGGACTTTGGAAGTTCTTTTATTTGCCTAGAATACTCCCTCTTCTGAAAAGAGTTTGCATGCGTGATATGACCGTACCCATATTAGGCACATATCCTCTATAAATATGCATATAATACACATACTATATGTGTGAGACATTCTAGCTGGCACGGTCCATGTAAAAAAAAAAATCACATGGATAGTATCTTACTCTTATCATAAATACTGAATTGACTTTCTTAAGCTCTAATCTTGAGTAAAATTTCAGCAACTGCAAGATCATATGAACCAAATGGAGAAAGTAGCAGTAAAAAAGGAAAAGTCTGATTCGAATTCCATTTTGGATAACCTGAAAAATTTGATTGAGAATCTGAGAAATGGTAAAGAGCCAAACCAGCAAATGGGGCTGCAATTGCAAGAACAATCTACTAAGACCTCTAATTCAAAATCTCTATTGGACACACAAATTCATGCCTCCGGGAGCATGATAGATACACTCTTTGATGATTTGATTAGTATTCCATCCGAAGAGGATCCTATCTCTACGAATGAAGAAGTTGGTCCAGGTATTTTAGCTTGCAGAACTTTAACCAAATTACTATTGTGTTTTTCTGTGCTGTTTTGTTGAGTTCCTATACCCGCCTCACCAATTTGTTTTGCTTTATATATATATATATTTTTTTTGTGCCCTTTCTATGTACAATTATAGTTTGACGATGACCAACACTACTTTATTTTTAAGCGTAATTCAATAATTGTGGGTTGATAAAGAATAAATTGAGGTTGCATGACCATACCATAAAACTGCTGGACAAAGGTTGCCAATTGACCACAAAGCCGTCTTGGGAATTGCTACTTTTGGTTTTCCCTTTACGAGGGAGAATTGTTATGAATCTTTAATTGTTAATTACATATGGTAAAATAATTTTGTAACTGATACCAATGCAGGGGCTTCAATACGATTATCTGAAAAGATGGAGAGAGAAAATGGAAGCAGTAGTGCAAAAAAGGATTTGGCCGATTCAAATTTTGCTTCTCCCAATCAGAAGTTTCCAGCATTTCAATCTCTCGCTGATGCCATTCCAAGTCCCAAATTTTCGGAGAGTGTAAGATCTCTGATTTTCTTTCTACTAAATTTCTCTGACAGTTTGCATGTTAGCTCGTTTAATTTGCATTAGCTATGTTTTTGCAAACAAAAAGCAAGAGGTAAAAGGAATCCAATTACCCATTACTCAAATTAGCTTTTGATTACACTTAATTGGAGACCAAATGGCAAACTTGGCATAAAAAGAAAATAAAGAAGGAAAAATGATTGTCAAACTATATGTTGAACACAACTTACACGTGATACTATCTCCTTGACACAAAATTAATAATCCAATTACCTTGTAATTTCTCAGGAAAGGAAATTCCTTTTGGCTGTGGTTGGGATGTCATCTCCTGTTACAAACACTGGCTGCCCCAAAGATCCATCTTGCAAAAGGGCTCTACTTGATAGCTTCTAAATTGATGGGTTACATATATTACAGTTTTGCACACATGGGTTGTCGCTCACTCCCAAATATCTATAGTTCAGTGTTATTATTAAGTCTAATCGGTGGCTGAAAGGTTCAGCTACCTAAAGTTTCCTTATTGTAGATGGCTGTCAAATATTTATCTTTTGCGTTTATTCTTTATTCTGTTTGTCAGCAGCTGTACATAGGTTGCGCTGTCTTAAACGGTAGAATGGATCTACCCAAAGAAAAGTACATGGATCAACGAGTTTAAAGCTTGGTTCATGGTTGAAAAGTATACAATAAGGAAGTCTTTGATGTGTTGTGTGGTTATGCCTTTGTTAATGGAGGTGTGACTTGTGAGTTAATAGTTTGGTGCGTAATAAAACTAGTTCATAGGTTGTGCTCTCTTAAACGGTAGAATGGATCTACCCAAAGAAAAGTACATGGATCAACGAGTTTGAGGCTTGTGTTCATGGTTGAGAAGTATACAATAAGGAAGTCTTTGATGTGTTGTGGTTATGCCTTTGTTACTGGAGGTATGACTTGTGAGTTAATAGTTTGGTGTGTAATAAAACTAGTTCGTGTTGTGTGGTTTTAGTTGATGTCATGTAGCAACATTTTGTGGCAATAATATATTATTTGTTGTGTTATTACTCTCTTTATATTCAAATATTCAATCCTGTCTGTATAGATTATATTTTATGATTATAATGGTTTTGGAAGTTCTTTAAATGAATTGAGAAGCTTTAAATGTTTCTGGTAGTATAGACTACATCCTCTATAGAATCAGGAATTCAGATCCAGTGCAATTCAAATCCCAAAACGGACCCCCTATATATTCCAAATAGGCACCAAATTAATTTCCCAGCTGTCAGTAGAAGTCAGATACCCAAGGGGATACTCATAGAATCAGATTTGCATTTTTTGAATTCTGTTACACTGTTTGCTGACAATGGGATCATGCAATATGAATTATAAGAGGAAATAAAAAACAGGATCATTTTCTAGCAGAAAATTTATACAACATCAAATGCTCGTAACCCTGACCAGGTCCATAGATCTCATTTGGAAAATTAGCATGGTGCACTGCATCAGGATAGTCCTGTGTTTCTAAGCACAAGGCGTCATGCTGCATGTACTTGGCCCCACCTTTTCCTTCAGTCCCATTGAGAAAGTTTCCTGTGTAAAACTGCACGCCTGGCTGGTTGGCCCACAACTCCATCACGCGCCCGGATCGGCTGTCTTCAACCACAGCCACCTTTCGTAGACCAAGTTCATCTGGGATTGAGTCCACCACGTAGTTGATATCATATCCACCTGCACAAATTTAATTACTTTGGTAACCCCCGGGCATTGGCCAGCTTAACTAGACTATCATGAGTATTTTTTTGTTGTTGTGGAGAAAATAGACTACTATGGGTATTGTTGTTGTAGAAGCCAGGTAAAAGGCGTGTTCTAAATATGATTACTGCTTTTAAGCATTATTAATTGGTAGCCAACAAGAATTTCAATATTTCCTAGTACCTGGAAGTGATTTATTTTTCCTTTTTTTTTTAGGAAATTATACATGCAAAAAAGTTTTGATTTTTTGGGGTGGTTCTTATTGGTGTTGGCTGAACATCTGGAGTTTGCTAATCCAAGCACCATTCAACCATAGGTTGTACATAAGAGGACAAGCACACAGGAATGCACTTATATAAACCCGAATGATTTACTAAAAAATTAAACATCAGGTTCAGCCCATACTGGACTTGGAGCTGTGAGATTGCACTAATCCTTGACAAAAGAAATTAATTATTATTCTTAACTTTTGTTTTAAATGTGGTTCTAACCTTCCACTTGTGAGATCTGGCTGCCAACAGTCACTGGCTTGCGAATCAAATGGTGTATTATCCACAGAAGTAATTTGACCAGTGGGAATGAGTTCAGAGTTAACAGGGGTGATGTGAGATGCAAAAATCTGGACACAGTGATTCAAAATAGTCCCACTGGAATGTCCACCTAGGTTCCAGTATGAATGCTGGGCCAGGTTAATCGGGGTCAGCTTATTTCCCGGCTTGGCATGCATGGTCACGGCCAATTTGTAGTCATGGCTTATTTTGTATGTCACATACACATCGACATCTCCCGGAAAACCTACATGAGAAAGGAAAAAACATCTAGAGAGATCAGATGTGTGTGGTAAGGTGTCGAATAGGTGGATTGTCTTAGGATGGGTTTGCATCTGTTATACTGTGTTTAACTCTCTCAATAAATCAGAACCCACCCATTTACTAGGCAGGTTCTTTATGGATAATTAGAATAGTACTCGATTAAGTACTGAAGAGAGAGAGAGAGAGAGAGAGAGGAAAAAAAAAAGCATTTCAGATTATGGTATGGTACACAATAATTTGCATGTAATACAGAAATAAAGAGGTAATTGAAAAAAGCCTACCTTGTTCTCCGTCAAAGCTGTGATAGTAGAAGGTGATGTAAGGGGAATCACCGTCCACCTTCTCTTTAACGTCCCAAATCACAGCATTGTATCCCCTATGCCCACCTGATTAAGCCATGAATTTATTAGATAGTATTTGTTTGACAAAGATGAGTAATTTACCAGCAAGTGCCAAGTGGAATTGTTCAAATCATAATTTAAACACAATAATTTTCGCTGATCAATTTATGTTTTTTCTGTTTTTTTTTATTTTGTTGTTGACAATTGGGAACAATGTGCAATGTCGATTTCTCAATTGAATCTGTTAATGAATTATAATTGTGATACGGATATTACACGCGATTTTCTTTAGGATTTAAGAAATAATACCGTGAAGACTATTGTTTCCATTATTGCGGTAGAGACGGTATGGTGTCCCATTAATTGTGAAACGGGCACCTGCGATGCGGTTCGCAACC
Organism: Carex myosuroides; assembly: GCA_028015225.1. Taxonomy (NCBI): domain Eukaryota; kingdom Viridiplantae; phylum Streptophyta; class Magnoliopsida; order Poales; family Cyperaceae; genus Carex; species Carex myosuroides. The sequence continues at coordinate 5,775,525 of CM051487.1, read as the reverse complement.
CGACCCACCAATGCTCCAAAATAAGATGTGCCATTCTAAGGAAGATAAAAATAAAAACAATAGAAAAACCCAAAACCTATTAAATTAAAGAAAAAAAACAAGACGGTGACATAAAAAATTGAGCAATGATCCCTTAATTCAAAAATACAACTGATATAAGAGAAAGAAAAAGAACAAAAAATGTTACTGACGACATAGGAACCAATGCTGTCATAACCAAGGACGATATCTGCTAAGTTTCCTGCAAAAGAAACACAACCCAGAAAAAAAAAATTCAGACAGTAGCTCAAATAAAATTCTGATTAGATAATTAGATTGAATGTAATCGAAGTTGTGCTAACCTTTATTATCAGGAACAACTACTGATATAATGGTAGCACCCCAATTAGTAACTTTAATCGAGAAATCTCCCTTTCTTAGTTCATATATCCCCACCAATTTCTTATACTTGGTCGCATCCGATAAACCCGATAAACCCAAAAAAAGAACGAGAAGAGAGAAAAGAAGAATAGATTTGTTTGCCATGATCAGTAACTCGACAACTTATTTTTAGGTGATGGGTCTGAATTTATAAGGAATGAAGTTTATGAGATAAGGATTCAGAAAAAGAGGAGGGTTCAAATGCCTCCATTTTTCATGCCTCCAACAGGCCTCCACTTTTAAAAACTTTAATAATTCAAAATTTAAAACTTAAAAGTCAAAATAAAACCGTTGGATATGATCTATATCATTTTATCAATGTGCTCATAAAAAATTATCATATTTTGATTTTGTTTTTATGTGAATCAATAAGTTGAAAAATCAACGTCTAGAAATTATCCACATTAGTGCGTTTTTTACAAGCTCTTGATGACAACCAAAACAAAATTGAAATGTCATAATTTTTTACACGTGCATAGATAAAATGATTTAGATCATATCCAACGGTTTTATTTTGATTTTTAAGTTTTAAATTTTGAGTTATTAAAGTTTTAAAAAATGGAGACATGGTGGAGGCATGAAAAATGGAGGCATTTGAACCCTCCTCTCAGAAAAAATGGCAACAACTTAAATTGGGTAAGAATAGGAACACTAAAATAAGTTGAAAAATAAAAGAGATACATTTGAGGAAGAGATTGCTTTAGTTTTGTCGTTATCTCCATATCTATAAGACATTAAATGTAGATAATGCACATTCTGACATCCAATCAAACGGGTTTGTAACTGCAGATTCCCGCGTGAAGTGTGCGGAGGTTCATGGTTTTCCTAAATGTTAATATAACCTTGCAAAATAAAAATTTTCATTTCATAGGTTCCTTTGAAAGACCAAGCGGCCAAGCCCTTATAAATAAATGATCTCTCCACGGATTAAATGATACATACTGCACTAAAACTGATTAATGTGAGACAATTCGTTAGACATGATAAATCAGCAATATTTTGCAAATATTATATTCTATATAGAGTAAAAAGTGTTAAATTTTCAAGGTTTTTAGCTGTATCACATTATCTTTGTTTTCATTTATCTATTTTAATGTATTTTTTATTGGATAATTCTTATATCATAATTCTCTTTGAATTTATATTTAAAAGATAAGTATTTTAATATATCTACGATGCAGTATAATTCTTGAAGCAATATAGTTTGTTGTGTTTCTCTGTTGAATTATTGTGTGACTAATCATGTTTGTCATTTTATATATTTTTAATATTTCAAGGAAATATTTATTGAAGTAAAAAAAATTATGAATGAAAAACAAATTTCTATGTAAATATCTTGTTTATTTTTTTCAACAGATATTTTTAATGTAAATTAAAAAAACAATTCTAGTATATAAAGCTCATTACGACGCTGAAGTTAGGGGTGAAAACGGGTTAGATATTATCCGACCAAATCCGAATCCATATTCGAAAATTAGATATGGATATCTGATATTCAAATATCTGTGCGGATAGTGGTACAAATATATTTTTTTAATTTTAATTATCCATATCTGAATAGTAGATATATACCATATAGTTTAATATATATTATAAAAATATTTATGTATATGTTTCCGGATATTCCGATATCCAATCTGTATCCGTATACATACGTCTAATATTCAATCTGTATCCGGAAAAAAAAATGCAGATATGATTTTACCATATGGTTTGTATCAAAGGACGAAGAAAACGATCTAGTGCAATTTAAATTTATCTTATCTTTGTTTCTCCAGCTCATGCTCCCATTTGGTACGAATCGTGTTTTTAATTTTTTTTCAGACAGTTCTAGAGCCCATATCTATGCCCATTTCAGTTCAATCACCTAGCTATCGCCTATCATATCACTCAGGGGCGGAGCTAGACTTGCTGACTATGGGGATCAAATGTGAATGAAGATCAAGCATATAAATTTATTTTTCTACTACGAATGGGATCAATTTCACACTATCCATAATATTTTACTTTAAACTATATTAAAATAAGGTATAAATAAAAAAAATTCAAAATAAATGGGGTTCAGGGGTAGATTCGTCCCTAATATTAATTGACCCCATTCATTGAGGATAGATTCATCCCTGATATTATCATTGGTCGACATAATATGCATAGCTGTAAAAGGAGGATCATAGATAACATTCACATGTAATTGTGACAAAAAGGTATACCCTTCTGGAAATTGGAAGGGTGGATTTGGTATTTCAAGATCTTAGTGGATTGGATTGAGAAGTGCTGCACAGCCCAACCTGTATCATTTATTTTAACTCGGATCGAAAGATGCTCCTCAACATTTCATTTTGAAATACTACTGATAACAACAGTACAAAATGCTAGGGCCGCATGTTTGTCGTGTTTAGTGGTACCTAGCTGGAATCTCGGGGATTTTCTGGTGGGGATTAAATAATACAATTCATTTATGCAGATATAGAAACTTAAAATTTTGAATTTTTTTTTACTGTATTCATGTTGTTGTTTTACAATATTCATCTTCTTATTTTATAATATCTACATGCAGATATAAAAAATTAAACTTTTGAAAAAAAAAAATTGAAATTTTTTTTTTGAAATAAATTTCAATTTTACAGTATTCTTTAGAGCGTTTTATTTTACAGTATCGAAAGAGGCATTTTACAGTGTCAGAGAGCTCTAGAAGTAGTCCCGGGTTAATTGGAAAGCCGTTAGAGAACTTTTAGAAGTAGTCTTAGTGGTCTCGGTCAAAGTTGGCAAGTGGTCCAAGTGAATCTAGTGAAACCGCGTTAGCAACTAACTCTGGGACCACTTTTCAAAAGTCGCGACTTGTGAGAAATTGGGTGCTTATTTTACAGTATCCGTATTGAGGTTTGTAGGATCTAGTATTGTATTTTACAGTATTGTGCTTGTTTGGTGACAGTGGTCCTGGTGACTAACTCTGGGACCACTTTTCAAAAGTCGCGACTTTGCAGAAGATCATGTTCTTATTTTACAGTATTCTTGTTGGGTTTTATAGGTTGCAGTATGCTATTTTTATAGTATCGGTACTAGTTAAATGACAGTTGGGCTTGAGTACAAACCAGATATAAGTCGTTGGGTATAATTAGTCGCTTCCTTAATGTAACTCGGAAAGATTCTGTGTGTACAGCAGACAAAATTTAAAAAAAATTGATAAAGAAGGAGAACTTGTCAAATTTTGAAATTACTAAAAAAATAAATAATTTCGACCATCCAAAAAATTTGGGAGTAATTCTACTATCATGCAGTGACCGGTGTTTTTTTATTTTTTCTATCCCCTTCTATCTCTCTTATTTTTCAACATATTAACTTGTTCTTGTTCCAAAACTTGTAAAATTCAACCGTATATTTAACAAGCTCCAATCTAATAAAAAAATTCAAGAGGCTATGGTAATGTGCATAACACGGGTTGGTTTGTACTACACATCAATATTTTTGTTTTTAAAATTCTAACAATCGATCTGAACCGTTCAACATAGTCTTCGTATGAATATATACTTTTTTAGAATTTTTTTATACCCATCTAAAAATATAGTAAACAAATCTAAAAAATGTAAAATTTAGTTTACATATACATATTTATATGGAGAACATGTTGAACAATTTGGATCGACTGTTAGAACTTTCAAGCTCAAAATTTGAGTCTATAGCGCAGGCTAATATGTGTTATGCATAATACTATATAGCCTCACTCAAAATTTAATGTCCATCTAGACATATCTGTTGGCTGTATGCAATTTCTAATACTTTGTTTGACTAAATTTACAAAACATACACTAATTGAATTTAACATTTTACACAATTTATGAGTTTGCAAGTTCAAAGCTTTAATTACAAGATCTATTGTGAAAGAACCAAAGATAGATTCAGAGCTTTAATTTCAAGATTTATAATGAAAACCAAGATTCATGAAGTGTTGAATTACAAGATTCTTATGATGAACCTGAGAAGTCAACAAGACTTGATGAAACTATAGATTTGTGTAATAATCAAGTAGTTAATTAAAGTATATTTGAGGCTTGTTGATTTCTTGAGCATCCGCCTTAAATAAATATATGGAACCAATTTAAAATGACGAGTCAGAAAGTTCCAGTTTGGTTTCGTGTAAGACGGATGACATCTGTATGGTTGCCTATCAAGTTTTGTGAGACAAATTGTACTAACCGTTCTAAACGGACATAACCGTTTAGGACGGTTAATATTAATTTGAATTATTTTGCGGAAACTTTAACTTCAATATCCATACAGTCCAACCTAATGGGTTTCAAAGAGTTATCATCACTTCAGATTCGCTAAGCTAGCCGCCTCTCACATTTGAAAACGCATTTATTGTGCAACACTTGATAGCTTCCATTGTTGAGTGAACTTAAACTTCAATATCCTCTCAACACTCTCAAATCCACTCGACTTATCTTTTAGGAGATATAGTTTAGTGTCTAGGATTTAGTTCTAGAGTTTTTACATTCCCGCTAGTGTGGTTTGCTTGTAGGGCGCGAAGGAGTACACTAGCTAGAGCATTTCCGCTCACATATATCCATAGTTGTGTGACGATCCCAAGGGACTTTTCAGCTCAAGCTTTTAGGCTCAACTTGCACACGAGTTAGGTCATGACCTTCCACCATTGTTGGGCTCACATGTCACGAGTTGTGTCCTTTCTTTCTGGGTATTAGGAAAGGGGCGCCGACGAGGTTGCTCTATCCCAGATACGTAGACTTTTTACGCGACTTTGTTATCATTTTGCGTGTCAATTGTCTCTAAACTCTACTATATTTACTTGCACACGCTTGTTTGACGTGTTAGTTTAGAGGGATTAACCGAAAAACATCTAAGAGTCTTTGAGACTCTCTTGAAATCCCTCTAAGTGTCGTTAGGGACTACAATATCAAGGTGTCAAATTTACGTAACAAGCTCCAATATAAAGGTTTTAAATTTTTTGTTAAGAAGTGCCAACTCAATTAGAGTCTAAGTAGTAACCTTGTATTAACAAGTTTTAACCCACTGCATTCAAATGTCACCCTTAGCTAAGTGAAAAATATAAATTACATTTCATGATTCACGATAGATACCTAAAGTATTGGTTTTATAATTTTACAAGAACTAACCAAGTTTGAGAAAATGTACTAATTTTAGTAATTTTAGTAAGTTTGTGAAAAAAAATCGGCCGATGATGGATATAAAAACAGAGCAGTGTGATTCTGCAATTGAAGGAGAAAAATAAAAGATAAAAAGTCAACTCGCAGAAGTTGCAAAGTCATGATTAATGGGTAAAGGTTTTAACAAAGTAATTTTGACTTCATACAACGCATGAATGGCCTACGGGCCATGTAAGAACCAAAAAAAAAAAAATATACAACGCATGAATCATATGTGTTTTGATTTTATGATCCGTGCGCTGCATAAAGTCAAAACAGCTCTGTTAAAATCTTTACCCTTATTAATTCATTTCGGTTAGAATGAATACACATATGTTATATGTACAGAAGGTTACTAGGAAGTTTTTATTTATTTTGAGAAAAGAGAAGCCTGCAAAAAAGGTTAAAATCGTCAGCAATCCAAAAGTTTATTTATGAAATGATGATTACACAAATTGAACAAGGACAAAAGAAGTAACCACCATAACTACTTTTACCGTACTAATCATTAATAGAGAGGTTTTCATTATTCTAATCAATGGAACATGCAAATGCAACTTCATTTTTTTACAGAGGGATAAGAGCTACGGTTCCTCTGTTGCAAGTACAGAGCCCCATTCAAGCAGAGACTAAACTATATATTAATGATTAGTACGGTATTATAGTATTTAAGTACTAAATTATGTTACTAAATATGAAGTTGTATTATTCATAATTTAGACTATAAAACTAAAAATATAGATTGTATTAGAAATATCGATATTATGATTTATCAGTCACTATAAAAATTTGATGTGTAGTAAATTATTAAAATGCAATGTGAACAAAAAAATTGTTTAAGTACGCTACACAATTTTCGAATGTGCATTACGACCTTTTTATACAATGATGCAGATATTTATCAGAAACTGTTGAGAGAAAAAAATGAACATCTTGCCAAACTTGGGTAGGTGATATCAAATAATGGGTAGGGTGCTAGGGATATGAATGTAATACACGGACTCTGTAGATTGGTACTTTCTGTTAATATAAATAGGTGATATTGCTGTACTACTTTCATCCAAGAATAAAAGTAGTATTATTCATCCTGAGGTATTGTTTGGAATGTGAAAGGTTATGGGTTTGAAATTTAGAAATTATTTGTTGTAATAACAATGATATTAAATAGTTAAGTGACTTGCTTTTCAATTTTCACTAAAAAAAATACAATAGCATTTAGAAGGATGGAATTGGATTTTGCTCGAAGAGCTTTGGACCAATTTTATCCAAAGCCAAATCTAAACTATACATTCTATATGCATTGAGATTCGTGAAAATAAATTTAGAATTTAATAAATTTAAACATATCGGTTAATCTAAACCGTCATAACGAATTTTGACGTAGATCAGATGTATTAGGTCTGGCTTTAATTTGAATCAACATTTGTCCAAAGCCCTTTAAACAGAAAGCAGAAAGATATCAAGCCACAACTTTCAGCATTTTATGCTTATTTGCAAATTGAGTTGCTTGTAATATAGCAGATATTACTTGATAATATATTAGTTTCACAATTTTGTAACTATGCTAAAATAATGATTATAATCTTCAAATCTAACTGATATGTTGCGACTTATACCTTACATATCATATACTGATATACATGAAAAAAAAATAATGCAGAATTTTATTTGTTTCAAATAATTTAAATTTAATGCTTTTTTAATGAAGTTTCGAATGACACTTAATATAAGGGGGCTTGTTAATCCTGACATTCATTTTGCAGAATTTGAATAGGTATTTCTTTACAGAAAAGTAAAAGTCATCACTTTTTGTGTTAAGCCTATGGTTTAAAATACATTTAGATTACATATAATCTAATCGATAATAATTACAAGGCTAACTAACAGTATGCCTACATTTTTTTTTACTTGATTTTAAAGGAGAAAAATGTGTTGTCAAGATATTCCAAATCTAATTAAGTTGATGTGTTGTCTTAGATATTCCAAGTCTCTATTAAAATCTTAAAAGTGGAGAGATATGAGACATGCTCCATAGATAAGCATTGGAGAACCGGAAAGAAACAAATTTTTGTGTGTTTTATACGGAGAAAAAATTATCCTATTACATCGAGTAAAATCGAAGTAGAGGCAGAACCAACATGATGTGACATAATTTTATTATTATTTTGAAGAGAAAGTTTACTTTTATAATTAATTTTTATATTGGTATAGTTCTACAAACATTTTTTATAAAAAATTTGGGCCGGAGAGAGTCAAGTGCCCCACCATACTGTTCCAAATCGGAACATGCGATTAAAATGAACATTTCAAATTTATATAAAAAAGCATCCCTAAATTTTAAATCAGATCGATCCGCTCCATTTTTTGTTTTTAAATTGTACGTTCTGAATTAGAATAACAAGATTCTACCTTTCCTTTAGAAAAGTAGCAGATACTAACATTTATCCATTTATTTCTACTATTGGGTCCGAGAGTAGACTAATAATAGTAAATATATTGCTATTAGAAGTTGCTTTTATGCTTCTTGTGTAACAATGAGAATTTGGATTAAGTGGGGTCCAGGGCAGATTCAAGAATTTCAGTATGGAAACAAAAAAATGCGAATTGGGTTTAAACTCATTAATTAGCTAATTGAGTACTAGATAAAAAACAATGCTATAATTTATAATTTTCAAAACTCTAATTTATAATTTTCAATGGTCTAACTTGTAATCAAAATTACCAATTAGAATTTAAAAAATTTATTTTAATTTTAACTCTAATTACAAATAAGAATTCCAAAAGGAGGTAAATAAAATTTCAAGAGGAGGGAGACAAAGTTGGTATGGATCTATAGATCTCTATAAAAAATTCAAAAGATAGAGGTAGACAATTTCTCCCGACCCTTACTGGGTCCGACAATGAGTGAGGTATCATAAGGTGTGGAGTGAGATCTGAATTGTTCATTTTAATTTGATACAAATTTTAATGTGATGTAAATCAAAGACAGTTCCGTATAAAATTTAACTCAGTTGCGACTCACTCTAGTATCACAAGGAATGTGCACTCGTAATAATAATAATAATAGAGATTGGAATATGAGAAGTTGTTTAGTTTACTCGATTTTTCGAATTTTAATACGTATTACTTGAGACTTGAGAGTGAAACTTTCCACCTGTATGTCTTTTTTATAAAAAAATTTTGAAAAAAAAAATATTTACATAAATTTGGCATTATTAAACGTTAGCTACTAACGGAAACTGATCCATCGATTTGAAGGTCATATCTCAAGTCCTTAACGATTCGTTGCATAATCTAAACGATTGAATGTGCCACAATAAATCCTTGATGAGAAAAGGATGGAGAAAAAGAGGAGACAGAGTAGCCATGTTGTGGAGGGTATGAATTTAAAAAAAAATTATATATATATATATATATTATGAGGAGGGTTCAAATGCCTCCATTTTTCATGCCTCCACCATGCCTCTATTTTTAAAAACTTTAATAATTCAAAATTTAAAACTTAAAAATTAAAATAAAACCGTTGGATATGATCTAAATCATTTTATCTATGCACGTGTAAAAAATTATGACATTTCAATTTTGTTTTGGTTGTCATCAAGAGCTTGTAAAAAAACATACTAATTTGGATAATTTCTAGACGTTGATTTTTCAACTTATTAATTCACATAAAAACAAAATCAAAATGTGATAATTTTTTTATGAGCACATAGATAAAGTGATGTAGATCATATCCAACTGTTTTATTTTGACTTTTAAGTTTTAAATTTTGAGTTATTAAAGTTTTTAAATATGGAGGCATGGTGGAGGCATGAAAAATGGAGGCATTTGAACCCTCCTCATATATTATTAGGAAGAGGTTTTGGGGGTCACATGAAACGGCGGCCAAAGTCGCCGACATTTTTATTAATATCCAAAGTTTAATACAAATTATTAATTATACCCGGAACTCAACTCAATATCGATATATACCCAAGCCGGCCATTTTCTGGCTGGCTATGTTCCTTCCCTAAGCCGGCCAGAAAATGGCCGGCCGTGTACCTTTTTTTTTTTTTTTTTTTTTTTTAGAGAGAGACTATGAAGATCAAAATATTGAAATCTAACTCTGAAATACGATAAATTTTTGTTTAAATTATTTGTTATATTACTTCTTTGATGTATAATTAGCATATTTATACTAAAATACGATAGATTAATTGAAATTATGTTGAATAACACTAAATTATGTTAAATTACGTTAAATTACATTAAATTACGTTAAAATACGGTAAATTACGCTAAAATACGATATGAATAAGGACGATATCTTCACTTAAAAGGAGAAAAACAACGATGAAACTTCAAACGGTCATAAAACGGCGCTCGAGTGTCCGATTTCAGCAAATGAGCACTTTTCGGAAAGCTTGCGAAAATGCGCATGCGTCTGTGCCTGCTACGTTGGATTCCGAAATTCAGAATCGCCAAAAAACAAAGAGAAGAGCCTCAAAACTTGAGTTGAAGTTTCCGATTAAGATTTTCATTTCTATCATTCAATCCAAGTAGCTCAGTAAATTAGTTACATAATGAACTTGCAGATTACCAATTTTACTATTTTTGGAATTTTTTTACTATTTTTTATGATTCATGAAAGATGAGCAAAATCAGTCTACTATAGCGTAATTTTGTGTAGTTTAGTGTTTTTTTTACTGTATTTCAGCATAATTAGTGAAGTTATTGTAATTTAACGTAATTTAGTATAATTGAACATAATTTATTATAATATAGTGTAATTCAACATAATTTCAAGTATTCTAGCGTATTTTAGTATAAATATGCTAATTATACATCAAAAGAAGTAGAGGAGGGATCAAGTTACAACAACTATTTTTTTCATTTTCAAAGTCCAAATCGTCGATCCAAACCGTTCAACATGATTATCTAAATAAAATGTGCTTGCAGATCAAATTTTACATTTTTTTGAATTTTTTTACTATTTATTAAGATGGTACAAAATTCAATAGTCTGAATATGACTATTTTTTGTAAAATACTTAATAAATAGTAAACAAATTCAAAAAAATGTAAAATTTGATCTGCAAGCACAGTTTATTGTGGATATCATGTTGAACGGTTTGGATCGACGATTTGGACTTTGAAAATAAAAAAAATAATTGTTGTAATTTGATCCCTCCTCAAAGAAGTAATATAACAAATAATTTAAACAAAAATTTATCGTATTTCAGAGTTAGATTTCAATATTTTTGATCTTCATAGTCTCTCTCTAAAAAAAAAAAAAAAAAAAAAGCTACATGGCCGGCCATTTTCTGGCCGGCTTAGGGAAGGAACATAGCCGGCCAGAAAATGGCCGGCTTGGGTATATATCGATATTGAGTTGAGTTCCGGGTATAATTAATAATTTGTATTAAACTTTGGATATTAATAAAAATGTCGGCCAAAGTCGTCACCTAATTACTTAATTAACGCAAAGAAACAGCAAAGCCTAACTGTTCATTAGCCTTTGCTTAAGAAGCCCCATGTGATGCCAACCTTTTATTCTATATTCTCTTGTTACAAAGAATATTGAATTAAGCAGGCATGTTATCTCAAAGAAAAAATAATAGTAGTTATCTTTTAAAGAATCCTGATTATCCTGTTCTCAGAAATTAATTTTCTAATTATTTATCACAAGGACCAGCCATGTTATTTACAAATTGGAGGAAGAATTAGGATCTAATTAGGTGAGTGAATGAAGGAGAAAGACTTCATTGCAATTCATTTTTGCCATAAGATCATTTTATTTTCATAAATTAAGAGCCATTTGATTAAAAACTTGAAGATCAAAATAAACATCCAAACCAACTAAACAAGGGATGTTTTAAGTTGATTGTTATCGTAGATTCAACTGAGAATAATTGAAAACAAATTAGGATTAATTCCAACCCAAAATCAGCAATTACCCATTTTTTAGAGGAAAGACTCAAAGTTCATTTGTCATAAACTTCAAAAAAGTACTGAATTTTAAATGTGTGACCTTTTATATAATAATATAGTCTTGAACGATAGTGATAAACGTAATTCCCACAAGCAATATAACTTGAGTAAGGTTAAATGTCTCATTGTTTTGGTGCCTCAATCATGCCTCGCATTCTTATATCCGTTTGCAAAGTTCAAATAGTCAATCTGAACCGCTTAACATGATTTCTGTATTAAAATGTGCTTAGAGAGACCAAATTTTATATTTTTTGAATTTTTGTATTGTTTAGATAGGTAAAAATCATTGTTTTTGGATGGTTCAGAATCTTCTGAATAACAGTGGTTTTGTACCTATCTAAAATGCAGTAAAAACAATTCCAAAAAAAAAACAAAAAATTTGGTCTCCAAGCACATTTGGATATGGAGATCTTGTTAAGCAATTCAGACTGACTGTTTGAATTTTGAAAAGGAAGATAAAAATTATGAGGCATGATTGGGGCACGAAAACTATAGGACATTTTAACTCTACTTATATAACTGTTATATGATAAAATAGAGAAATACTGTTATACTAATCTATTATGTATAACCCGTACCTTGATCCAATCTAATATAAAGATTTCTGGGAGCTGCATTTTAGAATTTGAATCAGAATATAGCAGTCATTTAGATCCTATTTTAGTGAAAAAAATGTTCCGACTTCACAGTAAAGACTTGATGCCACGTGGAATAATTCTCTTTGTACGCAGTGGTCATGTATTTCCTTTTTTTTCTTTTTCTTTTTTGGCAAAGTACCCGTAGGCTTGTCATGTATTTCCTGTTGCTCAAGGGCTTCAAAACAGAAAACAAAACGCAAGACCAAACAAATATTATTCACTTATCCTAATCAGGCTTTATATCAGACGTGAAATTCATTTTTCTCAAGTAAAAAATTGGGCTTGTTGTATTTTACAAATATAATTGACCATTTTATGCTTGATTTCTATCGGACCATGTTTATCTTTGACATAAAGAGGCCCAATAATCTGCACTAATTGTCAAAAATTGTATGCATGATTCCGCTCCACTTGGCACAAGGCCCATTGGGCCATTTTATAAGATGAGCTGAAGAAATCACATATCGTCTTTTTCATCAGCCACACTTCAACAACACCTATCCATGTTGTTATACAAGAAAATTAGTATTTCAATTGGTATTGGATAATTTTTGTTGTAATCGCATGAAACCTATAATTAGATATCTGAAGGTAGAATTAACATTTAATTTTGAATCTTCTCATTGTCGCTAACTAATTACTAAATGTTCTAAACCATTTACCTGTATGTTCTTGTTTAATGCATCTCTCTTTATCTATGTAGCAAATATTTCTGTCAAATTCACAGCCAAAACTTTTATATTGTGTTCATACATAAAATTCTGTTGATCTAAATTTCATATTCAATACCCAGTCAAATCCCTCTTTATCTGAGTCAATGCAGGTTTTAAAACACATATATTTGGAATTAAGGCGAGGTATTTGTAAAACTGATACCAGTTCAATACCTGTCCCAGTAAAGTATTGATACGCCTCAGGTTGATTGGAACCTTTCTAAGGTTGATGAATTTCAGGTAAAATGTGCAAACAATTTTATAATATCGTTATATTGGAGGGACTACTGGTCAAACTGCAAGTTATAATGTGCAAACTTAGTACGATATTAACAAAAGAAATTTAATAAATATAGATGAACTTTTGCAATTAACACATTCATCCTAATTTAAAAATAATAATAAATAGATGAAATGATCATTGATCATTTCCTTTTGATTGTGCTTGCGATGTCATCTCCTGTTACAAACACTGGCTGCTCTAAAGATCCGTCTTTCAATTGAAGGGTTACATATAGTACAGTTGTGAATATAGGGTTCTGTATTGCCAAAATATCTATAGTTCAGTGTTGTTATTAAGTCTAATAGGTGGCTGAAAGGTTTAGTTACCTAAAGTTCCCTTATTTATATTTTTTGTTTTGTTTGGGCTACCTGGTGGATGTCAAATTTGTGTGTTGTGTTTATTCTTTGTTCTGTTTGTCAGTAGATATACATAGGTTGTGCTCTCTTATAAGGTAGAATGGATCTACCTAAAAAAAAGTACATGGCTCAACGAGTTCTGAGGCTTTGTTCATGGTTAAAAAATATACAATAAGTCGGATGTGTTGGAGTTATCGTTTGACGTGTAATAAAACCAGTTCGTGTTGTGTTTGGTTTAAGTTGATGTGATGTTGTAACATTTTGTGGCAATATAATATACTATTTGTGTGTTGATACTCTCTTTATTTTTAAATATTCAATCCCATTATTCTATCGGAAGTTATTTACATGAATTGAAAAGCTTCGAATGTTTTTGACAGTATTAGACTACATCCTCCACAGAATCGGATGTGCATTTTCTGAATTCTGTTACACTAATTGTTTACAATGACTGTATGAGATCATGCAATTTTCTTAACTGTGCAGTTTTTAGTTTCTGACGCAGTTCTCAAAAAATTCTAAAAAAATATTGGTCTCCAAGCACATTTAATGTAGAGAATATATTGAACACTTCATATCGACTATTTGAACTTTAAAAATGCAAAAATAACTTGTTGTAAGCATATGCTCTCAAAAGTGTATATATGTAAAATTATAAGTTAATTTTATTGAAAATATTAAATGAATTTAGGGATTTAGGAAGGCCAGGACTTTAAATTCTAATTCTATTATTTTTTCTGACACAAATAAGAAAGAAAAAAGTTAAATTTACCAAGATCATAATTTAGTTGTCCGGTTCTAAAAAGGGCTGGATTTTTAATCTTGTTCTTAACTCTTGTTTTTTTTAACATAAAAGAGAAGGACCAAATTTTCAAATAGCGGCACTTGAAGGACTGAAATTCTAAATAACGGTCATTGAATGGCTCAAAATTTTGTAGAGGGCTAACTTTCTTTTTTTTCTAACACAAAATATATATTGGGTCGGAATTTTAAAATTTGGTCTTTCCAAACCTAAATTTTATTTAGTGTTTTTCAAAAGGTATAATTTAGAATTTTATATTTTTAATAAAAAATATTATATTATTTAATAATAAATTTTGTTTAATTTTTTTTTCTAAAGGTTGTAATTCTTTTTTTTTTTGGCGCGGATCCGCGGAGGGCATTTTCATTAATCAATGGGGTGTCGTTTTGTATCTATAAATAAATCCCCGTGCAAAGGAAATAATTTTATTCACGAGCGAAATAAAGTTTTATGGTTGCTTGATTTTATCAGCATGCAAGGTGGAGCGTGGTAATAAATAAATACTAATTCATACTAGCAAGCACCTTGATGAAAAGCATGAATTAAGCATTTAGCTTACCAAAAATATACAGTCTTTCTCCGATCATACATGAATGCACCTGCTGGTGAAATTTTAATGTGCCCACTGGATGGACGGATTTATGATTTTCGTCTGAGGGGACAATAAAAAAGTGAATCAATTTAAATAGTTAATTGGGTTTAAACTCATTTGTTAATCGAGTACTAGATAAAAACAATATTCTAATTTGTAATTTTTAATATTTTGACTTCTAATTTTCAACACTTTAACTTTAATTCTAATTACCAATTAGAATTCAAAAAATGTATTCTAATTTTAATCCGAAATTTAACCATAATACAAATCAGAATTTCAGAAGGGAGCAAATAAAATTCCAGGAAGCAAAGTTGATCTGAGCCTATAGATCTCCATAAAAATTCAAAACCCGAGGGGGCCGTTGATCTTGATTCTTTTAGATTAATTAAATATATATATTTGATTACAATAATTTGAAAAGACTGTAATCAAATTTCAGATTGTATGTAAAACTACGCTCGACTACATGTATCCACTTCGTTATGGCATGTCATAAGAAGGGAGGCTATAGTACTTTGCAATGCGCAGATTGGTCTGTGTTGTATATCAATATCTCAATATTTAAAGTTCAAGCAGTTGATTTAAACCACTCAATGTGATTTTCGTATTAAAATGTTACACATTTTAGAATCTTTTTACTATTTTCTTAGATAGATGAAAAATCACTACTTTCGAATGGTATGGAATCTTTAGATTGGGTGATTTTCTACCTATCTATAAAAGTAATAAAAATATTCTAAAAAATTGTAAAATTTGACCTCCAGATAAATTTTCATATAAATATCATGTTGAATGATTTGAATTGCCTGTTTGAACTCTAAGAATGAAGATATAAATTTATATCACATACTTATGTGTGTATTGCAAAGTATCATAGCTTCACTCATAACATAAGTTATGAAATAATGTTTGTATTAATTTTTTTTTAGCATCTTTCGAAATTCGAACTTTTTTTAATTTCAAAAATTTTATGTGCACTACGTTATTTATTCCATATTATATATGAAAAATTATACACTTTTCTGTTTCGTGAAAATAACCAATTATTTAATATATTATTTGTATTATGAAAGCAGCAAACAATTTTTGAATTAAACCCATATATTAAATCTTGCTGAATTATTTCCAAATATAGCTACATATGAACATGTGTAATTAATGAAACATTTTTTTTCTTCTATAAGAAACTTGAGAGCATAGTGATAAGTATCAGAATAATATCCATATTATTTTTTTCCTTGCCTCCTCAACATATTATTTGTCTCGTATTATCATTAAATTTTGAAACTTTTTATTTGTTTTGAAAGAACAATATTTTGATACATTATTTGTATTATTACATGAGTTGGGCTATGGTACTTCGCGAAGTAAAACGAGTGTTTTACTTCACGTTTATATCTTCAATTTGAAACTTTAAAACGTCGATCCGAATCGTTCAAGTTGATCTCCATATTAAATTGTGCTTGGAGACCAAATTTTACATTTTTTGGAAATTGTTTACTATTTCTTTAGAATTTTTGAAAATCGCTGTTTTTCAAAAAATCCTGGACCATCAAAAACAACAATTTTCAAAAATTCTAAAGAAATAGTAAAAAATTTCCAAAAAAATGTAAAATTTGGTCTCCAAGCACAATTTAATATGGAGATCAATTTGAACGGTTCGAATCGACATTTTAAACTTTGTAATCGCAAGATATGAGCGTGAAGTAAAACATTCGCTTTACATCGCGAAGCACCGTAGCCCAACTCTTATTACATAACAAATTATTTTAAATTACAACAATATTATATTTGAACATTACCTAATTGCAAATTTCTTACCAGGCTTAATCAGTTGATACTTGATAGCTGGCGCCTGGGCCTGGCTACACTTAAACACACAGATAACTACACCAATTTCTATGTGCAGAGAATCCGTATCGAAAAGCCACTTCACACAGTCACACTTCAGTACTTCACTGATTCACTCCATGGAATTAATATACTTTTGTTGTCGCTAAAGAGGAAAATAAACCAAAAGACCAATTCACAAGAGCTGACGCCATATTTTAATTCCCCCGCAAGCACAACCATCGCACTCATCTTTTTCAGTCTCCCTGTGTTCCCACTCTTCTCTCTTATTCTCTTCTCCATTTTTGAAAGCCTCTCTTATTCGCGCTCTCCGTACGAAACCCTAACCACCCACCCCTTCGGCGAGTACCGTTCCAATTCCCATTCCAATCCTTTTTTTTTCGTATAATGTGGGTGGTCGAGAATGGAGGGATCCGACGTAGCTCTAGTTTCTAGCTCAGATGCTCCCGAAAAGAAGGATCGACACGTCGTCACCTGGACGACTCAGGTTAGATTTCGTTAATCTTTTCGTGTAATTCGTGCTCGTTTTATGTATGGCTTTGATTAACCAAGAATTGCTACTATTTAGGTTTAATTCGTTAGTAGTTGTATTAATTTCTTGAAATTTAGACGATTTCTTGAACGGAAGGATTTTTGTTGTAGAAATTTTGTGATTTTTTCTTAGATTCATAAATTTATGCAGATATCCCCTTTTATTATTGTTATAATTTGACAAATCAGTTGAAAATGTTGAATTTGGTCAATTATTCTTCACAGCTTCACGCTATAAGAGTTTGACTAAGTTTCAATTAATAACTAAGATAATTTTAAAATAATATTGTACACTGTTGAAACTAATTGAGTTCATTCTTGCAATGTTCTTTATGTTTTTTATAAAGCATACACTTGAAAAGCCAAGATTTAAATGTTCATGCTCCATAGGTGATTATGATAATTTCCGTCTTTCACCTAGGAATTCTTTGCGGTCAAACCTTGGAGTGTTATAAACACGGTTTCTATTAACGCCGTCATATAAAATAGTATCTTTTCCATGTGCAATTCATTCTTTCTTGAAATTTCAAAACAACATTAGATTTTCTATAGATTCCTACGATGTATGGCACCATATTTAACATTTAACTACTGCATAGTATGCATTTGTTGACGTTAACCCAGCTAATTAAGATGATTTCTCATGTGACTATTGTTGTATGTTCAGAAAAGAATTCTGAAGGATGATTTTTTTGTTTTTCATGTGAATTTCTTGTAGGAGGACGATCTGCTTCGGGAGCAGATTGCACTTCTTGGAACAAACAAGTTTGTCTTGATCTCTTCTATTATTGTTTCCTTTTTTATATATATATAGTTTTCCTTTATTTATACTATCAATTTTGCTTTAGTTGTGACTTAACCGCAAAGTTTTTATTTTAAATTTCAGCTGGACCAGTATTTCGTCTAAATTCAAAGACAAGACAAGTCGGCAATGTCGTAGAAGGTATGTTGAACTGTCTTGTCAGATTTTGGTTGTATGTTGATATGTTATCATAGTGGAGGTATTGTCTTTATTGTTACCTGCACTGGTTTGATCAATACTTCATCTTTTGAGTTAGCTTTGGATCATGTTTTGCTGCAGAGATAATTGAAAATGTGCTTATTTTGGTTTTTAATTAAGGCTGATTGAAGCTTAAATTAATGTAGTCTGCTCCAAAATTGAAATACATAGGCAAATTACAATGCAGATTTCAATATAAGAGACCCAGTAAGGACCACCATTTTTAAGTTGAAATTTGAGGCTTAAAGGAGATATTCATATGAAATAATAAGAATATTTTATTTGGAGTAACAGGTGGTATACCTACTTGAATTCTGAGTGCAAGAAAGGAGGCTGGTCAGCTGAAGAGGACATGCTTTTATGCGAGGTACAAATTTGATTTAGTAATGCATATCACAGTTTTAGTTCCGGAAGTGAATATATGGGAGAATCTAACTTACTATTAGAATTGAATATTCACTTCTTTTGGTGTGTTATATACTATGTGACAAATGTCCTGCTTACGAATAAAGTTGAGCTCATTTTATTCTTTGTTAATTAATAGGCCCAAAAGATTCTGGGAAATAGATGGACTGAGATTGCAAAGGTTGTCGCCGGCAGGTACTTTATTTATCAGAATATGCTAGCATGTCTATAGATTCCCACCATAAATGCATACAAGTGATTGAATGTTGCATGGTGCTTGAAATTTTGGTTTGAATCAGACCTTGTTGGTATTGACTGTTTTTGCCTAATTCGACTCAACCCTAGGTTATGCATTTCACAATTGACCCTCTTATCTGCACTGAAGCATCAATAAAGCTAAATTAATTAAAATGAGGTGGAGTATGGTCAATCTGATATTTCTAAAATACCTTGGTTTACATGCCAAAACCTATTGGTTAATTTCATGGTGCATGAACAAACATTTCTTTTTATTGTATATCATATACTATGTTTATCACAACTTTCACCTCAATTGGGAATCAGAACCGACAATGCTGTCAAAAATCGATTCTCGACTTTATGCAAGAAAAGGGCCAAGGATGAGACCTTGTACAAGGAGAACAATGTGCCATGTGTTAACACGGATAGTGATAGATACTTATTTACAAGAGATAGATTTATATCAGCTGGGATTGATATGTCTTCTCTGCCTGCTAAGAAGATGAGGTAACCAAGACGTGTATGTGTGCATGTTTGTGTTCATTTTATTTTGGAAAGAAAGGGGGGGTGAAGGCTCTGAACTAAATTACTGCTAAACTTAAGAATCTACTAAAATAGTAGAGGGCACCATTTCTGTGTTACTGATACAATGATTTATTTGTTAACTGTCCTGGAATATATTTATGGGACTGGATACTGTACCGGTACAATAAGTACATAATGGTACGTCGGTGCATGATGGTTTACTATGGTACACAACTACCTGGGTACTGATACAATCATCTGAATTTGGGTTACCATGTGGTAATACATGCCACCATACTGATACCGGGGTTCCCAGGATTATTCAGTATTACATGGATTTCTTATTGTACTTCCAATATAGACACAAATTGAACATGGCAGTACATACATTTTGGTATTTCATCAGCAGAAAATCTTATAAGTTTATTAAATTGTGGTTGAATAGGTATGATAACTCAGATTCAAGCGAGAGAATGAAAGCAACCAATAGATTTTTAATTCCTGAAATAACTGAGAAAGAGCAGTTGAGGCAACCCTTGCTAGAGGTCTCTCAAAATGCTGGATACTCGAAGGAACCATCAATCAATGGTGAGTTGCTTCCTTGCAAGTTTTATATGGGATTCTCTTTTTTTCGTTCCTAAAAGAATTTTCTTTATGGGTAATTACACCCATAATTTGTGGCATTTGCAAATAACTGCAACAACATTGCTGCATTTGCAATTGACTGTCAACATTCTTTGGAATATGACCTAAACGCCAAAAATAAGGTTTAATCAAGCAAGAATGACTTGAACTCCCCACCCCCCCCCCCCCCCCCCCCCCCCAACCCACACACACAAAAAAAGGAAAATATATATATTTAATATATATATTTAACACATAAATGAGGTCTTGAATATATATTTAGACATAAGCTAAAACTAGGGTTTCTAGTTGCAACATAAAAAATCTTAGATTTTTTTTTTTTTTGAAGTAAGGTGAGGTGTTGGTTCTAACATGCAAAATAAAAAATAATAATGCCAAAGCAGTTCACATACAATCTGTCCATAACTCTTCTGGTAAGGGACTGTTATTTTATGCATAACAGTTCTAGAGTCTAGACCTTTCTGTTACTTTTACGGTTACATGGAAGTCTGGTTATAATTTGATAATTTTCTGTTTTTGTATTTATGCATTTATAATTGTTGTTGTATGTTTTAAGGCATATCTCTTTGTGTACAGTTTCTGGTGCTGTTGCAAAAGGATGAATCAAAATTGACAGCATTATTGCAACAAGCAGAACTGCTTAGCTCCCTTGCGATAAGAGTTAATACTGAAAGCACGAAGGAGAGCCTTGATGAGGCCTGGAAGGTTTGCCATTTAGTCCTTTTCCTTTTTTATTTGTAAAGATTTAATTAATTTCGATTTTAAGCAGACTACTTTACAGCTAGGCACTCTTAAAAAAAAGATTCAAAAAATGTGGGGAAAAACCAAACGTCCCAAATAATTCTCACAAAAAGATTAAAACAAAAATGACGTTCCAACAGGTGACCACAAATACAGATGACAGGACAGCTTAGAAATCTCGTGCGGACCGAGAGTCAACGAAGATCCACTTTTGATATGAATCATGGAATATCATTGTTCTTTTAATCTTCTTTTCATCTTTTTAGTTCCGTTTGCTTTGTTTTTCTCATAATTAAAATAAGCGTCGACTCAAACGCCAAATTGTTCGACACTGAATCTGGACTTTGGAAGTTCTTTTATTTGCCTAGAATACTCCCTCTTCTGAAAAGAGTTTGCATGCGTGATATGACCGTACCCATATTAGGCACATATCCTCTATAAATATGCATATAATACACATACTATATGTGTGAGACATTCTAGCTGGCACGGTCCATGTAAAAAAAAAAATCACATGGATAGTATCTTACTCTTATCATAAATACTGAATTGACTTTCTTAAGCTCTAATCTTGAGTAAAATTTCAGCAACTGCAAGATCATATGAACCAAATGGAGAAAGTAGCAGTAAAAAAGGAAAAGTCTGATTCGAATTCCATTTTGGATAACCTGAAAAATTTGATTGAGAATCTGAGAAATGGTAAAGAGCCAAACCAGCAAATGGGGCTGCAATTGCAAGAACAATCTACTAAGACCTCTAATTCAAAATCTCTATTGGACACACAAATTCATGCCTCCGGGAGCATGATAGATACACTCTTTGATGATTTGATTAGTATTCCATCCGAAGAGGATCCTATCTCTACGAATGAAGAAGTTGGTCCAGGTATTTTAGCTTGCAGAACTTTAACCAAATTACTATTGTGTTTTTCTGTGCTGTTTTGTTGAGTTCCTATACCCGCCTCACCAATTTGTTTTGCTTTATATATATATATTTTTTTTTGTGCCCTTTCTATGTACAATTATAGTTTGACGATGACCAACACTACTTTATTTTTAAGCGTAATTCAATAATTGTGGGTTGATAAAGAATAAATTGAGGTTGCATGACCATACCATAAAACTGCTGGACAAAGGTTGCCAATTGACCACAAAGCCGTCTTGGGAATTGCTACTTTTGGTTTTCCCTTTACGAGGGAGAATTGTTATGAATCTTTAATTGTTAATTACATATGGTAAAATAATTTTGTAACTGATACCAATGCAGGGGCTTCAATACGATTATCTGAAAAGATGGAGAGAGAAAATGGAAGCAGTAGTGCAAAAAAGGATTTGGCCGATTCAAATTTTGCTTCTCCCAATCAGAAGTTTCCAGCATTTCAATCTCTCGCTGATGCCATTCCAAGTCCCAAATTTTCGGAGAGTGTAAGATCTCTGATTTTCTTTCTACTAAATTTCTCTGACAGTTTTCATGTTAGCTCGTTTAATTTGCATTAGCTATGTTTTTGCAAACAAAAAGCAAGAGGTAAAAGGAATCCAATTACCCATTACTCAAATTAGCTTTTGATTACACTTAATTGGAGACCAAATGGCAAACTTGGCATAAAAAGAAAATAAAGAAGGAAAAATGATTGTCAAACTATATGTTGAACACAACTTACACGTGATACTATCTCCTTGACACAAAATTAATAATCCAATTACCTTGTAATTTCTCAGGAAAGGAAATTCCTTTTGGCTGTGGTTGGGATGTCATCTCCTGTTACAAACACTGGCTGCCCCAAAGATCCATCTTGCAAAAGGGCTCTACTTGATAGCTTCTAAATTGATGGGTTACATATATTACAGTTTTGCACACATGGGTTGTCGCTCACTCCCAAATATCTATAGTTCAGTGTTATTATTAAGTCTAATCGGTGGCTGAAAGGTTCAGCTACCTAAAGTTTCCTTATTGTAGATGGCTGTCAAATATTTATCTTTTGCGTTTATTCTTTATTCTGTTTGTCAGCAGCTGTACATAGGTTGCGCTGTCTTAAACGGTAGAATGGATCTACCCAAAGAAAAGTACATGGATCAACGAGTTTAAAGCTTGGTTCATGGTTGAAAAGTATACAATAAGGAAGTCTTTGATGTGTTGTGTGGTTATGCCTTTGTTAATGGAGGTGTGACTTGTGAGTTAATAGTTTGGTGCGTAATAAAACTAGTTCATAGGTTGTGCTCTCTTAAACGGTAGAATGGATCTACCCAAAGAAAAGTACATGGATCAACGAGTTTGAGGCTTGTGTTCATGGTTGAGAAGTATACAATAAGGAAGTCTTTGATGTGTTGTGGTTATGCCTTTGTTACTGGAGGTATGACTTGTGAGTTAATAGTTTGGTGTGTAATAAAACTAGTTCGTGTTGTGTGGTTTTAGTTGATGTCATGTAGCAACATTTTGTGGCAATAATATATTATTTGTTGTGTTATTACTCTCTTTATATTCAAATATTCAATCCTGTCTGTATAGATTATATTTTATGATTATAATGGTTTTGGAAGTTCTTTAAATGAATTGAGAAGCTTTAAATGTTTCTGGTAGTATAGACTACATCCTCTATAGAATCAGGAATTCAGATCCAGTGCAATTCAAATCCCAAAACGGACCCCCTATATATTCCAAATAGGCACCAAATTAATTTCCCAACTGTCAGTAGAAGTCAGATACCCAAGGGGATACTCATAGAATCAGATTTGCATTTTTTGAATTCTGTTACACTGTTTGCTGACAATGGGATCATGCAATATGAATTATAAGAGGAAATAAAAAACAGGATCATTTTCTAGCAGAAAATTTATACAACATCAAATGCTCGTAACCCTGACCAGGTCCATAGATCTCATTTGGAAAATTAGCATGGTGCACTGCATCAGGATAGTCCTGTGTTTCTAAGCACAAGGCGTCATGCTGCATGTACTTGGCCCCACCTTTTCCTTCAGTCCCATTGAGAAAGTTCCCTGTGTAAAACTGCACGCCTGGCTGGTTGGCCCACAACTCCATCACGCGCCCGGATCGGCTGTCTTCAACCACAGCCACCTTTCGTAGACCAAGTTCATCTGGGATTGAGTCCACCACGTAGTTGATATCATATCCACCTGCACAAATTTAATTACTTTGGTAACCCCGGGCATTGACCAGCTTAACTAGACTATCATGAGTATTTTTTTGTTGTTGTGGAGAAAATAGACTACTATGGGTATTGTTGTTGTAGAAGCTAGGTAAAAGGCGTGTTCTAAATATGATTACTTCTTTTAAGCATTATTAATTGGTAGCCAACAAGAATTTCAATATTTCCTAGTACCTGGAAGTGATTTATTTTTCCTTTTTTTTTTAGGAAATTATACATGCAAAAAAGTTTTGATTTTTTGGGGTGGTTCTTATTGGTGTTGGCTGAACATCTGGAGTTTGCTAATCCAAGCACCATTCAACCATAGGTTGTACATAAGAGGACAAGCACACAGGAATGCACTTATATAAACCCGAATGATTTACTAAAAAATTAAACATCAGGTTCAGCCCATACTGGACTTGGAGCTGTGAGATTGCACTAATCCTTGACAAAAAAAATTAATTATTATTCTTAACTTTTGTTTTAAAAGTGGTTCTTACCTTCCACTTGTGAGATCTGGCTGCCAACAGTCACTGGCTTGCGAAAATCAAATGGTGTATTATCCACAGAAGTAATTTGACCAGTGGGAATGAGTTCAGAGTTAACAGGGGTGATGTGAGATGCAAAAATATGGACACGGTGATTCAAAATAGTCCCACTGGAATGTCCACCTAGGTTCCAGTATGAATGCTGGGCCAGGTTAATCGGGGTCAGCTTATTTCCCGGCTTGGCATGCATGGTCACGGCCAATTTGTAGTCATGGCTTATTTTGTATGTCACATACACATCGACATCTCCCGGAAAACCTACATGAGAAAGGAAAAAACATCTAGAGAGATCAGATGTGTGTGGTAAGGTGTCGAATAGGTGGATTGTCTTAGGATGGGTTTGCATCTGTTATACTGTGTTTAACTCTCTCAATAAATCAGAACCCACCCATTTACTAGGCAGGTTCTTTATGGATAATTAGAATAGTACTCGATTAAGTACTGAAGAGAGAGAGAGAGAGAGAGAGAGAGGAAAAAAAAGAGCATTTCAGATTATGGTATGGTACACAATAATTTGCATGTAATACCGAAATAAAAAAGCCTACCTTGTTCTCCGTCAAAGCTGTGATAGTAGAAGGTGATGTAAGGGGAATCACCGTCCACCTTCTCTTTAACGTCCCAAATCACAGCATTGTATCCCCTATGCCCACCTGATTAAGCCATGAATTTATTAGATAGTATTTGTTTGACAAAGATGAGTAATTTACCAGCAAGTGCCAAGTGGAATGGTTCAAATCATAATTCAAACACAACAATTTTCGCTGATCAATTTATGTTTCTTCTGGTTTTTTATTTTGTTGTTGACAATTGGGAACAATGTGCAATGTCGATTTCTCAATTGAATCTGTTAATGAATTACTAATTGTGATACGGATATTACACGCGAATTTCTTTAGGATTTAAGAAATAATACCGTGAAGACTATTGTTTCCATTATTGCGGTAGAGACGGTATGGTGTCCCATTAATTGTGAAACGGGCACCTGCGATGCGGTTTGCAACCCGACCCACCAATGCTCCAAAATAATATGTGCCATTCTAAGGGAAAAAAAAATAAAAACAATAGAAAAAACCAAAACCTATTAAATTAAAGAAAAAAAAAACAAGACGGTGACATAAAAAATTTAGCAATGATCCCTTAATTCAAAAATACAACTGATATAAGAGAAAGAAAAAGAACAAAAAATGTTACTGACGACATAGGAACGGATGATGTCATAACCAAGGACAATATCTGCTAAGTTTCCTGCAAAAGAAACACAACCCAGAAAAAAAAAAATTCAGACAGTAGCTCAAATAAAATTCTGATTAGATAATTAGATTGAATGTAATCAAAGTTGTGCTAACCTTTATTATCAGGAGCAACTACTGATATAATGGTAGCACCCCAATTAGTAACTTTAATCGAGAAATCTCCCTTTCTTAGTTCATATATCCCCACCAATTTCTTATACTTGGTCGCATCGGATAAACCCGATAAACCCAAAAAAAGAACGAGAAGAGAGAAAAGAATAATAGATTTGTTTGCCATGATCAGAGAGAACGAGAGAGAGAGAACTGAAATTAAGCATGAAACTGGTATGGTGTCCAGAGACAGCTTCCAAGGCCTACATAGAAGGCGTGAAAACCCTAGCCGGTGAAAATCAAGACCAGGAAGAGTCGACGGATGTGGCGGAGTTCATCTCGGCCATGGCTGGCGGTTGGAAAGCTCAGCTTATAATTGATGCACAATCAATTAATAGCAACCCTACAAACACAAGTCTGGCTTTGATGACAGCAGCACGGCATACGCATGGCAAATACTTGTGTTTATCAGAAGGGGAAGCCGAGCCGAAGAACTTGATGAGACAACTAAAAGGAGTAGATTATTTGGTGGTGGATGGGAAGAGGAGAGATGTAGCGTCAGTTGTAAAGGAGGCGAGACCGGGACCCAGAGGAATGAAGTTTTTAGGCGATGGGTCTGAATTTATAAGGAATGAAGTTAATCTCAGATTCAGAAAAAATGGCAACAACTTAAATTGGGTAAGAAGAGGAACACTAAAATAAGTTGAAAAATAAAAGAGATACATTTGAGGAAGAGATTGCTTTAGTTTTGTCGTTATCTGACTTATCTCCATATCTATAAGGAGGACGGTTCAAATGCCTCCATTTTTCATGCCTCCACCGTGCCTCTGTATTTTAAACTTTAATAACTCAAAATTTAAAACTTAAAAGTAAAAATAAAACCGTTAGATATGGTATACATCATTTTATCTATACACGTGTAAAAAATTATGATATTTTAATTTTATTTTGGCTATCATCAAGAGCTTGTAAAAAACATACTAATGTGGATAATTTCTAGACGTTGATTTTTCAACTTATTGATTCACATAAAAACTGTGATAATTTTTTATAAGCACATAAATAAAATGATATAGATCATATCCAACGGTTTTATTTTGACTTTTAAGTTTTAAATTTTGAGTTATTAAAGTTTTAAAATATGAAGGCATGGTGGAGGCATGAAAAATGGAGGCATTTGAACCCTCCTCATCTGTAAGACATTAAATGTAGATAATTATGCACATTCTGACATCCAATCAAACGGGTTTGTAACTCCAGATTCCCGCGTGAAGTGTGCGGAGGTTCATGGTTTTCCTAAATGTTAATATAACCTTGCAAAATAAAAACTTTCATTTCATAGGTTCCTTTGAAATACCAAGCCCTTATAAATAAATGATCTCTCCACGGATTAAATGATACATACTGCACTAAAACTGATTAATGTGAGACAATTCGTTAGACATGATATATGAGCAATATTTTGCAAATATTATATTCTATATAGAGTAAAAAGTGTTAAATTTTCAAGGTTTTTAGCTGTATCACATTATATTCGTTAGACATCAATTCATTCAATATTTTGATGTGATGTTGTAACATTTTGTGGCAATATAATATACTATTTGTGTGTTGATACTCTCTTTATTTTTAAATATTCAATCCCATTATTCTATCGGAAGTTATTTACATGAATTGAAAAGCTTCGAATGTTTTTGACAGTATTAGACTACATCCTCCACAGAATCGGATGTGCATTTTCTGAATTCTGTTACACTAATTGTTTACAATGACTGTATGAGATCATGCAATTTTCTTAACTGTGCAGTTTTTAGTTTCTGACGCAGTTCTCAAAAAATTCTAAAAAAATATTGGTCTCCAAGCACATTTAATGTAGAGAATATATTGAACACTTCATATCGACTATTTGAACTTTAAAAATGCAAAAATAACTTGTTGTAAGCATATGCTCTCAAAAGTGTATATATGTAAAATTATAAGTTAATTTTATTGAAAATATTAAATGAATTTAGGGATTTAGGAAGGCCAGGACTTTAAATTCTAATTCTATTATTTTTTCTGACACAAATAAGAAAGAAAAAAGTTAAATTTACCAAGATCATAATTTAGTTGTCCGGTTCTAAAAAGGGCTGGATTTTTAATCTTGTTCTTAACTCTTGTTTTTTTTAACATAAAAGAGAAGGACCAAATTTTCAAATAGCGGCACTTGAAGGACTGAAATTCTAAATAACGGTCATTGAATGGCTCAAAATTTTGTAGAGGGCTAACTTTCTTTTTTTTCTAACACAAAATATATATTGGGTCGGAATTTTAAAATTTGGTCTTTCCAAACCTAAATTTTATTTAGTGTTTTTCAAAAGGTATAATTTAGAATTTTATATTTTTAATAAAAAATATTATATTATTTAATAATAAATTTTGTTTAATTTTTTTTTCTAAAGGTTGTAATTCTTTTTTTTTTTGGCGCGGATCCGCGGAGGGCATTTTCATTAATCAATGGGGTGTCGTTTTGTATCTATAAATAAATCCCCGTGCAAAGGAAATAATTTTATTCACGAGCGAAATAAAGTTTTATGGTTGCTTGATTTTATCAGCATGCAAGGTGGAGCGTGGTAATAAATAAATACTAATTCATACTAGCAAGCACCTTGATGAAAAGCATGAATTAAGCATTTAGCTTACCAAAAATATACAGTCTTTCTCCGATCATACATGAATGCACCTGCTGGTGAAATTTTAATGTGCCCACTGGATGGACGGATTTATGATTTTCGTCTGAGGGGACAATAAAAAAGTGAATCAATTTAAATAGTTAATTGGGTTTAAACTCATTTGTTAATCGAGTACTAGATAAAAACAATATTCTAATTTGTAATTTTTAATATTTTGACTTCTAATTTTCAACACTTTAACTTTAATTCTAATTACCAATTAGAATTCAAAAAATGTATTCTAATTTTAATCCGAAATTTAACCATAATACAAATCAGAATTTCAGAAGGGAGCAAATAAAATTCCAGGAAGCAAAGTTGATCTGAGCCTATAGATCTCCATAAAAATTCAAAACCCGAGGGGGCCGTTGATCTTGATTCTTTTAGATTAATTAAATATATATATTTGATTACAATAATTTGAAAAGACTGTAATCAAATTTCAGATTGTATGTAAAACTACGCTCGACTACATGTATCCACTTCGTTATGGCATGTCATAAGAAGGGAGGCTATAGTACTTTGCAATGCGCAGATTGGTCTGTGTTGTATATCAATATCTCAATATTTAAAGTTCAAGCAGTTGATTTAAACCACTCAATGTGATTTTCGTATTAAAATGTTACACATTTTAGAATCTTTTTACTATTTTCTTAGATAGATGAAAAATCACTACTTTCGAATGGTATGGAATCTTTAGATTGGGTGATTTTCTACCTATCTATAAAAGTAATAAAAATATTCTAAAAAATTGTAAAATTTGACCTCCAGATAAATTTTCATATAAATATCATGTTGAATGATTTGAATTGCCTGTTTGAACTCTAAGAATGAAGATATAAATTTATATCACATACTTATGTGTGTATTGCAAAGTATCATAGCTTCACTCATAACATAAGTTATGAAATAATGTTTGTATTAATTTTTTTTTAGCATCTTTCGAAATTCGAACTTTTTTTAATTTCAAAAATTTTATGTGCACTACGTTATTTATTCCATATTATATATGAAAAATTATACACTTTTCTGTTTCGTGAAAATAACCAATTATTTAATATATTATTTGTATTATGAAAGCAGCAAACAATTTTTGAATTAAACCCATATATTAAATCTTGCTGAATTATTTCCAAATATAGCTACATATGAACATGTGTAATTAATGAAACATTTTTTTTCTTCTATAAGAAACTTGAGAGCATAGTGATAAGTATCAGAATAATATCCATATTATTTTTTTCCTTGCCTCCTCAACATATTATTTGTCTCGTATTATCATTAAATTTTGAAACTTTTTATTTGTTTTGAAAGAACAATATTTTGATACATTATTTGTATTATTACATGAGTTGGGCTATGGTACTTCGCGAAGTAAAACGAGTGTTTTACTTCACGTTTATATCTTCAATTTGAAACTTTAAAACGTCGATCCGAATCGTTCAAGTTGATCTCCATATTAAATTGTGCTTGGAGACCAAATTTTACATTTTTTGGAAATTGTTTACTATTTCTTTAGAATTTTTGAAAATCGCTGTTTTTCAAAAAATCCTGGACCATCAAAAACAACAATTTTCAAAAATTCTAAAGAAATAGTAAAAAATTTCCAAAAAAATGTAAAATTTGGTCTCCAAGCACAATTTAATATGGAGATCAATTTGAACGGTTCGAATCGACATTTTAAACTTTGTAATCGCAAGATATGAGCGTGAAGTAAAACATTCGCTTTACATCGCGAAGCACCGTAGCCCAACTCTTATTACATAACAAATTATTTTAAATTACAACAATATTATATTTGAACATTACCTAATTGCAAATTTCTTACCAGGCTTAATCAGTTGATACTTGATAGCTGGCGCCTGGGCCTGGCTACACTTAAACACACAGATAACTACACCAATTTCTATGTGCAGAGAATCCGTATCGAAAAGCCACTTCACACAGTCACACTTCAGTACTTCACTGATTCACTCCATGGAATTAATATACTTTTGTTGTCGCTAAAGAGGAAAATAAACCAAAAGACCAATTCACAAGAGCTGACGCCATATTTTAATTCCCCCGCAAGCACAACCATCGCACTCATCTTTTTCAGTCTCCCTGTGTTCCCACTCTTCTCTCTTATTCTCTTCTCCATTTTTGAAAGCCTCTCTTATTCGCGCTCTCCGTACGAAACCCTAACCACCCACCCCTTCGGCGAGTACCGTTCCAATTCCCATTCCAATCCTTTTTTTTTCGTATAATGTGGGTGGTCGAGAATGGAGGGATCCGACGTAGCTCTAGTTTCTAGCTCAGATGCTCCCGAAAAGAAGGATCGACACGTCGTCACCTGGACGACTCAGGTTAGATTTCGTTAATCTTTTCGTGTAATTCGTGCTCGTTTTATGTATGGCTTTGATTAACCAAGAATTGCTACTATTTAGGTTTAATTCGTTAGTAGTTGTATTAATTTCTTGAAATTTAGACGATTTCTTGAACGGAAGGATTTTTGTTGTAGAAATTTTGTGATTTTTTCTTAGATTCATAAATTTATGCAGATATCCCCTTTTATTATTGTTATAATTTGACAAATCAGTTGAAAATGTTGAATTTGGTCAATTATTCTTCACAGCTTCACGCTATAAGAGTTTGACTAAGTTTCAATTAATAACTAAGATAATTTTAAAATAATATTGTACACTGTTGAAACTAATTGAGTTCATTCTTGCAATGTTCTTTATGTTTTTTATAAAGCATACACTTGAAAAGCCAAGATTTAAATGTTCATGCTCCATAGGTGATTATGATAATTTCCGTCTTTCACCTAGGAATTCTTTGCGGTCAAACCTTGGAGTGTTATAAACACGGTTTCTATTAACGCCGTCATATAAAATAGTATCTTTTCCATGTGCAATTCATTCTTTCTTGAAATTTCAAAACAACATTAGATTTTCTATAGATTCCTACGATGTATGGCACCATATTTAACATTTAACTACTGCATAGTATGCATTTGTTGACGTTAACCCAGCTAATTAAGATGATTTCTCATGTGACTATTGTTGTATGTTCAGAAAAGAATTCTGAAGGATGATTTTTTTGTTTTTCATGTGAATTTCTTGTAGGAGGACGATCTGCTTCGGGAGCAGATTGCACTTCTTGGAACAAACAAGTTTGTCTTGATCTCTTCTATTATTGTTTCCTTTTTTATATATATATAGTTTTCCTTTATTTATACTATCAATTTTGCTTTAGTTGTGACTTAACCGCAAAGTTTTTATTTTAAATTTCAGCTGGACCAGTATTTCGTCTAAATTCAAAGACAAGACAAGTCGGCAATGTCGTAGAAGGTATGTTGAACTGTCTTGTCAGATTTTGGTTGTATGTTGATATGTTATCATAGTGGAGGTATTGTCTTTATTGTTACCTGCACTGGTTTGATCAATACTTCATCTTTTGAGTTAGCTTTGGATCATGTTTTGCTGCAGAGATAATTGAAAATGTGCTTATTTTGGTTTTTAATTAAGGCTGATTGAAGCTTAAATTAATGTAGTCTGCTCCAAAATTGAAATACATAGGCAAATTACAATGCAGATTTCAATATAAGAGACCCAGTAAGGACCACCATTTTTAAGTTGAAATTTGAGGCTTAAAGGAGATATTCATATGAAATAATAAGAATATTTTATTTGGAGTAACAGGTGGTATACCTACTTGAATTCTGAGTGCAAGAAAGGAGGCTGGTCAGCTGAAGAGGACATGCTTTTATGCGAGGTACAAATTTGATTTAGTAATGCATATCACAGTTTTAGTTCCGGAAGTGAATATATGGGAGAATCTAACTTACTATTAGAATTGAATATTCACTTCTTTTGGTGTGTTATATACTATGTGACAAATGTCCTGCTTACGAATAAAGTTGAGCTCATTTTATTCTTTGTTAATTAATAGGCCCAAAAGATTCTGGGAAATAGATGGACTGAGATTGCAAAGGTTGTCGCCGGCAGGTACTTTATTTATCAGAATATGCTAGCATGTCTATAGATTCCCACCATAAATGCATACAAGTGATTGAATGTTGCATGGTGCTTGAAATTTTGGTTTGAATCAGACCTTGTTGGTATTGACTGTTTTTGCCTAATTCGACTCAACCCTAGGTTATGCATTTCACAATTGACCCTCTTATCTGCACTGAAGCATCAATAAAGCTAAATTAATTAAAATGAGGTGGAGTATGGTCAATCTGATATTTCTAAAATACCTTGGTTTACATGCCAAAACCTATTGGTTAATTTCATGGTGCATGAACAAACATTTCTTTTTATTGTATATCATATACTATGTTTATCACAACTTTCACCTCAATTGGGAATCAGAACCGACAATGCTGTCAAAAATCGATTCTCGACTTTATGCAAGAAAAGGGCCAAGGATGAGACCTTGTACAAGGAGAACAATGTGCCATGTGTTAACACGGATAGTGATAGATACTTATTTACAAGAGATAGATTTATATCAGCTGGGATTGATATGTCTTCTCTGCCTGCTAAGAAGATGAGGTAACCAAGACGTGTATGTGTGCATGTTTGTGTTCATTTTATTTTGGAAAGAAAGGGGGGGTGAAGGCTCTGAACTAAATTACTGCTAAACTTAAGAATCTACTAAAATAGTAGAGGGCACCATTTCTGTGTTACTGATACAATGATTTATTTGTTAACTGTCCTGGAATATATTTATGGGACTGGATACTGTACCGGTACAATAAGTACATAATGGTACGTCGGTGCATGATGGTTTACTATGGTACACAACTACCTGGGTACTGATACAATCATCTGAATTTGGGTTACCATGTGGTAATACATGCCACCATACTGATACCGGGGTTCCCAGGATTATTCAGTATTACATGGATTTCTTATTGTACTTCCAATATAGACACAAATTGAACATGGCAGTACATACATTTTGGTATTTCATCAGCAGAAAATCTTATAAGTTTATTAAATTGTGGTTGAATAGGTATGATAACTCAGATTCAAGCGAGAGAATGAAAGCAACCAATAGATTTTTAATTCCTGAAATAACTGAGAAAGAGCAGTTGAGGCAACCCTTGCTAGAGGTCTCTCAAAATGCTGGATACTCGAAGGAACCATCAATCAATGGTGAGTTGCTTCCTTGCAAGTTTTATATGGGATTCTCTTTTTTTCGTTCCTAAAAGAATTTTCTTTATGGGTAATTACACCCATAATTTGTGGCATTTGCAAATAACTGCAACAACATTGCTGCATTTGCAATTGACTGTCAACATTCTTTGGAATATGACCTAAACGCCAAAAATAAGGTTTAATCAAGCAAGAATGACTTGAACTCCCCACCCCCCCCCCCCCCCCCCCCCCCCAACCCACACACACAAAAAAAGGAAAATATATATATTTAATATATATATTTAACACATAAATGAGGTCTTGAATATATATTTAGACATAAGCTAAAACTAGGGTTTCTAGTTGCAACATAAAAAATCTTAGATTTTTTTTTTTTTTGAAGTAAGGTGAGGTGTTGGTTCTAACATGCAAAATAAAAAATAATAATGCCAAAGCAGTTCACATACAATCTGTCCATAACTCTTCTGGTAAGGGACTGTTATTTTATGCATAACAGTTCTAGAGTCTAGACCTTTCTGTTACTTTTACGGTTACATGGAAGTCTGGTTATAATTTGATAATTTTCTGTTTTTGTATTTATGCATTTATAATTGTTGTTGTATGTTTTAAGGCATATCTCTTTGTGTACAGTTTCTGGTGCTGTTGCAAAAGGATGAATCAAAATTGACAGCATTATTGCAACAAGCAGAACTGCTTAGCTCCCTTGCGATAAGAGTTAATACTGAAAGCACGAAGGAGAGCCTTGATGAGGCCTGGAAGGTTTGCCATTTAGTCCTTTTCCTTTTTTATTTGTAAAGATTTAATTAATTTCGATTTTAAGCAGACTACTTTACAGCTAGGCACTCTTAAAAAAAAGATTCAAAAAATGTGGGGAAAAACCAAACGTCCCAAATAATTCTCACAAAAAGATTAAAACAAAAATGACGTTCCAACAGGTGACCACAAATACAGATGACAGGACAGCTTAGAAATCTCGTGCGGACCGAGAGTCAACGAAGATCCACTTTTGATATGAATCATGGAATATCATTGTTCTTTTAATCTTCTTTTCATCTTTTTAGTTCCGTTTGCTTTGTTTTTCTCATAATTAAAATAAGCGTCGACTCAAACGCCAAATTGTTCGACACTGAATCTGGACTTTGGAAGTTCTTTTATTTGCCTAGAATACTCCCTCTTCTGAAAAGAGTTTGCATGCGTGATATGACCGTACCCATATTAGGCACATATCCTCTATAAATATGCATATAATACACATACTATATGTGTGAGACATTCTAGCTGGCACGGTCCATGTAAAAAAAAAAATCACATGGATAGTATCTTACTCTTATCATAAATACTGAATTGACTTTCTTAAGCTCTAATCTTGAGTAAAATTTCAGCAACTGCAAGATCATATGAACCAAATGGAGAAAGTAGCAGTAAAAAAGGAAAAGTCTGATTCGAATTCCATTTTGGATAACCTGAAAAATTTGATTGAGAATCTGAGAAATGGTAAAGAGCCAAACCAGCAAATGGGGCTGCAATTGCAAGAACAATCTACTAAGACCTCTAATTCAAAATCTCTATTGGACACACAAATTCATGCCTCCGGGAGCATGATAGATACACTCTTTGATGATTTGATTAGTATTCCATCCGAAGAGGATCCTATCTCTACGAATGAAGAAGTTGGTCCAGGTATTTTAGCTTGCAGAACTTTAACCAAATTACTATTGTGTTTTTCTGTGCTGTTTTGTTGAGTTCCTATACCCGCCTCACCAATTTGTTTTGCTTTATATATATATATTTTTTTTTGTGCCCTTTCTATGTACAATTATAGTTTGACGATGACCAACACTACTTTATTTTTAAGCGTAATTCAATAATTGTGGGTTGATAAAGAATAAATTGAGGTTGCATGACCATACCATAAAACTGCTGGACAAAGGTTGCCAATTGACCACAAAGCCGTCTTGGGAATTGCTACTTTTGGTTTTCCCTTTACGAGGGAGAATTGTTATGAATCTTTAATTGTTAATTACATATGGTAAAATAATTTTGTAACTGATACCAATGCAGGGGCTTCAATACGATTATCTGAAAAGATGGAGAGAGAAAATGGAAGCAGTAGTGCAAAAAAGGATTTGGCCGATTCAAATTTTGCTTCTCCCAATCAGAAGTTTCCAGCATTTCAATCTCTCGCTGATGCCATTCCAAGTCCCAAATTTTCGGAGAGTGTAAGATCTCTGATTTTCTTTCTACTAAATTTCTCTGACAGTTTTCATGTTAGCTCGTTTAATTTGCATTAGCTATGTTTTTGCAAACAAAAAGCAAGAGGTAAAAGGAATCCAATTACCCATTACTCAAATTAGCTTTTGATTACACTTAATTGGAGACCAAATGGCAAACTTGGCATAAAAAGAAAATAAAGAAGGAAAAATGATTGTCAAACTATATGTTGAACACAACTTACACGTGATACTATCTCCTTGACACAAAATTAATAATCCAATTACCTTGTAATTTCTCAGGAAAGGAAATTCCTTTTGGCTGTGGTTGGGATGTCATCTCCTGTTACAAACACTGGCTGCCCCAAAGATCCATC
The DNA here is from genome assembly GCA_028015225.1 of Carex myosuroides. Lineage (NCBI taxonomy): Eukaryota > Viridiplantae > Streptophyta > Magnoliopsida > Poales > Cyperaceae > Carex > Carex myosuroides. The sequence goes on along the minus strand of CM051487.1, from coordinate 5,739,165 downwards.
TTGCAAAAGGGCTCTACTTGATAGCTTCTAAATTGATGGGTTACATATATTACAGTTTTGCACACATGGGTTGTCGCTCACTCCCAAATATCTATAGTTCAGTGTTATTATTAAGTCTAATCGGTGGCTGAAAGGTTCAGCTACCTAAAGTTTCCTTATTGTAGATGGCTGTCAAATATTTATCTTTTGCGTTTATTCTTTATTCTGTTTGTCAGCAGCTGTACATAGGTTGCGCTGTCTTAAACGGTAGAATGGATCTACCCAAAGAAAAGTACATGGATCAACGAGTTTAAAGCTTGGTTCATGGTTGAAAAGTATACAATAAGGAAGTCTTTGATGTGTTGTGTGGTTATGCCTTTGTTAATGGAGGTGTGACTTGTGAGTTAATAGTTTGGTGCGTAATAAAACTAGTTCATAGGTTGTGCTCTCTTAAACGGTAGAATGGATCTACCCAAAGAAAAGTACATGGATCAACGAGTTTGAGGCTTGTGTTCATGGTTGAGAAGTATACAATAAGGAAGTCTTTGATGTGTTGTGGTTATGCCTTTGTTACTGGAGGTATGACTTGTGAGTTAATAGTTTGGTGTGTAATAAAACTAGTTCGTGTTGTGTGGTTTTAGTTGATGTCATGTAGCAACATTTTGTGGCAATAATATATTATTTGTTGTGTTATTACTCTCTTTATATTCAAATATTCAATCCTGTCTGTATAGATTATATTTTATGATTATAATGGTTTTGGAAGTTCTTTAAATGAATTGAGAAGCTTTAAATGTTTCTGGTAGTATAGACTACATCCTCTATAGAATCAGGAATTCAGATCCAGTGCAATTCAAATCCCAAAACGGACCCCCTATATATTCCAAATAGGCACCAAATTAATTTCCCAACTGTCAGTAGAAGTCAGATACCCAAGGGGATACTCATAGAATCAGATTTGCATTTTTTGAATTCTGTTACACTGTTTGCTGACAATGGGATCATGCAATATGAATTATAAGAGGAAATAAAAAACAGGATCATTTTCTAGCAGAAAATTTATACAACATCAAATGCTCGTAACCCTGACCAGGTCCATAGATCTCATTTGGAAAATTAGCATGGTGCACTGCATCAGGATAGTCCTGTGTTTCTAAGCACAAGGCGTCATGCTGCATGTACTTGGCCCCACCTTTTCCTTCAGTCCCATTGAGAAAGTTCCCTGTGTAAAACTGCACGCCTGGCTGGTTGGCCCACAACTCCATCACGCGCCCGGATCGGCTGTCTTCAACCACAGCCACCTTTCGTAGACCAAGTTCATCTGGGATTGAGTCCACCACGTAGTTGATATCATATCCACCTGCACAAATTTAATTACTTTGGTAACCCCGGGCATTGACCAGCTTAACTAGACTATCATGAGTATTTTTTTGTTGTTGTGGAGAAAATAGACTACTATGGGTATTGTTGTTGTAGAAGCTAGGTAAAAGGCGTGTTCTAAATATGATTACTTCTTTTAAGCATTATTAATTGGTAGCCAACAAGAATTTCAATATTTCCTAGTACCTGGAAGTGATTTATTTTTCCTTTTTTTTTTAGGAAATTATACATGCAAAAAAGTTTTGATTTTTTGGGGTGGTTCTTATTGGTGTTGGCTGAACATCTGGAGTTTGCTAATCCAAGCACCATTCAACCATAGGTTGTACATAAGAGGACAAGCACACAGGAATGCACTTATATAAACCCGAATGATTTACTAAAAAATTAAACATCAGGTTCAGCCCATACTGGACTTGGAGCTGTGAGATTGCACTAATCCTTGACAAAAAAAATTAATTATTATTCTTAACTTTTGTTTTAAAAGTGGTTCTTACCTTCCACTTGTGAGATCTGGCTGCCAACAGTCACTGGCTTGCGAAAATCAAATGGTGTATTATCCACAGAAGTAATTTGACCAGTGGGAATGAGTTCAGAGTTAACAGGGGTGATGTGAGATGCAAAAATATGGACACGGTGATTCAAAATAGTCCCACTGGAATGTCCACCTAGGTTCCAGTATGAATGCTGGGCCAGGTTAATCGGGGTCAGCTTATTTCCCGGCTTGGCATGCATGGTCACGGCCAATTTGTAGTCATGGCTTATTTTGTATGTCACATACACATCGACATCTCCCGGAAAACCTACATGAGAAAGGAAAAAACATCTAGAGAGATCAGATGTGTGTGGTAAGGTGTCGAATAGGTGGATTGTCTTAGGATGGGTTTGCATCTGTTATACTGTGTTTAACTCTCTCAATAAATCAGAACCCACCCATTTACTAGGCAGGTTCTTTATGGATAATTAGAATAGTACTCGATTAAGTACTGAAGAGAGAGAGAGAGAGAGAGAGAGAGGAAAAAAAAGAGCATTTCAGATTATGGTATGGTACACAATAATTTGCATGTAATACCGAAATAAAAAAGCCTACCTTGTTCTCCGTCAAAGCTGTGATAGTAGAAGGTGATGTAAGGGGAATCACCGTCCACCTTCTCTTTAACGTCCCAAATCACAGCATTGTATCCCCTATGCCCACCTGATTAAGCCATGAATTTATTAGATAGTATTTGTTTGACAAAGATGAGTAATTTACCAGCAAGTGCCAAGTGGAATGGTTCAAATCATAATTCAAACACAACAATTTTCGCTGATCAATTTATGTTTCTTCTGGTTTTTTATTTTGTTGTTGACAATTGGGAACAATGTGCAATGTCGATTTCTCAATTGAATCTGTTAATGAATTACTAATTGTGATACGGATATTACACGCGAATTTCTTTAGGATTTAAGAAATAATACCGTGAAGACTATTGTTTCCATTATTGCGGTAGAGACGGTATGGTGTCCCATTAATTGTGAAACGGGCACCTGCGATGCGGTTTGCAACCCGACCCACCAATGCTCCAAAATAATATGTGCCATTCTAAGGGAAAAAAAAATAAAAACAATAGAAAAAACCAAAACCTATTAAATTAAAGAAAAAAAAAACAAGACGGTGACATAAAAAATTTAGCAATGATCCCTTAATTCAAAAATACAACTGATATAAGAGAAAGAAAAAGAACAAAAAATGTTACTGACGACATAGGAACGGATGATGTCATAACCAAGGACAATATCTGCTAAGTTTCCTGCAAAAGAAACACAACCCAGAAAAAAAAAAATTCAGACAGTAGCTCAAATAAAATTCTGATTAGATAATTAGATTGAATGTAATCAAAGTTGTGCTAACCTTTATTATCAGGAGCAACTACTGATATAATGGTAGCACCCCAATTAGTAACTTTAATCGAGAAATCTCCCTTTCTTAGTTCATATATCCCCACCAATTTCTTATACTTGGTCGCATCGGATAAACCCGATAAACCCAAAAAAAGAACGAGAAGAGAGAAAAGAATAATAGATTTGTTTGCCATGATCAGAGAGAACGAGAGAGAGAGAACTGAAATTAAGCATGAAACTGGTATGGTGTCCAGAGACAGCTTCCAAGGCCTACATAGAAGGCGTGAAAACCCTAGCCGGTGAAAATCAAGACCAGGAAGAGTCGACGGATGTGGCGGAGTTCATCTCGGCCATGGCTGGCGGTTGGAAAGCTCAGCTTATAATTGATGCACAATCAATTAATAGCAACCCTACAAACACAAGTCTGGCTTTGATGACAGCAGCACGGCATACGCATGGCAAATACTTGTGTTTATCAGAAGGGGAAGCCGAGCCGAAGAACTTGATGAGACAACTAAAAGGAGTAGATTATTTGGTGGTGGATGGGAAGAGGAGAGATGTAGCGTCAGTTGTAAAGGAGGCGAGACCGGGACCCAGAGGAATGAAGTTTTTAGGCGATGGGTCTGAATTTATAAGGAATGAAGTTAATCTCAGATTCAGAAAAAATGGCAACAACTTAAATTGGGTAAGAAGAGGAACACTAAAATAAGTTGAAAAATAAAAGAGATACATTTGAGGAAGAGATTGCTTTAGTTTTGTCGTTATCTGACTTATCTCCATATCTATAAGGAGGACGGTTCAAATGCCTCCATTTTTCATGCCTCCACCGTGCCTCTGTATTTTAAACTTTAATAACTCAAAATTTAAAACTTAAAAGTAAAAATAAAACCGTTAGATATGGTATACATCATTTTATCTATACACGTGTAAAAAATTATGATATTTTAATTTTATTTTGGCTATCATCAAGAGCTTGTAAAAAACATACTAATGTGGATAATTTCTAGACGTTGATTTTTCAACTTATTGATTCACATAAAAACTGTGATAATTTTTTATAAGCACATAAATAAAATGATATAGATCATATCCAACGGTTTTATTTTGACTTTTAAGTTTTAAATTTTGAGTTATTAAAGTTTTAAAATATGAAGGCATGGTGGAGGCATGAAAAATGGAGGCATTTGAACCCTCCTCATCTGTAAGACATTAAATGTAGATAATTATGCACATTCTGACATCCAATCAAACGGGTTTGTAACTCCAGATTCCCGCGTGAAGTGTGCGGAGGTTCATGGTTTTCCTAAATGTTAATATAACCTTGCAAAATAAAAACTTTCATTTCATAGGTTCCTTTGAAATACCAAGCCCTTATAAATAAATGATCTCTCCACGGATTAAATGATACATACTGCACTAAAACTGATTAATGTGAGACAATTCGTTAGACATGATATATGAGCAATATTTTGCAAATATTATATTCTATATAGAGTAAAAAGTGTTAAATTTTCAAGGTTTTTAGCTGTATCACATTATCTATGTTTTCATTTATCTAATTTAGTGTATTTTTTATTGGATAATTCTTATATCATAATTCTCTTTGAATTTATATTTAAAAGATAAGTATTTTAATATATCTAAGATGCAATATAATTCTTGAAGCAATATAGTTTGTTGTGTTTCTCTGTTGAATTATTGTGTGATTAATCATGTTTGTCATTTTATATATTTTTAATATTTCAAAGAAATATTTATTGAAGTAAAAAAAATTATGAATGAAAAAAAAATTTCTATGTAAATATCTTGTTTATTTTTTTTCAATAGATATTTTTAATGTAAATTAAAAAAACAATTATAGTATATAAAGTAGCTCATTACGACACTGAAGTTAGGGGTGAAAACGGGTTGGATATTATCCGACCAAATTCAAATCCGTATTCAAAAATTAGATATGGATATCTGATATCCGAATATCTGTGCGGATAGTGGTACATATATACTTTTTAATTTTAATTATCCATATTCAAATAGTAGATATATACCATATAGTTTAATATATATTATAAAAATATTTATGTATATGTTTATGGATATCCGATATCCGATATGTATCCGTATACATACGTCGAATATCCAATCCGTATCTGTACCCGGAAAAAAATGAATGCGGATATGATTTTACCATGTAGTTTGTATCAAAGGATGAAGAAAACGATCTAGTGCAATTTAAATTTAACTTATCTTTGTTTCGCCAGCTCATGCTCCCATTTGCTGACATTTTTAATATCCAAAGTTTAATATAAATTAATTAATATACTTAGATCTGATGAAAAGTTATAAAAATATCCGGTACGGTATCCAAATTTTTTTTTTTGCAACAGTACTGGTCATTTTCTAGCTAATACTTAATTTTTTTTTTTTAAAGATGGGCATAGCATAGTTGACTAGAAGAAAAAATCGTAGAAAACTCGAATTGAATTTAATTCTTCAGTTAAAATCAAGCTAGCATTTAATTCTTTACAGTTAAAATCAAGCTAGCATTTAATAGCATTTTTTTAAGGATGGGCATACCATAGTTGGCTAGAAGAAAAACTAGTAGGAAATTCAAATTGAAGTTTGCACTCGGTTTGGCTAAGATCAAACAAATGCATTTGGTTGGATGCGTGTGTTACATCGGTTGCATGTATTGGTGCATCATCGATGTTTTTGCAATGAAACATCGATGTTCTATTAGCCGGGTAGTGCTAAAAAAAAAATCGGTGCGTCGTTGATGTTTTATTAGACTTAACATTGGCAATTAAGCAGGGTAGTGCTAAAAAAACATCGGTGCGTCGCTGATGTTTTTGCAATGAAACATCGATACACTTTTTTCGTCGTTAGGCCGTGCAAAAGCATCGGTACTCAATTTTAGAATGCTGGTTATTGTCAAATTAACTTCACTAACCGCATGCGAACAATAAACTTTAGTGTCATACGATACTGTAAAAAAAAACATCGGTAATCCGAGTTTCCTACGACTTTTTCTTCTAGCCAACTATGCTATGCCCATTCTTAAAAATAAAAAAAATGAAGTACCGGCCAGAAAATGGACAGTACTGTTGCAAAAAAGTAAAAATAATTTTTTTTAGTACCGGCTATTTTCCGGCCGGTACTGAATTAAATTGAGTACCGGTCAGAAAATAACCGGTACAGATATTTTTATAACTTTTGAGCGGATATGAGTATATTAATTAATTTCCATTAAACTTTGAATATTAATAAAAATGTCGGTCCCATTTGGTACCGATATTTTTATTAAAACCCCCAAAAAAAAACAAATTATCAAATCTGCTCCCACTCCAAAGTTATAATTATTTCTACCCTAACCGCCCGTGGGCTGGGCGGTCCACCTTTTCCACCTGACCGCCCAGCAGCCGGGCGGTCCACTGTGCATAGCTGACCGCCCAGCCACTGGGCGGTCCAATTTCCATAGCTGACCGCCCAGCAACTGGGCGGTCCGCTAGTGTTTTTTTTTTTTTTTTAAAGATTAGATTAGAGACAATATGAATATAAAGATGCTGAATTCTTAACGCTAAAAGTTCGAATTTTTTTTGTATATATTAGTTAGATTACTTCTGTGAAGCATATTTATACTAAAATACGCTAAATTACTTGGAATTATGTTAAATTACGTTGAGTTACACTATATTAAGTTAAATTACACTAAATCACATTACATTACGCTAAAATACGGTAAATTACATATGAATAGGGACGATATCTTCACTGAAAAGGCGAAAAACGACGACGAATGAGCACTTTTCGGAAAGCTTGAGAAAATGAGCACTTTTCGGAAATGAGCAAATGAGCACTTTTCGGAAAGCTTGAGAAAATGCGCATGCGTCCGTGCCCGCTATGCCGGATTCCAAAATTCGGAATCACCAAAAAACAAAGGGAAAAGCCTCAAAACTTGAGTTGAAGTTTCCGATTAAGATTTTCATTTCTATTATTCAATCCAAGTAGTTCAGTAAATTAGTTACATAATGAACTTGTAGAATACCAATTTTTACTATTTTCGGAATTTTTTTACTATTTTTTATGATTCATGAAAGATGGCACAGAATCGGTCTACTTTAGCGTAATTTTGCGTATTTTAGCGTAATTTACCATATTTCAGCATAATTAGCGAAGTTATTGTTATTTAGCGTAATTTAGTGTAATTCAACGTAATTTAACATAATTCCAAGTAATTTAGCGTATTTTAGAGTATTGAGTAATTTAGCGTATTTTAGCGTATTGCGTAATTTAGCGTATTGAGTAATTTAGTGTATTTTAGCGTATTGCGTAATTTAGCGTATTGAGTAATTTAGCGTATTTTAGCGTATTCAGTAATTTAGCGTATTGAGTAATTTAGCGTATTTTAGCGTATTGCGTAATTTAGCGTATTGAGTAATTTAGCGTATTTTAGCGTATTCAGTAATTTAGCGTATTGAGTAATTTAGCGTATTTTAGCATATTGAGTAATTTAGCGTATTGAGTAATTTAGCGTATTTTAGCGTATTCAGTAATTTAGCGTATTGAGTAGCATATTTAGTAGTTTAGCGTATTGAGTAATTTAGCGTATTTTAGCGTATTGAGTAATTTAGCGTATTGAGTAATTTAGCGTATTTTAGCGTATTGAGTAATTTAGCGTATTTTAGCGTATTGCGTAATTTAGCGTATTTTAGCATATTTTAGCGTATTTTAGTGTCCGATTTCAGCAAATGAGCACTTTTCGGAAAGCTTGAGAATAACTCACTTAAGTAATTTAGCGTATTGAGTAATTTAGTATAACTCACTTAAGTAATTACATATTGAGTAAATTACTTAAGATTTTCATTTCGTCGTCGTTTTTCGCCTTTTCAGTGAAGATATCGTCCCTATTCATATGTAATTTACCGTATTTTAGCGTAATGTAATGTGATTTAGTGTAATTTAACTTAATATAGTGTAACTCAACGTAATTTAACATAATTCCAAGTAATTTAGCGTATTTTAGTATAAATATGCTTCACAGAAGTAATCTAACTAATATTTACAAAAAAAATTCGAACTTTTAGCGTTAAGAATTCAGCATCTTTATATTCATATTGTCTCTAATCTAATCTTTAAAAAAAAAAAAAACACTAGCGGACCGCCCAGCTGCTGGGCGGTCAGCTATGGAAATTGGACCGCCCAGTGGCTGGGCGGTCAGCTATGCACAGTGGACTGCCCGGCTGCTGGGCGGTCAGGTGGAAAAGTGGACCGCCCAGCCCACGGGCGGTTAGGGTAGAAATAATTATAACTTTGGAGTGGGAGCAGATTTGATAATTTGTTTTTTTTTTGGGGGTTTTAATAAAAATATCGGCATTTGGTACGAATCGTGTTTTTAATTTTTTTTTTTCAGACAGTTCTAGAGCCCATATCTGCGCCCATTCCAGTTCAATCACCTAGCTATCATATCACCGGTCAACATAATATGCATAGCTGTAAAAGAAGGATCATAGATAGCATTCACATCATCACATGTAACTTTGACAAAAAAGGTATACCCTTCTTGAAATTGGAAGGGTGGATTTGGTATTTCAAGATCTTAGTGGATTGGATTGAGAAGTGCTGCACAACCCAACCTGTATAATTTATTTTAACTCGGATCGAAAGATTCCTCAACATTTCATTTTGAAATACTACTGATAACAACAGTACAAAATGCTAGTGCCGGTTGTGCCGCATGTTTGTCGTGTTTAGTGGTAGCTAGCTGGAATCACGGGATTGAGATCCGGTGCTCTTCAAATCTCTCTTTTTCTGCTATCCTCTCTATCTTTCTTCTCTTTTTCTCTCTCTTTCTCTTTTGAAGAGAGAAATAGACACAAAATTGAAAAGCACCCGCAGAGTCGGATCCGGAATCATGAGAATTTTCTTGTGGAGATTAAATAATATAATTCATTTTTTTACGGTTTTTTTGGAAGGAATTTTAATGAAATGAAAATTCAAATGACATGTAAAGTTTTTTATATATAATTATTTAAACTGTCCGTATATAATTATTTTAAGATCTTAGGTTTTATTTGACTTTCCATTTTGTGTTATTTCGTATGTACGAACCAATCATGTTAAAAAATTATCTTTCCTATTGCAGAAGGCATACACAGATTTCAAAATAAAAGAATCTAAAAAAATAATTTAATCCGTTTTTACATTGAATACGATCTACGTCATTTTATATATGCACGAATAAAAAAGTATGACATTTCAATTTTATTTTGGTTGTCATCAAGAGCTTGTAAGAACGTATTAATGTGGATAATTTCTAGACGTTAATTTTTTAACTTATTAATTCACATAAAAACAAAATCAAAATGTGATAATTTTTTATGAGCACATAGAGAAAATAACATATATCACATATAATGGTTTTATTTTGACGTTTATGATTTAAATTTTGAGTTATTAATGTTTTAAAAATAGAGATATGGTGGAGGCACATAAAATGGAGGCATTTGAACCCTCTTCTAAATAAATATAACGAAAACTGAAATTCAGGAGTAGATATCACATATTCAAAGTTCAATAATATCAAAAGTTCAAGAAAATAATTATTGAGCTCATAATTTTAAGACGAGTTAGCTGTTATAAGTAATAACTAATAAACACTAACGATAGAAAGAAATATAGAGGACAAAAATTAACTATATCACTGTGTAAATTACCTAAGTTGATTTTGACATTTTGATCTTATATATGAAAAATATACAACTATATATTTTAGTATTTCAAATGCATGGATCATAATTTACAGAAAAAACATATTTTATGAGTAAAAGTTGGAGGTCAAGTCACCAAACTATTTAATATTCACAATAATTGTCTCTTTCGAATTTCAAACACGTGACCTGACACAGAGAGCATTGTCTTTACCACTAGACTAAATACTGATTCTCACAAAAAACATAATTTATTGTTAAAAAAAATGAGTTTATACAAACACTATTTTTTCGAAAAACTTAACAGTGGTTGTCAAGTGAGTTTATACAGACTTACGAGCTAAGAATATTTGTCTTCGTAACGCCGGATAGACATATTGACCTCTAAATTGTTTGAATTCTTTGAATTTAAAGTGACTTTTGCTGTATTTGTTGAACCAATTCTACTAAAAAGAAGAGTTTTCACTATAACTCCATGATTTACTTTTCAGAAAATTACCTATACGAGTTCAAGATTAGGACCTTAACTAGATTTAATATTAATTATCGGTGTTTCAATATTTTTTTTAAAAGAACACAATTTTAGTTAGAAAAAAAGTTTCTATACCCATAGTTCTGTACTCAGTTTTTATCCAAACAATTTCTGAATTAGCCTTCTGATGGTTCTAACAGTTCTCCCAAACTACTTTGTATAAAAACTCCCCCCATTATTTCCCAGTAAACTTACGATCTCTCTCTCCTCCGTTCTTTCCACCATATCAGAGAGATCGCGCCTCTCTCTCTCATAATTCCCGCTCTCACCTTTTTTGTCGATGCGTTCTCCTCTCCTCAATCCCTCCCTCCGACGACCTCTCCTCTAGCAGCCTCCTCTCCTCTGGTGGCCGTATCTTCGACGGGCTCTTGATCGCGCTGGATCTGAACGGCGATAGAGTGCTCTCCGTGCGGAGAGAGAGGCAATTTAGAGAATATATGAGAGAGATGCGATCTAGAGAAGATATGAGAGAGAGAGAGACGACATGGAGGAGATATGAGGAGGCGATCTAAAAGATGCGATCTGAATGAGGTCAAAGGAGATGATCTGGAGATAGGAGGAAACGATCTGCAATGGTTTTATAGTATTTCATATTGCGTTTTACAGTATTTTGTGAAGAGATTTACATCCACTTTCAGGCGAAAGGTGTTTCACCCAAAGTTCTCAGTCCCACAAGTGGTTAGGCGTCTAATGACACTAGGAGGCGAAATTCACAAGGTTTTATTTCTTTTTCTTTTTAGTACTTATTTATAGTGCATTGAAAGACTTTAGTGTAGTAATTTTGAAATTTCTTACTGAAATGGCTAAATTTTATTGTCATTTGATTTTTTTTCACTTGATCTGTCAGGGTTTACAGTGTCGATTAGTTAGTTTCACAGTATCTATGTAGTAGTGTTACAATATGGATTTGATCAGTTTCTTCCAAAAATGGCAAAATTTTGACTCATTTTTATTTGTTTCACTTGATCTGTTTAGGTTTTAAAGTGTCGATTTGTTATGTTTACAATCTGGATCGGTTAGGGTTACATATTCGTTGCTTCTGGCGGATCCTGATATGATCTAGTAACACTTCGAGTCTGATATGATCTAACAGGTCAGCTGTCGATCTAGTATGGTTTTGTAATTTTTTGATGGGGCGACCGTTCATCTTGTTGTTTTATAGTATTAACTTTGTTGTTTTACAGTATTCATCTTGTGATTTTACCGTATGCATTTTGTGATTTTACAATATTCATTTTATATGCAAAACTTATAATTAATCTCAATATTTAAATGTTGTTCTATGTATTTTGCAGCAAAAAAAGGAAATTTCTGCTGGAGAAGTACAGTCTGATGAGTTGCCTACTAATAGAATGATAAGCCTCAACTTCATATTTGCTAAGCTAGCTGCCTCTCACATTTGAAAACGCATTTATATATTGTGCAACACTTGATAGCTTCCAATATTGTTGAGTGAACTTAAACTTCAATATCCTCTCAACACTCTCAAATTCACTCGACTTATCTTTTAGGAGATATAGTTTAGTGTCTAGAATTTAGTTCTAGAGCTTTTACATCCCCGCTAGTGTGGTCTGCTTGTAGGACGCGAAGGAGTACACTACCAAGAGCATTTCCGCTCACATATATCCATAGTTGTGTGATGATCTCAAGGGACTCTCCAGCTTGAGCTTTTAGGCTCAACTTGCATACGAGTTAGGCCGTGACTTTCCACCATTGTTGGGCTCACGTGTCACGAGTTGTGTCCTTTCTTTCTGGGTAGTAGAAAAGGGGCGCCGACGAGGTTGCTCTACCCCCAAGACGTAGACTTTTTACGCGAACTCCGTTATCATCTTGTGTGTCAATTATCTCTAAACTCTACTTTATTTACTTGCACGCGCTTGTTTGACGTGTTAGTTTAAAGGAATTAACCGAAAAACATCTAAGAACCTTTGAGATTCCCTTTAAACCCCTCTAAGTGTCGTTAGGGACTACAATATCAAGGTGTCAAATTTACATAACAAGCTCCAATCTAAAGGTTTTAAATTTTTTGTTAAAAAGTGCCAACTCAATTAGAGTCTTAAGTAGTAACCTTGTATTAACAAGTTTTAACCCACTGCATTAAAATGTCACCCTTAGCTAAGTGAAAAATAGAAATTATATTTCATGATTCACGATAGACACCTAAAGTATTGGTTTTTTAATTTTACAAGAACTAACCAAGTTTGAGAAAATGTACTAATTTTATAGGAAGATTTGTGCAAAATTACCGAAAACGTCTATTTTGTGATATAAATAAGAGTGAGGCTACGGTACTATGCATAGCACGGATTGGTCCGTGCTATGGCTCAATATTTGAGTTTTTAAAATCCTAACGGTTGATCCAAACCGTTCAACATGACTATAAAATGAATATGTACTTGCAAATCAAATTTTACATTTTTTCGAATTTTTTTACTATTTTTTAGATAGGTAGAAAATCATTGTTTTTGGATGGTCCAGAATTTTCAGATCAAGTGATTTTCTACCTATCTAAAAAAATAGTAAAAAAATTCAAAAAAATGTAAAATTTGATTTGCAAGTACATATTCATTTTATAATCATGTTGAACGGTTCAGATCGACTGTTAGGATTTTGAAAATTCAAATATTGAGCCGTAGCACGGACCAAACCGTGCTATGCATAGTACCGTAGCCTCACTCTATAAATAATGCTAACTGGTACAGGGAAACATGTCAGGCTCCCATGGTTAAATGAGGCTTTATTAATTGTTTTTTTACTATTAGGACCTCAAAAGAAAAATATTTTTTTTATGACTGATGTGTGCGGGAGATAGAATCTTTGCCTCTTGGGACTGATTATTAAAAAAGCAAAACAAAAGACTAATATTTGGTTTAGTAGCAAAGACATATGGTCTCTGATGTGGAAGGTCATTGATTCGAAATTCAGATAAAAAAATCATTTGTTGAATGCTGTAATAACAGAGATATTAAATAGTTGGATGGCTTGACCTATTACCTTTACTCAATAATAAAGCAAAACAAAAAGTTAGAGCATTATAAATTACAAGTCAAAATATTAGAAAGTATAAGTTAAAAGTATTATTTTTTATCGAGTACTCAATTAGTTAATGAATTTAAATCCAATTAGCTATTTAAACCCAATTCGATATTTTTTTATTTTTTTCCTGACGAAAATTCTGAATCCGCCTGTGCAAACAAAAGCCAATAGCATGGAGCTCAACTATACAGACTTTATTTTGACGGACTGCTCGTGCAATTGACATCAGTTGCATGGATTGTCAATGCATATATATGAAAACATAAGAAATAAAGGAAATGTACAACTATAATAGCTAAAATCGTTAGCTTTGTTCAGATTTGCTAACTAGTGGGCAGGTGTATTTACTTTCCTCATAATGTGTAACACTTGGAAGTTCAGAACCTGTGACAAAAACAGCCCGGTTTGCATCAACTTTATACGAGCGTGCCAAGTTGCACTCACTGGTGGTTGCTTGGTTGCAAATAGATGGGCTTAGGGGTGTTCATGGTGTGATTTGTGTCTAGTTTATTTAGTTTTTAACCGAATTAGAAAAATTAGGACTAATTGGTTCAGTTTTTTGGTTTAAATGGACTAGTTTAGTTAAATTCTTGATTTATTTCGGTTTCTATTAATTGGTTCGGTTAATAATTTTTCAAAACTTACTGAATCAAACCAATCGGACTTAGGTTTCTTAATTTTTTTCTCTTAATTAGTTCGGTTTCTCTTTTCTCTCTCCCCTACCTAACTGAACCGACTGAACTTAAATTTCTTAATTTTTTTTTCTCGTCTCTCTATCTTTCTCTCTTCCTTACTCTGTTCACTCTCTCTCTTCCCTACTCTTTAAACCGCTCCGACTGAACTTAGTTTTTTTAGCCATTTCATAAAGTTTCAAATTATGTGCTATCATTTCAAAATATTTTTATTTATTGGCATATTTATTATTAATGCCCATATCTGAAAATTATTCAAAATTATTTCCATCAATTATCCATTTTGTCGTATGAATATGATTTTAAAAATTGACATCAATTAACGAATTGTAGATACAAAAATATATCATTTTCACTAGCAGTTTCACGATCAATCCGTTTTCTCCCTAAAAGGAAATACAAAATACTGTAAATTGTTTTTTTTTTTCATTATAATTTTGATGAAAACCACCTATTGTTTTCTTTTTGCGAATAACTCTAAAATATCCGGTTAGTAAAATCATTAGAAGATGAATGTATAAAGTGAAAGAATAATGAAATAATTTATCACATAATATAACTCGGAAATAATCCCATTTAAATTTGATTCAAATTTGCACACATAAGCCATGCAGAGGTGGTCAAGGAAATCACGTCATTACTGGTTATGTCACGTGGTTATGTGACATAATTCGCGTATCACGTGACATCTCTATTCAATTGAAAATGACACATTATACAAACTAACCTAATTACATCATGTCACCTCACATGACATATAACGTAATCAATTTTCACAAAATTGCTTCTTTATTTTTATTTATTTACAAAATTTTCTTATGTTTGAATATTTTTTTTCTATGAGCTAATTTAAAATATGAAAAAAATAATTACACATGAACAATCAAGTCACGTCTGATCATGTCACACGTGGTGACGACATGATGGCACGTGATGTGATAATTCGTATAACGTAACTGTCCTTCACAATTTTAATCACGTCACGTGAAAAAAAATTGATTATGTAACATAACGCGAGTTGACAGGACCAAATCACCCATGTAAAGCCCACCCTCCACGTACATGAGGTGGGTTTTAAGAAATCAGATCATCTTCAGCCGAAATTTTTATTTCTAACATTTAAAAAAAAGGATAAACCAAATAACCATCGTTTGGTGGAAATTCGAATTCTAGCACGGCCGCATCGGCATTATGCGGATCCATTTCAGCGAGGCCGCAGAATGCCGCTGCGGACTCCAAAATGGTCCGCACCGGCATTGTGCGGACCCAGGGCCGCATTTTTTTTTAATACTATATTGAATCTATTGAATTTTTTATGAACTTTGACCTATTTTATTGAACTTTGACTCATTTTATGAATATATTTTATTAACTTTGCACGGATATCGAACTTTGCACTTTTTGAATACTATATTGAACTTTGCACAGATATCGAACTTTTTTAATACTATATTGAACTTTGATGAATCTATTCAATTTTCTAATACTATATTTATTAACTTTGCACAGATATCGAGGCATTTTATGAATCTATTGAATTTTTAAAACTATATTTATTAACTTTGCACAAATATCGAGGCATCTGAGATATCTCAAAGTTTTGAAAAAAAATGCGGCCCTGGGTCCTCAGAATGGTTCTGCGGACCCATTTTGGAGTCCGCAGCGGCATTCTGCGGCCGTGCTAGAATTCGAATTTCCACCAAACGATTGTTATTTGGTTTATCTTTTTTCTTAAAATGTTAGAAATAAAAATTTCGGCATCTTCAGTGTCTCACGTCCAATTACTAAATCCAAACCATTCTTTAATTGTGGCACCTAATTCTAATTGCTCGGCTAGAAGTTAATCTCAATTCATTGAACCGAGAGTGCGTTACCGTAGAGGATGCGGACTCGGGTTTTAAGGGGCTTGCTGCTACATAGAACGCAATAACCAATAAGCATTGGCTTCCAAATGGAACCAGTTGCACCATCTATACAGTTGGTTTTCTGTCCAAAACAACTTTGTGCGCTGCTTTGTACATTGGCAATCAAAATTAAATTCAGCTTTTCCGTCCCCTCCCCGCTCAAATTTAAGCAATTAGCTTGGGCGTGCAACGCGTCACCGTATCGGCCCAATTTATACTCTCCGCTGTCACTCTCCGGACCAGCCCAGAATAGCAATCTGATAGCGCCACATCACGGCCCATTATTAACTCAACAGTGGCTATTGCGCCGATTCCTGGTTGGGCGCGCCGAGCAATAGCACACTAGCAGTGGAGCGAGCATGGCTGTGCACGGTGGCCATCGGATGGTCACGGTCCCTCCGAGCGGAGCATCCGACGGGCAGGAGGAACTAGAATCTGACCTCCAATCCCAGCTCTCTTCTCTTCAAAGCCGTGTAGAGGTGAGTGGTATTATAAGTATATAGAAAATCTCACTTCTTACGCATTTCGAACTTTGATTTACTATGCTGACATGTTTTTCCTTTCTGGTAAAAAAAGTAGGAATTGGAGCGAGAGAATAAGAGACTAGTTACTCTGATCGCAAGTTGCCAGTGCTCTATTAAGGTTATTTTTCTTCTTGTTATTCTTTTCATAGCACTAATCAAAGTATATAAAAAATCAGTGCTTCTTTGCCATTTCACCTTAATTTCTTCATTTGTTTAGGAAGGTAATTTTATAGCTCCTGTAGTTACTGATTTGAGATCCAGTGACAGCACTGAACAAGAGGAGGGAGGCGATAAAGTGAGGTCAACAATAGATTGTGAGGCTGGTTAGGATTTTTTTTTCAAATCATAATTATTTTTCTTTTTTCTTTTTTGTTTGAACAAACTTGAGTCTTTGTTCCATTAGAAAACAATGAGACCAGCATTTCTGAGATCCCCACTTTTGTGTTCAATTATGAAATTGATGACTATTTGTGGCCATTCAGTTTCATGTCAAAGACTAATTGCATTTTAATTGAGGCATAATTATATATTGGGGTGGAGTGAACCAAAATTCTATTGAATAGATGCACATAGCACAATTGGAGTTTACTTTTAGGTTATGTTGAGCTAATTGTCGTCAAACTTTTTTAATTTTCTTTTAGTTTCACTTGAAAAGGGAAATGAAGAAGAGATTGGTGGCTCAAAATTGGAGTCGAAAGAAAGACCACGTGCAGATTTAGCCTTTAGTAGTAATGTTTATTGAGTATCTTAAATTTCTAAAAGGACTACCTAATGTTATACAGACAGGTCCAGTGCTGGTATGTACCTCCTATGCCACTGGCTCCAGTTATACTAGTCATGGTTTTTGCATTGCACAACTAAGAGTTATTTAAGCCAAAGTAAGGTTGAAGCAAGGCTTCATTAGTCTCGTAAGGGTTCCTTTGATCTAGGGAACTGGTGCCATGCTAGTCTCTTGATAAACCAGCTGAAATTACTAAATGCAATTTTTGTTAAATAGTTATTAGTTGTTTCTCAGATCGGCAAGTAAAGACCATAAAATCCTGCAGCAAGAGATATATTGCACTAAAAGTTGTTTACTTTGGACAGAGGTAATGTTACCTTCCAATTTCTTTATTACCGTGGTATTTATTACACTCGTCTTTTCTTTGCTCCTATTTCTACACTTTCCATGTAGCTTTTGATGTTTACATTAAGTACGACACGTTGTAATGGTATTTTTACAATATGCAAATAACAAGATACAAAGAGTGCACATGCCAGTTTATCTTTGTATTGGCTAATAATATTAGTACCAAATCCCAGAGGCTGGTTCAGTATAGCATCGATACAATTGATTTTATAGTACAATTTCTCTACAACTCAAATTGATTTTTTGGTCTTTGAGGTCACATTGTCTGTAATAACCCAAACAGAATAGAAAATGGATAGTCAAGAGAAAATAAAATAAAAGGTGATGAAAAGGATTTCTAATATGGCTTTGCACAGAGATTAATTATATTATAAAGTATAAAGCTTCACCTAATATTGTGTAGATACTATGGTTTTGCTTCAGAGGCAACAGCGGAGCCTACTGTAGAGGTACCTTTCATATATCTCCTTTTTATATTTTAAATTCTGTGCTGAAATTTCTTGGAATTTTATTGAGAACTATAAAGATTTCAGGCTGAGATATTTAAAGCACTTGAGAGAACAAGAATTCTTGTCGGGGGTAGGCAAGAATCAAACTATTACAGGTGTGGCAGGACAGACAGGGGTGTCTCCTCCACTGGTCAGGTACTGTAATACTTATAATACTTGTTAATGAAAATTGTCTGTATGTGGAACTAAATTTTAAAATGTATCATACAAAATCCAAAATTTCAATATAATGTATGCTCCCACATATGAGAAAAACTTCATGTCCCGAAAGAATGAAGAAATACCATTGATTTCCATCTCTGCTATTGTCGTACCTGTGTAGATAAAAAATTTGAGAGAGGTAGTCTGGATGTATTTTAAACAAGATCAAGGAGGGTTTAAAGGGATGCTTTTATTGTTTTGTAGGTTTAAGGTGTTGGTTTTTATGGTTTTGTGAGGATATGCATCATTATGCTTAATTTTCATGTCTAAATGTGATCATATGAGGTCATCCAAGGTCACACATGAATTTGCCTTGTTTGAACTTAAACAAACTCTTAGCCATGCATGTTTGTTTTGTAGGTAATTTCATTACTTGTACGCTCAAATTTAAAGGGTGACGAAGGAAATGCTAGCATGACAGATTCAAAGCCAGGTAGGTAACAATCATTAAAATGATTAATAAAAGTAGTTGCATATGAGTGGAATTCTATTTTAACTTAACTCATATTATATTTGTTTATAAATTATGAATCTTTAATTTTGTTTCCTTTCTTTTTCTTTTTTCAGAAATCGATTATGTAAGAGTCTTAAATAGAGTACTTCCGAGGGATATACGCATCAGTGGATGGTCTCCTGTTCCAACAGATTTTACTGCAAGGTTAAATTATTGGTTGATTGCTATTTTAACTGTGTTTCTTTTCTTATGTAAAGGAATATGTTGGCACATTAAAATTTTAATTCCAAACGTGGTGCTCTAGACATTTTGTAACATAAATAGATCACAAATATAAAAGTTATTAGCTATGATGTATGGGACTGCAGTAATGTTCTTATGGTTCATTTTGAATACTTATTAGATTATTCTATTTTGGTTATATCAATTTAATTTCCTGCATTTGTTACATATATGTTTACATATTTGCTATCTTATACTTCCAGATTTAGTTGTTTGAGTAGGGAATACAAGTACATGTTCTGGAAAGGGTGCTTCAGCATTGAGGTTCAACTCTTCATCTCTCTAAATCTCTCTTTCTCTCTCTATCTCTCTTGCATCTCTTTAATGACAATTCTGGTCATAATAAAATTGTAACAGAAAATGAGGGAAGGTGCTGAGAAGTTTGTCGGAGAGCACGACTTTAGAAACTTTTGTAAGATGGATGCAGCAAATGTTCGCAACTATAGACGGCATATCACCAGTTTTGATATATTCTACACCAACCAAAGGCTAGTTTCAACTACTTTTTCATTTGGAATTTTCTAGACAGAGAAAAAAATAATCGATAGCTAAGTTACATTTATACAATTTCTGTCTTTTTTTTTTAAATATAGGAAAATGTGTTTGTCTGCAGATCAAGTGATGATGAACTTTGGGAAATGAGAATAAGAGGGAGTGCCTTTCTGTGGCATCAAGTAAGGTGCATGGTTGCTGTATTATTTTTGATAGGTGAAGGTTTTGAATCTCCTGAAGTGAGTTCCATTTCACACCAAATTAAAGAATATAACTAACTTAGTTTACTCTTTTAATACTTATTCTTATTGGGAACCTCTTATTTCCGGCTTATTAAAAATCTTGTGATTTCAGTTTTGGCTAGGACACCAATCTTTTGGCATTAAACACCTATTTTTTTCAAGTAAACATAAATTAAACTCAATTAGCTCAATGGTCCACCTATTCTTATGAAAACATGATTTGTGAGGGTGGCTAGGGTTATGGTTTAGCAAGAGACAGATGGTAGCAACAGAGATAACAAAGAGAGAAGAAGAGAAGCAATTGATTTTTTTTAGTTTATTATAACTAAATTGTTTTACAAATAATATTGGACTCTTGAATTTAGCAATAAAAAAGCTACTTGAAATTAAAGTTCAAAATTAAAAATATAAAGTAATACAAAATAAGAGGAAAACTTAACCGAATTGACTTATTTGATTCCTTGACAATTACCTAACAATACTAACCTTTTGTAATCGATAGACATCAGATCTAGCTCAAACCCGTTGCTCTCGAACAATAGCAAATCTGGTCAGAATTCAATCAGATTTTAACAGAATTTTGGCCTATTGATTAACTGAGACTAAACCTAGACTACGCTCAGATTTAGTTTACCCGTGCAAATTTTGACTTGCATCATATCCTCTGATACTATACTTTTCCAACAAGACACAAAAAAACCCTCAAATGATCTTAAATATTTTCATATTTTTTTTCACTAACAGGTGTTTGATTAAATATTTGTACAGATAGTTGATACATTGCTAGATACCAACAAAATTCGAAGGAAACCTCAATACAATATGGCTTCTGAGCTTCCGTTGATTCTTCGATCTTGCCAATTTAAGGATGTCACGCTCTCATGTTCATCAGGTACTTGCATCTACTTAACAAATTAATTTCAGAAAAAGGCCAAGAAATTAAGATACTTTTGAATTTATTTGTGTGATTGAGATAAAATTAAGCTAAAAACATATTCTGGAGTGTAGTGTTAATCTGGAAAATTGTGTTTAATTGAGATTTTAAATTCATTGCTAAACATAAGTTTTTCTGACTAGTTGGCTGATTTTAATGTAGATGCTAATCGTGCATTGATTGAGCATTTGAAATACGAATATCACAATTATATGCTCCAGGCGG
This sequence comes from Carex myosuroides, assembly GCA_028015225.1. NCBI lineage: Eukaryota > Viridiplantae > Streptophyta > Magnoliopsida > Poales > Cyperaceae > Carex > Carex myosuroides. The sequence goes on along the minus strand of CM051487.1, from coordinate 5,718,068 downwards.
CCATTTTTCGCGAGGCTTTGGACTGTTTATGCTCTTCAGGTTTCAGGCATTTTTGTTTGTTTGCATTTTCATTCTTTTTATTTAAGCTTATTGTTCCAGAACCACCTTTAGCGACTTTTCTAAAAACTATCACAGGTTTTTTATTTAGATGATGTGAACAGTTGAGTTTTATTTCTTACAGTTCTTTTCTGTAAATCTGACGGAAGATTGTAGTAAGTTATCCTAAATGAGGTGGCTACTCTAAAAAAGTAGTAGTTTAGGATGAGATGAAAATATCATTATTTATGATATTTTAGAACCAGGGCAAGTTCTGAAAATATACCAGTTCATGTCATTACTTGCTATAGTTATTAAAATTTATGTAATCGCAGAGGATGGTTCTGTTGAATTTGAAAGAAAGAAAAGAGGCCATGTTCCTCTTGTCCTCCGCCAGACTGAGCGTAAGTTCTTAAATTTTATCTTATTTTAAATAAAAGAGTCTGAAATTAGTGATGCATTATTGAGGTGCATTTTGCTTTAATTATTTTTGAGCCTGCTTTGAAAAAAATTGACAGTCTTTTAATTTTAATCAGTAAATGGAACAAATGGTACTATGCTAATATAAGACCTTTTGACCTTTGGTCCGAAAATGTCCTAAAATGTTCTAATTATGTACTATTTGGGACAAATGGTCTTTCAATTTTGTACTAGTTAGGCACCGGTACAGGCTTCTCCTATTTTATTGGAACATATATTTTTTTATTGTGACCTCCTTTTCCCAATGTTTTGATTGCTGCAGCATCGTATGAAGAAAGATTAGCAAAATTGAAGATAAAATTATCTTCCTAACTTTGCCGTGGTGTCTCTATAATTGTTTAGAAGGTCGAGTGATGGCTTCTCTATTCTGATCTTGTTTTGCTAGAAATTCCTCAGAGAACTTGTTTAATTAGTAATGCTCTGATATTACACTTCCTATAATCTCATGAATCTGTTTATTTATTTTAAGATATGATGGCAATGGCCAGCAACAAATTATCCAATTATTGACTGTAGTATATGCTTAGAAAATGGTATATCATAATTGCAACATCAATCAGTTCTTTTTGTTTCGTTGCTACGTAATTTTAGTGTTTGTTGATTGAGGGTTCAAATGCTTCTATTTTTTGTGCCTCTGTCGTGTCTTTATTTTTGAAACTATAATAACTTAAAATTTAAAACTTAATTGTCAAAATAAAACTGTTAAATAAGATCTATGTCATTTTCTTTATGCATATGTAAATGATCATGATATTTTGATTTTGTTTTAATTAGTATCAACTATTAAGATCTTGTAAAAATATACTCATGTGGATAAGCTTTGGATGTTGATTTTTTAACTATTAATTTATATAAAACTAAAAATTGAAAAGTGATATTTTTTTATGTACATGTAGAAAAATAATATTGATCATATTTAATGATTTTATTTTAATTCATAAATTGTAGAATTTTTATTATTAAAAAATTAAAAAGTAGAGACATGATAGAGCACAAAAAATAAAGGCATTTGAAACCTCCTCTGGTATTTATCATTGCAAGATAGCCTTTCAGTTTTTACAGTCGTTATTTATTTCAGTGGTAGGCAATGCTAATACCATACAAGCTAATGGCATTGCTTTTAGGCGCTGGTACTAGTGGATGAGAGAGGCCTTTATTAGACTTGCGACACTCTGTAACTTGTGATTAATATTCCTTCTGATCCTATATTCGACGACAACAACATTTTTCTGACCTAATGTTACGTTTAAGGTTGTAAATGAGCCGAGTTTGAGCGAGTTATTTTCAACTCGTGTTCAGTTTATTTAGTTAATGAGCGAGTCAACTCGAGTTGAGATGGCAATAACGAGCTATAGAGCCAACTCGAGTTGGCTCACAACTCGTTTGACTAGTCAATTTCCTTACTAGTAAGAGTTTATCTAAACACAAACAATTCAAATAGTTTAGTAAGAGTTTATCTAAATACAAACAATTCAAACATAATTAACAAGACAACTAACAAAACAAACAATTCAAAAACCAACTTAGGAGTCATTTAGAAGGATATGGGATTTATTGTGATGAATTTTGTAGAACTCAGAGTTGTTAATAAGCAAGTTGGGGTATGCTCAAACTCAGCTCATTTATTAAACGAGTCAGTCAACTCGAGTTGGAACTGACTCGAGTTGTAAATGAGCGAGTTAAAGCGAGCAATTAGCGAGCGAGTTATAAGCGAGTTACGAGTTTGAGCAATTTTGTACAATCCTAGTTACGTTGCAAACTTCATCCTAAAAGCATGTGAAACTTCAATTCATAAAAGGGAAATATTTGTGTTTGAAAATACAAATATGTTGAATAATATATTAGAATCGAAATTACAATAGAAAACTAAAACGACCGGATTTCGACAGTAGAGCTTTGAAAGTTGAAGATGAAATCTTTTTAATTTGGAAAGGGCATCGCTGGAGGCGAAAATGAAAACGCCAACCTGTACTTATTAGCTATTAAATTTGAAATTCAATGTAGATGCGCTTACTTTTAATATCAGTAGATAGTTAGATACTACAGCAGTTAAATTTGAAATTCAATGTATAATACATTTCTGCTGGATATTATGGTCACGGCTGGCCTTTTAAAAGTACAACCGTGATTTTGAGCTAGCCTCGGCTTTCAAAATCCAATCTTTCGAATTTCCTAAATTTTACAATATCGATTGCAATGGTTAAATCAACAATCTGTGTGTTCCTAGAGGCCCAAAAAGTTTCGGCCTGATAAAATGCGGCTCGACCGATCGTAAAACATTCCCGGCCTAGCAAAACTGTCAGGCTTTGAGAGATATCCTGAAATTATAAATGACAATATCGTTGGAACTTTTATTTTAAACACAATCTCGTAGGAATTAATCCAGAGTTCCAGACCATATGAGATGCGCATGTACAGATCGTTAGGTAAGTCGCTGAAAACGATTTAGCAAGAAAATAGAAGAGTACGTTATCTGTTAAATTTAATTTACGCAGATCCCAATGTAGGGAATGAAAACCGACACGTCGTGATGGATTTCGTGATGAAACGACCCGATACGTGAGAAATCACGTCACGATATATGTGTCAATCAGCTAATGTGATTCGTTTGTTGTATGATGGGTCATTTTTGTGTGACGTGTTGAAGCGAATTTTATACGTCACGTGGTCAATATATAAACATGCGGTAATGTCACGACATGATAGAATAGAAACAAATTTTAATCGCTTCCAACAAATTTATGCACTTTAAAAAAGAATCCACAATTTTAAGATTTTTTTTTTCAAATTATTTCGATCAATAATTTTAAATTCGGATAAAAAAATTATAATATTTCTTCAACATGACAAAAATATTCCAACATTTCTTTTTAATTTAGCAATATTTTTGTTTCCTGAACATTTAGCATTTGCTTTCTTCTTTTTCCAACGAACAACTTAACATCAGACAAAAAAAATAAACATGTTAATATGTCCTTTCCTATTATTTTAACATGTTATATAAATATTTCTTTTTTATAATGTTATGTCATGTGACATATTTTAAGTCACGGTATAAATATTAAAAAAAGTTATTAAAAATATCACATATTTTTTAAATATTTATATCATATCGTGCCACTCCTTGTGTATTCCTTGGCTACCATCTCACCGAAAAATGTTATAAATGTTTTGATTTACAATCAAACCGGATGTTCATTTCGCGACATGTAACTTTTGATGAAGAAAAATTTCCATTCCAGTCAACACCTCGGGCTCTGAAAATAAATCCTCCTCCCCTCAGCCTACTGAACGGAGCTCACTTACTTCCTTAGTTACACTCTCATGCCCGTTTTCTCCTCTGGATCCACATCCAAATCCTTCAGCGCCAGTATTGGGTCCGCCTACTATTGGGGCTCGTTTTCTCCCATGTCCAGTATTGGTTACACTTCCTTAGTTACACTCTCATGTCCGTTTTCTCCCCTCAGCCAGTATTGGGCCCGTTTTCTCCTCTGGATCCACCGGTTCTTTGGTGCGACAATATTGGAGCTACATTTCTTGCTTCTAATCCGATATTTCATATCCGAACAAAGCATGTTGAGATAGATTTCCATTTCGTTCGTGAACGAGTGCTTTCTAAGTCTCTTCTCATTCGCTTTATCACTTCTCAAAACAAGATTGCATTTATTTTTACCAAGTCTCTGTCTTCTCCTCGGCTTTTGTCCCTCCGTTCGAAACTATTTGTTCAAGGAAGTCCATCGGCTTGCAGGGGATGAGAAGCATAGCTCTAGTGGCTAGTATTGATAGGAATTACATGTAACAACTATTATGTTAAGAAAGTTAGTTACTCAATTAATTGTAATAATTCTGTTCAGTTAGATTTTGTTAGACATCTTAGCTATTGTGATTAGACTCTTTAAATAGAGTATATTGTACGCTGTAACATTTGAGATTGATTGAATACAAGATTTCTTTACTTATCTCTTCTCTTGCTTTACGGGTTTAGCTTAACGGGAGTTACCTTTATGTTACATAAATTCGGATACGGATGTTAGAAATATATTTTGAAAACACAAAATTTTATAAATTAATACTTATTTTAATATTAATGTTTTTAACTTTATGGATCATGGAGCTATTTGTGAATGAGTTATTTTGATCTAATTTGTACATAGAAGCTCAGTATTTACTAACACACAAAATCGAATCAAATATAGTGGTATGAGCTTTCTGTGACCTCAATACATATTTAACATAATTTTGTGCAAATGACTTTAGATCATGATCTAGCTTTGATATGCAATTTATTGTATTTGTCCGTTTGAGCTTTGATATGCAATTAATTGCAATTGTCCGTTTGAGATTTAATTAATTGCATGTTTCAATTGAGTTACAAACGGTAATATATGTAACGATGAATATGATTTTAATGGTCATGAATGCACAAATTTATTGGTGTCTATGACATTTGCTTATAAATAGTACATGATAGTTGAAGAGCAAATCAATCTAATAATTCATCCAACAATTCACATACTACTCTCTTTCTCTTTCTCTTAGCTCCATAATTCATAATTCAATTTCTATTCTCCCACAAACAAATATTTTCTTTATAGAAAACATATTATTCTGCTATCATTATTGAAATAAGTTACATCAACCTCTACCACGGTTGCGCCCGCAGGCAAATAAATACCGGCGTAACTTGGAGCAAGCTTAACCGATTATTTCTGCGCTTAGGACGAGAAGTTACCTTAGGTCCGCATTTTGCAGCTCCGGATAATAAAATTTTAATTATATTCTTGATTATATTTTTTTATATAATTATTATTTATTTAGTAATCAAAATTCAGATTTAAATCTAGTTGGTTAGTTCAATTTTTCCAACAACGGATACGAGTATTGTATGAAATATGATACGGAATACAGCGATACAACAATTTCAACACAATACGGATACGATACTCGGGATCACATATGAAGTATCCGGTAACAATAACATAGCCTATAACGGATCCGAACTGTATTTTATCAGGCGACCTATTCTATCCACACCATCCCATCCCATCCCATCTCAATTAGGCAATTAACTGCAACTTGAATAGCAAGCAGTACGGATCCGGTATGAATCCTTGAATTGGGTTTTACACTTTTACTATTACTTGTTCCTGTTTTGAAGCTGGAGAGTAGACAAATAGCGTTGTCAAATGCAACCAACTACAATGGATTGCCTTCATTCCAAAGACTCTTTGGCAGTGTAGCTATCAGCGTGCCACTCCAAATTCTTATCTTTCCACTCGCAACCACCTCGCGCCTTTTTCGCAGATCGTCGTAAATGGCGATCCCTGTGGAGGAAGCCATCGCTGCCCTCTCCACCTTCTCTCTCGAGGTAATTTCTAGATCCGGTGCAATGCCTTCCGATCTACATTCACCATTGCCTAGTTATCTGTAACGACCTAGGAGTTTAATGATGTTTAGAATAATTAGTGATTTAGGTGGGAGATATTAAAAAGTGTAATTAGTCGGTGATGTTTAGAAAAATTGAAAGAGATGGCTATATAAGCTCATCACATTATTTAATTGAGATATGGAAAATGAATGAAAACTTATCAATTTGAGTAATTTTACTCTTCTCCCTCTGGCACCACCATTTTCATTTCACTGAATTGTTCCAAATTCCCTGAACTCACTCCATTTCCATCATCAATCCTATTTCATTCTATATTGTTACATTTTGGATGTAACATTATCCGTAATTTTAGTGGCTAAAATTTCTGTAATAATCCCAATTTGGTTTGAGGCTTGTATAGTTCAGATTGTATGGTGCTTTTAACTGTTGTACAAAATTGCTTTTTGGTTGGTGTTAATTGACATTCTCACCTAAGTGACCTGACAATTCTGCATCCGGTTTTGCATGCACCATATGAAATATAAAATAAAATTCGACATAAAACTGATTAAAAAAACAAAATGCTGGAATTCAGGATGAGCAGTCAGATGTTCAGGGATTAGCCGTTCTTTTGTCTGCCGAAAGATGCGCAACCAGCAGTACCATTGGTACGCTTAATTCTTGTCATTTTCTTTCTTTTTGTTACATAATATGCATTCCTTGTTGATTATCACAGCAAACAAGACAGCGTTTTTTTTTTATTAATGATAGGTTCCCTTGCTATTGTGTACCGTTACTGCTATGCTATACTGGCAATGTTGAAGTGGTGCTGCATGATATACTGATTTTTAATGTGCGATGGTCTCTTTATGTGCAGAGTACGGTGATGTTGCTGCCTATCGCTTGTCATTGGGTGAAGATACAAAAGCAATAAACCAACTGGTACGGCATGGCCTTCTATGTCTTTTCTTTTCTTTGTCATTTGCTCATTATATAGAAAGAGTGCATTGTGCTGTAACATTTTGTTTCAAGAATAATATGATATTGTGTTTGGGTGCAGAATACTCTTGTTCAAGAAGGAAAGGAGATGGCCTCTTTGCTATACACATATCGCAGCTGTGTGAAAGCGCTGCCGCAGGTATAACTTGTATTTTTTCTTCTTCTGTAATTATCTGGATAGCCACTTGCTATGATTTATAGGATGTTTAGTATGTTTAGGATGTTAGGTATTGTCAGTAATTTTGATTTAATCATGCAGCTTCCAGATTCCATGAAGCAAAGCCAAGGGGACCTATATCTTGAAACCTATCAAGTGCTAGATTTGGAAATGAGCCGTTTGCGTGAAATTCAGAGATGGCAAGCTTCTGCTGCTTCAAAAGTATATTTACTATGAAATTTCAACTAAACCCTAATTTTATTGCTTTATTTTTCTGACTTCGCATGAATCATGATCTAGTCATTCCTAATGGTTATATGCATTTGATGCAGTTGGCAGCTGACATGCAGCGGTTCTCTAGGCCAGAAAGACTAGTAATTGGACCCACTATAACCCACTTTTGGTTTGTATTTTATATTGATTTAAGCTTTATTCAATACTTTTGTTTTTTTTCTCAAATATTACATGATATTATTTCAAAAGGTATGCTTGTTTCTTATTAATGATATTTGCTTCATGATGTGCATAGGTCTATGTTGAAGCTGCTTGATGTTTTACTGCAGCTTGATCATCTGAAGAATGCAAAAGCAAGCATACCTAATGATTTTTCATGGTATAAGAGGTGTGGAAATAACATCACTTTCTTCCTTTGTTAATGGTATAAAGTATACTCGGTACACCACCTCACTTTAACCCGGCGTAAAAATTGTTTTGTTGTTTTCTTCTCCTTACTTCTTTACTAACAGCCACACTAAAACAGGCAGAGTAGTTCGGTCCAATCTTTCTTATATGCAATGGATCCTTGCCAATTTGCAAATTTTAGTTTTATTATTTGAATTATTGAAAATCAGCTTGATTTGATGGCTATTTGCTTCTTTAAATAGAACATTTACTCAAGTGAGCACTCAGTGGCAAGACACTGATTCTATGCGTGAAGAGTTGGATGATCTTCAGGTTTTTTTTTTTTTTTTGTAAAATCCTTATTTGTTTCTCAGCTTGCTTTCATATTTGAAGGATGCCCGTACCAAGGCCAAAAGAGTAAATTTGCTTCCACAGAAATTTTCTTTACGCTTTATTCTCATCTGCAGATATTCTTGAGCACAAGATGGGCAATTTTACTTAATTTGCATGCTGAGATGTTTCGTACAAACACGTATCCTCTTCTTTTGTAGTGTTTAATGGTTTAAATTCAGTTATATCATTGAAGAGCAACACCACTAGGTCTCCTTAGTACTTTGACATGTACATAGCAAATTAATTTTTGTTTCTAAACCTAAGTAACCAGTAATTTTGGCGAGAAAGTGAAAAAAGAAAAGCTCAACCTTCCACTGGTTTTCTTGTTTTTTTGAAAAATTTCTTTTATTGACTTGCTTCAACTAAACAAAAAAGGAATGACCAAAAAGGAAGGTATTATGTATTATTGACTTGCTTCAACTAAACAAAAAAGGAATGACCAAAAAGGAAGGTATTATGTATGATTACTGCAGCATTATTTTGTTATTGGCAGAAATGCTAAAAGGAAATAATCTTGTTTTTTTTTTTGGAACTACATATTTTGGGAAAAAAAAAAAAATTGTCAAGTCAACTGCACCACTTATGAATTCCTTCACCGAATAAATAGCGTGGAGGATATTCTACAGGTGCTCATAGTATTCTGTGTGGAGTCACTGGAGTTGGATTTTGCAATTCTGTTTCCAGAGCGCCATACCCTTCTTCGAGTTTTACCTGTTCTTGTTGTTCTCGCCACCTCATCTGAGAAAGAGAGCGAGTCACTCTACAGAAGAGTGAAAATTACTCGCCTCCTAAGCATATTCAAGGTCTCTTTTACTTCAATGAAATCTTTGCTGAGATATTGCGCAGTGTAAAGTACTTGTATTGTTATGGCGAATAACTAACTATTGTTTTTGTTGTGTACTTTTGCTTGACAGAATGATCCTGTTATACCAGCCTTTCCAGATTTGCACCTTTCACCGGCAGCCATTTTGAAGGAGCTGTCAGCATATTTCCAGAATTTTTCAAGTCAAACTCGCCTTCTCACTCTCCCTGCGCCTCACGAAATCTCCCCTCGGGAACTTCAAGAATATCCTTATTAAGGCACTACACTTAAAGAATGCTAAGGATTATTTAAGTTATAATAAATTACCACTTGCCAAGCAGCTTACCATTAAATGAAGACTGATTTTTGGAAAATGTCATGGTATGCTTGTGGTAAAAGAGTTACTTACAGTTCTAAAGTTCTAGCAAATTTAAAAATTAGGTACTGTACTAACCTGTTCTTTGATTTAAATAATTGGTAATACAAATCTTTTGCTTGCTATATAATTCTTAACGGACCCACTTACCAGAGGCACTACTTGATTGTAAACCACATCGGGTCTATCAGAGCTGATCATGATGATTTCTCTATTCGCTTTGCTTCTGCAATGAATCAGGTAATTGTTGGCTATGTGTGTTTCCCATAATTTCTAATCTTTTCTTCATCTTATGCTCTTCATCCAAGTAAACCAAGACCCAAATTACTTGTACCTTTCATACAGTGAAAATTTATAATTTTAGTTATTTCATGATATGTTGCAACAATTTGTGCTGACACAGATGATGATACTAAAAACGTCAGATGGAACAGATACTGAGTGGTCAAGAGAAGTGAAGGGAAATATGTACGATATGGTAGTTGAAGGTTTCCAGCTTCTCAGTCGGTGGACTGGTAGGATCTGGGAACAGTGTGCGTGGAAGTTTTCACGCCCCTGTAAAGAAGTGCTAGATTCAAATCAAGCATCTACAACATTCTTTGACTATGAGAAGGTTGCTTCTTTTTCCTTAATAGTACTGGAAAGTGACAGTAAATAGTTCTCATGTCAGCAATTAACTTAATTGAATTATGTTATCTATACAGGTTTCCGTGGAATCAGTGGTACCTTGGTACCACTATTTTCAAAAGAAAAAAAATATGCTTTTGTAAAGTAACACGTTTGTAGAAAAACACCAACATCTATGTTGGTGTGATAGCAAAACTATGTTCATAAAGTACTGACATTTCTACTCCTTAGCACAACAAGGCCTTTTTACTTGTAGGACTCAATTTAGCTAAAAGCATCCCAAGTTTTCTTTTTTTCTAAAAGTCAAGTGTGCTTAGTTATTTGCTTCCACGTTTGTAGTCATTGGATGTACTAAATGAAAAGGCTGGGGTAATTTAGTTTTCTCTTGCTTGAATTTACTATACTTTTTACTACCTTGACATTTTGTTTGCAAATGACCTGAACTATTGGTTTTAAAAAGCAAAACTCGAGATATACTAGATGTTTTTGCAAGTATCATGGAATAATTTGGTGTTATTCCTATTTCCAAATCTCAAGTGTCATTCTGCATAAATACATTTTGTAGTTGCAATATTTCTAATACTTTACATCTTCCTTCTCTACATTTATATTTCTTCAGGTGGTTCGTTGGAACTATACAGCAGACGAGAGGAGAGCTCTTTTAGAGCTTGTTGGTTACATAAAAAGTATAGGCTTGATGATGCAAGGTTGTGACACCTTAGTAGCAGAAGCATTATGGGAGACAATTCATGTAGAAGTGCAAGATTTTGTACAAGATAAGTTAGATGTGATGCTTCGTTCTACTTTCCGAAAGAAGAAGGACCTATCTAGGTTAAGTTTTGCATATATGATTTCCAGGCATTATATCATGATTCATTAGTGAGGCTATGGTACTATGCATAGCGCATATTGGTCCGTGCTATGGATTAATATCTTCATTTTCAAAGTCCAAACAGTCGATCCGAACCGTTTAACATGATCTCCATAGGAAAATGTACTTGTAGATCCAATTTTACATTTTTAAAATTTTTTACTATTTTTTTAGATAGGTAGAAAATCACTTGATTTAAGGATTATAGACCATCCAAAAGTAGTGATTTTCTACCTATCTAAAAAAATAATAAAAAAATTCTAAAAAATATAAAGGTTAGTCTGCAAATATATTTTCATATGAAGATCATGTTGAACGATTCATATCGACTATTTGGACTTTGAAAATGAATATATCGATGCATAGTACTGACCAATATGTGCTATGCAAAGTATCATGGCCTTCACTCATCACTTATATCATTGTTTGACAATTCTAGAGATATTTTTTTAGAGCTGTTAAGCATCTAGTTCCTGTGGTCCTTTGCATATGTTGATTGTTATATTTGTAATATAATTTATAATTTAACCACACTATTGTATTTTCTACTACATGTTGAAGTTCTTCTTTTGTCGAAGTCATAATTGGACTATTCGGTTACTCTTGCTTTCCAGGATTCTATCAGATATGCGAACCCTATCAGCTGATTGGATGGCAAATAGTAACAAGACTGAACCAGAACTACAATCAATGCATCATGATAGTGACGAAAATAGACAAAATACCTTTTATCCGAGACCAGTAGCTCCTACTGCAGCACAGGTATCACTTTTATTCATGCAAGTTCATGTCTCTCACAAATTTTTTCTATGGTATTTTCATCTTTGGGCCAAGTTTTACATACTGATTTTTACTACTGAATTTTTTTTTCCAGATCCATTGCTTGCAGTTTCTCATCTGTGAGCTAGTATCAGGTGGGAATTTAAGAAAACCTGGGGGCCTATTTGGAAACAGTGGTTCTGGAATACCTGTGGAGGATCTTAAGCTGCTGGAAACATTTTTTTACAAGCTGAGCTTTTTCTTACATATTTTGGATTATACAGGTTATCGATATTCTTTTCCCAAATTTATTATATTTGCATAAATCACTATTATTATGTATAATTTCTGGTTCGTTATTTCTTATCTTGAAAATTTGTCTACTTTTCTTTTTGCAATTCCCACACTAACATAGAACTTCTGATTGCAGCAACAATTGGTACTTTAACTGATCTTAGTTTTCTTTGGTTCCGTGAATTCTATTTGGAATCTTCTCGTGTTATCCAGGTATATAGAATTTGTTTACCATATTTATATTATCATTGTAATTTACCTGTCTCTAATAGGTTTGCATGAGTGATTTGTGCAGCAATATTTCTTTTCTTTTTTTCCAAAAATTGAACTCACACTTTTTTTTATTTATAAAAACAGTTCCCAATAGAATGCTCTCTTCCTTGGATGCTGGTGGATTATGCATTAGAATCGCCCGAAGCAGGAATTCTAGAAAGTATTTTGATGCCATTTGATATATATAACGACTCTGCCCAGCATGCTTTGAGTGCGTTAAAACAGAGATTTCTCTATGATGAAATTGAAGCTGAGGTATGGGATTTTATTTAACCCAGGCATGCAATTTCTCTATTTTCGGCAACTTCTGTTGACTTGGATTATTGCGGTATGATTAAGGTACCTTTCACGTGTGACTCTTAGGATTAAGTTAACTGACAGGTATATATGATGTGGCATGCAGTCGAGTTTTAATAGAATCCAATATTCGAAATGTGCACGAAAATATCACAGAGATGCAAAAATTCATCTCTAATGTCAAATTTACTCATGTCTCTTTATGCATATGTAGGTTGATCTTTCTTTTGATCTTCTTGTTCACAAGCTAAATGAGATCATCTTTTCATATTACAAAAGTTGCGCAGCAAGGTTAGCACCTCACTCTGCAGCTCCATAGAACCTGTCTCTGTTTCTCTTAGCCTCACAGTTTTCATGTGATGCAGCGAGCTACTCGATAAGTCTTTTGTTGCTGCATGTGAAGAAGGTGACAAGTACAATGTCAAACCGCTGAGATTTGAAGTTATTTTCAAATTGAGGAGAGTTAAGGTACCTAAATTTTGGAGAATGGATGTCTTTTTTATTCTTCACTTATAATTTTAAAGCAGTAAATTACGAAGATGGGCCAGCAATGGTAAAAGTCAAGGTTTTTAAGGACTACTAACAAGAACTTTACAAACAAATTAACCCCTCAATGAATAATTTTTTTTATTTACTTTATTTATGATCTAAGGACTTGACTTCTGTTTTTTCCTTGGCATGATATTCTCTCTGTTTGGTCAGGTTCTTGGTAGGACTATTAACTTGAGAAGTTTAATCACTCAAAGAATGAACAAATTATTTCGAGAGAACATGGATTTTCTTCTTGAGCGATTTGAGAATGGCGATCTATGTGGGATCGTGGTATGACTTAGCATATTTCTTTCGTTAGCTATGTGCAACATCAATTTTAACACTCTCGACAAGTTTTCTAGCCCTAACTTATACTTACTATTTCTAGGAGTTGCAACTTCAATTGGAGATTTTGGAGTTAACACATCATTTTCTTTCAAAGTGTCTAGAGCTAGATTCTTACTTTCTTATGCTGCATGAGATGCAAGAGAACCTTTCGCTTGTTTCTTATTCTAGTCGTATCGCGACTCAGGTACTATTTGACTCTATATGTGGTATTTGTATTTATTTTATCACTGAATCATGAATCGAGACTATATATGTTTATTTTTCTCTTTAATGTTTAGTTCTCAATGATTAATGTTTTTTTTTTCCAGATATGTAATGAGATGCAAAATGATTTTTTGCCCAATTTTGTCCTGTGTAATACGACACAACGATTTGTTCGATCTTTAAGGGGAACTCACCAATCTTCTCAAAGGACAAATCTTACTTCCGGGAAACCATACTTATATTGTGGCTCTCAAGTAATAGTTTCACCTTTAACATTTTCAATTTTGTCTTGATCTATCGACTTGCTATTACATAGTTAGTTTTGGTTTGTAGGATTTAAACATGGCATACCAAAGCATTGCTGCACTTCACCGTGATTTTTTTGGTCTCCCACACATGATTGCAGTTGTTAAAGTTGTAGGCCCAAGATCATTACCTGGGATTTTGCGTGCCTTGCTCGATCACATATCGACTAAGGTATGATTCTAAAGTCGTAAATTTGTACGTTCTTCATTTTAATAATCTTAATTAACAGTAACATGCTAGAATTAGACCGATGGATTATGTGATATTTTCACAGATGACAGCAATGGTACCAAAGGTCTCTGGGCTACAAGAAGCACTACCTAAAGCTGTTGGACTGCTTCCATTTGACGGTGGTGTTGCAGGTGAGTTGTACATATTTTTGCTGAAGTAAGATGCAAAATAGCTTTTTTGACATAGTATGTAGTGCTTTCACTAGAGAGAAGAGGTACCTAAAAGTGGTTTCTATTGTAGGTTGCCAAAAGTTCATTAATGAAATATTGACTTGGGAAGAGAAGGCAGAGTTGAGAAGAGAAGTCCTGCATGATCTCAAGGAAATAGGGAATGCTTTATACTGGATCAGTCTCCTTGACATTGCATTGGTAGGACCACCTTCGTATTCTCTTTTTCTATGCCTATATTTGTTATTTATTTTGTGTTCTCATCTTGCTATAGCACATCTTAGTGTGATCCTGGGAATTTTTCACCTCAAAAATGTCATGTATGCGGTATACCCCTCCCTCTCACAAGGGGTAGTTTGGGCATATGCATAGTTTGGAGGCTATATGTGAGAAATTGCTCCAATTACTTATCATAATTACTTGCAACAGAGAGAGCTGGATACAGCGCAGTTTATGCAAACTGCTCCATGGCTAGGTGCCATACCTGGAAACGACAATCAAATAAAGTTGGCGTATACTGGCCACACTCCCCTTACTATTTTGTTAAGCTCAGTGGCCAATGCTGTTGTATCAAATCCGGCGTTTCCGAATCCGTCGTCCTTTCTAGTGATGTCAAAACAAGCGGAAGCTGCAAGTAAGTTAACATACCATTAATTAAAGCATGAATGAGTTACTGTAACCCTAAAAATTGAGACAGCATAGAGGATGTGAAAGTAGATCCAGTACAAATCACGACGTCTAAGTATTACGATTGGAAATCTTAAAGCTCTATACCGCAATGAGAAGCATGTGATATTAACCATTTGTTTGTTTATTTCACTCATGTAATTTATATTCTTAAACAAGGAATTTTGGTACAGGTCTTATATACAAGTCAAATATGAACACGGGTAGTGTGTTAGAGTATGCACTTGCTTTTACAAGTGCTGCCCTGGATAAACATTATAGTAAGTGGAGTGCATCTCCAAAGACAGGGTTTATCGACATCACTACTTCGAAGGACTTCTATCGGGTTTTTAGTGGCCTTCAATTCGTTAAGTATCCCATTCTTTTTAATTGTACTTTGCTGTTATTTAAAACATAAAAACAATCTCTTTTTAATCTTTTTCTTTTTCTGACAATCATTTACATCTTTTAGGTTTATTTGGAGGAGACTGTTCTAGACCCATCGAGGAAGTACGAAGCGTTGGGTGATTCTGTGGCGTGGGCCAGTTGTGCTATAATGTACTTGCTTGGGCAACAACAGCACTTTGAGCTGTTTGATTTCTCTTACCAATTCCTCAATGTTGCCGAAGTAGAAAATGCCACAGTTTCTCTTACCACTGATCGGGCCAAGGGCTCTATTTTATCACAAGTGAGGGTCTATCTCCATCAAAATAGCAAATAAAGCATTCAATTAGCAGGACAAATGCACCATTGAATTGTTTCCCTTCTTTTTTAATTCGTTCCGCTTTATTTTGTAAATAAAGCAGACTATTTCCATTTATCAGCTATTTCGTCTGGTTTAATAACAGAAATTTCTATCTTGATCGGAAGGCTAACGAAACTTTTCTTTCTTTCTTTTTCTCTTTTATTTTGAAGGGGTATGAGAAACTATTAGAGGCTATGAGAAAAGCGAGAAGGCTGAACAATTATGTGTTTTCCATACTGAGAGCGCGCTGCCCTCTTGAAGACAAGGTTGCTTGTGCAATTAAGCAAAGTGGTGCTCCTCTGCATCGGGTTAAATTCGCTAATACCGTCTCAGCTTTTGAAACATTGCCCCAGAGAACCGTCTGAAATACTTCTTTTCTCAAGCTTCAAGTTCACACGAGAGTTGAGTTGTTCATGCTAATTTACATATAACCGCCTCTATCATCGTATTTGAAGAAAAGTTTCTGTTAGTTGTTATGTTTGTGTGTGGATAATCAGTGAGTAGTGTAAATTAGTGAGCGTTTCCAGAGGTAGTTTGAAAATATCACGCTTAAATGTTTCTATATTACCTAATGATTTTAACTATTCGAAATAATATTTCGCTCTATCAAGGAAGCACTGGTCAGAGAGCGCCTTGCGATGACTAGTCATTATGGCTAAAGATGAGCAAACAAACTTTGATAGTAATTGTCAGGATGGTTGAACTGCTTTTATTTTATTTTTTATACTTTTAATAACAAAAATTATTAAAGTCAAATGTCAAAATAAGTTTATTAAATGCAATCTATATTATTTTCTACACACATGTAACTATTATCATCTTTTGTTTTTATTTTATAAATAAATAAGTTGAAATTAACGTCAAGAAATTATCTACATTAATGTATTTCTAAGTTCTTGAAATTATTTAAAATAAAGTTGTGTCATAATTTTTTATGTGTATAGAGAAAATAATATGGATTATATTTAGCTATTTTATTTTGACATTTAAATTTTAAATTGATATAATGAAGAAAAGACAATTGAACCTTCATTTTGCTTCAATTTTGAAATGAAAATGAAATTGAGTGAGGCCGTGATAATATGCATATTATGAATTGACTCGTGCAATTGATCAATATTTCTGTTTTTAAAGTTTATATAGTCGATTTGAATTGTTAAACATGATCTCCATATAAAAATGTATGTGCGGACCAAATTTTATATCTTTTAGAATTTTTTTTACTATTTATTTAAATAGGTAGAAAACTACTGTTTTATGATCTAGAATTTTCAAATCAAGTTATTTTTAACCTATCTAAAAAATAACAAAAAATAAATTAAAAATATAAAATTTGATCTATAAGTAATTTTCACATAAAGATCATATTAAACAGATTGACTGTTTAAACTTTGAAAATAAAGATATAAATCCACTTGTTGTAATGTGCATATTACTATAGCCTCACTCGGTGGAAGTATCTATTTTTAGCACGTCGCGTGATAAGCCATTACTATCCAAAAATGTTTGCCAGCTTTTTAAATGGAGAACATAGTCATGAATGTCCTTTTCGATTTTAACCCGTTAATGGAGGTGATATCTTCTCATGGGGGAAAAAGAAATTCCGTGTAGTTGTAAATGGGTATTGCAACTCAAATGTATTTGAACCCGTTATTGTATGTATTTTTTCTCAATGTTACTTCCCACTTATTTTAATTGTGATTCACGTGAAGTGAAATTTGTACATAGCATTAATTGTTGTACCGAACCTCGTAATTTATATTTTGAAATAGAATTTGTGATTTTGCAGGATATCTTTTCCCAACTCAACGATGTCTTAAAGAGTTACAGTACATACCGGTATATCAGTCTCAGGCATGATTAGAAACAACAAGGTGCGCAATAAAATTAAAAAACTAGAAATAAAGAAGAAGAAGAAGAAAAATTAAGTGTTATGCAACGCGTTGTGCTCTGGTGATTATCCGTGCTGCCCTAGGAGTCTATTTTCCGAAAATAAATTAGTTACCACATCAAAATTTCATAATTTACACTTTATCACCGTTTAGATTAAAATTCAAAAGTTGCCACGTGCGCAAACTCAATCTGCGCATCAAATTTTTGTTTTTTTTGGCTGAATTGTTAACCAAAACAGAACTGGAAAAAAAATGATGCGCAGACCTGCTCTAGGAGTCTATTTCCCGAAAAAAAATTTAGTTACAACCTCAAAATTTCATAATTCGCACTTTACTACTGTTTGGATCAAAAATTCAAAAGTTGCCACGTGCACAGACCCAGTCTGCACACCGTTTTTGTTAGTCTGCACACCAAATATTTGTTTTCTTTGGTAGAATTGTTAACTGAAACATAACAGAAAAAAATAGTGCCAGGTCTGCGCACCCGTAAAAAACGGTGCGCGGACTGGATCTGTGCATGTGCTAGTTTCTGAATTTTGATCCAAACAGTGATAAAGTACGAATTATGAAATTTTGAGGTGGTAACTAAAAAATTTCGGATCTATTTCCGTGTTTCGCATAAAAACTGGGCAGCGCAATTCCAGAAAAGATGCCCCATGTTGGCCGTTCTCCTGCTTTGATTTAAGATTACGTGGATGTAGGGGTGCAAACGGATCGGATACGGATCGGATATTGGTAAAACCATATCCGTATCCGTTTTTATTTTTTCGGATACGGATACGGATCGGATATTAAACGGATACGGATACGGTTCGGATATTAAACGGATACGGATACGAATCGGATATTAAACGGATGCGGATACGAATACGAATATCATTCGGATACATAATACGGATGTTGTATTAAAATTAACTTATTATTCAACAAATTAATTTTTCAAATAAAAGTTATTTAATAAACATAATTATTGTCAGTCTCTCAAATAATAATCACACTATCATCTCCGCATGTTATTGTTTAATTTTTGTTTACTAGAATCATGTTTATATATTCATGTACATAATTATAATAATCAACGTAAGAAACAAAAATTTCTTACGGTGCTAAAATATTCTACAGTTGAAGGCTTAAAGCACTGTTATTTTATATTTACTTTTTGAAATTGTAGGTTCAAGTGTCAGCCTTTAGTATATTTGAAATTTCAATGTAATTGGTATGAGGATAAAATGAATCCAAGTTGACAACAGCTGTTTGCATGTAATACTGTGGTTGAGAGAATGTAACAAAAGGAATAAAGTAAAGAGATTAGTAGTGAGTTTTGCGGAGCAAAGGGCTTAATGGATATTCGAAATTTAAAAATTTACGGATCCGTATCTATATCTGCTTCTAAAATCAAAACCGTATCTGTATCCGTATCCGCATAATTTATATCCGTATCCGCATTCATATCCGCAAATTATCCGTATCCGAATATATGTATCCGCAAATTATCCGTATCCGAATATCCGTATCCGTAAATTATCCGCATCCGAATATCCGTATCCGTAAAAAATTACGGATACGGATAATATCCGTATCCGTAACCGTATCCGCTTTCAAAAATTGAAACCATATCCGTATCCGTATCCGCATAAGTAATATCCGTATCCGCATCCGTATCCGCAAATTATCCGTATCCGAATATCCGTATCCGTAAAAAATCGGATACGGATCCGGATCCGCACGGATAATATCCGATCCGTTTGCACCCCTACGTGGATGTGGTCCTCAGATCCTCTCAATGCCTCACTATGAAGGCCTCCTCTTTCCCTGCCTTCGTGGCCGGGTCCACCAGATTTGATACCAATTAGCAATTCTTATTTGAAATAATAATGATCTAGTCCACCGAATTGATTTGGCTTTTTTTCTATTAATTTGTCTGGACTCTGGAAGATAGAGAAATTGAAAAATAAAACTTTGTTATGACTGTAGATTCTAAATACGGAATAAGCATGAAATAAATTAATATGTCCAGAGAAGTAGTATAATTTATTTCATCGTAACTTTTATCTTACTACTGTTTAATATTTTATTTGACAATTTAAATGTGAAATAAAAAATTTACTCTATGTCTTTATCTCTTACTCCACACTCAAACATATAATCTCTTCTTCTGTGGTTCTGTGAATTATTATACAACCTTTTCCACAATCATTTTCCACAATCAATTATGTTATTGCATTATTTTATTTTGTATTGTGAAATACATTTAAACCGCGTCACCATGTTGTTCATATTTTACACAAAATTATAACATTCAAATCACGTCACCATGCTGTCCATATTTTATCGCAGTTAAACCATGCTTTTGGGCAATTCTGAAAGCATATGTTTAGATCGATCTTATTCCTTTATCTTGGACGATCATAAATACTAAATGTAACCGTTCAATTTAAGACAGAACATTGTTAAATATTTTAAAATCGGAATATATCATTTTAGGAAATGAGGATTATAAATAAAATGAAAATTTTGTAATTCCTACAATTTGGTTTTCGGTGGTCTTATTTTTAAAGTAGACGTAATAGCATGCTGTCCATATTCTATGAGGTAACATAATATTTTTGTTTAAACCCGGATCAATATTTTGATCTGAGATGGAATGAACATAATTTTTTAAATATTCGTGCAGGATCTAAACATAAATCCGTTATGTTAGGTGATACAAATTCTGGTGGAATGCATGCAATGGATGTTGTTCCAAAGTAATGGCCACCGTAGATTGTTCAACCGATCCCGTTGATCCGGAACGCCCGGAACCTTTCCATATCGGATTTGGTTCTCATCTCTCTATCAAAATGGAGAAAAACCATATGTTCGACTCTGTCCAGGAAAGTAAACGATTTTACACTTTCAACCTTTTTCCCGACAGAACACGGACAACCCCAGAAGCAGAAAGTAATAAATAATAGAGAAATATGATTACTGACGCAGTCTCGCTATAATAAATAGTTCTCCGGCATAATTTATTAAAATTTAAGGAGCTTTTAATAAAGTGCGACCAGAACTTCGAAAAAAAAAAAATTAAAAAGAAACAGGAACAAGCGACTCCTGGTCTCCCGCGAGTCCGTATCCTCTGAGGTAACAAATATTTGAGTTCAGATCAGGACTGTCCGATCAGAATCCGAGCCAATCCGGTGCGAGATGGAATGCACAGGGATCTTCAATATTCGTGCCAAAACAGATCGGCGGTCCAGATCTAAACTCAAAGTTTCTGTTACCTCAGGTGATATGAATTCGTCTCCCGCGGAGGCATCACCACTTCTCTCCCTCCCTCCTTCTCCCTTTTTCCCACACAGACAACAAAAGGAAGCGAAAGGAAGTCGACAGAGAGAGTGAGATGGAGGCGGCCTTGGATCTGATGAGGCGAATATCTCCAAAGAAGAGCGAGACAGCTCTCTCCGCTCTCCTCTCTCTACTTCCACATTATTCCTCCGATCTCCTCTCTCAAGTCGATCTACCCCTGCAGGTCATCATCCCATCCACCTCCTTCATTTCTCTATTTATTTCCTTTTGCCAATTGTTAGCTACTCGGAACGATTTATTGTATAAATGCCATTGTTCATTTTAATGACAGAAAATTTGAAAATTTTGCGTAATATTAAGCGCAAAAGTTCCTTTTTGGATTAGACTTATGCAAACCAAAAATTATATGCATGCAAAAGCTGATATCAGATGCAACTTGATTTCTTGGCCCATCCATGAAAAAAACATAGTTGATATCACATATACCCTGCAAAACATGAACAGGTCCCATTAACCCTTGTTCTTCATGTTACTAACTTGAGCTGCTTAATGTTGTTGCTTGTGAAGGTTAGCACGGATACAACTTCTATGAAAGATTTCTTACTCTGTGAATATAATCGAGATGCCGATTCATACCGGTGAGATATATCCCACACTTTCAATTTAATTGTTGCATCTTGCACATCTCTTGTTATTGATAGGTTCCACTATTGCAAATTTGAAATATTGATTCCCATTCTTTCTTTTGAAATATTGGTGCCCCTTCCTAATAACATTGAAATGCCAATTAAGATAGAATATATCTCCATTCGTGTTCAATTGCTCAATGAAGCTTAACCCAATTTCAACTCATTCGACCCTCATTTATGCTGTTAAAGGGATTTTGAAAGGCCAATGTTTGAATTATGGGTCATGATATGTAGGTCGCCATGGTCAAATACATACTTCCCTCCTCTGGAGGATGGGCCACTTCCGTCAGAGGAGCTTAGGAAACTTGAGGTTGAAGCAAACGAGGTTTTCTCTATCTACCGTGACCAGTAATTTATCTTTATCCTTTCAAGACTGAAGTTTTGTTTATTACTAACCAAGACATGCATGACAAAGGTTACATTTCTGGTACTGGTAGCGTACCAGTGTCGAGTCATGGCCAAGAGGAGCCTTGGTTAATATTATTTTTATGGGAAAATTTCCACTATACCCATGAAAACTTTTAAAATAGCCAATTTACCCATGAAAACACCATAATATCCAATATCCCCATGAAATCTTAACTTTCTTTCTTCTATGTCCTTTTGGTTATTTTATAAATTAAATTGACACATATACCCTTCCATTAAAATGGAGGTGTCCATTAAATTTGTTACATGATTGAATTTGTAAGAATGATTGAATAAGAAAAAAAACGCTTCCTCTGTTTCAAAATATTTCCTCCTATCTCATCTTCCTTCACTCCTCTGACTATAAAATGACTCTCCCTTATCACTAGTTTTGACTATTTGGTTGACCCACTTGTGCTATTACTGCTCCACCTCTCTCCTCCTTCATGTTCCTTTTTTTCTTAATATAACGTGTTGTGCCTTTCTTCTTATCCTCTCTAGTTTTGCCTATCGTAGAATAAGCAAATTTGGGTAATTCAAAATAATTTCACGGGCATATGCGTCCTGGGAAATGCGAATTGCTAATTTATTAAATAACGGTAGAATGTCAGTTGAATTATGGCTCATGAGGCAAGGCCCATGTGCACTTCCGGGAAGGCCCCAAGCCTTCAGCCAATTTCCTAATTTTCAATTGCTCCTTTCGTGTATGACCTCATTTGTTGGATTCCAATTTGCAAAGTGTTCTGATTAGTTAATCAAATTCGCTTAACCATGAAAAAAAAACTATACACTAGTAAACTAATATTGGTGATGAACATAAGAGGAACACAAGGACGAACATGTGCATTTGCGGGCATATCCAGTCCTAATATGTGTCCTTTTAATAATCATGCCAACTTTGATTAACAATGAGATTGACAAGCTCAAGTAGCTTCCCAGTCAATGGCACTGGCACGTGCCAGGAGGTGTGTGGGCCCCAGTACTCGACCCTGGACCAGGAGGGTAGCTGCGCCAACCAGCCCGAGTGGCCTGCTCTGATGCAAGTGCCATAGTCGGCGATGTGTATCTCCCGTTCACTGATTTTCCAAACTCGTCATGCCGGCTCTCTGCTCTTTTTCCTCCACTGTGCTCTTCACTGGCCAAATTTACACTCTTATGCAAAGTATATTTTCTGAGTTTTCAATTTGTCCTTTTCTTTTATTTTTTGTTGAATATTTGCCCTTCATATTAGTAGCTGTGCAAATTTAAGATGCCATATAGTTTACGTTATATATGAATAATAAATGTATCCTGATGATGATACATGTGACAGAATTTGCCATATACTTCAAAGAATTATATACCGATGTAAGATGATGAGGAGAAATTTATATTTTCAATTAAAGTTTATGACCCTCAACAGTTAAACAAGTGATTCTTAATAGTTAATACAAATCAATAATTCTTTCATAACACATACCAGTATGTACAAGAAAGTTGGTACTAACTGGTTCAAGAGTTAAACAAGGGTCAGAAAAACAAAATAGTAGGAATTGAAATATGTACTCAAGAATGCATCACAAGTTGATCCTTACCATAATTAATTTCGTACAATAAGCAAAACAGTAAGGAGGTACTAAAATGGTACCATTATTAACAAGTAATGCAACAGCTTACGGGAGTACCAACTGGTACCAAATGATACCTCATGCTAGCTGGATACCTCACTTGAGTGGTACAGTAAATGCCCTTGTACATTGATGGAGAAAGAGAAGGGCAAACTAGAGAGAAGGAGAAAGGCAAGACCCTTAAAGAAAAAAGGGGAACCAGGGGAGAGAGAGGTGGACCGAGAAGCACCAGTAGGTAGAAGGCGATGAAACATTAGACATGAAGATGAAGTATCTCTTTTCTTTTAGCTTATTCAATCATGGAACAAATTTAATGGACACCTCCACTTGAATAGAAGGGTATATGTGTCAATTTAATTTATAAAATAACTAAAAGGACAGAGAAGAAGAAAGTTAAGTGTTTACAGGGATATTGGATATTATGGTGTTTTCATGGGGAAATTGGCTATTTTAAAATTTTTGATGGGTATAGTGGAAATTTCCCCTATTTTTATTTCCCTGTGAACTATTGGTGGGTTAATCTTTTTCCTTTTGGGGGATATATTTCACCTGTCAGCATGCTACATTAATACATTATGCTTTATATATATGAACCATGCTGTACTGACTGGGGCTGGTACTTGCACAGAATACCAGGCTACTAGATGTTTGAAATACACAATAAATTTCTCTGATTTTATTTTTTCTTAACAAAATTAATAATTTGTTGAAATGGATTCTCATTTAATTCTTTAGGTACTACGAAGGTGGCATTTCATCGGTGTACATATGGGAGGATGACGATCATGGATTTGTTGCATGCTTCTTAATAAAGAAAGGTTACTATTTTAATTTTTCTTTTTGAAATACCATGACAGAAGCTGTCAGGTGTTGTTGCATTTAACATAATGCACAAAAGGCACACTTACAATGTTCATCATACAAAACATAGAGCAAACATTACGCCCTGCTCCTCACCCTGATTAAACTACAATTTACCAGTAATTTACCAGTAAAAGAAAGAAGACTGAAAAAACATTGGAAAGTTAACAAAACCTCAACCAAAGGTTACCCTCATAAAATTCCTGCTCACTAGAATCTCAGGAGGAAGAGGGGATCCTCTGGAAACTCTTTCGTTTCGCTGTTTCCGAAATTGCCCAAGTCGTACATATGAACCATGAGATCCAAATCTTCTCTTTGAACCTATTGCTATTGGAAGTGCTGTTTCTGAGTGCTTCCACTGATGATATCGAGATCTGTTGGATTGTTGTGCCTTGTTGGATTAGATTAATCCCTAACTTTGCCGATAGCATCCTCCAAACCTTCATTGCATAGCGGCATTTGAACAAGAGATGTAGAGAAGCCTCCAATCTACAGCCCGTGCACATGACACAACCTAAGTGGCAATGTATATGTCTCCGTATCAGCATTTCTGTGTGAGTATTCTACCATTCAGAACAAGGAACATGAAGATCTTTGCCGAGCTCGGGCACTTGGCAGTCCATAGCTTGTTGAAACGCCACTTAACTCTACCAATTGACATAAGCACCCTACCACATAATTGTTAAGATACAACCTTCTTACCAGATGCTCATTTCAATGCAAGGATTTCAATTTAGGGCCAAGAAATCAAAGTTGAATTGCCTCAGATATAGAATATAATCTGAACTCTCATATCTCAATTGAAGGTTCACTTTCCTCAAGTTAACCCAAGTTTAGCATCAAGTTTGTATATTCCAAATGAGCGGCAAATAAACCCAAAAATGAAAAATGAAAAAACAAGCATAACGAGCTACTTCACAAAAGAAAACAAAAATATTTGATGGAGACTGATTTAAACTGCTGCTGTACTAAATTGAATTGGTGCAATATAGATGGATCAAAGACGGGACAAGGGAAAAGAGGAAACCTCCAGGAGGGCTCCTGGGATGCAATTCATGTAATTGAGGTAAAGCTGTTTACAGTTGCCTGATTTTATAAAACAAATATATAAATTATTAATATGAGGAGAATTTTGTCAACACAATCAGATCAATATAATGTAATAATTGGAATGGAAATTTGTTGCTTGTGTAGAATACTGGTTTTCTTTTAGAAATTATTAAGGCCAAGTTTAGGGCTTATTTCTCCCAGCTAAACTCTTAGCCAAAAACAACTAATATTTCCATTTTTCATATTCAAAAGACCTGAACGTTGTACGAAATAATCCTGTTTTGATATTTTGTTGCACTTAGGTGAATCCAGAAGAAGATGGAACAGCTCATTATTGTCTGACGAGTACTATCATGCTATCACTGGCCACTGAGAACAAGACATCTGGCACTTTCAACCTGGCTGGATCCATTCGGAGACAGGTTTGCTTCTAAACAACATACCAGTCAGATCAGGCATCAGTATGACCGACTTGTTCTCATGTTGGGGCTTTGTATCTAATCTGAGGGCACATTTGGTCTAGTTTGTTAAATGTAATGGGTTACTGGCATGAAGCTTAGTTTACAAAAACAATGCTGTATGTATTCCACAATTGAGGGTTAATTTTGGGTAGGCTGTGGTTTTCTTGCATATTCTAGAGAACGCTTCCTTACAGTACAGGTCTTGTATTAGTATTACCAGTCTAGTCTGGGAAACTTTTTATGTTTAGAAACTGTAATTGACCGAATTAGAAATTCAGAACTAATTCCTCAAAATTCCAGAGAATTCCACAGCAATTTTCTGACATAAATGAAAAAAAAAAAATACATGAGAAATTCATTCTGTAACTTCTTTACATGTTTTGTTAGCATTGCATGCAATATTAAGTGAATGGATCTATAAAGCCAACAAAATGATCTGCTCCATAGGAAATTGCACTATATAAAAAGCATATTTATTAAAAGAAATCCAAAACCAGCGTGAGGTTGAGTGTCGACACACAAGGTATATATATCAGCATTGAAATGGAATTAAACAACGTAAATTTGTTGTGTGGAGCAAGCATAGAGAACACTAACAAAGAAATGAGTAATATTTATATTTTTGGCTGCTTGCCTAGAACAAGTAATTGTCAAAGACTATAGTGGAGTTTAAAGAAGCATAATGATCAATAGGAGCTCAGAATGCCAGTGGGCCATTATATAATAATACTGGCTGCTTTGAAAATATGTGCAAACATGCTTCCTCATATAAACCCTTAAAGCAGATTCCCGTGTTTTAAATTTTTTGGGAATTTAGTTTCGAAATTCTAATTTTGCTGAAATTCAGTTTCCAAATATTATACTTGTCCTCTAAGAAGTACTTGCATGCACACAGAGAGAGGCTCTTTATTGTGGCTTTAATTATACTGTTCCGAACATTATTTTTCTGTCTATGAAGATTGTAGATAAGTGAAAATCTCGATAACTACGAAAATCTCAAAAAAAAAAAAAAATCTTTTCAAAATCACTGTTCTGTATACAGTAACCAACAGTTGTTCTTTTAAGTTTTTGCTTGTTTTGTACCCTTACGACTTGCAATGTACCTCCTGCTTCAGATGAGTTTGGATCTTTCCGTCGAAGAAGGTCATTTGTGTAACATGGGAAGAATGATAGAAGATATGGAGAGCAAACTTAGAAATTCCCTCGAACAGGTACTCTTCCCCTCTCTCTGAACATGTTGCTATACAGTGCTTTGTGTATATTATCTACAATCAAACAATAGTTCTACTACTTTTTAATGAGATTAAACTCAATGAACCCCAAGTAAGCCTCAGAGTGTTGAAAGCAAGGCTCAATGATACCATAAATTGCTCCAGTCAATATTCAGTTTTTACCACAGCTGTGCATATTTGGTCTGTTGTGCCTTCTATTTCTTGTTAAGGGGCTGTTTGATATGATAGAATACGGGAAAAGAAAAGCAAATCTGGAATCTTTTTTCGTTAGCTTGTTTGATGTGCAAACTTTTTCAAGAAATATGGATCAGGTTGTGTCTTTGTCCCCTACTTTTACTTTTTTATCTCTCTTTTTTAACCAGAAACACGAGAAAAAGGAGGGAAGTTGGGAAGGTGGGGCCCATGAATTAAAAAGTTAGGCCAAACTTGAATATTGTATGGACTTGATTGCACAGGATATATGTAATGATTCTCGTAACTTGCATTTCTAACCCGCTATACGCAACAATACACGATTATAAATGAAGGAACCATATGTTTTATTTACTGAAACCTTAACAACTGATTCACACTCTTTGCTTTGAACTTTTCCAACACATCAAACAATATAAGAAGAAAACAAAATCATGAAAATATTGATGAAGGAATTATAAGTTTCTAGGATTTTTTCTAAAATCCCTTAAATACTTTTGTATACAAACAGCCCCTTTGTTGATATGCAATTATTTTCATTTTTGTAATGTAGGTCTATTTCGGAAAGACAAGAGAGATGGTGTGTACATTAAGGCCACCTCCTGAAGGAGTGCAGATTTGCATTCCTGAGAGCAGACCTATTTAGACCACCCTTTGCTTTGTGCTGATCAACTTCATCCTAGGCTAGACTAGACTAGACACTAACACCTTCTCACCCTTCTCCTATTAGAAAATTGCTTTGAAAAAAAAAAATAGTTTTTCTCGAGGCACTTGTGAAATATTGTTAAATGCTTTGTTGTAATATTTGCATTGCCAGAGTGCAGAAAGTTCTGCTTTGGGCCCTTAATGTTATTATTTAGAAGTATAATATGCTCTAGAATTGGACTTGTCCTAAATTCTGGTAAGTGTAGATATGGAAGGAGAGCATAGAATGATTGGTTGATGACCTTCTACGAGCGAAATCACTGCAGCTTTTGATATGCTGCTCACGCTTAGCTTCTAGCATTTTGGATGATCCAGCTCGTACCTTCTGGGCTTTAGAAACATTAAAATATCATGCACCATGTGAGTAATGAAGAACATAATTATGGGAGTGAGGCTATGGTAATATGCATATTACGGATCAATGCTATGGATTTATATATCTACTTCTAAAGTTCAAACAGTCGGTCTGAATTATTAAACGTGATATCTATACAAAATTGTACTTGCATATTACGTTTACATTTTTAAGAATTTTGTTGCTATCTAATTCTTTTAGATAGGTTGCGAAAATGTACTTGCATATTACGTTTAACATCGTTAAGAACTTTTTTTTACTAACTATTCTTTTAGATAGGTTAAAAATCACTGCTGCTGGTCCAACAAAATTTCAATCAAGTAATTTTCTACTTGCATAAAAGAATAGTAAAAAGATTTTAAAAGAAATTAAAATTTGATCTGCAAGTACGGTTTTGACATGAAGATCCATTAGTTAAAAAAATATGAAATTTGATCTGCAAATGTGGTTTTGATATGAAGATCACGTTGAACTTTAGAAACAGAGATACAAGTCTCCACTACAGGCCGCATATTCCCATAGCCTCACACTCCAATATGGTCGCAAATATTATATGCAGCAATCCACAACCACGAGTAACGGTCATGAATACCAGATATAATTGCTTATGATAGAATTATCATCTATAAGGCATTCGTTAGAGATCATTCAATCACTCATAGCAAGTTCTCTTTCATCACCTTATCCACCAAATGCATATCCGTATCCATAAATGATCACACAACGTAGCAACCTCTCTTAAAAATATGCTTAAAAACATAAAGCATTCCCAAACCACAGCAAAATAGCAGAAATAAGTTAAAAAGTTCACAACTATCATCTACAAATGTCTAGAGTAACAAACAAAACATCTGCTAATAATTAATTACTACCATCAAGCAAAATCTAGGTAAAATCCCTCTGCCCAAGTCAAGACAAACTCAAAATACATCCTCTATTTAGTACAAAATCAGGCCTTGGCTTTAGCAGCAGCCGGTGCTTCTACCTTGCTCTCTTCCCCTGATCCTGATGTCTCCTCTATTTCCTCTGCAATTGTCACATAGCACAAATCACAAATCGGATTCATATTTCATGATGCATTAGGTTTAGAAACTGAACCAAAGCTCTTAAAAAGCCAATGTGGACCATAATCCAAAATTATAAATGACCCAACAGCCAATATCAACACGACATTCTATACAGCCCAACAACTGAAATGACCTGGAACAGTCAACCCTAAACCCGACACAAATCTAAAACCCCGTATAAATGCAAAATTACATAAAGCCTAAGAACTGAAATGACCTAAAACAGTCAGTGGCTCAAATCGAACTACATATACCCAAAACCAGAAATGTCAACCCATATGAAACCTGAAATGAACACTAGATCCACATTTATGGAACCTCAGATAGCTAAAACTTGAAGACTTGATTACAAAGCCACAGATAATTTGAAATTTGCTCCACATTTTAAATTATATATTTGAATGTGTTCGTTTTGGTTGTTGATAAAGCTTTTGCAACAGTGCCAAAACTTCTTTCTCAAACTACACTTCAAAGAGTTAGATGTTTTGACTCAGCACACTGTAATGCTAAAAACACAATTAAAAGGGACCAACCTTGCTCCCTCATTGTCAACTAATCCAGAATATGATTGCAAAATTAATTAATAGTTGATATCTAGCTTCCACAAATAGGACAAACCCAGACAGGTAAAAAAAATGTTTGAAATAAAATACTTATTTGACTAAGCTTTCACCTGTGGGAGCTGATTCAACCGCCTCGTCATCTTCATCCTCATCATCGTCGTCATCGCCCATATCATCAGGACCGCCCATACCCAGATTCTGTAAAGAAAACAAAAATAAAAGATGAATATTTCTGTTAATTTTTTGTCTTTTTTAGCATCTAACAATATCAAAAATTGTATATAAAGCCTAAAGAAAGTACGCACTGAGAAATCCATGCCGCTGAAATCCATATCACCGCCAACTGAAAAAGAAGATGAGAAATTTAATCAATTATGACGTCTCATTCATATGCATTATATATGCAAAGAATGCATTGCTATTGTTAGTTTTTTAATTGCAGTGCCATGAGTAACAACAGATTCAAATGATGTAACACGCCATGCAGTAGTACCAGTCACAGTTGCAATTCCTAGTGTCTCAGGGGTCGTTAAATTTACAAAATTTAGTTACCTCAATGATGGAGAAACAAATTGGCAATAGATGCAAAAATGCCAAACAATATATAAATGCCTAACACCAGAAATTGAAATAGAAAGACAAAAAAACTAACTTTTATTCTCCTTTTCCTCATCTTCATCAACCCATTTGTCCCAATCGACCTTAATAAAAACTGGGGTCCGCCCAGCCTGCTTTAAAAGACGTGGCCACCATTTCTTCTCTTCTTTCGCAACTAGATAGCATATGTGCCTTGATCCAACTGCGGCTTTGCTCTCCTATAAAATACCAAGCATCAATTATATCATTTGTAAGAAGTTTAAGAATATGCTACATCAGCAAAAGTTATAGGCAATTTCACCCTAAAGGCATATATACTGCACCCGAATTGAACTAACCCGAATTCAGGAACCAAACAAATAAATGAACCTTCATGGGAAGTTGGACAAATTTTGGATTAAATGGTTCCTTTTTTGGTTTAAATGGTTCGCTTCGGTTGAGTTTTTGCATTACTTCAGTTTTTTATATGGTTCAGTTTGATCTCTCTTATTTCGGTTAAACCGAACAAACCAAAATTTACTTGAATTACTTCAGTTTTTTTTGGTTCGGTTATTATTTGGTTGACAAGCTTACTTCGGTTGGTTCAGTTAGATTTTTGAAAACTGAATAAAATTTTGGTTTGACTATTTAATTCGGTTTTAACCGAACAACCGTTTGAACAACCCTAATTGCAGTTGCAAAATTAGTAGGTAAATGAACTGTACCATTCAAGACATAATATTCCCTTCTCAGCAAAAATAAAACCTCCTATTATTATTTCTCAATAACCAGTGCAATTCTCTGGTACCACACAACTAGTACCAGCTACCTTTCCACCACTGTACCAGTCCTTGGATATATACAAGGGCATTTCTTCAAGTCCACGGAGCATATAATTACTCAAAAGAAAACAAATCTATCTTACAAGTTTATAGTGCACGACTTACATCGACTTTGACTTTGTCAAACAATTCCAGATCAAGCTCATACGGTACATTGTCAGCCCCACTCTTAGCAGAAAAAGAGAAGTGGCCGTCAGGTTGTAAATTAAGCTTAACATCCTTTGCATCCGGTAATTCGATGGTGATAAATAATGTGTCTGACAGCTGGGCCCATTTTGTGCTTGGGTGTCGACTGCAAGTAATAGCAAAGGTGAAAATTAGCTCTAATCAGGGGTTAATTATTTTACTTTACACATGCTCTGAGTAAATAAAGTAATCAGGATTTAATTTGGGACAGTTGAGGCTTGATTGCACCGAATGAACTGATACTGTCTGGTAAAATTGCATACCAGTACCTACTGATGTCACCGTTTGTCGTGCTTCACAAAAAGATGTTAACTTAGAAATTCAACAAGGAAACATTTGTTGTAATAGAAAAGTTGGGATTCAAAGTTAAAATAGGATGTTCTCAAATTCTTCAGAATTTTGGTATTGCAATTTTTTAATTCAGAAAAAAAAAACAAGGGAGGAGCTCTGTGCATGATAGCATTTGTCTCAGTGTTACCGATCAAACTTCAAAAAAGGTAAAATATTTATCTCAAAATTCGCCTAGTGAAAAGAGACGGTAAATTACCTCATGGTGGAGGTGCTTGGGAATAATTGAAGAAATTGGAATGGCTTTGTTTGGCGTTGATCGCAAAAGCTTGACGAGCAGAGGGAGAAAGAGGGGTCGGGTATAAGAAGCGGCGTAGTAGAGGGTACAGAAAGAGAGAGAGGAGCAGAGAAAAGAAGAGGCTTCTAAAGAGGTCTAGAGTATTCTATCGCAACTTCCTACGACAAAGAATCGAGTACTCCGAATTTAATAAATTTCAGTTTAATACCTCCGTTTTTTTATATCTACGTTGTATTTTTTATTTTAAAACTTAAATATCAAAACTAATATTATATATAATTTATGTCATTTTCTATGCATGTGTTAAAAATTAATGATATTTTAATTTTATTTTAGTTGTTATTCAGGACTTAAAAAATATATTTATGTAAATAATTTGTAAATATTAATTTTTTAACTTATTAATTCATATAAAAAAGAAATTTAAAAGTGATAATTTTCTATGTGCAAGTAGAAAAAATAATATAGATCATATTAAATATTTGTATTTGGACATATGGATTTTAAAAGTATCGTTGTTCATTGTTTTAACCGCTTGACTATGTACTAAATGAATTCAAAAACTTTAAATTTTTTGCATGTACATGCATCACTCACGAGATTCATGAATTTCAACGGTTTGGATTTGTAGTTCGAAGTCAATCCGATAGTCTTTTGGAGGTGTGCTCACCAACCCCTCTTGGTGAGCACATCACACCCTAGTTTTGCTCACATAAGAATATGTCTCATTAAAACCTTACTAGAAAAAATCCTATGGGATAAAAACCTAGTGAAAGAAAAAGATTATATTATTATTTTAATACGCAACTACAACCTTACCAGAAAAACCCAGTAGGAAAAACCATGGTTAAGAAAAATATAGTGCATATTAACTCCCCCTCATGAAAACATCAATCAAGATCTTTAATTCGACGAACTCCAATATTACGAACTAGCTTTTCGAATATTACAGTAGAGAGCGTCTTAGTGAATTAATCTGCTAGATTTTCACTTGAACGGATTTGCTGAACAATAATAACATTCTTCTAGAGATTATGTGTGAAAAAGAACTTTGATGAAATATATTTTTTTCTATCTTCTTTAATGTATCATTCCTTTAATTAATTAATACATGCAATCAAAGGTTTAAATAGCGTTTATCGCGTCATAGCGGAACGGTTGAAAAAACGGCACTATGGCCATATAGCGCCGTTATAGGGCGAAATAGCGCGTTATAGCGGCGCTATATGGCCATAGCGTCATAGCTTTTTTGTTCCGAAAACGCTATAGCGCGCTATTTAGAACAATGCATGCAATATTATCTTCATATATGATCGTCATGATCATTTCTCCAGAAGACAAGCCACATGTCTGACGAATGTGTTGAATAACAGATCTTAACCAAACACATTCTCGGTTTGCTTCGTGTATTGCTAAAATTTCTCAGAGTTATCGAAGTATATGTTTAATTTCATACCAATGTCTTCGCGTGGGAGAAGAACTATATCTTGCTAACAAATTTACAACAAATGATATATCAGATCTTGTATGTCCAGCAAAATGCATAAATTCTACTATTGCATTAAGATGTGGTACTTCAGGACTAAGTAGTTTTTCATCACTTTCTCAAGGTCTAAAAATATTTTTATCACATCTAATGATCTTACAACCATCAGAGTGCTCAATAGATGTGATTTTATCCATATAAAATCGTTTTAGCACTCTTGCAATATAATTTTCTTGATGCATAAAAATGTCATTTTTTAGATGTTCAATTTGCAATCCAAGACAAAATTTTGTTCTCCCAAGATCTTAAAATAAATGTACATAAATTGATAACTTATTCCGTTAAGCAATTACTTACTGGAAGTATCATTTATTTAAATTGAATTGAAACAAAAGATATCAAAGTTACCTCGAATCTTCAACTAGTAGAACTTTTGTGCTGATAACATGTTATAAAATAAAGATAAACAAACAATAAACAAAAGAGATAACATATAAAAGATGACAATCTCTTTATTCATACATTTCTCACGTGTACAATACAAGATTACAAAGGCTCTATTTATAGGCCACAAATTTTGAATGAAAAGCCATCTAAATTAATTACAATAATAAATGAGAAAATGAATTCCGATAGTAGTGGGATATGAATTCCAATAGTAATTTAAATGAATATTGGGAGTCATGGACATCCACATTAAAAATTTATTCATAACAATCCATAACTATACAAAAATTAAATTTAAAAGCATACTCTCTCTTCCATTCTATTTTCAAAAATACATGATCTGTTGAATTATCCAGTTGTTGCAGGCCTAATGTACATTAGTGTAGTGGAAGGTTGTTTGACAATTAATCTTTATTTTATTTTTTACTAAAAAACAACAAAATTATATTTTGATCGTGACTTTGAACATTAATCTCTTGGATGAAAACCAGAGCACAAATCAACTAGACTATTACAATTTTATGGACAATTACATACAATAATACTTTGTATTTTTTTAAATTTGAACTAACATAATTTTGTATAGATTTATTTGTTGGATGTATAGATGGATTACCCCGAAATTTTTATTAATATCTAAAAAAAAAAATTTGAATTTTACATCCTGTTTGACAAGATTTTGAAAAATGTCCAAACCGCAGTTTTAATTTACGGATTTAGGCCCCAAAACTGCAAATTAATTTACGATTTTAGCCCTCTCAAAACCGCAGAACAAATCCACGGTTTTGTAAAACCGGAAATTAAAATTGCGGTTTAGATCTCAAAATAAATTTTTTTCTTCATGAAACCGAAAATTAAGTTTACAGTTTTAGGTTTTTTTATTTTTAATTAAATAGAAAATGTTATAATTTATTTATTTTTTAAATTGAAATATTAGAAAGATTTTATATATTTCTTTAAAAATAGATGGAATACTATATAATTTGATTTATTAGAAAGACTGCGATAAATAACCCGGACCAATATTTTTTAGGCCAGATTTTTTGCAGTTATAAGAAAAATTAAAATATTTCTTTGTGTGTTATTGAAATAAAATAAAAATGTTTTGAATCTGAGTTATTGATCCCGGTTCAAAAGTCACTTCTAGATAAATACAGAAAATATTGTGATCCTTCTATTTCTGAAAAAAATAATAATTGATTCTGACAAAATGGTCAGATGAATTGAATTCCCATCCTACAGTGGATTAAATTCACGATTTTGAGTAATTTTTTTAACGTCAAAAACCTAAAACCGCAATTTTTTTGCCGGATTTTCAAAATCGTGGATTTGTTCTGCAGTTTTGGAGGGGCTAAAACTATGGATTTAATTTGCAGAAAGTTGAATCAAAACCGTGAAATAAAATCACGGTTTGGACATTTTTCGAAATCTTGTCAAATAGGGTGTAGAATTCAAAATTTTTTTTTTTTTGGATTATTAATAAAAAATTTGGTAAATTACCAGTCAAATTTTATAGAGTAGAACTAGGGTGTTCTTAAGCTTACTAAGTCTCTTTGCGAACTTAACTCAAAAACTCATCGGATTGGCTTCAAGCGACGCATCTAAACCGTTGAAACCAATCTAATTCACGAGTGATGAGTTTACATGTCAAATTTATAAATTTTCAAACTAATTTAATATAAAGTCAAGCGGTAAAAAAATGATGAAAAATGAACACATTAAAATTAACTTATAAACCATCTTTTTTTTTATGCTTGACTTTATACTAAATTAGTTCGAAAATTTATAAATTTGACATGTAAACGTATCACTTGTGAAGTAGATCGATTTTAACGATTTTGATGCATCATTTGAAGCAAATTCAATAGATTTTTTAATTAAGCTCACAGAGGGACTTGATGAGGTTAAGAACACCCTAGTTCTACTCAATTTTATATAATTTAAGTATCGTGTGACGCATCAAGCCATTAATTTAGTTAACAATTCAAATCACAATGGTGATATTGACACTTTGTTAAAGAAAGTTTTTGGTCCTGGCGTAGTTTCACCGCGAACTTTGAGATTATATTTATAGCAACTTGAATCTCTCTCTATTCATTCAGTAAATAAGGTTCATAAGTTTGTATTTTTGTTTTCCTTTTAAAGTTCTAATAATATTGAATGAGAGATGCCTCAATCTCTAATTACATATGATCGCATTTTATTTTAGACCAATTTAGTTAAATTATCAAACCTTTTGTTTTAATCTAAGCGTACAACACTCAAAGTGTCACAACACCTAAGATTTAATTCCTTAAAGCAAAATATCGACATTTTTATAAGAATCTGATCAATATGCAGCCTATGAAATGATTGATTGTATTAGTGATCAATTGCGTGAATTTGCAGTTTGTATAAAAGCGGATGTGAAAACATTTGAAAATGTAATCTCACCAAATCTCTCTGGATACTAAAAATTACTCCCAAGTATAAATTATGTTTGTGTAATTATATTAGAGTGAGCCTATGGTGCTATGCATAGCACGGATGGGGTCCGTGCTACGGCCAAAAATTTGACTTTTTAAAATTCTAATGGTCGATCCAACCGTTCAATGTGATAACCATATGAATATGTACTTGCAAACTAAATTTTATATTTTTTCGAATTTTTTTACTATTTTTTTAGATAGGTAGAAAAATCAGTGTTTTCTGAAAATTCTGGACCATCAAAATTCTATCTATCTAAAAAAATAGTAAAAAAATTCGAAAAAATATAAAATTTAGTTTGCAAGTACATATTCATATGGTTATCACATTGAACGGTTGGATCGACCATTAGAATTTTCAAAAGTCAAATTTTTGGCCATAGTACGGACCCCATCCGTGCTATGCATAGCACCATAGCCTCACTCATTATATTATATCCCGACCTTCGTCGGGAAGTTATCCTCTGCAGAGTTCTATAAAACTCCGCAGGTGCGGAGCAAATGAACGGACCAGATTAACTCTCAGCCGCTTTGTGATCGGGTTAACGGAGGAGGCAGTATTATTGTGCTTTTAGATTCGTGCAAAGTTAAAACTAACGGACTACTAACTAACGGATCAGATTAATAAAAGAACCGCAGTCTGCGGAGCTTACGCAGAGAATAATATTCCGACCTTCGTCCCCCAAAAATTCCCCCACTAACGGTCAAAGCATCTTCATATCCGTTCGACGAAGATTAAAAAAAATCAAGAAATTCACATGCCAAAGCGTCTCTCTATGCCTCTGTCCATGGCGCCATCTCCATCCACCTATTCCTCTAATCTCACTCAACCTCGACTGCTCTCTCCTACCTCATTCTCATTCCATTTTCACCATCACATCCATTAAAACGCCATGCCTAGTGTCGCCGTTAAGATCTACATCGTCATCTTCAAGTTTTTCCTGCGTCATCGCCTCCAGTCACATCTCGAACCCATGGACTTTGGATCGGCGGTCAAGATTGATCCGATTAGACTTCGGTCTTCTTTGCTTCATCGCTTCTTTGTGCCGAGGACCATCGTCATGGCAACTCCAACTAGGGCTGACGTTGACAGGACTTTGACGAATCAGGTGGGGGTGGAGCAAGGGCTGACGTGGACTGCACAGTGTCCCTAGATGGCATGGTCTTGAGCTTCATGGAGGACAATACTGAGATGAACACCTTGCACACCACTTGTTTGATAAAATGTCTGAGAGAAGGTTCTTAATGGAAAGTCAATTTTTTCGTCAGGTTATGTTCTGCGACATATATAATAGTTGTTAACTCTGTTCAATGGTTTGTTCACTATGTTCTGGATTGTTTGTTGCTGCCGGTGATTATGTGTTCTTCCTTGTCTCCTCTCTTCTTCCCTCAAAAAGAAAGATAGAGAAACAAAGACAATATTTTTTATACTTGAAAATTTCTCCTCAAGGATATTGGAATTTTGAGAGATGCAAATTACAGGAGAAGTCATAATTTGAGAAATTTTTCTTAGCATCTGTATTGTAGAGACTATTTTGTGATGGTATAATTAGTAATTTTGGATGTATAATTAATTGTGCATAGCCGCATCCTTTATTGTACACATTGTTGTTTTGTAATTGCAAAAGATTTATATAGTGTATGCATCTGTTAATTGCATTTCTGTTCATGATTTTTATAATTTCAATAATTGACTCATTTACAGGTTAATATAGTTATCTTGTTTAATATGTTGCTACTAAATTTTGTTCTTTCCTCTGAACAGATTATGGCGAGAATTAAATGACAATTTTAGAGAAGGTTTTGTTGGCCGATTAATTAGCCGATTAGTCGTTGGCGGTGATCAAATTGCTACGGATTTTTCCGACTAATTGACTAATTATTTCCAATTATGACCGATTAATTGCTTGACGGTACCATGTCTATCCGACGACAGACCGCATAGTGTTATTTACAACACTGCAATATACATCACTCAGTCACGCACATATTTTATATTTATATAGCATGTCGATTAGTGAGGCCTTTGATTGGAATTTCCCATGTATATATCTTCAAGGTCTTATTGAGCCTATTCAACTTGATATCAACAAATAGAGCGAGATGCTTAATTATGTGGCATTCGTCATCATGATCCCAGTGGCCCTCTTTATCACATTCATAACCGCGCGAATTGTTATGACGACTGTGAGTCCAATTTCTTGGGCATGTTGCAAAATTTTGTGTGGCAACACGTGACATCATACTTATTACTCTTGGTTGAATTATTCGAGATTGCAACATACGACATATTATATTATGGAATGAGAGAAATGAGACATGATGAAGACATGGACCTGCAAAATCTAAACCCTTATATAAATAGGTGCAGAAAGCATTCCAACACAGGATACGCACTGAACTGAGTCAATGTGTAAGTACCAAAATGCCCTTTTATGAAAATAGATATGAACTCTTATAAACAAGGCAAGTGATGATACATTATGTTTCATATCAAAGCAATGCCAAAATATCAAAATGTTATAAACATTATGTTTCATATCAAAGCATTGCCAAAATCTCAAAATATATTATAACGAATATACTTACCATGTCCATCTCTCTTGTTATTCTTTTTTTTTTCATACAATATTTGATAGACACCTTGATTCTGGAGACCTACTGATATGACTAACGGATTGCGGACTACCATGAATTAACCAATTCATACTATGGATTGTGATAAAATTAGAGACAAAAACTAAGGCTTTCTCTTTTATTATGTAATTCTTGTAATGCAGGATAATCTCCTAAGAGCTGCACAAGCTCCTTATATCATAGAGCAGTACAGCTATTACATCTCTAAGTAAGGAAAGTAATATTTCTTAATAATAGAAACCAATCTAATATTGATTTATTACTGCCTTAACATTACAACCTAGATACACTGGAAATCTATTTCCTTATCTGGATTTCTTGTAGCACACGGCCCGCGTAACTAACATGCGACCCGCGTAGCTAACATGCGACCCGCGTAGCTAACATGCGACCCGCGTAGCTTACACACGGTGCTTCTTTTACACTCCCCCTCACCGTGGTAAGAAGATATCCACCATCCCAATTCGACTAACAGCTTGCTGAAACTCCTTGCCTCCTACTGCCTTTGTTATTCGTCAGCAACTTGCTCGCTCGATTTTACAAACGGCAATGTGATCACCTTTGAATCCAGTTTCTCCTTGACAAAATGTCGATCAATCTCGATATGCTTGGTACGATCGTGCTGTACTGGATTGTGAGAAATCTGAATAGCAGCTTTGTTGTCACAGAATAGCCTCATTTCTTTTGTGTTTTCGAGTCCTAGTTCTGTTAAGACCTTCTTTATCCATATCAATTCACAGACTCCCTTAACCATTCCTCGGAACTCTGCTTCTGCACTCGATAAAGCAACTACATTCTGCTTTTTACTCCTCCACGTCACCAAATTACCTCCAACGAAGGTAAAGTAACCGGCAGTTGACCTCCTGTCCATGATATTACCAGCCCAGTCTGCGTCAGTGAAGCCATCAACATCCAGATGCCCATGTTTCAAGAAAGTTATTCCCTTGCCTGGAGTTCCTTTGAGGTATCTTAGTATTCTCAACACTGCATCCATATGCTCATCACTTGGTGCATGCATAAATTGGCTCACTACTCCTACCGCATACGCTATATCAGGACGAGTATGAGATAGATATATAAGCTTCCCAACTAGTCTCTAATATCTTTCCTTATCCACTGGATTTTGGTCAGATTTTATCTCCAACTTCAAATTTTGCACCATTGGAGTCTCGACAAGTTTACATTCTAGCATCCCTACTTCACTCAACAAATCCAAGATATACTTTCTTTGGGATAGAAATATACCTTTTTTGCTTCTGGAGACCTCAATACCCAGGAAGTATTTTAGCCCACCTAAGTCCTTCATCTCGAATTCTTTTGAGAGTTGCAGTTTCAGCTCCTTCATCCCTTCTTCATCACTGCCAGTAATGATCATGTCATCGACATAAATAATCAACATTACAATCTTACCCCCTCTTCTCTTGAAAAATAGAGTATGATCTGAATATGCCTGCATATAGCCATAATTCTTCATTGCGCTTCTGAATCGTCCAAACCACGCTCTGGGTGATTGCTTCAAGCCATATAGTGCCTTATTGAGTTTGCACACCTTCTTCTCTCCTTCTTCATTGCAAA
Organism: Carex myosuroides; assembly: GCA_028015225.1. NCBI lineage: Eukaryota > Viridiplantae > Streptophyta > Magnoliopsida > Poales > Cyperaceae > Carex > Carex myosuroides. The sequence continues at coordinate 5,677,347 of CM051487.1, read as the reverse complement.
AACCAGGAGGAATGTCCATGTAAATTTCCTCCTCCAAATCACCGTGTAGGAATGCATTCTTCACATCAAATTGATGTAGTGGCCACTCAAGATTAGCTGCAATTGACAAATAACTCGAATTGTGTTAAGTTTGGCCACGGGAGAAAAAGTCTCCTGAAAGTCTATGCCGTAAGTTTGGGTGTATCCCTTTGCAACTAGGCGTGCCTTGTACCTTTCAATCTCCCCTGTCGCATTATATTTGATAGAGTAGACCCATCTACACCCAACAGGTTTTTTTCCACTCGGTAAATTCACAAGTTCCCAAGTGTTATTTTTCTCAAGGGCTTTCATCTCCACATTCATTGCATCAACCCAGTTTTTGTTTCTACAGGCATCTTTAAGTCTTTCTGGTTGGTAACTGATGACAGCTGGTTTGAAAAAGTCTTAAGCAGTTTGGGTAGATGTTCAGTTTTCACAAAATTCACAATTGGGTACTTCACAGCACGGCTTGTCCCATCTTCTAGGACATACTGCTTTGGTGGTATACCTCGATTTTTTCTAGGTGGCAAGTTATACCTAGGTTCAGGAACACTTACCTCTGGAACACCCTCTGGAGACCTTGGCTCGAGTGGTGATTGTATTACTTCTTCGTCTTCACTTTCCCCATTTATCCAGAATCTCATACAGGGTTCAGTTTCTTCATTGCCTTGCAACTGACTTGGTTCTGTTTCAGCTGAACTTGGGTTCGTTCCAGCATTCATCTGGTTGTCACTGGTTTCTTTATTTACACACGGTTCATGTGGGTCTGGACGCGACCCGTGTGGGTCTGGACGCGACCCGTGTGGGTCTGGACGCGACCCGTGTGGGTCTGGACGCGACCCGTGTGGGTCTGGACGCGACCCGTGTGGGTCTGGATCTGAGAAACTATCATTAATTGGAACACTAAAAAAAGTTGGTACACTAGAGTTTGGTTCTCTATTACTCTCCCCCTGAACCAAAGTCTGGTTCATGAAATAGAACTCATGTTCAAGAAAAACAACATCCATAGTAACATAAAAACGCCTCTTGGTCGGACTATAACACTTATATCCCTTTTGACCTGTACTAAATCCTAAGAACACACACCTCTCAGCATATGGTTCTAATTTCGATCGGCCCGTCTTGGGCATGTGAACATAGACACTACAGCCAAATATCCTTGGTTCAAGGATGAGAACAGATGGAATAGACACTTGGGTTGACAATTTTTGGAGTGGAGTTTGGAAATCATTAGACTTGGTTGGGACCCGATTCATAAGATATACAGCAAATGTGACTGCATTATCCCAAAAAATGGTAGGAACTCTACTTTCAATCAACAAGGCTCGGGTGATTTCAAGAATTTGTCTGTTTTTCCGCTCAGCTACTCCATTTTGCTGTGGAGTGCCAACACAGGAAGTTTAGTGTAAAACTCCATTTTCCCTAAAGAAGGTTTGCAGACTGTGATTAACAAACTCGGTCCCGTTGTCACTTCTAAACATTCTGATGCCTTTCCCAAATTGGGTCTTAACCATTTTATAAAAATCCACAATAATTTGAGACACCTCATTTTTTCCCTTCAACAAATACAGCCAGGTCATACGAAAAAAATCATCAGTAAACAATACATACCAACGACACCCAGATTTTGATACCAGAGATGAAGGACCCCAAACATCAGTATGGACAATATCAAAGACAGAAGAACTTTTATTGAAACTTTCTGGGTAATTATGTCTATGGCTTTTTGCCTTAACACATGTTTCACATATAAATTCTTCATTATTTAATCCTACAAATAGATAGGGTAAAAGTTTCCTCATATATCCGAATGACGGATGTCCCAACCTTATATGCCATAGCCACACTTTATTCTTCAACTTCTCATCCCTCACATGAAATGCTCTGCCGTAGTTTAAGTCTTCTAAGTAATACAATCCACCACGTCTAGTACCATGGCCCAAGGTCTCCTTCGTGAGGGTGTCCTAAAAAATACAATGAGTAGGAAACATTAGGACCTTACAGTTTAATTCTTCAGTTAATTTTCCCACCGAGATAAGTTTTGTAGAGAGAGAAGGAACCACCAAGGCATTTTTAAGCACCAATTTTTCAGACAGGTGCACATCTCCAGTCCCAGTTACAGGATAAATCTCACCATTGGCATTCAGAATTCCCCCTTTAGTCATTGGTCTATTCGTAGAGATGTCACATCTCTCAAATGTCATATGATCGGTAGCCCCGGAGTCAATAACCCAATTTCTCGATTTTTCAAGACTTATGTGCTTGTTTTCGGTTCTAAAGTGAACAAGAGATGAGGAGAAATTCTTACCCAAGTCACCATTATTACCAAAAATACCTGTACTACCCTCTACTGGCTCTGTCTCCTGCCGGTTCTGTATGCCCACAGAACCGCTACCTTCTGCTGCCGACGACCCATACTGATCGCGTGGAACTGTATGCGGGTCGTGTGGAACTGTACGCGGGTCGCGTGGAACTGTATACGGACTGCATGGAACAGGATGCTGAAAACACAAACCAGTCATGCTGCTAGTTGCCAGTGCCTTCCCTGCTTGCTGCACATCAGTTTGAACAGTTCTAGTAACCTCTGAAAAATCATGTTGATTCGTACCAATAGCCTCTGAAGTTGCTACTGTATATGCTTTTCCTCGATCTGACTGCTTCTTTTTTCCTTTGCACCATTCTGGGTAGCCCACCAATTCAAAGCACTGATCCTTCGTATGTTTGTTTCCCCCACAATGACTGCACTTGAGTCGGGATTTGTCAGGAGATGCATGATTTTTGTTGGTATATGACCTTGTCTCTTGAAGTCTGAAGCCTTTGGTTGCTAGGGCAAGTGTGCTTGGTGCCCCTCCTTTTATCATCACACTTTGACGAATTGCCTCCCTTCTGACATTGCCATAGGCTTGTTCAACATTGGGAAAAGGTCGAATCTGCACTATCTGTGCCCTTACTCCATCCAGAGCATCATCTAATCCATCCAAAAACATATACACTCTTGTTTTCTGAATGAACAGGTTAAATTTCTCAATATCCATGGCACATTCCATTGGATTTGGGTTTCTAAAATCGATCTCCTGCCACAGTTTTTGGAGCTCATTGAAATATTCTTCCAGTGCTCGCCCTCCTTGTCTGACCTGGCTAACTTGTCTATAGAGAGCGTGAAGATGAGCTTCATCCTCACCATCATGATAAGTTGTGGCAATTGACTTCCACACATCTCGTGCAGTAGGGCATCCGATATAATTCCCCCTTAATCGAGCCTCTAGTGAACTAATCAACCACCCTTTCACGACTACATCATCAGTTGCCCATCTTTGGTACGCTGTATCAGTTATAGCCGGTGGAGCCGGTTCACCAGTAAGGTGTCTTAGTTTTTCTCGACCACGGACATACATTTCTACAGCCTGACACCAGAAGGAGTAGTTTGTGCCATCAAATCTTGCATCAATGGGATTAGGATGTATATTCCCCTCTGTTGCGACAACTGTTTGAGGTAGTACTCGAGTCGCCAATGTGTGAGAAGTGCTCATGGATGATGTTTGCATTTCTGCCATTTGAGCCATCATTTTCGCCATGTGCTTGATTAGAGCAGCAGTGTCAATTTCCTCTTCCTTAGTCTCATCTGTTTTTCCAGTTTCGTTCACCATTATTCTTCACAAGCTTGGATCGTAACGTCTTAGATCAACATAGTATGGAGAACAGAGAGGGGACAAGAGGGACTCTAATTCTCCTAACTATATCAACATGTTACAACCTGAGCTCTGATACCATGATAAAATTAGAGACAAAAGCTAAGGCTTTCTCTTTTATTATGTAATTCTTGTAATGCAGGATAATCTCCTAAGAGCTGCACAAGCTCCTTATATCATAGAGCAGTACAGCTATTACATCTCTAAGTAAGGAAAGTAATATTTCTTAATAATAGAAACCAATCTAATATTGATTTATTACTGCCTTAACATTACAACCTAGATACACTGGAAATCTATTTCCTTATCTGGATTTCTTGTAGCACACGGCCCGCGTAACTAACATGCGACCCGCGTAGCTAACATGCGACCCGCGTAGCTTACACGCGGTGCTTCTTTTACAGATTGTTTAGAGTTAAACACAATTTTCTTCAGAAATAGACAACAACCTAATTATACACAAACTTACACGGTTTTCAAAATTCAAAAGTATACAATTGTTAACCGCTGATTTAATGTGGTTCCACCACTGATTCCACTTCCATTCAAAGCATATATAGTTGGAGAAAATGACTCATTCAAGGTTTTCTTTTTCACTTTGATTCAAATTTTATTCTTAATTAATGTTGAAATTCGTACACTTAACTTTGGATTCAAGACTGTTACCCCGGCTAGTTAGCTTGAGATAAGTTCAAAGTATTGTAATTTTATTTACTTTTCCCAATACTAAAAATGATATATTATTTTATTTTAAAAAACCAAAAACATATTCTGGACTCCATATTTTCGTAAGCACTAAAAGACTTTAAAATCACATATTTCCAGAGAGGTTATAGATCCCGTCTTTGAACGATCAACAATTCAAAGGACGGGTAACTCTTGTCCCAACTTTGAATATAAAATTACTTACATTTATTTTTTATGAAAGTTGAATTTGTAAATATGAATGTATCATATTTAGAAGAAAATATAGCAGTAAATAAAAATATATGATGAAAAACTAGAAAAAATACAACGAGAAATAAATTTTACAAGAATTGATCTACTTTACACAGTTTGAATTTCATGTGATGTTCATTAGTTTTCCGTTTATGGTCAATAATTGCTAATAATCTATCACAAGATCCGACTAAAATCCCCTCACAACTTCACAGCCTCTGCAAAGGTTTTCAAAAAAAGAGATCCGACTAAAATTAATGCACAAGCTTAATTATTTATGCGATTTACCACCTAGATCATTTCCCAGGAAGTAAGAACAAATGTTTTTGTGAACGGTTCGGATCGACCGTTAGGATTTTGAAAATGAAAATATTGATCCGTAGTACGGACCAATTCGTGCTATGCATAGTACCATAGACTCACTCAAATATATTTAAGTTTTACAAGTGTTCGCTCCCAAATGAGAGGTACAGAGCTTCACTACAGCCTAAGCTGTAGAGTTTAAACCCTATTCAACTCTTAGACGAAGGTTGCAAGTGCACAACCCTGTCGTGTAGTTAGAACGGGTATCGATCCACAGGGACGGTTCACTTTCTTAATCTCTACTTTTCCTAATTAGGTACTAGAAGTTTGAATGTTTGGGGTTTGTTTGTCTAATCCTAAAGTGTATGAACAAATCAAATGAAATGAAAGAATGAATGAACAAGTAAGCTAATGTATGAACAAGTAAACTAATGTATAGACAAGTAACGAATCGACTAAATGTTTGTGTTTTGTATTATGTATAAAAGGGTGTTTCAAGGGTTTCAGATTTCATCTTCAACTTTGCTGCTCAGAACCTGCCACGCGACCCGCATGCTCTCGCATGCGACCCGTGTGACGCGACCCGCATGCTCTCGCATGCGACCCGTGTGACGCGACCCGCATGCTCTCGCATGTGACCCGCTTGGCCTTAAGCGCCCTGAACCTGGCACGCGACCCGCAAGCTGTGGCTTGCGACCCTCGTGATGCGACCCGCATGGTCCCTTGAGCTGAGTCTGCACATATCAGAAACTTGTTGTTTAAGTCGTGTAAGGTTAGATTGACCGTACCTAGTGTCACTGAACCTCAACTTTCGTGTGTTGGCTTAGCAGACCTGGTTTGGAATTGCAATTTCACCTTCTCAGATTTAATCAAGCTGTTTGATCTAAACCTAAGTTCTCAATTCTGTTTACTAAAGGTATCCACAAGCTGAGCAAGAGCAAGTAGAAACTTTCACCTTTCGGCTACTCATTGACCTCACCTTTCGGTTCTTAGACCTACCTCAAGTACTTAACCTAATTTGTAAGAAGCATCAAGCCTTTGGTACAAGAAGAAATGCCTAAGACATTCAACAGTAAGCAATCAAGAATCAAACAATTCAGATCAAGCAATCTCAAATAATACAAGAATCAAAGAAACACGAAATAACAATAAGAATCAATCCATGTGCATCATCAAACAAAGTATCAGACTACAAATCTAAACCCTCGAAACTACAGTATCTACTCAGACATGAGTGAAATCAAAGTAAAAAAAAGAGAGAAAAAGCAAATCATTGTCAGAGAAGGAGGAGTGAAGAGGCTCGAAGCTTCTGGAGTCTTCTTCACCAAGTTGAGTAGCTCCATATCCTCCAGATCGCCTCTCCTCTCCAGATCGCCTCTCCTCAGGCGCCAAGCTCCCTTCCTGGCGATCAGATCCCCTTTTTTAGTGAAATGTCGGGGGTCCCCTTTCTGATTTTGCGCCAGGCCTTATATGGGCATCTTAACGGGCTTTAATCGGACCCTGGCACAATTAATTCGACGCGGGTCGCGTGCCAACTCATGCGGGTCGCGTCGAGTGGAAGTGAGCAGTGAGGTTTGGCTCAGATTGTAGATCTTGTCGCCAGCTTTCCGAAAAGTGGTCATACGCTCAAAACGGAGTTAGGAGTCAAAAGTTATGACTGTTTTAAGTTCGGTGCTGAAATCTCAGGATCTGATGCGACCCGTATGGAATCTGACGCTACCCGCGTGGAATCTGATGCTACCCGCGTGGGATCTGATGCCGCCCGCGTGGGGGGTTCCAGAACTCGCAATTTTCCCTGATTTGGCTCATTTTCTGCAAAGTAATAATGAAAATGCAGCAGTACCACATTCTATAGATATTCAATGTATATTCAATGTAAAAGACATGATTTGGTGGTTTGAAACACAGATTGTGGTACAGAAATTGGCCGGATTTATAGATCTAATAATGAGACATCAACAAGATTATGAAATTTTACATACCTGAAATCAGTTTCTAAAATATGCTTCTATTTTGATATTTTTCTCATATTTTTTTAAATATTCTTAATATTCAAAATATTCAAAATAATTACTCAATTATGTCTTGTCGAAAATTTTTGCTCCACTCTAGTGATTATTATGACTCGGCTCCTCTGAAAATAAATAAATAAATGAGATAGTTAAACAAGTCCAGTACAAGCACAAAACATGTGCATAAGCAAGTAAGAAAGAGACATAAAGAAAAAAAAAAGCATAATATGTTATTGGAAAAATAGGTACAACCTCCATGTAATTAAGATAAATAAAGCTACAAGCACATAAGGAATCAAATAAACGATGGATGTAATCAATATTTCTGGTGAAATATTCTATGGCCCAGCCCGTTTTAGAAAATATCTTCTCCCCAACGGTCACCGTGGACAAACAAAACCCCTAAAAAAAATTCTGGCCCAGCCCGTTTTAGAAAAATATCTTTACCCAATTGGTCACAAGGGACAAACACAACCCCTAGGAAAAATATCACAGCAAAAAATCGCTAAAGCAAAACCATATCCTCTTCTCTTTTATAAAACCCCACTTGTCTTCGCTCCCCCCTACCTCTCTAAACCCCTCCTCTCTTCTTTTCTCACTTCACAACCTTATCTCTAACCCTCAAACCCTCTCAAATGGCTACCGCCGCCGCTACTTCCTCTTCTCTCCTCTGTAAAACCCTATCACAACCTAAATCCTTGCAAGGAAGAGCAATAGTCTGTTCTTTCCCTCACCCCTCGAAACCCTTCTCACTCGTAGAACCACTTGCGGTTCTCGCTTCGTCATGCTCTATTTCGCCTCTTGTCAGGAAGGCGAGACCTTTCGACCTGGGTTTCGTCACGAGAGTGGTGATGTCGGACTTGGACATGGAGCAAGACGAGGAAGAAGATGGTTTCGGTTCAGAGGTATAATTACTTTAGTGTTATAATATTTAATTTAGTTTGTTAAAAAGTAGTTTTTGGAGATGGATGGTGAAATTTTAACTGAATATATTAGTACTTTACTGTTTAATAAATAGTTATTTTAGTTTGTTAAAAAGTAGTTTCGGAGATGTATGACCAAATTACTTAAGTCAGCTTTGCTTGATTTTGAATTGTAATATTGAGATTGGGGACATGCTATGAAAACTAGTAAATTTCAGCAAAAAAAACCTTTGGGTTGGGGCAAGTTGGGATGCTGTTACAATTCTGTGCAAATAAATCGCAGTCTTTCAAATAGTTAAAACTTAAAACAGTATATATGCCAGATGTGATTTAAAAAAAAAAACTGGTTCAGTAGGGATGTACATTTTATTCATATAAACATTTGTTTCAGGATTCGTATGAAGAGGAATCTGATGAGGAAGTGGCGGTGAAAGATGAATTTGACGCTAACTCAAAGCTATTTGTTGGGAACCTCCCTTTTAGCGTTGATAGTGCTCAATTGGCTGGTGTTTTTGGCGAGGCTGGGACTGTTGAGATGGTTGAGGTATATATCTTCTCTCCAATTATTATTAGTTAATGTATTGTTTTTTCTTGCATGGAAGAACAGTAATTTGATTAATTTAGGATTTTCGTATAAATATAAACAGAAATTGGCAATGGCTAAAATGATATAAATAACATCATTGTTCAAAAGGATTGTTTTTATTCTTTATGTTTGTGGAGCATAGCAGGATTTAAGTGTAATATCTTATTAGTCAATTTATATATATAAGCAATGCAGTCTACAAAGAAGGGAAAATAAGAACTGACTTTCATAGTGGTGACATACTTCATTATTCTCCATGCAATTGTTTAATTTTGAAATAATCATTTTGGTATTTTTTGTTTTGTTAAGGTTATATATGATAAAGTGACTGGAAGAAGCCGTGGCTTTGGTTTTGTCACAATGGGAACTGCACAAGAGGCGGCTACAGCTGTTGATCAACTTGATGGATTTGTGAGTGCTTGTTAAATGCATTTCTATGTTGTCATTGATGTTTGCTTTAGATGCATTATCTAGTATGAGAAAATATATGAATATATCCTTTTTTTGGTTAATTACACAACAGGTGATAGAAGGAAGAGAGATAAGGGTGAGGTCAGGCCCACCGCCACCAAAAGATGAATCGGCCCCATTAAGGGGATTCAGAGGTGGGGCCCAAGGGGATGGCTACCGAGGTGGGTCCCAGGGGGGAGATGAGCACAGGGTCCATGTGGGAAACCTTTCATGGGGAGTTGACAACTCCACACTCAAGACACTGTTCAGTGAACAGGGGAAGGTTATTGAGGCCAAAGTAATTTACGACAGGGAGACTGGCCGGTCTAGGGGTTTCGGTTTTGTCACTTACGGCAGTGCTGATGAGGTTGACAATGCCATCGCCTCACTAAACGGAGCTGTAAGTAGCTTAGCAGTTTATTTTCTCTCTAATTAGGGTTTTCTTTACTACCACCATGAACAAATTGGTTTCAAGTGGAAGGCTTATGTGCCCAAATTGAAATCCTTCCTTTTTACTAAACTTGTCATTTCTTTCATTGTCAGGATTTGGATGGAAGATCGATTAAGGTATCAATGGCTGAGGCAAGGCCACCTCGTAGACAGAATTTCTTTTAGAATAATTGGGGCGGTTTATGTTTTAGGCTACTTCAGAGGTTTTGAAGGGTTTAGTTATCGTAAATTTATTGGATTTTGTTGGTACTAAAGCTATGTTGTTGTAATGCTATCTTTTGAATTTTTTGTTTGTATGTTTGTGCGGATCCTTAATAGAAAACAAGTATGCTTTAAATTGACTTCATAGATAAGGCTTAAATACGATATTGGTCTTGTGGTACAAGGCGCCATAATGAGATACGGGTGAAATGATAAGACTATAGAAGAGAATTTCTTTAATGCACTACTTAATTATTTTACAATGTTGCTACGATGATCTATTTACATGTTGCAAATAGGCAAAAGAAAACCTATAAAATTACTCTTATCAAAATTCTACACTGCTAAGAAAATAAGTATGACGATAAATAGATTATATTGACAATAAAGCAAATTTAACAGTTGGCATAACGGTTATCAAATTTTGAATTTGTATATTCTTTACGCTTTAAATAGGTCAACTTTCAAATATAAAATTATTAGTTGTAACCTGCATTCTGTTGAGGGACTTCAAAATTCTTCACTTGACAACCTCTGTCAGACTTAAAAAAAAATAAAGTACAATAATCCATTTTATCCACTTTATCCACTAGAGTAAAAGTGCCTATCAATGTCAGTACCGTTGTGGTCTTGCAGATACTCTTGCCACTAATAGCGGTACTTTCGAAAATAACAATTTTTATCGGCATACTCTCGGCAATAATCATATAAATAAAACATATTCTTCTAGTTGTAAATTCTTAGTAGATTATCTTGTTTCATGTTCAAGTTCAAGCTTGCAGCACATTCTTTTTTTTTTTTTTATGTAGCAGGCAAAGTGTCTATTATGATTTTCATTAATAAAAAAAAAAATGTTACAAAGTGATGTGGTTACATACAGAGTGGTAAAAATAACACGGCGGAGCCGGCGCCGTCATGGAACGGCACGGTTACGGTACGGAACAGCACGGCACGTGTGTCAGTTATGTGACGTGACTCGCGTGTCCCGTGCCATGACTATTTGTGTGCTGTGATTATCTTTTGGAACTTTGGCACGACACGCCACGTGAAAGATCTAGTCACGGCACGGCACGTAGTCACGCGAGTCACGTGTAATTAGAACTATTAAATATTGATCAAATGGTCAATCTTGAATAAACTAACTTAAATTATGATTAAATGGTCACACGAGTCACGTGCAGTCACGGCACGTTTGGGCACGGCGTGACTCACGTGCTGTGACCACCTCTTGACATTTTGATCACGGCACGGCACGGCACGAGACCAAAGTCACGGCGTGTTAGTCACGACACGGCACGTTACGTTTTTTTCACTCTAGTTACATACTTGCATCGTTACAAGGAGTTGAATTTTAGGTTTTGAGTTGGTGGGGTCATGAGAGCCACGGTTTTCGTTTCTTTGATGTCAAGGTTTAGACGGACGACGGTTGCTTGTTTAGATAAATTCTCAAATTAGGAGCAGCAGAGAAACTTCTATGTCCCTCGTGATACAATTTTTAAAGCGGTGGAATCTTTATCTTTCCAATTTTTGATTGAGCAGAGAACTTGGGGCAACGTGCGGCGCAGCTCCTATTTTGGCCTTTGTCCCTGTCTTATGTTCACCGATTAATCTGGTTATATGTAGTTTAAGTCGATGAGAATGAAAACATTTTTGGTTCATGACTGGCCCATACTAATTAACGATAATTTTTAGGCAACTACAGAGAAGCAAATGCAGAATTAATAATCTCTTCCACAGACAAATCACTTGAGAGGCTCGGCTCGCTGAGAAATTAATCAATAAACAAACATTATGTTATATAAATGGACAAAAAAATACAATTATAATTTTTAGATTTGGTAAATTTAACATTGGCTACCATAATCATCAAATAATGAATCACTAGGTGCATTGTTGCGGCTACGCCGCAATCGTTTTCTTTTGTGTATGTTAGCGTATACGAGTAAAATTTTTGTTCCTCTTCTTCTGTTTACTTATTGCAGCACATATTTCTTGCGAAATTGAAATGTAAAATAATCTCATCTTCATTCCTGGGTGACACTTACTTTCGATTTCGCCAAAATTCAAGCAACCATGTGAGAGAAAGAATACAGCTGGTACAAATAAAACCAATTTACACAAAAAAATATAAATAATAACAAACAGGTTATTGCTTCCCTTTTTTTTTTCTTTTATCAAGGTTGTGTAACATCAAAGAAAGGTTCATTATTGCATATTTAATCCAATAAAATTATCAGTACTATGCACGCTAAAAAATTATCAAGAGGTCCAACTTGCCATAGAGAAAGCCAATGCTTGTGGGCCACACGTGTGACACATCTGAGATATGTTTAGTTCACATACTAAATACTATGTTTCCTTCTGTCAATAACATACTGCAAAAATAAGCTAATCGATATTAATAAAATACAACAATATCACTTATATACTAAATACTATGTGCCCTTCTATAGATAGAATACTCGAGAATAAGCTAATCGATACTATTATAAAGAGGGTTCCGCTTCTATAAGCTTTTGGTACCACAAAATGCAACAATATCACATTTTCATTTATATTTCAAAATTACACTAAGAATCAGTAACTAACCAACTACTGTTCGATTTTCAAATTATATGACGCGAAAAGAAAGTAGCTTACTTGAAAGGCCACTCTAATCAAATGCATTAGACTAAATTTTATTAATTATTCTCCTTTGAGTTAGACACATTAACAAAGAATCAGAGAGAAACCTTCAGAGCTGGAGCGGTGGATGAAGAAGCTCTGACAATTAAGCTTAACATCAAAACAAAATAATTTAATCCATAAATGACAATCCAAACAAAGACATTCAAAGCAAAAGAATTACCACTGCAAACATCAATTGTAAATATGTATTCTACGTACATGTATACCTTGCATAATTTGGATCTACTATATTCTCCTATGAACCGTGCTATTAAGAAAAATCTTTGTTGACAATTATTTAAGCACTTACGAAGAGACGCATTGGTGCCATCCAAGTATTATCACCCTACCCTAATGTAAGTTTCTCTCAACATGTTAGGCACACTAAGAAATCCATTCTTTTTAATAAAACTATACGATGACCATGTCAGAAATTTAGTTAACAGTATGTGATGTGATTTGTTTTCCTCTTAGAAGTTGAATAGGTGGGGAGTTGTCCTGCAATTTGTTGGTCATGTAGGGCTTTTTCTACAAAATTCACTAATTGAAACAATTATATGAATATCTCTATCAGAAATATACTTCCTTCATGAAAAACACTGAAAACAGTGATTTTGAACCTATCTACAAAAATAGTAAAAAAATTCCAAAAAATTTAAAATTTGGTCTCCAAGCACATTTTAACATGGAGATTATGTTGAGCGGTTCGGATTGACTATTTGAATTTTGAAAACGGAGATAATGATGTGAGGCATTTGAACCCTATTCATAATTGTATGCAATTTGACTTACACCTCCAGTTGTAGCAACCCGCACGGCTGAGAGAGTGACAGTGCATTGTGATAGTCTGTTAACAACTTAAATGCTTAATTCGATAATTTACCCTGCAATTTTACATTACATAGTTTTAATGATGTACATACTCTGATACCAATATTGAACATGAATGTACCACCCCAATTAATAATTTTAACAGTGATGCTACGGTACTATACATAGCGTATATTAGTCCGTACTACGGATCAATATTTTATTTTCAAAGTTCAAACAATCGATCTGAACCGTTCAACATGATCTCTACATGATAATATACTTGTTGATCAAATTTTACATTTTTTTTAGAACTTTTTGACTATTTTTTAGATAGATAGATAGAAAATCACTTCAAATTTTATTAGGACATACCTTATGGCAGGCATGCAATTTTGACAGTTCCAAATTATCATCGAGGTTCTTCACTAACAAACCACTATAATAAAGATAAGACAAAAAATCAGTTGAATTTCAATATGATAGATAAACAGGAAAAAATTACGGGCAGTATGCATCATTTGCTAAAGCTCTTAATGCATCCATAAAGGCATCTACACTGTCACATAAATTAAAAAAAAAGTTCTTCCAATTCATGACAAACATAGAGATCGGATTTAATTAAATATTTAGATTCGTTATATAGATAACCTTTCCCTCTGATGCTTCAATCAAGGATTGCGCCTTAACCAACACTCCAACAGTGCCTCAGGCAAAGCTTTTGCCTAGATATATTAAACAATGACATTGCATTATGTACCAACCAAATAATAAAATATTCACCAAGAATACCGGTTAATACATTTCAAGAAAACATTACCAATGAATTACGATCAACAACACTAAGTGCCAAGGTCTCATTTGCATTGCCTCCAATTTAAACACTACTTTTCAATTTGTTACCCATATCCTACAGAGAATTATCATCATTTCCTGACAAATTCACAACCAAAAAGAATTTCAGAAATGAATGGTTACCAAAGTGTAAAGGAACTTATTGGCAATAGGAGCGGCCACAGTTTCCAAGAGATGCTTGTGTAAGAGTGCCTACAAATTTTTTAAGCCAATTAAATTAAAAATTAAACCTTTTGTTTATGAGAAAATAAGAAGACTATGTTAAAAAAAAAGTGAAAATTAATATCATTTACAAAATAAAATAATGAATTTTGAAAATTTATAGTATACAGATGTAGAAGGGTTATCTTCAAATAGAGGAAGAGATTTCTCATATATCTGAAAATCTAACATGGTTTGTTAAAGAAAAAGACAAATGTAACATCAATCAGGTTAATTTTTTATTAAAATCCTTAAGTTGCATGTTCATGTTCGCCTGCTGTAAAACTGAATTTAGGTGAAATTAGTCCACTGAGAAATAATCACAAAATTGATACAAGTAATCTGAAATGCAGAAATAATGATTAGATGAATGACAAAAAGGAAATTTAGACAACTTTTAACTTCAAAAACTAATAGTTAATGAAATTTTGATCTCAAAGTTAAGATCTTAGCACAGTGAAGAATGCGTACTATTCTTTTGAAGACCAAAGAAACCCAAATTTCTCATCACAAATGTACAAAGAACAGTATTGTAGAACTTTCATGGAACCTACCTACTATTGGGACACTCATTACCATAGTCTTAGAAATCCAAAAGAAGTTGAGGAAGCACTCTCTCCAGATAAGTAGGCTCAATAGTGTCAATTCTTCTGCTTCAGTAATTAAGGCAGCACGTTGAATAGCCTCTGTGATTAAATAATTATTTAAGGATTGGTCAAATCTCAAAGATTCAGTTTATATAACTTTTGTGACCTTTATTGAACTAAATAAATGAAAGCATAAGAACCTGCAACAAAAATCCTCAGAAGCTCACAACTTGCTTCCATTGCAATGGGCATTAGCTGTTATCATGAAAAAGTTGAAAAACGGGTAAAAAAATTTATAACTTGCATATTAAAATATACTATATTAGTATCAGGGGATAAATAATGCAGGTTTTAGTTATTATTTGGTGCTTGCTTATTATCTGGTACTTGATCTCAATTTTCAAAGTGAAAATTGTCAATCCGAACCGCTCAACATAATTTCCATATAGAAATGTATTTACTGACTAAATTTTACATTTTTGTAAAATATTTTTTACTACTTTTTGAGATATTAGAATCTTAAGATCCAGTGATTTGCTACCTATCTAAAAGGATTCTAAAATATATAAAATTTGGTATCCACATTCATTTTCGGATGAAGATCATGTTAGACATTTAGGATAGACTGTTTGAACTTAAAAAAATGAAGATATGAATCCATAGCACAGACCTAGGTGCGAAAACTCCCGTAGCTTCACTTTAAAGAAAAAGTAACATTATCAGGTGGCTTTTCAAAATGATTGCTCAACTAAGAGAAATTCTTAAATCTTAATCAGACTATGACACCTCCAGTATAGTTTAAATCAGCATGAACTTTTAAATGTTCAAGTACTAATCAGCATTACTAGCCCAGTTATTAATTTAGTTAGGTTATCTAATTCTTCTCACATACACGAAGCAAACTGGAACTAAATCTAAATACCTACAAAATTGAGCACCACTTAGATTTAAACCCGAAGATTACACCGTACCTCCAGATCGATGGCTTTGTTCCATTCGACTTCTTTTTTTCAGAATTTCATCTATGTTCTATGCTTTGTGGGTAATTTGACTCTCACATAAAAGCAACAACCAAGAAATTGTCATCCATGACTTTTTTATTGGATTTGAATTAAAAGACAAATACATTACATACCGTAGTATTATAAGCAGTATCTTACTTACTGCTCGTTGAAACCTTCAATCTCGTCTGTCTGGCAGCGACGGCGACAACAACAATGGAGAGTTGAGTCTTGAGCGGAGAGGTTAGATGGTTTGCGAAATAATATTTTCCATCTACAAAACATAAATTAACAAAATTACGAGCAAATAAAAGAAAAGTTCTCATATCACGTTGTCAATTATATTCGGTTGTGTTACTTAATTGAAATTGAATTGAACGCCAATTAATCAATTTGGACGTTTCAACCAATCAGCTATATTCCTTTTGTCGTCGGCCTGATTGAATCAATTGGGCTGAAAGGGATCTCAGGTTAATAGATCGAAGAGGGGAGATTTAATGAAAAGAGATTGCTTTTTTGAGTACCTGAAGACCGAGAGGGGAAGTGCTCTACTACTTAATAGAAGATGAAAACGCAAGAGGAAGAGGGTTTCTTGAGGCTGAGAGAAAGGTGAACGAAGGAGGAGAAGGGAAGGGAGGAGGATGGTAGGTTTTAGATATTTCTGAGGCCGGGATGGAAGTGAGCAGAGGAGGAGGAGGAGAGGGGGGCGGGGATACGGAGAGGAAAGAGGAAAGATAGACACTGGAAAGAAGAAGAGGGGAAGGTTTACGGAAAGAAGAGAGTTTAGATGGCGGAAAGGACGAGGAAGAGAGAACACGTGGCGAGAGCGACGACAACTTATTTTTTGATTTGGGACGAATTCAAGAGGCGGAAGGTGTGAAAATTGGGATGACATCAGCTGACGTCAGATCAACTCATCTGAAGCTCTTCATCTATAATCGAACGGAAAAGAGACGGGGTGTTACTGTAGAATGAACAGTAACACCCCATTGCCAATTAAGGTTTTATAATTTCGATTTTAAGAAAATAGAATGCATAAATATGACAGAGTCAGATCTTTCGCATTTCTCTGGGATCTTATATTAACCTTCTAAATTAAGGAATATTGACTTGCTACCTCACGGAGCTTATGACAATCTTTTTTTTCAGATTTAGAACTTGGTCCTAGGTACACTTCGTGATAAGTTGTCATCAGTTTTTTTTTTCTCCTTTAATATATATTTTTTTCTCTCAATTTATATAGACGGATGATCCAGATTAATTCCAACCGGACCAAATTTAATTTGACGCCTATGAAAACTATAAGGGGTCCGTTTTGAGATTCGTGTCAGGTTAAACGAAACGGTCCAGATATACTGATTGCACCTCGTTGATCCGAAATCCGAATTCAACATCCAGCCGGTGTCACCCTGACTCATTTAACAAGACCACCTAGCTGATCACTTATAATCTCGACTGCTAGGTGTCAGGAAGTGCTTTATTAAACATAACATTTATACGATGATACAAGGTCCAAAATTTGACTAATAAGGTCTACTTGGATAGAGGAGAGCAACAATTCAACGCCCGTATAATATCAAATTTTGACTTAAAAACTTCATGATGCCTGATTTGACTAATAAGGTCTACTCGTTCATTACTTGTACAATTTGAATAAAAAATGAAATCGTACCACTATCCACTTATCCTTTTTTTTCCCCCATAAACTAGACTATTCGCTTATAATGCGAATCTTTTTTTTTAAGCTCGAGAAATATTCGAATTAGAGATCTTGAACTGTTTTGTGAGTACTTTTAAAATTAAGTTGGAAGTGTTGGACTGTGCTTCGCGCACACCAGGTACATTTGGAATACAAAAAAACAGGGAAAAAAAAATCAATTTACTTAAAAATTCATACTATTGATTCGAGATTTTTATGTAGGTTAACATGAATACAAGTTTTGGTTGTATTACCCGTCTCGTCGGTAACTTTATCATCCACCCTTTTTCTCCAAATTCCTGAGATTATAAATTTAGAATTATAATTTATTAATAATGAAGGGAGTAGTTGGCATGCTATCGGATATTGTTTCGAAAACCTATCATATATGTTTCAAATGACAAATCCATACCGTTGAAGTCGATCTACTTCAAAAGTGATGTGTTTACATATTGAATTTATATATTTTCGAATTCATTTAATATAAAATCAAGTAGTCAAAATATGATGAAAAATGAATGCATTAAAATTAATTTGACTTTGTACAAAATGAGTTCAAAAATTTATAAATTGTGCATGTTGACGCATCGCTCGTGAAATATATCATTTCAACAGTTTAAATTCATTGTTTGAAGCTTAACTGATAATTTTTCAAAGCGATAGCCAAACTCAATAATGAATTAACTTAATAATATTGACAATTATTAAAAATAATTAGGAATTTTGAAATTTAACCTCTGAAGTAATCATTACTTTTATAGTTTTGCAACTTAATGATGTGTACAAATATTTGATCAACTCTTATAGAAAATAGAGTTGTGTTGTGGTCTTTTCGGAATTCATTCCGAAAAATAATATATAGCGAAAAAAAAGTACAATTTTAAAAAAAAAAACTTCTATAAAAAAATATTGCATTCAATAAATTGTGAACACAGAGAATATTTTTTCAAAGCAATATGAAATTGTGTATTGAAAAATAATACAATGGATCACGTGATGTAAAGGGACACTAGTTGTATAATTTTAGATAAAAAAAAATTGCACCTTAGACACATCAAACACTTAATTTTTTAAAGAAGAACAAAAAATGTTGAAAAATAGAAGTTGTTCGATCAAAATAAATGAGGAAAAAAAAGTATAATAAAATGGATGAGAATGTAAGTAATATAGCATGATTGTAAGATGTTGAATATTTTGGCTCGTATAGCTCTCCGAGTTATATCAAAGCTTGAATAAATAACCAAATCACACAACTATCCCCCTTATCCTTTTTCTTTTAATTTATTTAAGCTCGATAAAATAAATATTCAAATTAGAGATCTGAACTATTTTGTGAGTAATTTTAAATTTAAGTTGGACGCAATAAACTAAGAGCGTCCATATATTCAAATTTGGACGCCACATTTTTAGAATGTCTTGCTAAATTTTCGGATGCGTCATTTTTAAAGCATCATGGTTTAGCTAGCTTTTTAAAAGAAGAAAGTAGGAAATACAAATTTATCAGGTTATATATGACCGAGTTTACTCTTTTGACTCATTTTGCTCTTTTAATTCGTGCATAGCTTTTTAAGGCACATTGAAGCGGTAATTGCAGGACGCTGGAATGTTAGAGCATCCCATGTAGAATTGTAGATGACTCGTATGGCTAATTCAATTTTTTTTCTAGGCCTAAAGAAAAGAATTCACTTGTATAGTTCAAATGGTATTTAATTGTACATTAGTGTAGTCTTCAATTCATGAGGTACAGCACAGCATCTATTTTGATTTTGATCTTAAGATTTCAACATTATTACTATATCGTCATATTATATAGTGTCAGAGCGCAAATATAATAATTACATATAGTCATATTATATAGGATAGATCTAGATATAGTTAGAGATGAATAGACCTGATGAACGTGAAGAAAAATAGATATGAGAATTTTCTTTTATGGGTTAAAATATATTAATTGATGATAGATATTTTTACAATTAATCTTGACAATATATTTCAAATCAAATTAAAAATTCTAAATAAGAACTTCTTTTAGTATTTTAGCATGATAAAAATATAGTGTTAGTATAAATTATGCATTGTTTTGGATTTCCAAAATTCAACATTCAGTCTTTGTAAATTAATTTTGGATTTCTAAAAATAAGACAGTTGTAACTACAGTAGATTAGATTCGTCCCTAACAGGGACGATACTAGTCAACAATTATAGCAAGATGCTCAATGACATGGCATTTGCCATCATGATCCAGCGGCCCTCTTTATCATATTCATAACCGCACAAATTGTTGTGACGATTGATAAACCTGCTCACGGGATCAGTGATTATACGCACCGCATGATCAAGCATGCTCTCATGGAAAATGAGTCCAATTTTTTGCATGTTAGCAAAATTTTGTGTGGCAACACACGACAACATACCTATTGCTTTTGGTTGAATTATTTTAAATGGCAACACATAACATATTATTATGGAATGGAAAAAATGAGACAGATGATGAAGATACTGAGCTGCAAAAACTAATTAAGCTCTTCTATATAGATACAGAAAACATGCCAGCACCGGATACACACAGAATTGAGTCAGTATGTAATGTGTAAGTACCAAAATTTCCCTTCTACAAAAATACATATGAACTCTCGTAAACAGCGCAAGTGATAATAAATTATGTTTCATCTCCAAATTAAATATAGTATCATAACATTGCTAGTCTCGATAGATATTAGAACCATTTTACTCAACACGTCCATCTTCCTTCTTATTCTTCTTTTTTGTAAAATGTTCCGGGATGATATAGTCACCCTGCTTTCATTGCAACTGAAGTACTGAACGCATATATAGTTGGAGAAATGAGAAAATGACTGTCATGGTTTTCTATTTCACACACACATTTTCTTGATAATAGATATTTTTACAATTAATCTTGACAATATATTTTCAAATCAAATTAAATATTCTAAATTAGAATTTATTTTAGCAGGACAAAATGGGATAAAATTATGCACAAATTAAGAAATACTTTTATAATGAGTTGTAACTGCACGTATATTGTTGCGGCCAAATTTATTTCAAGTCACATAATTTTGTTCATATTATTTTTGGTTGTAGTTTCATATTTGATTTATTTATTTTTACCACATACAAGTTTGTACCAAAATAACATATCATTTTATTTTAAAATTATTCAGATTTATATCAAAGTCAGACAAATTTTGATCATAAATTAATATTTTATTATAATTTTTTACTAACTGAGATTGGATCATAAATTAATATTTCTAACTTGAGATTGGATCACAAAGAATCAACAGTTACGTTTATCTCCCATATTAGATCTTAGATCTAGATAATTGTATTATATTCCTAATAGGTCAACCTTACACTAGTATAAGTGTGGCCATAAGATAAATAAAATGAAACTAAAACGATACACAATTCATTTTTTCTGATTATATTGGCTGCCGATAAAACTAATTATATTTTCTGCTTCTCCTCTCCGCCATGGCTCCCGGGATCCCTCCGTTTTTGAAGAAATATTGGCTGCCGCTGCTGCTGTTCGCCGTCGGTCTCTTTTTCCAGCTAGTCGTTCTTCCTTCCTCTTACCCTCCTACCCACTACGATGGTTTTCCTCTTAATTCTATCTTAAATTTTAATTGATCGTCTTTTATTTTGTTCTCGCGTGATTTTTTTTTTTTTTTTGTCGTTTGAACGTAGTGCTGAAATTGGGGAGATACGCTTCTGTTGAAGAAGTCAGAAAATCGTACGAACAATTCTCGCAAAAATGGTACGTTTATATACCGGTCTTTGCTTAAATTGCAATTGTGGCTCTGATTGTCATTTCGCTCTCAGTTTTTGGTTGGTACTTTCATCAATTTTATTTTGTCTTATTCTGTTATCTTTTTTGTATAATTTTTAATTGAGGTTTTCGAGAGTTATTTTAGGGCTCTATTGATATCTATTACCTAAATAACAAGACATGAGAAAATAATGTGAAAACAACATATAAAAATAAGAACACCAAAACCTGTGAGACACCTGTATGCTCTTGCCAGCGTTCCAATTCTTAATATCTAGATTATGCATAGCTGGATCATATTGGGATAAAGTAGTGAATTTATGATTTATTTCCTTTTTTGTACTGTAATCTCAGTATTATGTAATAATATGATTAAACCATGTCTCAAGGAACCATACTTATACCATGAACTTGCATTAAGGTGCCAACTTTAACAATGTTAAATACCCCACTCAGTTTCAGGTTTTGTTTGATTTGAACCGGAATACATAGCGAATACATATCTAGATTGAAAATGTAATTTTAATTCTGTTTGAGACTTTTGTTTGTATTTATAATTTAGTTTGTTATACTCAGTAACTGACATCTTATTTCTGTAAAATTAGGCTTTCTGATTCAGATCGGCCAACAGCAGTTGAGTTTATCAAGGTGAGACTAAAGTCTTTCTCTAAGCATTGATTTAAACAGCTTATATGATAAGCTGAAAAAATATGAATAAGAAAAGAAAATGCCTCTGATCATTTTTTTCTTTTTATAATTTCATCTAATATTATATTATTGGACTTTGTTTTACTCATAATGTATAAAGGCACTTTCATTAAAAACTACTCCTGATTGTTAATAATTTTATCTCTTATTATTTTATTTGACTTTGTTTTACTGTAAATTCGGTGCTTTACCTTTTAATTTGTACTTCAGATACGCTATGCATTTGAGCTGTTGTCTAATCCTATCTTGAAGAAATACTATGATCTTTTCGGTCTTGACGAGCAACAGGTGTGCTTGATTTCTTTACCTAATTCCAATATATGATAAGGTTAAAAGGATGATATCTATTTTCTTACATTTTATTTTCTGGTGTTATATAGGATGTTTTTGTGTCGATCAAAGAACAGTATCAAAATGAGGAGGATTACACAAAAATAAAGCTCCCCTTACTTACTCCATCCTCCTATGGTACTCTTAATTTATTCAACTAATGTTTTTTACTTTTTTTATTTATTTATTTATACTTCTGTTTGCAAGCAACACTAGATGTCTAATTTTTGTCAGCATAGCCGTAGTGTTGTTTCAAACTGCAAACAATGTGAATATTGTCTTTTATACTTCTATTTTCTAAGTATATATGAAACCAGTCTGCTTATGAGGTCTTCCCAACCTTACAAAAGGAATGTTCCAAGTTTTATAAAATTGCTAATCCATTTGGTTGAAGTTTAGTATAACCATGTTGAAAGTGATAAAATTATAACATTGTCTCTTGATCCGTTGCTACTATGAAAGTGATCTTTGTTATTCTTGAATTTAATAGAAATAGAGAAAAACTTCTTTTATGGGCAGTTATAGCTTTATCAATTGATAGGACAATATTTTTTTAGTTAATTAGTTCATTTTCAAATAATTTAACTCTTTTAATAATTGCTGGGCATTATTTGCATAACCAAAAGTATGTTGACTGTGATGCTATCCAAGCAATGGTGGATATTATTTGCAGACTTGTTAGCATGTACAGCTTAATTTACAAAGAATTAT
The DNA here is from genome assembly GCA_028015225.1 of Carex myosuroides. NCBI lineage: Eukaryota > Viridiplantae > Streptophyta > Magnoliopsida > Poales > Cyperaceae > Carex > Carex myosuroides. The sequence goes on along the minus strand of CM051487.1, from coordinate 5,654,417 downwards.
AACAATTTGTCAAAAAACTTGCAAGTTTTTGAACTATTTTATTAATAAAAGTGGAAACCTAATTGTACGGTAATTTGTAGATTCAACCATAGATGCTTTTAATGTAATTGGACATCAGGAGCTCATGTCAGGCGCTGACAGAGAAAAGCCACTGCTTGTTCAAGTAAGTTTCCAGTACATAATATAAATGCATCTGTCATTGTTTTGATATACTTGATGTAAAGCAACAATTATGTTATATGTGACAATTTGTCACTGAAGTCTTGCTCTTGTTATTTTTTTTTAAATTAGGTTTATTCAAACTGGAGCCCTCGGTGTGCTCAGTTTTCTGACAGCTGGAAGAGAATTGGTACACTTCTCCTTTAATTATACCACCGTACCTGTGTAGTTCAATTTGATTTATATCTGCAGTACCATTTGATTTGCAAGCGCTGATATTTTACCAAAATATTTAGATGTTTGTGTATTTGATCATGCATACTACATTCACCTCACATGCGTACAAATTTATGATGCCATGAAGAGAAATGCATTACTGAATTTATATAAAAAATGTGCAGCTAGTCTACTAGATGGTTTAGCTGATACTGGCATGGTTGAAATCAGTGATGTCGAACTTGCAGCACATCATGCAGACAAGAAGTTTGCTAAACAGCCTTTTTTTCGCAATGGTAAATTTATTTGTCATGTTCTTTTGTATTTGTCTTGTGGATATATTACAATGCGCATCATACTAATACAATACAGTTAAATGTAAGCGACACGTGACAAAAAATGTCTTTCTTTGTTGACGGTGAATTGTTGATCACTCTTAGCCAACAATTATATCTCAATAAATATCCTTTTGTCTTAATTTGATATGAATAATCACTTGCTAATAATTTTCAGGTTTACCGGCACTTGTTGCTTACCCACCTGTCTGTAGGAGTTCAGATTGCTATATGAGGTAGATAATATAATACTGAATTATCTGGAAATTTCTATGATATTTTTATTGTATCACGGCAAGATCCAAAATATGGTCTTGTTTCAGTCGCAATTAAACACAGCAAATGCATCACCTTTTGTGGTAGTTTGTTATGTTGTGAAAAGAAATCATGATAGGCCTTAGGAAGATATCTAACATGCATTTTGTTATTTTATTCTGGGAATCTTGTAAAGTATTTTTTTTACTTGTTTGTTTAAAGCCTTTGCTTATCTATATCTAGGTACCAAGGAGAGCTTTCGGTTGATGCTGTTATTGATTGGACAGCAACATATGTTCTAGGTTTGCCTCGCATTTTGTACTATTCCAAAGAAACACTGGTAATTATTATTTTTGCTTATTAGTTTTGTTAATTGCAATTCTCAATATTTTTGTTTGTTATCAGGAGTAATCAAAAGAATACTTATAATAAAATTCAATTTCAGATGCAGAAGTTCTTTGCAAATGTTGCCTACCACAAGGTAACTAATTAGCATTTATTCCGCATAAACTTATTAGAAATATAGTTTCTTTTGTATGGATCCAGCGCCAAGATTTAGCTTTGTTTGCTGATATATCTGATTGGTATTTAAGTAGTATTGTATAAATTAAATGAAAGATTAAATGTCCACTTGGAATTGAAAATGTTTCACTTTTATAATTCTAAAATGGACCTGAACCATAATATATCATCTCTTTCCACCTATATCAAGGAAATTAATGTCATTTAGGAGGATTATGCTACCTTTTATTCTTTACTTATTTGTTTATTTACATATCTGTATGCTGTGAAAAAAGGTCAAAATATTGCTCTTTTCAAGTACGGGTGAACGTGCTGCCCCATTCCTGCGCAAACTAGCACTGGAATATTCGAATTATGTGGCATTTGCAAATATTTTATGGACGGATGAAGATTCTCAGTTTTGGTGGAACTCGTATGTTTTCAAATTTGAACTCTTAATTATACATCAGCTTCTTTCCTTTTGTTACTTGTATGCTGGTACCGTACCTGAACCAGATTTATGTAAAGGACTTTTCTTTTAACTGTACATGAGGAGTTAGTTTTGAACTGTATAATAAAGTAGGGACTTTGAAAAATTAAAAAAGGTTGGGAGTTCCTCAGCAATTCCTCAATGGATATGGAGTCCTATATTTTACGGAGTTGACTTTTTATTGTTTTTTTGCCTGAATAGTTGATTTACTGTACTGAATTAAAATATCTATTTCTGGGTCAACAAAATCAGGTTAAGGGTTGAATCAGCTCCTGCTTTTGTACTTCTAAAGGGCTCGGTTACTGATCCAGCTGTTTACCATGGTAAAGTGTTATCCTCTCTTTTTTTCTTTTTTCTTTCCCAATTTTTGTTCCCAATTTATTTCTTTTTTCTATGACAGGATTACCAAACAGATCAGAGCTCATAAAACTTATTGAAGACCACAGGCGCCAAGGTATCAGTCACACAGCTTTTTCTCTGACACTTGTTTAACTTTTTATTTAGCAGTTTGGTTATTTATCTGTTAGAATATACAAGTTTAATCTCAGTTGTTTTCAAACTCCTTTAGTAAAATGCTTCACATATTGGTCATTGATCCTTTTGGTTAAAAAAAAAACAGGTGCAATTGTTACTTTATTTTTAGATTCAGATGATCAGCCTGTTCCTAACTCAAGAATTTTATACAAAATATGAGCTGTGGAGGGGGTGAAACTCGCTTGCTCCCCCAGGGGCGTATCTCAATGCATGCCAAAGGGTGTTTAGCCACCCCTATGATTTTAAAATTTTTAATTATGTGTATTAAAATTTAATTGAATTGAATTTTCTTCAATTTTATATAGTTCACTCCCCCCTCATGAAATATCAAATGCGTGCTTGTAGCCTAGTAGTTAGAATCCCATGTTGTGGTTGTGGAGACTTGGGTTCAATTCCGAGCTACTACACAATATCCATTTTTGTATTCACGTTTCAGCCCCCCCAATCTAAATTTTCTAGTTCCACCCCTGTGCTCCACCCTCCACTCCTCTCTTATGCCTTTCTGGAGCACAACCTAATAAAATCAAGATATGATTAATGTCTTGTCTATGAACCATGTAATATATTATTTCTTTTTTTCTTTTGGCCTCTCAGAAATACCACAGTTAAGGAGTGATACGGCAACACAACTCGGCTGTGATGCAAAAGGCCATTCTCGTGCTGGTTTTGACACTTTGGTTTGGTACTGTGTGATTGTGGCTGGCCGACCTAGTTCTGAACTTAGTAAAATGCGAGAAGTAAGTATATTTCCTATTTCTTATTATAATTAGTACTACCAAGATATTTTTTATAAAATTCTAGAGTTTATACGCAAAGTTAAGCACCTATTAACACTGTAAGAAAGGGATAATAACCTGAGTTTGGATATGAATCTCTCTCTCACACAATATCTACATGTATATATATAAATTTATTTTCATGTATTAAAGAGCTTATGGGTCCTTGTGTTGGCTTGGGTGTATTTTGTCAATAGCACATAGAACTAATCTGCCAAATTTTTTATATCACTCGCCCAATGCACTTACTGTGGTTCTTTCTGCTTGGTGTAAAAAACAGTTGATGCACTCAACCCGGGAGAAACTGACAGGCTATGGTGGTGCTGGCCAAATTGAGAATCTCGAATTGCTAAATGACGCGGCCACTTCTCCTGCTGCTATTGCCTTCAAGGATAATCGTCTAAGTTTTGCTTGGCTTGACGGAGATGTGCAAAAGGTAATACCCCATTCTGCAAAAATTATATAAAATAATAATAATAATAATAATAATAGTAATAGTAATAGTAATAGTAACTGTTATATATAATTGTAATAGTAATAAATAAAAATAAATAGGGGTTGTTACAAAACAAAATGCACGTGTATAGAAGGGCTTCTTCGTGAAGTAGGAACCATCTTAGAGGCTTCTTTTTTGCATTTTTTCCAAAAGAAAAGAAAATAAATATGGGGTGTCTGTAGTAATTCTAGGAGATAAAAGTACACGGTTACTTGGCAGACATCGTGAACTTCAATTCAATACAAAGAAGACACAAGAAAAGAAAAGAAAAAATAAAGCTAAATGGTGCTCGAGCAATATGGATCTGATACCAGGCATAGCACCTGGCATAGGATTTTGTTGACTTCTCAATTTATTGTTTGATCTTTTTTTGTAGAAACTTTGCCTATTTTACCTGAACCCAGAGGATGCTGAAGGAGCATGTGGACCCCGATATGGAGACGAGGAGTCGCCTCGTGTTTTCATAGTCCGGTTTCAGAGAAGGACAAAGGAGGAAGAGGAGAAAATCCAGGAAAAAACAAAGAATAATGTGATGCAATCTCTACTACAGGAGGGCGGCAATTCGGCCTCTCTGCTTGTTGCAAAATATAATGGAACACAAGAAGCTGATGAGGTACACATATATATATATATATATATTTTTTTTTTTTCAGATTATATGTTTACTTGGTGGGACAAAATTTACTAGATGAACATAACTTTTCTAGTGTGCTCAAGATAATAATACTGGTAAGCTTACACTGAGAAGTCATGGATAATTTGACCTGATTTGCAGATTGTTAAGTGGATCAGTCAGATAATAAAGGATGGCGAAACTCATGCAATTCCCTTTTTTGTAAGTTCTTTATAGGTTGGAGAAAGAAAAAATAGTAAAGTGTAAGATCAAGAAATAGTTTTCCATGCATTTTTTTTTCTTACTAATTATTTCTGTTGATCAGGATCAAAAGGTACCTGATCTTGAATTAGAGGAGCCAAATAGAGTATGGTCAAGTAGTACTCGTACTGTACACTCGGCTGGCAGTGGCCTCGTCCAGAGGGTTAAAAGTGTAATTTCACTTGTAAGTGATTATGCAGGGGATCCTCGGATAGGCCCCAGCTTGCTTCTATGTGCGTGCATATCGTTTGGGGCGATTTGGCTTAAAAATACCAGCCCCTCAGTTCAATCCTCAGACAATCGCCAGGTAATATACTACTTTAAAAGCCTTTGTTCTTATAATTGCATCATCTATATTTCACTAATTGTTGCATTTTGCAAATAACAATCAATAAAACTGAACCAATTTTTGAGAGTTCTTTTTTTTCACCAACCTAAGTTGAGCAAAATGTGACCATGGCTTTTGCCCACCTCAACGGGTGTTGTGTTCACATAAAAGTTTAGTCATGAATATGGAACTTTTGTATATGCAAACACACATATTAGATTGGCTATAACCTCATAAAAGTTTATGCTGTTGGGAATTGAATTTGGGGAGAAAAAGAAAAAGGAGCTCAATCATGCATTCGTTAGAGTTTAGATCAGCTTTTTTGCTTTATAAATAGTAACATATCTTGATAGTGATTCACTTTCCTAAAACAAACTAGAATTTACTTGGTGGGACATTTTTATTTCAGGAAAACAAAACAAAGAACAATGAAATGACAGGAAAAAGGAGAAGTCGAAAGCCGAGAAGTGGATTAACTGATAATCCTGTGTCCATCACTGACGAAGTACCTGAAGATGCAGTTAATTTGCTCTCTTCAGGCTCCGACTCTGAATAGATAATTTTTCTTCGTAATTCACTCCATCTGATTATATTTTATAGAGTTGCTTTAAAATTTTGAGGTGTATACTACGTCATGTAGCTTTCTTAGTGAACTGACCACCTTGTGATGCAGAAAGATGCCTCTGATATCTTAGGAAATTCCAGTGTGGAGTTTGTATTTTAGTATCAATAGATTTATTTAGTTTAATTATGTGAAGCTGATTTCCATGAAAACAAAGCAGAAGCCAATGCTTGTAATCTTTTAATTAAATTATAATGTAGTTCATTTGTAGATCTTGGAAAGAATTTAACATTGTGTTGTCAATAGAAAATTGATGAGATCTCATGCACTTCATTTGAAAATGAAGTGCACCGCAATTCAGTTGCTCTGCTTCAGCGTTTAATGGCAATAGAAACCTTGTAGTGAGTACCATTGGTTCTTTGATCAAATATAGCAATACAAGAAGCTGTCTAAAACTCAAGAATAAATTTCTACTGTCAGGTCCTTGGGTTTGTCGATACTTGCGTGATGAACTACAACGGGTTGATGCTGATATAAGAGAATTATTGTACTTGTATAAATTGTATTGCGACTGGTCATGCTCTCACGCATTCAGACCTCGCACCTCCTCCCATGCATTACGTCCTCGTCAACTCCCTGATAATTTTGCACATAAATGGACAATTGTAGGTGTTAATATCAGATATTTTGGTAATACTTTCACAACTTTATAATAACTGCTCATGAGACTCAGATTATACTTGCATAAACTGGCATTCAAACTTAATAGTTTCTAAACGTTATTCGTGTGATTAAGATTTTATGCCAGTGTTAAGACCCAACTATTCTGTGTTAAAACGGAGTAGATAGTGGTAAAACTATATCCATATTATTTTTAATTTTTTGAATACGGATACGGATCGAATATTTATTAAAATAATATAAAATAATAATGAAGTTCATAATTTATATCTAATTATAATAGTAAATAACATAATTTTTTTATAATATATATCTACTATTTGAATACGGATAATTGAAATGTAAAACCATATCGATATTCATATTCACACAGACATTTACGTCAATTTTTTTTTAATACGGATCAGATATTATCCGTTTTCCCCCTAAGTTACGTCGGACATCTGAACTGCAATTTTTAAAATATTAATTGCGTAATATATACAAAATTCATATTTGTATCCGCATTATCCCCGAATTCGCTCCATTTACACCCCAAATTCTGTCCTCGTACCGCAGTCCGCAGAGAAAATACAAAGTTATTGGTATGAGCTTGGGCCTGTCCTTAAGGCCCGTAATGCAGTTAGCAAGCCCAAGAACGGAAAAAACTTCAATTTTCAACACGGAGGAGAGCTGAGCACGCCTAACAGAGAACGTCTGAGCTTAAGATCGGAGAAGCGAAAAAAAAAAAATGGCGGCGGCGGGGGGTTTGATCCGGCGAGTGTCGTCCCAGCTGTCTACAATCCCGCGCCCCCTTCTCCCTTTCTCTTCTTCGATGGATCTTCCTCTGGTTTCTCTTACTCCGTCGGAGGTTCCCTCCGTGCCTCGCCTCCCCTTCGAGGCCTCCTTGGAACTCATGGCCGTCCCTAAAAAGAAGGTCTCCTTCCGAATCTCCTCTTTACGTTTTTTTCTTGGCATTGTTTTTGTTTGTCAGGAACTCAGGAACGTGGGTTTAGGGTTTTGGTTTCGGTTTCGGTTTGGGGCCCTATTTGGAAATGGCCGAGAAAGTCAACTAGGATTGTTGTGTAGGATTTGTTTTAGTTAATGATTGAGTATTGTCTGGAATAAAATGAATCATCCATAAATTGACCCAGAGCTGCTCGCACAGACTGTCTAGAATTTGTTTCAGCTCATAACTGTGCACACTGATTCCCAAGACTGAACACATTATTTTATCTGGTTATTGGATAGTCAAAGCCGGAAACTTAGCTAGAATATTATGGATTGATCATGAAATCAATTCAAAACTTATTAATGTGGTTTTTTATTGTCTGTATTTACTAATTGCTGATTCTTAAATTAATTTCAGTCATATATATGCTGCCTTCAACTGTGTAAATGCAGTCAAATGTTCTCTTTTAAATCCACATACTTATTCCTATATTGTTTTCTAGTTAATGGCAATCATATTAAAGCTGCCTCAAGCTTGCTGAAAGTGATCGATGTTTTTATAAAAGTTGTTAGATTAGATTATTAGCATGAACGGCGTATTGAAATTTGTACTAGTTGCAACTAGATTAGCATGTTTTAGTTGAGATAGCTGGTTCAATTGGCTGTGTCTTGTATGTTATATATGATTTTGTACATTGAAGTACTGTTAATGGTTTTGCCAGATCATTACCCCGTTTATTGGTAACCCTTTAGAGCCACTACATGCCCATGCTTATTTGCTCTTATGTTATACGAATTCACTCTCTCAGGTTAACACTTATAAAATGAATCATGAATGTATCAGCCTTGGTAATAAATCGTCAGATGCCATGATTCATTTGGCATCAATATATGGGTTATGGGTTCTTTTTTCCTGTTAAGTTTTATGACGCTAAGTTTAAATTTCAGGTGTCGAAATATAAGAGAGGATTGAGAAATGGACCAAAAGCTCTGAAACCTATTCCTGTTATTGTGCGCTGCCTGTAAGATATCTAATCTTGTGTCAATATTAAATGCAAAATTGTTAATTTTATCTTAAGATGCAATTATACCATGCATTTAATTATTTGTTCTTACTGTAAGAGCAATGCGAAAACATAAGCTGTTTTTCCATATTTGCTGTTATTGTTTTTTTATTACTGTCTTAATAATTAATATCTGTGGCTGTGTGAAACAAATTTTACAGTGCTTGTGGTCGAGTTAAGTTACCGCACTTCTATTGCTGCAGCGGGAAAAAAGAGAGTGACAGCTCAAGCTGATGCAATCTTAATTGGGGGATAATTAAGCTGAATAATAATCTATAGGATACTCCTCTTTTATCTGTACTTCAAGTCTAGTTTATTTGCAATTTTCACATTAGAATGGAAATTTTTTTCCGTTTTCTTCATGCTTTTGTAATTACGGTATCCTGAATGGTGCTTTTTGAAGCTTAAAATTCGTTTAGAGAAATGCGAGGAATGACAGATTTTTTATTGTCTTTTTTAAATTGCAAGATTAATTATAACAATGCCACCCGAGGGATTTTTATATTGAGTTCTCATTCAACTGCTTTTGAAGGTTTAAGAGTTGTGCACCAGGTCCAAAATTGCAGTACTTGATAGTAAACCTCACACGTGAGGCTAAGGCCAGGTATGCTGGTGTCATTTTTTTTTACATTTAGAAATAATATTATTTTCTGCTGGAAAGGGAAGGAATCAAGCTGATTTTAGAAAAATCAATTCCACCGCACCAATGCTTCGGTGCAAACATGGGGGATATTGCTTACACCGCACCATTGCTACGGTGAAAGGTATTTTCCCACGTTTGTTGTGTTTGGTGTGTGGCCGGATTGGAATATTGCTTGCACCTTGGCAATGGTGTGGTATAAGCAATTTAATTTCTAATAAAATTCTTAAATTATGGGTGTATGTACCAAATGGGACAATTCCAATTTTACAATTGTAGTATTTTATATTAAGGCCTCTTTTAGTAGAATGAAAAGCAACTGGCAACTAGTGTGCAATAAGCAAGAAGTTGATAACCATGTGAATTACACGAAACAAGAGAAGAGCCTTTAATGAGCTTCCATTGGTATCAGTTTTATATGACATTTTTCTTTCACCGTGAGTTGTTCTCTATAGTTTAACTAGAAGGATCAAATAATTTCATTGTTCATGCTTCCAGAAAAATGTTGAATATAAATAATTGCAAATTTTAAATAATTTGATAATTGATTAAAACTTGCATAAAATTTCATGAAGTTTTATGTGTATTAGTTCAATTCATGATAAGCCGTTTTAGAGGCCAGCAAGGGGATATTAGGAGTTGCATGATATACGCAGTATATGTCACAATTTAGATATCGAATTTCTAAATTCAAAAAAAATTAATAAATGTTGAGGTTAAATTAATTCATTGGGGATATATACCAAGTTACCAAAATAGAAATAACTAAAAAGAGTTTTAAATTATACAAATAGTTTTTAAAATATTGTTATCTACCATTTTTTATCAGTGAATTATTGAAAGTATCATTTCAGTTTGTACAATTTTCAATATAAACTAAAGTGATTCGATCTTCAGCATTTATAAGAAGAACAATATTTTTTTTTTTATCAAAGCGTCATTTTAACACTACAGTTACTGTGATTGTGTACCTGAATGTAGTTACACAAGTATGCAAAAACGTGGATGCTAATTTTACATACAACTATATATCCATGGAATCAGATATCAATTAAATATATAGCGTTGATATCTCATTCTTGCAAATAGTAAGGCTATGTACTATACACAGTGCACATCGGTCCGTACTATGAATTTTTATTTTTATTTTAAAAGTTTATATAGTTGATTCGAACCGTTAAACATTATCTTTAAATAAAAATGTATTGGAGATCAAATTTTATATTTTTTAGAATTTTGTATTATTTTTTTAGACAGATAGAAAATCACTATTTTCAATAGTTCAAAATCAAGTGATTCTATAACTATTTAAAAAAATAGTTAAAAAATTCCATAAAGATGTAAAATTTTGCATTTGAGTACATTATCATTAGGAGAATATTGGACAGTTCGAATCGACTGAAAATGTTCATAATACAAACTGGTGCCATATGCATAGTGTCGTAGCCTCTTGTTATAGATTAGTTAAAGATAATTTCTACATACATCTTACTGTAAATATTCACATGAATGCTAGTGTCAATGTCTCCAAAAAAATTTTAGTTACCATCTTAATATTTCAAAATTATGGTCTTACCATTACCATTGATATCGGAAAAATTAGAAACTTCCCACCCACGCAGCTCAGAGCTGCGCATAACTTGGAGATACAACATAAATATTTTTCAATGCACAGAATGTGTGGGTCCAAAGAATAAATAATTTTCTCTAAAATAGTGGGTCCCACTATTTGAGATCTGAGCAGGAAATGTTTTTCAATGCAAGGTGAGTCCAAAATTGTGTGTCCCGCCAAATGAAAATCTCCAAATAAATGAATGCGCAGCTCAGAACTGTGATGACCCCTAAACCCGAGTCATGTACAGTTCTGAGCTGCGTGGGCAGTAAGTTTTTAATTTTTCAGATATTGATGATAAAGTCAGAATTTTAAAATATTAAGATGGTAACTAAAAAAGTTTCGATCGATGTCTATCTAATTTTTATTTTATAACAATAGTAGGATCTATTCAGTAAGAACTTGAAAATTAGAATAACTTGTGTGCATTTAACTAAAAAACAAAAAGACCTGTTTTGGGGAAAATAGACAGATCGTTTTCTATAATTCTATTGGTTACATCAATCAAACTTTACATGCGAAAGAACGATATTTTGTTGGTGATGGCGACAATGGGCTACAGCTGCTATTGCTAGTGCATCTCCCAATCAATGATGAACAGCAGATCAGGCCAACTTGTAGCAAATCCAGCCCAACTTGTACCCTTTTCTAATTCTCTCCATTCGGTACACACACTATTGAATCCATTGCACTAAGTAGGCTGGCAAAAAAATTCGCGGCTCTCGATTTGTTCGAGTTTGATCCAGTAATTGTGCGCAATTAGCTCTTTTGAATCAATTTCAAATTGTTAACAAACTGAGCTGTGAAGTTCAAATTGCATACGTATTAAATTTAGGCTCGACCCAGCTCAAAAGTAATTTGTGAACTGATCATCTTGATATGTACATATGATATATTAGAGCAGAGTAGGTATGATGGATATCAAAATTATTTTATAATTAATGGTTTCAATATTGTCTAATTTGTTTTAGAATATATACATTCTGCACTAATATTTATACAAATATGTTCTAATTTTAATGAACACAAATCTTAAAGCGAATTAGATAAGCGAATTAGATGATTTCTTAGTATCTATTTTATTTGTTACAATTGGAGAAGACGGGCGACGGTTTCAATCTCTTGGCATCTACTGGAAAACAACATCATGCACTTGTTCTCTACAATATCACAGGTCAACAACAATGACCACAAGAGTGAGTCTACGGTACTATGCATAGCACGATTTGGTTCGTGATACGGATTAATATTTTTATTTTCAAAATTCTAATAGTCAATCTGAACTGTTCAACATAATTTCATATGAATATGTACTTGCAGACCTGATTTTATATTTTTTAGATTTTTTTTACTATTTTAAAGATAGGTAGAAAATCACTGTTTTTGGATGGTTCAGAATTTTCGGATCAAGTGATTTTCTATCTATCTTAAAAAATAGTAAAAAAAATTCTAAAAAATATAAAATTTGGTCTGCAAGTACATATTCATATGGGGATCGTTGAACGGTTCGGATTGACAATTAGAATTTTGAAAACGAAAATATTGGTCTGTATTACGATTCAACCTGTGATATGCATAGTACCATAGACTCGCTCATGACCACAAAACAAACTTTTATATGTCAAACAATTTTAATAAAAATATGTACATCATATGTCGACATAGCTTATGCCGTGCTAGTTTTTTTCTTCTATAAAGGAAATAAATATTTGCTATTTGCCTTCCAACTTTCCAAGAACCGCAATTTAGCTCGTCTTCTGAATCATTTGATGGGGATTGTATGATGTGCATTACATAGCAATTTATAGCCATTTTTATTTAAAAAAAATTAAAAACTGATTTGTCGAGAAATAAATTGATGGGTCTTTTTTAATTCAAAAATAGCAAAGATTCTGACCGAATCAATGGTTCGGTCCATCATTGTTTGGACATTCACATGACCAACCACATTAATTATGTCCCCATTCTGGACCACATTATCGATTCGGTCCACCCTATGGACCGAATTAATGATTTGGTCCCCCTCACACACGCAAGCCGAGAGGAGAGAAGGGAGAAGATAATGGAAGGGCCTGAATTTTGAATTCCCAAATATACTCAAGTAATGGTTCAATCACCTCCCCTTGTTTTATTTTATGTGTCATCAGTCATGTAAAGATGTGACAATGGGTGGATCGAACCATTAATTCGGTCCTTGCTATTTTTGAAAAAAAAAAATCATCACTATTTATTGACAAATTGATTTTATAATTTCTAAATAAAAGAAATAGATTTATAACATTACATCCACCCTGATTAGAAAACAAATGTATAATGTGAATCATCTATTTTTAATCAGACGTTCTAGGTTGAAATGAAACTCTCATCAGCTGAAGAATTTTTTTTTTTGGGGGGGGGGGGGGGGGGGGTGGGGGGTGGATGGGGTCATATCTAATGTGTACGTGTTAGATTTAAATACAATAAGGTCATATTTGGTTATGGAGTAAAGTTATTCCGAATTAAATTTCTTACTCCGAACCAAGGTAGATTAAAATAATCATGTTCTGTTAGAGTTTGGTGGAGTAAGCTCATGAAGAGACAAAATTGTAACATGATGTTACTCTAACCGCATGACCCATAAGTGGAGTAAGTTACTTCATCTAGAGAGGTGGATTAACTTAATCCAGATTAACTCAAATGTTACTCCATATTTTTCCTTCAACTTTACTTCTCGTTTGACTCCTTAAAGGTGGGTTTACTCCACTTACTTCATAACCAAACATGACCTAAAGACATAAAGCTGCTTCGACCTCTTTACTCCACCACTTACTCTATAATCAAACATAATCTAAAAAGACATAAAGCTGATTCGACAATTAAATATTGTCCCTTAACTAATAACGATAACTAATGACAAGTTGTTTATAAATTTTAGGGCACATAAAATGCACCTGTAGTAGTTTCTCTGGTCTTTATGTACGAACAGATTAAAATAAATAATCACATGTTGCATTTATACACGTCATATGTTATGTACAAATAGTAACATGCTAGTATGCATAAGAAAAAAAAAAACATACTACATATATTTGTTCAGTTGCGTACGTGTATATTCTCAACAAGCAATTATGCAAATACATTGTCAGTTACGTTACAGCTATAATTATATGATTTTATGTTATCTGTTTCAGATTTTATGGTCCATTATTAAGAATAATTTTATATCACTATATACAAGTGAATTTGTCCATACGGTAAGTATAATTTATGAGGGCGGTTTAATATTTTTTATTTTATGTTTCCATCGTATTTTCATTTTTTATTTGAAATGGCAAAAATTTAAAACTGAAATAAGAACAAAAATCCGTTAGATGTGATCTATATATCTAAACACATATAAACAACATGACCATTTCACTTTGTTTTTATTATGAATTAATAAATTGAGAAAAATCAAAATTCATAAATTATCCACATTATCGAATTTTTGATGGTCCTTAGTACCAATCAAATGATATAGATCGTATTTAAATTTTCACTGACATTTGAATTTTAAATTTTGTATTAAAAACTTTTACAAAGATACACCAAAAATAAAGTTATTTGAATCCTCTTAATTTAATACGTAAAATAGTTAGATTCCATCTTGTCCGTACGATTCGAATGAATGACTCAGATTTGTTTGAACCTTCTAAAAAAATCAGGACAACTGGACAAGTTGGGTACATCATACGAAATCCCAAAGCATTAATTAATGGCTCTGATTAAGATGAAATTGACTTGTGATTTTGATAATATAAATATATCATGATGTTGCAAGGATTGGATTTGGATGGATTTGGATGAAACCGCGCCGTGACTAGATTCTCTGCCTCACCCTTGTCCCTTGAGTGTTCAACAACCTGTACATTATTATATCATATTCATATACACTTGTTTTTTCACCATCTGCTATCTGACTAGAGGTACAATTTTCTCCCACTATTTTCTGTTGTCGGCACTCTTTGATCAAAGTGTCTTTTTTTTTTTTTTTTGTAAAATTATAATCGGTCATTATCAGGAAGCTACTCGGAGACGCACAAGAGAAAAAAAATGAAATAAAGAAGAAAAAAAAAACTGCTAATAATCACTTACTAATAATGTAATGTGATGTCATTCATCAATATTTCAATTATTCCCACTTCATCCACTGAAATTACTAGTAAGGGATTGTTTAAATTTTTTTCTGCATAATTCACACTTTATATAATTAACGACATACGATATAAAGGATTATTCTCCCATATAGAGTACCTACATTGGTAATTTCATTTCAATTCAAAAACGTATGATAACTTCATAAATAGAAATATTTCTTATAATGGAATTGTTTTCAAAACCCATGTTGGCAAATGACAAATATTAATTTTCATTCGGTCTTTTTATGAGATGTATTAGAATTTATTTTTCAATTATAAACGCTGCAAGCAATCAAAATTAATTGTATGTGTACAATACTTTTGAAATTAACTTGAATTAATTTCTGTCATTTCTATTGTAATTTTATTTAATTTGATGAATGTAGATGCTTACTCTATTGTTACAGATGTAATTATTTTTAAGAGTAAGCAGTTTTAAAAGTCATTTTTCATTACAAATAAAAACACAAATATCAGTTATACAAATCAAAACTTTCCTCCTAGACAAAATCTTAATATCCCAAACAGAGGCGGAGCCACAATTTCAAGCTATAGAGGTCACACGCGAATGAAGATCAATTATATAAATTTTTTATTCTGCGAATGGAGATCAATTTAATAGATAAACAACATTATACTCAAAATTAGAGTAGGGGTGTTCTTAAGTTCATTGAGCTCATTTATGAATGCAACTCTAAAACTATCGGATTGGCTTCAAACAACGAATCCAAACAGTAGAATTCCATCTACCTTACGAGCGATGCGTCTACATGTGAAAATTTCAAATTTCCAAACTAATTTTGAATATAGTCAAGTGGTAAAAAAATATTTTAAAAAAATGAATGTATTAAAATTAATTTATAAACCTTCAAATTTTGACCGCGACTTTATACTAAATTATTTCGAAAGTTTAAAATATTTGCATGTAGACGTATCACTCGTAAGATAGATGAATTTCAACGGTTTAGATTTATCGTTTGAAGCCGATCCGATAGATTTTAGTGTTGAGTTCACAAAGTAGCTTGACAAACTTAAGAACGTCATAGTTCTACTCTCAAGATTATACAGAAAATTGTATACAAATATAATTTTTTTTAAAAATAGATGAGAGTCAATTCACCTCGTACATTGAACATCCCTTCAGCCCTGATCCCAAGAGTACGCCAAATCACTAGTAGCTGATATTATACTGCACGGTGGTTAAAACAAAACACCTAATGAATTAGATATAATCAAAACCAGCGCCACAACCCACAATGGAAGCCTTCCAAAGTTCCAAATAAAAATTATAATCTAAGTCATCCTAGTGAGGTTTCAAATAAAAATTATAATCTAATTCGTCCTAGTAGGCTTCCTTTATATGTCGCCAGAGAGAAAATGACGCCGATTAGTAGAATTGTGGAATTGAGATAGAATATTCTCTAAAACTATTCTGATATTTCGCTTATATTGTGGAATTGAGATAGAATATTATCTTAAACTATTCTGCTAATTCACTTAATATGTTTAGCAAAAATGATAATTAGAATTGTGAAAGCTATTAACTACGAAAAGTAAAAATGACCGTTTTACCTTGATGATTTATTTGTTGTTGTTAATGTTTCTTTTATAAAATATTGCTTTGCTGCAAAATTAAATGTCAGAATTAAAATTGTCAATACATAGTAAAAAAAGACACCATATTACGTCTAATATAAATTATTAAATTTAGTTAAAGTGGACAGGCAACATTTCAAATTAAGTTCTTATATCCAATGAAAATAAAATCCATATTACAGTTTGGCACTAATAAATTAACAAATAAACCAAAAACACAGCATCACAACTCGCACTTCTTTCGATTATGCATATCTTCAACAAAGTATTTTTTTATATCATGGTTAAAAAAGAAAAGGGGAGAACCGTCAAGGTGCAGATTAGTTAATACAAGTTGCATTACTAACTTGGCAAGTGGTTAAACAATAGCTAAGTGCACCAAAAACAATTTCAATTAGATCAATGATATGCACCAACCACTGCCACCAAATAAGGTTCTCTGCGTTTTGCTGCCGCGTCTGCCTCATGGGTAGAGTGGGAAAAATGGCACGCCGGAGCCGGCTCCGTCACGGAACGGCACGGTAACGGCACGGAACGGCACAGCACGCGTGTCATTCGCGTGCCGTGACTCGCGTGTCCCGTGCCGTGACCATTCGCGTGCCGTGACCATCTTTTGAAACTTTGGCACGGCACGGCACGTGAAAAATTTAGTCACGGCACGGCACGACACGTAATCACGCGAGTCACGTGTAATTAGGACCATTAGATATTGATTTAATGGTGAATCTTGAATAAATTAATTTAAAGTATGAATAAATGGCCACGCGAGTCACGCGGGTCACGGCACGTTTAGGCACGGCGTGACCATTCGCGTGCCGTGACCATCCCTTGACATTTTAGTCACGGCACGGCACGGCACGTGAAAAATTAACTTGGTCACGGCACGGCACGGCACGAGACCAAAGTCACGGCGTGTTAGTCACGGCACGGCACGGCACGTTTTTCCCTCTCTACTCATGGGCCTTCCTCACGAGTCATGCCTTTCCCTTTTGGAAAAAAAATCATAGATATCCTCCTAAAAGTTGAAAATTACTAACTTTTCTTTCCAATTTTCATAAATCATATATAACTTCTCAAAATACGAAAACTTCAATATTTATCCGTTCATTGTCCATTCCATTAAAACCAACTCTGCACTATAAATTCTCATATTCCTCATAGCAAATGAAATAAATCAGTTAATAATATCAGCTCGTTTATTCTCACAACAGATAAACGGAGAAAATTGTGAGTACAGGTGGATTTAAGGTTAATATGCAAAGTCTCATTCCTATAATAACGTTGCTTTCTTATTTTAATGTCGACAATTAAATCTACTTAGTAAAAAAGACATAACCTCAAAATAACTAAAACCACTAATCTGAATTAATGCTATTTCTGTATGATTGAAACATATCCTCAAATAATCTCTAAATTTTTATAAAACTATCATATTTTGTATATAAATATAATCAAAATATTACTAATTATATGTAGTCCCATCAATTAACGATGCAAAAATTGATAACATAAACGTTCAAAAACTAGTACAATTGTCCGATCTTTCTGAATCAAAAACACCTTTACTTTTTAATCTGAAAATTCTGGTACGATAAAAGAAAATTCTTGATGACTGATAAAATTCCATAGTTGCATTATAGTTGTAATTATCGTTCTCTGCAGAAGGAATCCCATAAGTAAATGTAATTTTTCTAGTTCTAGACCTAATCCCTATATATAATTACTGACTTGTGTCGTCGCCGCCTCGCCGGTGTGCTACAATACAATTATTATTCAATTGATATAATCTTATTAAAGTTAATAAACCACCTCCCTCCCCTGCTTTCAATAGAAAATCCAATAATAACAAATTTGATAGCTTGGATTGACTATTTGTGATTGTATCATCGCAACAATAGAACTGTAGATTAATGTTAATGCATTTCTAATGACCCCTGAATCCTCGTAAGGTCCAGATTCACTTATTAAGGAGTCCGAGCGAAGAAACAAAATTAAGCAAGGCACATCCCAAGTTGCACAACATAATAAAAGCAAAGAGTCAGGCACAAAAGCCAAATCCTTCGACCAATTAGCTTCATGCTCCACTAAATCTACAAGGAGGCCTTCCTGTGTACAATATGTAAACATTCAAATAATCCAATACCCATTAATTAGTGACATCTAATCGAGCAGAACCCGTGTACAAGGAGGTGGTACGCGTACCATTTATCCTCCACCTAACCACCTCGAAAATTGCCACAATAAATCTGAATCCCGGCTGTAACCTCGACCTCTACTCTCCGCCTCTATTCTTTCGCCCGTAGAAAAGCCAAGTCACTCTCCAACTGGAAAGAAAACCCTAGCAAACAAAAAATCAATCAAAATCCATCCTGACAAATTTCCATTCTAAAATGGCGGTTGTCTCCTCTGCCTCTTTCATCCCATCCGCCTCCGCCACCAACAGCCGCTCCACCTCCGGCCAGAAATCGACCATCTCGTTCACTTCCTCCTTCTCCTCAACGCTTATTCTTCGCTTTCCTCCCAACTTTGTGCGCCAGCTGAGCACTAAGGCGCGCCGCAACTGTAGCAACATTGGCGTGGCCCAGATCGTCGCGGCGTCGTGGTCTGACCGCCAGGCCCCCCTTGACACCCCTCCCTCCGCCACCGCTGGTGCCGAAACGGCGCCGGTGGTGGTGGAGGGCGATGACACGGCCGCTGGATCTGGATCCAGCGGTAACGGTGTCGTCAGCAAAGTTGTACAGTCCCCGGCCTCTTTGGGTGTGGGGTCCTTTCTCAGCTCCGATGGGAGCCTTGTGGTTCATGCCGGTGCGTGTATATCACTTGTTACAAATATTCCAAACTCCAGATTATAATTTTCATGCAGTACCATTGCTTCCCCTTTATGCTTTAGCGTTAATTTTTGACATGATTAGATGACATATCTAGGTTTCAGTAATTTAGTCCAGTGAAAAACACACTTTTAGGTACTTGTACCGCTTTTAGAGCTTATATTGGCAGAGAATATGCATTGAAGGATACCAGATAGAATTATATTGTTGCAATTTAGTTAAATAATGAAGATTGATGAAGTGATTAGGTTATACTGTTAAGTCAATACAGTCAAACTAGTCTTTCACGGTTCATTGGAATAGTCCATCTAGAATGGTATGTTGCTATTTATATACTTAAGTAACAAAGATCGATGAAGAAAACAAGTGATTAGTTACTGTTAAGTCAATATTAGTCAAACTATTTGTTGACAGTTTTAGTTGATTTTTAACTAACCACTCAAACTATTCTTTCTCTCTCAATTCTGGCACAGAGACTGCTAAAACTCAATAGGAAAATTCAGTCTTTTAGTTACAAAATCTATGCATGTTTATTGGGGGCACTACTAGCTGTTGTCATGAGTATTGTTGTCTAAAAATAAAAAATATGTAAGAAACTATATGTATAAAGAATTAATTTGGTGATATGTCATTTACATATTCACACTTATGTTTTGATTAGGTGAGAGAGTCGGACGCGGCATAACAACAGATTCAATCACCACCCCAGTTGTCAATACCTCTGCATATTGGTTTAACAACTCTGATGAACTGATTGATTTCAAGGTTCTTGATTCTTTCTTATATTTTCCTATTTTTGTTGGGCTGTGGGGATAGATTTATAAGTGGATCTGTGATCATAGGTTGCTAAATGTTTCTATTGTGATATGGCAGGAGGGAAGGCATGCTAGTTACGAGTATGGTCGGTACGGAAACCCAACAACGAAAGTTCTGGAGGAAAAGATGAAGTATGAATCTCATCACTCTGTATTTTCTTTTTTTATATTTTTAAATGGTGCAATGGTGCACGATAAATAAAAGAAACTAAATTTAAATTTGGCAAATGCAGCGCATTGGAGAGAGCTGAGTCAACAATTTTTGTCTCATCTGGCATGTATGCTAGTGTAGCGATGTTCCTTGCACTTGTTCCTGCTGGCGGCCATATCATAACTACAACTGATTGTTATAGGAAGACTAGGATCTTCATACAAAATGAACTTCCAAAAATGGGCATTTCGGTAATTATTTGTTCTTGTTGAAAATATAGCTGCTTACTGATTAATATTCCTTGCATATTTTGGTTATGTATTCAATGACATATCAATTTTGAGTTAGTACAAAAATCACTTGCCTTATAGATCTTGGATTTACTGTCTTGCTGGATGTGTTAGACTACTGGATATTTTGACATTTACTCGTCACGACCAAATATTGATGAGATACACCCAATAAACCACCCCCACCCCGCTTTGTAATTAGATTTTGTCTCCTTCTACTTGTAGGTAACTGTGATTGATCCTGCTGATATGGATTCCTTGGAGCGTGCACTAAATGAAAATGATGTAACTCTTCTTTCTCTAAGTTTCATACTTTTAATAATATGATATTAATAAAGCTATCATTCTTATTACCTCAAGCTTTAGAGCAAGAAGTTGTAAAATTGAAGTCGCACAGCCCTTTTATCAAATGGTTTCCTTGTAGTTTCTGTGCACATTGGAACAATTTTTAGAAGACAGGGCCATGTTCAATTATTAGCTTTGACTATTTAGTGCAGTAAGTTGGTTAGTGCAATATAATCAACACATCGCACTTGTGTTTATCTTTCAGGTATCAGTTTTCTTCACAGAGTCACCTACAAACCCATTCCTCAGGTGCGTTGATATAGCATTGGTCTCAAAACTGTGTCACAGTAAAGGTACTGTTGTATGCATCGATGGCACCTTCGCCTCTCCTGTCAATCAGAAGGCCTTGACATTTGGTGCCGACCTTGTCTTACACTCTGCTACCAAGTTCATTGCTGGTCACAATGACGTGAGTAAAGTTCAATTAAATTATTACAACTTCTTTATAGGTTACTTTTTAATTAATAGTAAGTGCTTGTGTTGTGTAGGTGCTAGGAGGGTGCATCAGTGGTCCAGAGAAGTTGATTTCTAAAATTCGCCAGTATCATCATGTAGTGGGGGGTGTACTCAATCCAGTAAGCTAGACTTATTTAAATATTGCTTTTTCTTTGTTAATTTTATATGTTTTTTTAAATTGGTAGTTTCTTTTTTATTTCACAATGGCTTTTGCATGTTTGTAGAATGCTGCGTATCTGATCTCGAGAGGCATGAAGACACTGCATCTTCGTGTACAGCATCAGAATAATACTGCATTGCGGATGGCCCAGCTTTTAGAGGAGCATCCGAAGGTAATATTAAATACACTGACTTCTACAAGGAGAGAGATACAGCGACGTGCTAACTAAATGAACTCTCCTTTATTATATCAATTTATATTGGTTATTGTTAACAAAATTATTGATTTTTGTTTTTTGGACAGATTGCGCACGTGTATTATCCTGGACTGCCAAGTCACCCAGAGCATCACATTGCCAAGCGTCAAATGACCGGCTTTGGTGGTGTTGTCAGTTTTGAGGTAACTATGTCTCTATCTATATAGACCTTCGACAGTTGAGATTTCAACTAAATTTTCTTGAAGAAGTGATAATTATTGTTCCTCTTTGATTGGGTCATGATTTTCAGGTTGTTGGTGACTTGAGGTCCACCATGAAATTTGTTGATTCCCTTAAGATACCTTATCTCGCCCCCTCATTTGGTGGTGTCGAGAGCATTGTAGACCAGCCTGCCATCATGTCTTATTGGTACTATATATACTTCTCAATTTTAAATTTTCTTTACAAGATTAAATTTTGATCCGTTGAAATCGTCGATCTTTATTTACAGAACACTAGTTCTTGTGACATTTGACTATATTCCTATCAATGCTTTATACATTGCAATCAAATCTTAATGCTTTGCAACTTGCTAACAATTTATACTCTGATCATCTAAATAGAACTTGCTAACAATTTAATCCTTTATTTTTTTTTTGTGAACAGGGATTTACCTCAAGAAGAGAGACTGAAGTATGGTATAAAGGACAACCTCGTGAGGTTCAGCTTTGGTGTAGAGGATTTTGACGACTTAAAGGCCGATATCGTTCAAGCCCTGGATCAGATATAGACAAATTACCGAGTTGCTTTACCTGATCCTGTCATTTGGACCCTGTTGTGATCTTTATTTCTATTTTCTTTCCTCTTTTGCAGTTGTTCCGCTGTTGTCCTTTCACCTAATTGTTTTGTTTCTCTGTTGTATGATGAGCAGGGATCCAGTGTCCTGAATTTATTTTAATTGAATGTGTGAACTCTCTTTTCTCTATATTTTGGTTTATCTGTTAGCTCATATTAGGTTTTTGTGATTCCCTCAAAGTTTAGGTTATATTACTTGATACATAGCAGCCCTTTGGTAGTGTTCAAATAAGGTACTAATAATTGCATTAAAAAAAGGAAAAAAAATATGTATATATAGAGTATGGCTAATTTGTTGTTGGCAGTATTTCGGCCAGCTGCTGCCGGGGCTATATTTAATCATACGATGTTCAAATAACAAATTCAAACTGTTAGATGTGATCTCTATATTAAAATATACTTGGAGATTAAATTTTATATTTTTTGAAATTTTTTTACTATTTATTAAGTCACTTTGAAAATTTCAGATCATATGGTCCAGACTGTTTTTATTGTTCACCCGGATTAACAATTTTCAAAGTGGCTTAATAATTAGTAAAAAAATTCTAAAAAATATAAAATTTGATTTCCATGTAGATTTTAATATAGAGATCACATCTAACGATTTGAATTTGTTGTTTGAACATCGTATGGCTAAATATAGCCCCGGCAGCAACTGGCCGAAATGCTGCCAGCAGCAACTTAGCCATACTCTATATATATATACACACACACTGGTGAGTGGTTGTTTACATAATGAAATTAGGTACTACTAATTGCACATATTAGATAGTAGTTCTACTTGTGTCATATTATGTGCGTTATTGGTGCTTGCCATATTATACGTTACATTCATTCTGGTACGGTGCTATACTGCTATGGCGTTTATTGTTGAAGCATAAATATCTTTCCTTAAATTCCAATGGAAATTAAGTACGCAAAGAAAGGAGAGGCAAGCGGTGATCCTTCAATAACGCATTTTTTTTACCCTCTTTCTCGCCATTCTTGCACTTGTATTCGCAAAGTGTCGTTCATTGCTGCTAGGCTTTTCCTGGGTTTATTTTTATTTTTATTTTTGTTTGTCCCAGTTGATTGGGCTAGAGGCTCCCCCAACTGGCAGATGAATCAGATTGTGACCAAAAGTTTAAAGAACATGCTATGATATCAACGACAATACTTATATTATATTCGGCAAATTTTTTTTTTAGTACCATGTCAGAATGAAAGGAAGTAATTTGAAAATCCAATTAATGGCCCAAGTCTTTACACAGTCCTTTTGCACGTCAAGCAAGGGAAAACTAATCAAAACATTAGGTATTATGTCCATCAGACCATCACCCAACAATGAAAAGGTGAACCATGATGCAATCAAGGGAATGATCCTGCAAGTAAATGGCCTAGTCCAATTGTACAACGCAATTCACTTGTACATTTTTTCTTATTCAATCTCAAGTAGATCAGGTAGATGGTCACAATTCCCTCGGTTACATTTTGTTTTTAGAAAAACCAATCAAGGAGTACACCGAACTTCCATTTAGGACCCCAAATGAACACAATCATACCTAGAAAGAAGAAGAAAAACAATAAGATAAATGTTGTTAACTATAACCTGTCCTAGTTGGCGCATAATAGCTTTGTTCCATGAATTTACATTTATCTATTTTAGCATTGGAAAGTGAAAAACAATTACTACGTGGAGAAAAGATGCCAGTGATGATCAGATGATCTGCTTTCCTTCGTCCTCTCGAGTCTCTTCAGGATGTCTAGAAATGACGGTCTCTTGTTTACGTCAGCCGACCAACATTGATCTATCAATCTTTCAATCAAATAAATTTAGTATATATTATTAAAATAAGTTATTCTTCCGAAAAAAAAAGATAAATCTATATTATAGTAACACTAGGGTGTTCCTAAGTTCACCAACCCTCTTTGTGAACTTAACTCTAAAACCTATCAGATTGATTTCAAATGACAAATTTGAACTGTTAAAATCCGTCTACCTTACGAATGATGTATTTACATGAAATAATTTTAAACTTTCGAATTAATTTAGTATTTCAATCTTTCGTATTTCAATGGATCTATCCAAAATTTAGTATAAAGTCAAGTGGTCAAAATTAGAATGTTTATAAATTAATTTTAATGCATTCATTTTTTTAACATTTTTTTATCACTTGACTCTATACCAAATTAATTTGAAAAATTAAAATTTTTGTACGTAGATGCATCACTCATAAAGTAGATAGGTTTCAACAATTCATATTCGTCATTTGAAATCAATCCGATAGATTTTAGAGTTGAGTTCATAAAAAGGATTGATGAACTTAGGAACACCCTAGTTCTACTGTATAAAGCATTCAAGACTCACTCCTTTAACTCGGGGATACATCCTTTTGCGCGAAACATTGGCCGGTGTCCATCCGCCACATATTTTGCCGCTTCATAAGGTTCCAACTGCGCAAGTGGCGGCTCCCCTTCAAGAATCTGAATTCAAAATCAGATTGAGGAATTGACAAAGGCATGTCAGGCAGTACAAGTTTTCTATGAACCAAGTTATTTATGATCAATGTATATTCAAACTTACCTCATAAATTATCATTGCAAAAGAAAATACATCTACTTTCTTGTCATACTTTCGGTGCTTGAAGACTTCAGGGGCCATGTAACGATCTAAGAATTGTATGTATATAAATTCAAATAAGCAGGGGATCTTGGTGGTGTATGTATTCCTTTTATTATAAGAAAAAAAACACATGCTTTAGCACTTACAACTGCCAGTCTCTCCAGTTAGCTTGTATATGTCATTTGCATGTTTAACATTAATAAGCTTACTGAGCCCGAAGTCACCTACTTTTAAGTGGTCGGCACTCGAGTTCACTAACAGGATATTTCTAGAAAAGCAAACACCTCCATCAATTTGCTAGAATAATAATAATAGTAGTAGCAATAGATATCAGGGGCAGAAAAAGGAGTGCAGACCTGGGTTTTAAATCTCTATGAATTATGACATTGGGCTCTTTATGAAGATAAGCCATTCCCCTTTTAAATTTGGCAAACGATTTAAAAAATAATAATAATAACAAAAGGTTAATTACCTTATTTCAAATTTACAGCATTTAAATTATATACAAATCTAAGTGTAACAGTAATTAGTTTGATTCTGCAAATAAAATACCTGGCAATATCTAGAGCAAAACTAATTGCTGTTGCTGGAGTAACAGCACCTTTCTCTTTCAGATATTGGTGTAGATCACCCTAAAATTTACACAGGTTTAATAGATTCTGATTATGTATACCATATGCTGGTACAATAAATTGAGAAAGAGTGAGGCTATGGTACTGTGCATAGGGCAGATTGGTTTATACTATGGATCAATATCTCCGTTTTCAAAGTCTAACCAGTCAACATGATCTCCATATGTAAATGTACTTATAGATCAAATTTAACATTTTGTAAATTCTTTTACTATTTTGTTAGATAGGTAGAAAATTACTTGATCTAAAAATTCTAGGCCATTCAAAAGTAGTGATTTTCTACCTAGCTAAAAAAAAGTAAAAAATTCTAAAAAGAATGTGAACTAAAATCAAGTACATTTTCATATGGAGATCACGTTGAACAGTTCGGATTGATTATTCGAACTTTGAAAACGAAGATATTGATCAATAATACGGACCAATCTGTGCGATGCATAGTACCATCGTCTCACTCATTGAGAACATTTCTCATTTTGTAGTGAAAAACACATACCCCTCTGAGGAACTCGGTAACTAACATCGACGGTTTTTTCTCTGTTACAGCTCCGAGGAACTGGACGATATTCGGATGGCGTAGCTTCAGCAGCAAAGTCACCTCATGTCTAAAATCTTGACTGTAATAAATGGAAAAAGCAATAGTAAATAATGGTACTATAACAAATAAATATTGGCATCATTACAAAACAAAATTGACATGCAATTGACATCAAAATCAATATTTGTTGAAATAACCATGGGAAGCGCTCACGCCACTAGTCTATCCTCTGACAGAGAAGGAAGAATGCGCTTAACTGCTACAGGTGTCCCACGCCAATTCGCTCTCAGAATTTCACCGAAAGAACCCTGAGGCAATATAAATTTACACAAATAAACTACAAATTAACATGACTAAGGCACAAGTATACCTGCAAAGACCGTAAATATATCTGGAATATAGCATCCAAAAAATGTCCCACACTTCAGAGATGAAAGTAGAGCATGTTTATTTATTAAATTTTAAATTCTAGTGCTCCATGAAATAGAAAAACACTTGCTATTTACCAAGTCTGGTACCAGATTGTCATATTGGTACACATCACACTGCTAATGAATGTGTTTTATGTGGTCCAAAATGTAGCAATGAAATTTCAGGAAATATATTATATTGGACCTTTCCAATTATCGATGAGGTTGAGAAATCCAACTCAGCAGGGTCGATTTCCCAGTCACCTTTATTAGACAAGGGAGGGAGCACCGGTTTTGGTTCGTTATGGCTGCCATTTTGGCCCTGAAATAAAGCCAGAAAACATAGTAATTTAAAAGCATTGCAAGCTAATCATGCTTTGAGTTTGAACATATATTTGCTGTTCAAAGTTTTGAGTTTGAAATGGATTGCAGTTCATTTGGTCCCTAACTAACAATTTTTTTAATTTTCTTTTATTTTTCATTTACATCAAGATAAATCCAACAAATTTATAAAGAAAAAGCACCAAATATGTACATTGAAGTATTGATCGGTACCATAATAAAAGGTCCAGTACTGGTATATGAATGTGAAATTCGACTTAACGGCAACAGTTGAAATTCATATCATACTTGGTTGCTGTGTAGTATCATTTTCACACAAAAAAAAAAAGAAAAAAAAAAGATAGCTATGGGGATGTTTAGCCTAAAATAATACGCAATTACCCTACATGTTAACTACATCACTTACATAAGAGAGGCCACCATAAGTTTTAAGAAATTCAATCATCAGGTACTTCTTTGCGCCTTCGGCATCTGCTAGCGGCTATCAAGAAACCAATATTCAGTTTTTACATTAAAATGTATGCAACTAGTCCTTTTTTCTTTTACTGTTTCTAATATGTCATGTATTTGTTTCCTTTAAAAATATTTCTCCTCTCTTCCAAAAGACTTGTCCAGACATATTATGATTCAATAATTGTCTGAGTTTTCAAATTTACAAAATTGACATATATATTCATACGCACGGTATTCTTCCAACGGTCCTGAGCATTGACATCAGCACCATGATCGATCAAACAACGTGCGACGTCAATCCAGCCCTGCAATGCAGCGACGTGAAGGGGTGTACGGCTGTCATAGTCGCGCGCATTTACCAGCTTTGTATCCTCTTCTAGAAGCCTCTGCACAGCCGACGCGTCATTTTGGTGTGTGTGCCAGAGGATCAGAGATGTCCGGCCTACCCTCGACTTACCTCTCTTTTTATTCTCTGTTGTGCCGCTAGACGAGCCACCGCTCGTTTCTCCTTCGCTTGTGCTTTTCTCGCTCATGATCAGACAGAGGAGGTTTTAATTTGTGGATCTTATTTCATTTTGGAAGGGAAGAGAGAGAGAGAGAGAGAGAGAGAGGGGGTTGTTCTCTTCTTCAGCTTCTATTCTTAGAACTTTTAATATAGTTGTTTTAACTGCAAGGTTATTTGTTCCATTTGGTCAAACATATATGTAGTCTATATTTAGTATTAAATATGTCACACGGGATTAATTCCTGCATCCTATTGACATACATTAAGAGAAATTATAATAACAAAAGAAAGAATCATAGGGGAAATACATTTTATATTGCATTTTGCTTGATGATTTTTACAATGTTTAATGGTTCAAGTGGAGCTCAGATTAACCATTGAACTGTGAAAGCATGAGATTTATGAAGGTGAATAAACAGAGTTGCTTTGATGCATTGACCAACTAATGAATTATTAGGGATTTGACATGTCTAATAAATCCATCCTTAATCTATTGCCTAGAAAAAACAACGGAAAGAAAGTGTCAAAAATTTGCAAACCAAACCTCTGTTTTTGTGGTTTTTGAAGCATTCTGTTCAGGCTTAGCTGTTGGTCTTATATTTTTTTTTTGCGCATTTATTTTACATAAATTTAACTGAAAATTTGTGGGCTGAGAGCTACATTGCGAGGTTTAAACTTTAAACATGGGAACCTAAATTGAAGAACACATAGTCTGAAAATTCCAAAAGAAAAAAAAAAAACTCACAGCCAATAATGAGATGTGAACATTCACAGGGTGTAATTCACAAAGAAAGCTATATCTATTTGTCAATGTTTAGTCAAAAGGTCAACAGAAGTCAACAGGTCCGAAATCGCCTCGCGGCCATGAGAGATTTACAATTCTCGTTTCCATCCTTTGGTATTTTCATCTGTAGCGGGTTGATATGATATTTCAAGTAACCCGTCACATATAATATAACAGAATACTTGGACTCACGGACAACCTAAAGTCTGTTACTTGAGTTCTCCTAAAATTCGAGGCCTAATCCTCTGAAGTAACACAAATGTTTAGTTCAAATCGGATCCGTCCGATCAGAATCCGGGCCAATCGGGCCCGAGGAGGAATGCACGGTTCCCCTTTAATATGCGTGCTTAAGAAGATCTGACGGTCTGGATCTAAACTTAAAATTGGAGTTACCTTAGGTGATTTAAATTCCTCCAATTAAATTCTCAATCGAGATCTCCGGATAGAATTATAAATTAAGATAGCAAAATAAAAGCTTTTCAGGGAAGGAAAAAAAGAAAAAGGGTAAAAAGAAAGAAAAAACAGCAAGAAGCAAAAAGGGGTCGATCGGTTTATAGATCAATACGCGACCTCTGTCGAAGAGAGAAGAAGAGGTCGAATTCGTTCATGGCGATCCCTTCTCTGGCCCTTCTCTCAGCCTTGGTGGTTCTATGCCTCTTGACCTCTCCAGTTCGATGTCTCCGGTTCGATCTCCAGTCGGGACAGATCAAATGCATCTCTGAAGAGATCAAGATCAACGCCATGACTGTTGGGAAGTATTCCATCGCTAACCCTTCCGAATCTGTGCCTCTCCCTGAGTCGCATCGCGTCTCTATCAAGGTCTTAATCAATTGTTTATTTTTGTTTCTTTTTTCAGGTTTTGGGATTTTTCGTATTGAGCTAAGGTAGAAATGATGTCTTGGGAAAAGCCTATTGTTTTATCCACTGTAGTTGCTCCTGAAATAAAAAAATAAAAACTAGTTTATGTATGTAGATTTTGTTGGAATTGTTTTAAATAAATTACCAACCAGATTTCCCATGATACTGAATTGAGTTCTTGATAGCTTGTTGAACAAATTATGCCAATTTCAGAAGAAACTTCACAAGCACTTAAAAAGACCCCTTTTATTTTATTCCTCCTTAATCTTATTTAATGTAGATAGCAATCAGTAAAGAGTGATAGTTTGTGCTGCATTTTACTTTGTTTCTTATGATTTCAATAATAATATGAGGTGAAGGGAGAATGGAGATTGGGGAGGACACGTTTTCCTGTTTGGAATTGCTTTCGTTTAGTTCATCTGCATTAATAAGTTCATGAAGGAACTTTTTTAGTACGGAATGAAGTTGTTTATCTTTGAATGTTAGATGTGGTTAATTTACACAAAAGAAAGAAGTGTAAAATGAAGTTCGGAAATAGTTCTTACTGAAAGGGTGAATGATGACCAAACAAGAACAAAGTCACAACCGACAAACCTACA
This sequence comes from Carex myosuroides, assembly GCA_028015225.1. NCBI lineage: Eukaryota > Viridiplantae > Streptophyta > Magnoliopsida > Poales > Cyperaceae > Carex > Carex myosuroides. The sequence goes on along the minus strand of CM051487.1, from coordinate 5,624,395 downwards.
GCAGGTTAATATTAGGGTGTCGGTGACAATTTGGGTTTCTGAACGACTTGACATTTTGATTCCTTGAGAGCTAAAAATGAAGCTGAAAAATTGAGATTGCATCCTGCAAATTTGTGTAGAAAATTAGAAATCAAACATTTGGACCTATCAATTTTTTTTGCTCTTTCCCTCTAATCTCCTATAACACCTTCTATGAACCCTGACTAAATTCTGTATTAACTACACTAAAAGAACAAAGTTTGATTTCTCATTTTTGCCACTTTTCTCCAATTTTGAAGGTGACGTCACCGTACGGGGAGAGCATGCACTCAGCAGAAAATGTGGACTCGGGGAGCTTTGCGTTTGTGACGAAAGAGGCCGGCGATTACTTGGCCTGTTTTTGGACTCCTGAGCACAAGCCCGCAGCCACCATCTCTTTTGAATTTGAATGGAAGAGTGGCGTCACTGCCAAGGACTGGTCAAATGTTGCCAAGAAAGGCCAAGTTGAGGTAAATGCAACATCCCTTTCTAGTTTTACCAAAAATTTTGGTAACAGGGCAGGTAGAATGTAGGGGTGTTCATTGGATCCGGTTTATTTGGTTTTCAACTGAACCGTCAAATTTTGAATTAAATGGTTTGGTTTCGTTTAATTTGTTCGGTTTGGTTGAATTTTTGAATTACTTAGGTTTTTTATATTTAGTTCGGTTTAATCTCTATTATTTCGGTTCAATCAAACAAACCAAAATTTACTTGAATTACTTCGGTTATTTATATCTGGTTGGGTTTAATCTCTCTTATTTTGGTTATATAATTTCTATGATTATAAAATGTATTTCTATGATTATAAAATCTCTCTTATTTTGGTTATATAATTTCTATGATTATAAAATGTATTTCTGTATGTATTGAGTTTTGACCTTTTGAAATTTATTCTCTTTTATTTCGGGTCAACCAAACAAACCGAAATTTACTTTGGTCTTTTTGGTTCAATTGTTATTCGGTTGACAAGTTAAATTCAGTTGGTTTGGCTAGATTTTTGAAACCGAATTAAATTTGGTTTGACTATTTTAATTCGGTTTTAACCGAACCGACTGTTTGAACACCCCTAGTAGTATGTATCAGGTAATTCCCAGAGAATAATAGAAAAACTCAGTACCAGGTAACTCATAATGGATGATTTAAAAAATGAAAAATATGGTATGATTTGTTTACCACCATATGTGATTATTCGTGTTGTATTGGTCTGGAACCACATGTACTGGCATCTGATACCTTGTATTGAGGATTCTTGTTTGACTCTTCTTTTACACAATGCTTATTGTAGCATCTATGTGTCATCTATAGAAAGTGTTTGTTGCTTTATGTTAAATTCTTGTATTATTCTTGTACTATAGGTCAAAAAAAAAAACAATGACGAGCTTAATAGTTTTATAACCAGTTAATTACATGGTTCTTCATAGTATCGCCCTTTCTCATTTTAGTCCTTAAAAACTCTACAGTTCACATATTGGTCCTTGAGATCCTTCATTTGTACCAAATCAGTATGGTTAAATTATATTAAAAGACAGATGGAGATCCTTGTTAGTATTTATATGGAAGTGATATAAGTTTTAGTATTTATATTAAAAGACTCTGTCAATGCTGACATACATGGAAGTGATATAAGTTTTAGTAGATATATGATGGTGTTGGTTGTGATGTTGGTGCTTATGCTGTCCCAGTTAAGTTGTTCACGCGGACACGTGGGCATCACTCTACTGATGTGATGACATGGACATTGACATCAGCAGTCATGTCATCATATTATCTACTAAAAAGATTACTTTTCTCCCATGGTTTGACAGCATGACAAAGTATATTTCCATCCACTTTTAAATTTGCTAAGAATCAAACACTTGTAATCAAAATTGAAACTTCGATAAATTAGGGACTAAAATGGGAACATAATGCCATTTAATCTTTCATGAAAATAAGCTACGTAATACCTGCATTTTGTGAAAATATTAAATAAAGAACCTTGAGTGAAAAATATTTGATTTATAGCTTTACAACTTTTAATGGTGTAGCTGATGGAGGTTGAGCTGAAGAAGCTAGAGGATGTGGTGAAGTCTATCCATGATGAGATGTTCTATTTACGTTCAAGGTAGATCTTAAATTTAGTTCTACCGACAAACCTCAATTAACAAAAGCTTGTCTTAAATCAATAAACAAAATCTTTTATCAAGATGTACATTTGTTTTACATGAAAATTTTGAATTGTGTTGTAGAGAGGAAGAGATGCAAGATATGAACAGATCAACCAATACTAGGATGGCCTGGCTCAGTTTTCTATCACTCATTTTGTGCCTATCTGTTGCCGGACTACAAATATGGCACTTGAAGACATTTTTCGAGAGAAAGAAGCTTCTTTGAGTTCCTGTCAACAATACAAACTTTGTCTATCATAAATTATTTAGTTTTATTTTTATTTTTGGTAGTTCTTCCTCACTTGTAAGTTGTAATAGAACTTGTATTTTTTTTTATCTACCAGAGTTGTAAGCACCTTTAGAGATGATAAATTAAACTTAGTATGTACTTGACAGTAGCTAAATGAGTCGATTTTTGTTATCTTAAAGACCTGAGCAAACTAAGCAATCAGTTGAATTGAAAGAATCAATACTTAAGCAAATTACAAAATAACAAAGGTTCATGTTGAATACAAGCATCGTAATTGATATTCAATATGGTTGCACAAAATATTTCAAATAAAAGAGGTAAATAATTTTCAACAATAAGAATACAAAACAAAAACAAAACCTATAGTTATATTCTTATCTGGAAAGCAAAAACCAAGTGACTGACATACATTGAATTGATACCAAAGCCACCCTGATCAAGTCCTTAGCAAGCAGCCTATTCTAATTTTTGTACTTACAACTTGTGCATGAGTCAATGTTTTTCAATCAACACAGAGCAAATAACACTAAGTGGAGAAAATGTGATGCCAGTGATGGTCAGATGACAGGCTTTCCTTGATTCTCTCAAGCCTCTTTAGGATCTCCAGGAACGACGGTCTTTGGTTCATGTCAGCCGACCAGGATAGCTCGATCAAGCTGTTATTTTAAGCAATGATAACTCATATCACTAAATGGAAACTTTTCTCAGAGATAGAATCTTAAGATTATAAACATAAATTCAAAATAAACTCAATTCTGTTTGGCTCTGGTGTAAACTATGGTCTTGGGTCTGAATTGCTGACAACTAGGGTAAACTAAAAACAAATATGCATAATTCAGATAGCAAATTTCTTGCATTTACTCAGTAACGAGAACCTATATTCATGGGGAGAGATTTGATACGAGATTGAGCAATTTGCACCAGGCTTGAGCTCAGCCGGAAATATAGGACAATATTTTTTTTTTAAAGCTTGAGCTCGTCTCAGAATATTCAAGGACAACAAATTCGGAGTAAGTTCTGATTGAAATGGATACAAGCATCACAAAACATGATATCGATAAAATTTTAAACTATAGGATCACAAGCAACAGCATTAAAATCCCAACAGTCACAATTGGACAATGCTATGAGGAACTTACTCTTTCAAGTCGGAGATAAATCCTTTTGAACGAAAAGAGGGACGATGTCCATCCGCCACATATTTAGCAGCTTCGTAGGGTTCATAATTTGATAGTGGTGGGTCCCCTTCAATCATCTGCGCCAAAATAAAAAAATAAGAATATTTTTTTATTATGATAAAGAGATAGTGGCATAATTGATCAATCAGCGTGCATTGTAAAAAGAGATAAAAGATTACCTCGTATAATATCATGGCAAAAGAAAATACGTCAACTTTCTTATCATACCTCCTGTGCTTGAATACTTCAGGAGCCATGTACCGGTCTTGAGAGAGAGAGAGAGAGAGAGAGTATGAACTGATTTAGAAATGGTACTTCTATTGGTATGCACTCTAAAAGGCTTAATCTTTTGAACAAATATCCTCCAATATTTGTAAACTAGGTAAATTTAGTCTGTCACAATCCCCCAGAGAAGTTTCTATTTGTACAGGTGGGGATAAGATAAACCTTTATGTTTGAATCACAAACAAAATCTGATAAAAATACATAATACTTGGTGGATCAACCTTCAAAAAAAATACTTGGTGGATCAATTGGGTCAAGTCATTGTTTTTACAATATACTCTAGCATAGAGCGGTCTCAAATTATCAAAATATTTATTACATAAAAAGTGAATTAGTTCATACAAATTAGTACGAACTGTTAATTGCTACAGATATCAGAAAGCACATAAGATTTGACAGACAGGAAACCATGATTGTTAAAAACTTACAACTGCCAGTCTCTCCAGTTAATTTGTAGATGTCATTAGCATGCTTTACAGTTATTAGCTTGCTCAACCCGAAGTCACCGACCTTTAGGTGGTCCGCATTAGAGTTAACCAAAAGAACGTTTCTGAAAGGCCAAAAGTTGCAGGTTTAGCTATCTATTGCAGCATGCAAACTTGAGAGCTAGAGCATCGAGAGAGAAAATACAATAATAAAAAGGTGAAATTGACAACAAGAGTAGTACCTTGGTTTCAAATCTCTATGGATAACGACATTAGGCTCGTTATGTAAATAAGCCATGCCCCTGTAGAAAGAGAGAAACAAGGATTGAGGGTATGGAGAAAAGAAGTTCCACGCCACCATAGTACAACATAGCTACTGAGCCAAATGGAGTAAATTACATGTGAAATTCTTTCATAGTACATCATAGAACCAGCAGCATATATTTTCTAAAAATATTTAGCTTAAGTGGTTACTATTCATAGATAATAGTTATCTCAACAAGGTACAAGGCACCAAGGGTATGTGTAAAGCATTAAAAGATACCTGGCAATATCTAAAGCAAAATTAACAGCAACTGACGGGCTAAGTGCGCCCTTCTCTTTCAGATATTGGTGCAGATCACCCTAAAAAAGATAAAGGAAAGGATATTTTATGGAATTATTTATGAGATGGATAGTTTAGTATATGTTTATAGAGAAAAAAAGATGCTTACTCCTCTAAGAAACTCGGTGATTAGCATAAGTGGTTTTCTCTCGGTAACTGCTCCAAGAAATTGGACAATGTTAGGATGGCGTAGCTTCACAAGCAAGTTTACTTCATGTCTAAAATCTTGGCTGCATTAAATCGTTTTTTGCAACAAAAGAGATTAACATGTATTGGATGCTAATAAGATGCAGCAAGCAAAACCATTTATTGCACCAACATTAAATGGATACATCAACAGGGTCACAATTTTGAAGTCTAATTAAGTTAATTATAAATCTTGCCTTATTTCAAGCAAAATCCATTCAAATTTCAAAATAAATGACTTACGTCACCAATCTATCGTCTGATAGAGAGGGGAGGATGCGCTTTACTGCCACTGGAGTCCCACGCCAGTATGCTCTCAAAATTTCACCAAAGGAACCCTGTCATGTGATTTTGCCTATATAAGGTTGAGGTAATAAGTAATAACTACAAGGACTAAAGAAAATCAAAATATAAGGAATCTGGAAACTATACACAAATGTACATTAATAAGCGATTAATATCCAACAGATCTAGTAAAACCTCAATGACCTTACTTGTTGTTCCCCGCTGTTAACATGACACATTGGTCGACCCAAAAAATTATCAAAAACTCCAGACCTTTTAGTGTCAGTTCAATCAAATAGCCACAAAATTGATATACAGAGACCTCCAAAACAACATCTGATGCTTAGTTCAACTTCAGCATAAAACAAAGGGTTATTGCAAACGGCAAGGCAATGTTCTCAGAATTTGAAGTACGACACTCTCTTCAACCACACTGATCTAAGGGCAGGGTTTTATGTAATGGTAAATGTAAGGTTTTGATTGTTAATTGCACCTTAGGCATTTGTTCTTGTTTGCAAAATAGTTGCTATTGATGTTTTGCAAAAACAACAACAACCAAGCCTTTAGTCACAAAAAAGTTGGGGTAGGCTAGAACTGAAACCCAATCATAGTCACAAAGTCAAGGTAGATTGATGTTTTGCAAAAAAAAAAAAAAAAAAAAAAATCAAAGAAAGAATAAACATTACTTAGAGGCGGCAAACCTTTCCAATAACAGATGAAGTTGAGAAATCCAACTCGGAGGGGTCAATTTCCCAGTCACATTTATTAGGCAAAGGAGGTGGGACCGGCTTTGGCTCAAAGTGGCTTCCATTTTGTCCCTGTATTATAAATTTGATAATAGTAATATTGATATGCTATAACCTAATATATACAAAAAATCATACATCGAAAAACTTTTATGCAAGTCATATTGTTGGATAAAGCAATCTAGCAGCACTATCTATTATCTAATGATAAGCTGAAAACGAAGAAATACTCCGTTTATCACATACTTGTAGTTTTCTAAAGGACCTGAAACTTTGTTTCTGTTCACACAAGCACTATGATTGTATAGAGGTTTTTTACACTCTTATGTTTATTTAAACATGTAATCAACAGATTCATTTGAGAACCCAATAGTCTCAAATAAGTAGTCCAAATAAAAGAAAGTAAAGAAAGAACAAAAAACCAACTGGGATAACCGGTGCCAACTACAAATAGTTATGAGTTTATACCAGCACTGACATCAGGCACCCTACATCGGATTTTGAATATATCCATGGTAGTGCTTATTTGAAACAAATTAAATGTTATTAGTAAAAGAGGCCGCATATATTCTGAATTGGGATTGGGAATTATCAAAACATGAAATGAATAAGCTCTCCAAGCTGAAGTTTCAAATCCTTTAATCTAGCGACGATATGTGTTATATAATAGATAACCATACTTGAGGCCGAGTAAATTAATTAAAGTATCAAATCAAAGTCTGTATTACGTACAAACGAGTGACCACCATAAGTTTTGAGTAGTTCAATCATTTCTTTCTTCTTTGCTCCTTCAGCATCTGCAAGAGGCTGTCATAAAAGAATATATGAATAAAATAACCTCAATTAGTCATTATAATTGAATCTAAATTGGGGAATAAAAGGAAAATGTGTAAACAAAATATCTCAGATTAGTTATATTTGTAATTACTATCCTTCATCCATCATCTTGCTAATTATAGTTGAATATTTATGGTTTTACTTTCTTTCAGCTATAAATACACTGAAAAATGGTCCTAAAATTTCAATAGTTTGGGTCCAAACCACGCAGAGAAGATAAATAAATTGTATTTAAGATTTATTAGTCAAATCAAAGGGCTAGATCTAGCAACAGGGAGACGGAGAGAGAGAGCAAGAGAAATGAATTTATTCCTACAGTATTTTTCCATCGATCCAGTGCGTCGACATCAGCATGATGATCAAGCAAACACCGTGCCACGTCGATCCAGCCATGTAGGGCCGCCACGTGGAGGGGCGTGCGGCTATCGTAGTCCCGAGCGTTAACCAGCTCCTTATCTTCTTCTAGCAACCTCCGCACAGCTGAGACGTCGTTTTGGTGCGTGTGCCAGAGGATGAGAGATGTTCGACTCACGCGTGCCTTCTCTTTCTTCCTCTCCTCCTTCTCCGACGCATCGAGAGGTGACGACAAGGCGCCCGACGAACCACCGCTCTCTCCCTCGCTGGCGCTCTTTCCGCTCATCGAAGCTTCTATAGATCGGAACTCAATTGAAAAATGTGATTGTTTTTGAGCGAAGCATAAGGTAATTAATTAATTCTCCCTTCGCGTAGACTTGGTTGGCCACTTGGCTACTTGGCTATAACCCAAATTTTGAGGTTAGATCTTGATCGTCCAATCAGAATCCAGTGGAATGCGCGGGATCTCTTTAATATTCTTGCTGAAGCAGATCGTACGGTTCGGATCTAAACTCAAAATTTGATTTAAGAACATCTACAATGGTAAATTGTTTTTAAATTGCTAATCTGATGTGTCAATTGCTAATATAATTGTTGGGTTGTAGGCCAATTGCTAAAAAAACAAATTTGCTTATAAAGCAAACGATTTCTTTTGGACATGCTAATACTTTCTCTCTTTTCATTTGGCTTTGACTCCTTTCCTATTGGCTCTGACCCAATTTCTGAGATGGAGGGGTTAAGAAATTAAAAGAAACTTAATTTTTAAATAGTGTTTTACAGCTGTTTTTAATTTTTTACGTATTGGTGAATTGGAGATGGTCCCGATATTTTTATTAATACCCAAAAAAAAACAAATTATCAAATCTGCCTCCACCCCAAACTTATTTTTATTTCTACCCCAACCGCCCGTACACTGGGTGGTCCAATTTCCTTAGCGGACCGTCCAGCAGCTGGGCGGTCCACTCTTCATAGCTGACCGCCCAGCTGCTGGGCGGTCCGCTATTGTTTTTTTTTTTTTATAAGGGTTTTATGTTTTAATTTGTTTGAATGTTTTATATTAAATTGTTGTAATAATTTGTTTGAATGTTTCATATTAAATTGTATGATATATATTTATTATTTGTTGACGATTATATTTTTATAATTGACGATTATTTTTATATGTTATGTAATTGTCTAGTTTTAATATAATTGATTAGTTTTATATTAAGTTTTGTTAATGTTTAAATGTTTCTAAATGGTAATCGAAATGGTAAGTCTAAACAACAAAAGTAGTAATCTAAATGGTAAGTCTAAAAATGAAACATAACAGTCCAAACACAAAATATAATAATCCAAACTAAAATACTAGAAACCTATCAAACTAAAAAAAATATAAAAATCCTAACGGCGATGACGAGGGCGAGGTCCAACCTCTCAGGTGCACGGCGCTCCCTCTGCGATGGTGGACGCCTCTGGTGAACCTCATCCACCTGCATGTCATCGTGTACGGCCTCGCGCACCCATGGGTCCGCCCCCAGGTGTAATGCATGCTCCCCATGGATCCCGCCTGTGTACGCAACACCCACGGATCGGCCTCCCAAGTAGGAGGATACGTGGCCGGAGGCAGTGTGCCAAATATAGCAGAGGCAAAGCCATCTGCAGTCTGTGCTCCACTCCCACTGGCCTCGCCGTCGTGCTATCTGGGTTCCATATACTGCGGTCGGTGGGAGCTAGCTGGCTCCCATCCGCCCTCATCTCCATAGAGGTCATCCAATGAGAAGACAGCGGCGGCGGCGGCAGCTTCATCCTGCATGTAAACAGTATTAAATTAAAGACATAGAAGTAACGAGTAAATTAATTAAATAATGAACTTTTGCTACCTCGGTATGCTGCACTAGAACTCCATGCTCGTTGTAGTACGTGTTCCACGCGTTGTTGTTCAACACCCATTGGTGGATCGCCCAACCCGAGTCATCATCTGCAGAAATGAAGATAAATTAATAATAATGATCTTTTAAAGAGACGCTTAATAATGATCATTTGTATGACATATTATTACCTGTAGGAGGTGGCGGCATCTCATCAGCGTAGATAAGGGGTTCTAGGCTGCTCCGGATCTGGTGGTGGGGCCTTTATCTCACGCCAATTGATGTCCTCCTCGGCGTCGTGCAACATACCAACGAGGCGCCCGTCCCAGCAGAGTCCTCAACGATCGGTGCACTGTGTTGGAGCATTTGACATCCTATTGCTCTCCAACTTTTTCTCGCCATGCACACCAAGCTGTGTGCCACTCTTATAATAGCGGTCAAAATCTGCACACAATGTATTTTCATTATTATTATTAGAAGATGAATAAATAACTACAATTTTTTAAGCATTTCAGTTTCATTTAAACATACCGAACGAGCATGGATCGCCCGAAAGGCAAGTAAGTCCTAGATCCGTCACCCGTGAGTCTCCGTCGAAGAGCATCACCATAGTCCCCCTGTAGATAAACCATCGGCATGCCCCATCTCTGGTACCAGACTAAATATCACAATCTCCAAGGCCCGACCGGCATAGGGGCATCTGGAGCTGGAGGCGGGGTCCATAAGTGAAACTGGGGTGATGCAGCACACTGGTAATGCTCCCAGAAACGCGTGCTCCAGTCGACTTTGGACTTGTTGTGTTTAGTGCTGCAACATAAATTAATTAGTAACGTGTATGGCTGAACAAGTAATAAAATAGACAAACAATAAGGCAGTGGGTAGTTACCTGTGCAGCTGGGTGGTCTGCTGCTCGCCCAACTCTGGAAAATCAGCGACATAGGCATCCAAGCCAAACTGACGGGGCACTCGATCAGGATAGTGATACTCAACTATCCAGAAGCATACGCACGGCCCCCGATAAAACGAGAGATATCTCTGCTCTAATGTCAGCTGGCACAGAAGGCCCCGATCGTAGAATAGACGATAGGGGTACCAGGTGATGCTCGCCTCGTGAAGCATCTGGAGCTGACCCCGGACATACGAAATCCCCACGGTCCTCCCCCTGCCCGTGTCCTCGTATGTGTGGGGAGTAGCCCATATGGCACCGTACCCCGGACGTCTCTCGGGGTCATCTCCCGTCCATAACCCCGCCTGAGCTGGAGGAACAGGCTGACACACCGGTATATGCGACCAGGACCACTGCTGGAGTAAAAGAAGCGGTCCGGCAATCTTCTTGTTCGTCGCCTAAATTTTGGACATGCGGTGCACTTCTGGTAAATATGGAACCCTAATATTTGTAATAAAAAAATTAAAATATTTGTACAAACTTACCAGACAAGCATGACACAAGCCCCGGTATAAGTGGGCGAGCACGGCTCCACCCCAGTTCCACTTCGACGGCCGCTGAATGTCCCTCAGCAGAGAGAGGAACATAATCGGAACTGCGTCACCGCTGGAATAGACAAACATGACGCTGCCGCATAAATCCATGACAAACGCCCTCACGTACCTGTAATATAAATTAGAGACATAAATAACTACATTTTTTGTTGAATCCATAACATATTTTAATTTGCAACTGTTTGTGATTACCTCAGAACGGTCCGCTCGTCATGTGTATCGGGGGTGATCCTACGCCGGTGGAAGTAACTGCGGAGCGCCGCAAGATTAATACAGTATTTGGAATACCGGTACTCCTCCTCCTCCTCTCCTTTCTTCTTCTTCTTCTTCTGCAAGTCCGTCGGAGCGGCCCCCAGCAGCTCCGGTATCATGTCCATCAGGTCCGGATGGTCTGAGACACCACCGATGGGGTCGCCATCTATCGTAAACCCCATAAGGCACTGACGTCACCTAGTGTGACTGTCATCTCCCCAACCGGAAGGTGAAATGTATGCGTCTCCGGTCGCCATCTCTCCACTAGACCGCAAACGAGAGCCTGGTCAATATCACAGTGAGTCATGGTGGCCAACTGATACAACCCGAGATGCGTGATGCACTGCTCCATCAACGGGTGACGGACGTATGGTATCTCGGGGGTGCGATGTCTCACTGTCACCATCGTCATGTCCTGCATTTTACAATGATTTCAATATAAACGTCTAATTATCTGTAATATTAAATAATGCTATTTAAATTAGGAATACAAATCTAACGTACCTCCATAGATGCAAGTGAGACACGGTGACGGACATGTGGGGTCCAAAGAAGGGGACTAAATGTGTCAGGATGGTGCGGGGGATAATCTCCAAAGGGAGCATCTGCACCGGACATCTCTGCACCGGATGTCTCTGCACCGGATGCCGCTGCACCGGATGCCTCTGCATCGTGATCATGCGAACTCTCCCCCGTCTCCAGAGGGGCATCCCATGCACGTCCCCGTCTAGTTCTGACCATACTACATTTCAATAAACAGAAGATTCTATCTTATAAATCCTGATTTATAAATCCTAACTTATAAACTCCAATTTTGTCAACCCTAAACCCTAATTTAACAATTCAACCCTAATTCAACCATAAACTCTAATTTAACAATTCAACCCTAAACCCTAATTTAGCAATTCAACCCTAAATTAACAATTCAACCCTAAACCCTAATTTAACAATTCAACCCTAAACCCTAATTTAACAATTCAACCCTAAATTAACAATTCAACCCTAATTTAACAATTCAACCCTAAACCCTAATTTAACAATTCAACCCTAAACTTGGAAACCCTAATTTTTAACAATTAAATCACGACGAGAAAATCAACAACCCGCACACGATAATTAACAATTCAACCCTAATTTATAAACTTCAGTTTTGTCAACCCTAAACCTTAAACTACAAATTCTAATTTTGGAAACCCTAACTTTGAACAATTCAATCGTGTCGGGAAAATCAACAACCCGCACAAGATAATTAACAATTCAATTTCTACTAATCGTTCCAATGTTAATACAAGATACAAAATATAAATTAAAAAAATTATTTAGAGACTTACTCGAAAATAATCGGATTGTCGCTGAGATGGCCAAAAATTAGGGTTCGGGTGAGAGAGAAAGAGAGAGAGAGAGGAAGAGAGAGAGAGGAAGAGAGGGGAGAGGAAGAGAAGAGAGAGAGAGGGGCAGATTTGAAGAGGAAGAGAGAGAGAGAGGAAGAGAGGGAGAGAGAGAGAGGAAGAGAGAGGGAGATAGAGAGAGAGAGAGGGAGATAGAGAGAGAGAGAGGAAGAGAGGGAGAGAGAGGGCTGGAGGTTTCGGGCAGTGGCGGGGAGGCAGAGAAAAGAAGAGAGAAAGAGAGAGATGGGCGGGCAGTGGGGGGTCGGACCGCTTATAAAAAAAAAATATCGGACCGCCCAGCAATTGGGCGGTCAGCTGTGAAGAGTGGACCGCCCAGCTGCTAGGCGGTCAGGTATGAAGAGTGGACCGTCCAGCTGCTGGGCGGTCCGCTAAGAAAATTGGACCACCCAGTGTACGGGCGGTTGGAGTAGAAATAAAAATAAGTTTGGGGTGGGGGCAGATTTGATAATTTGTTTTTTTTTTGGGGTATTAATAAAAATATCGGGAGATGGTCTAACTCAAAGTAATTGAATTAGGCTTGGCTTCTGACGAAAGAACGCGGGATCGAATAATAACTTCAACTGTGTCGTTTTCTGTGTCGTGGGTTGTAACTAAGCAGAACTATGTTACATGGAGCAACAACGAAAGTTCTCTTTTATGTTTAATGACAAAGAGAAGATGAGATTCGAATCTGATAAGATTTATTACCGGAGGTCGAAACTTTATGGTGAATTTTAGATTTTTGAGAAATTGCAGATAACTTTAGCAAAATGTTCTTCATAAAATTAAGATTATTTTTCTTTAACAGAAGACTGTTAACTAAGGATAACTTGAGTTACAAAGAATGACAAGGTGATTTTAATTGTTTTCTGTTCAGAACATAAAACCAATGATCGTTTATTTATAGTTTTATTACAGTCCATCAATTTGACAACCTGTGTAAAACATTATTTAAGGTTAAATATTTAATTATCAAGGGCAGACTTAGAAGAGATTTAGGCATTTAGCCCTTTTTTCCCTAAATCTGTCCTTACACCTAAAAGGCATATTTAAGAGTAAGGACCTATATCTCTAAGGTTATTTAAAAAATAATTGTGTATTAAGAAATTATCTTAAAAATGTCAACAAGAAATCTCTATGATTTGTAAGAACACATTAAAAAATTTCATTATCTTTAATGTTGACCTTTTAAGCAAGAATCAAATTTTTAATCTTCTGTTTCTTAATCTGCATTACTAAATTAATCCTATAATATTGAGAATGGGATACCTGTCATACGAAGAGTTTGTTGGAGGAAAAAAAATAAAAAATTCCTGATTATGAGAAACTTAATTAAATTAAACAAATGGAAATTTGTAATTTGGTCGTGAAATCTTTGTATTTAAACGTATTTTACTACCATGTCTCAATTATGCAAGACAAATGAATTATCATTAAGATAATCTAGAGTTGTCATTAATTGCTTGGGAACAATTACAGAAGTAATTGACAATAATATCTTCAGTGTCTAGAACTAAAATATCGAGAATCGCTCATCTTAGAATCATTCAACGTTGGATAAATATGGTTTACTCGTACTATTTTTAATGGGGTAATTTTAAGCATACGTCTGAAATTTTTCGAAATTACGTATATTTTGCCTCTAAAATCCACAATATTATATTTTCCTTTCAAGATTTCAAATACTCACAAATTTATCTAATTTATTACCTTTTTTATTAAAACTCATTTTAAATTTATAAAGTTCTCATTTTATACTTTATTATAAAAGTAAAAATACGTAATTCGTATAAAAAAATATTCAGTCTTCTGATAGCTGGCTTTCGAGAGCAAATGGTTTATTTCTATACTTGTGACGCATACATAATAACATTTACGCATACACTTATGCATGCATCACAAGTAAAACAAAAAATAAACTATTTGTTCTTGGAAATCGACAAATTAGAACACTGAACATTTTTCTTACACATACAAAATATTTTTATTTTTTAAGAAAAAAGGATAAAATAAAACCTTTATAAATTTAAAATGAGTTTTAATAGAGAGACAATAAATTCGTATTTGTGAGTTTTTAAAATTTTGAAGAGTAAATATGATATGAATTTAAGAAGAGAAAAAACGTAAAATTTCAAATATCTTTGAGGGTGTACATGAAATTCCCCCTTTTTATAATCATTTTGTCAATTTTATCTGGTACATGACATTTTATTAACAAAAACATACTAAAAAACTTGCCTTTGGTCTAGTGGCAAAGGCACATGGCTCTTATGTGAGAGGTCATGGGTTCGAAACCCACAAACTGAAGAAATCTTCTATATTAGTACATCGGGGTTTGAAAATGTATTTTGTGGCTTGACCCCCAACTAGGGGTGTAAATGGAGCGAATTCGGAGCGGGTAATGCTAATACCAAATCCATATTCACATTTCAGTGAGCGGATACAAATACGGATATGGATAGTAAACGGATGTCAAAATATAAAATAAAATCCACCGTAAATGGATATGGATACAGAGTGGATAATTCACGAATACGAATTCAAAATAATTATCGAATAATTTAACTCATATGAATAATCCACTTATATAATATAATAGAATACAAGTGTTATAATAAAAAACATATATTTTTTTTAAGTAACGCAAAAAGAAGAAAAAAACGAAAGTTGCTCTGTCCGAATCTCAAATTTAGTCCCACAAAGGAAACTAAAGCATGACTTTGAAGCAATGAAGCATATATAAAATGGGAGAAAGTTGGTAACATAAGTTCACTGTTAATTGGAGTCCTTCCATAAACAGTCAAAGTCAAAGGAGAAAATTACATGCCCTCTTTCGTACAAAAGAAATTAAATACTCTCCGAGGCCCACGTGACTTTTCTTGAGATAGAGGAGAGAGAGAATAGCTAGTGGATTCTGGAATTCATATCACTAGAGAGGAAAAAACGTGCCGTGACTAACACGCCGTGACTTTGGTCTCGTGCCGTGCCGTGCCGTGACCAAGTTAATTTTTCACGTGCCGTGCCGTGCCGTGACTAAAATGTCAAGGGGTGGTCACGGCACGCGAATGGTCACGCCACGTGAGTCACGCCGTGCCTAAACGTGCCGTGACCCGCGTGACTCGCGTGGCCATTTATTCATACTTTAAATTAATTTATTCAAGATTCACCATTAAATCAATATCTAATGGTCCTAATTACACGTGACTCGCGTGATTACGTGTCGTGCCGTGCCGTGACTAAATTTTTCACGTGCCGTGCCGTGCCAAAGTTTCAAAAGATGGTCACGGCACGCGAATGGTCACGGCACGGGACACGCGAGTCACGGCACGCGAATGACACGCGTGCTGTGCCGTTCCGTGCCGTTACCGTGCCGTTCCGTGACGGAGCCGGCTCCGGCGTGCCATTTTTCCCACTCTACCCATGAGGCAGACGCGGCAGCAAAACGCAGAGAACCTTATTTGGTGGCAGTGGTTGGTGCATATCATTGATCTAATTGAAATTGTTTTTGGTGCACTTAGCTATTGTTTAACCACTTGCCAAGTTAGTAATGCAACTTGTATTAACTAATCTGCACCTTGACGGTTCTCCCCTTTTCTTTTTTAACCATGATATAAAAAAATACTTTGTTGAAGATATGCATAATCGAAAGAAGTGCGAGTTGTGATGCTGTGTTTTTGGTTTATTTGTTAATTTATTAGTGCCAAACTGTAATATGGATTTTATTTTCATTGGATATAAGAACTTAATTTGAAATGTTGCCTGTCCACTTTAACTAAATTTAATAATTTATATTAGACGTAATATGGTGTCTTTTTTTACTATGTATTGACAATTTTAATTCTGACATTTAATTTTGCAGCAAAGCAATATTTTATAAAAGAAACATTAACAACAACAAATAAATCATCAAGGTAAAACGGTCATTTTTACTTTTCGTAGTTAATAGCTTTCACAATTCTAATTATCATTTTTGCTAAACATATTAAGTGAATTAGCAGAATAGTTTAAGATAATATTCTATCTCAATTCCACAATATAAGCGAAATATCAGAATAGTTTTAGAGAATATTCTATCTCAATTCCACAATTCTACTAATCGGCGTCATTTTCTCTCTGGCGACATATAAAGGAAGCCTACTAGGACGAATTAGATTATAATTTTTATTTGAAACCTCACTAGGATGACTTAGATTATAATTTTTATTTGGAACTTTGGAAGGCTTCCATTGTGGGTTGTGGCGCTGGTTTTGATTATATCTAATTCATTAGGTGTTTTGTTTTAACCACCGTGCAGTATAATATCAGCTACTAGTGATTTGGCGTACTCTTGGGATCAGGGCTGAAGGGATGTTCAATGTACGAGGTGAATTGACTCTCATCTATTTTTAAAAAAAATTATATTTGTATACAATTTTCTGTATAATCTTGAGAGTAGAACTATGACGTTCTTAAGTTTGTCAAGCTACTTTGTGAACTCAACACTAAAATCTATCGGATCGGCTTCAAACGATAAATCTAAACCGTTGAAATTCATCTATCTTACGAGTGATACGTCTACATGCAAATATTTTAAACTTTCGAAATAATTTAGTATAAAGTCGCGGTCAAAATTTGAAGGTTTATAAATTAATTTTAATACATTCATTTTTTTAAAATATTTTTTTACCACTTGACTATATTCAAAATTAGTTTGGAAATTTGAAATTTTCACATGTAGACGCATCGCTCGTAAGGTAGATGGAATTCTACTGTTTGGATTCGTTGTTTGAAGCCAATCCGATAGTTTTAGAGTTGCATTCATAAATGAGCTCAATGAACTTAAGAACACCCCTACTCTAATTTTGAGTATAATGTTGTTTATCTATTAAATTGATCTCCATTCGCAGAATAAAAAATTTATATAATTGATCTTCATTCGCGTGTGACCTCTATAGCTTGAAATTGTGGCTCCGCCTCTGTTTGGGATATTAAGATTTTGTCTAGGAGGAAGGTTTTGATTTGTATAACTGATATTTGTGTTTTTATTTGTAATGAAAAATGACTTTTAAAACTGCTTACTCTTAAAAATAATTATATCTGTAACAATAGAGTAAGCATCTACATTCATCAAATTAAATAAAATTACAATAGAAATGACAGAAATTAATTCAAGTTAATTTCAAAAGTATTGTACACATACAATTAATTTTGATTGCTTGCAGCGTTTATAATTGAAAAATAAATTCTAATACATCTCATAAAAAGACCGAATGAAAATTAATATTTGTCATTTGCCAACATGGGTTTTGAAAACAATTCCATTATAAGAAATATTTCTATTTATGAAGTTATCATACGTTTTTGAATTGAAATGAAATTACCAATGTAGGTACTCTATATGGGAGAATAATCCTTTATATCGTATATCGTTAATTATATAAAGTGTGAATTATGCAGAAAAAAATTTAAACAATCCCTTACTAGTAATTTCAGTGGATGAAGTGGGAATAATTGAAATATTGATGAATGACATCACATTACATTATTAGTAAGTGATTATTAGCAGTTTTTTTTTTCTTCTTTATTTCATTTTTTTTCTCTTGTGCGTCTCCGAGTAGCTTCCTGATAATGACCGATTATAATTTTACAAAAAAAAAAAAAAAAGACACTTTGATCAAAGAGTGCCGACAACAGAAAATAGTGGGAGAAAATTGTACCTCTAGTCAGATAGCAGATGGTGAAAAAACAAGTGTATATGAATATGATATAATAATGTACAGGTTGTTGAACACTCAAGGGACAAGGGTGAGGCAGAGAATCTAGTCACGGCGCGGTTTCATCCAAATCCATCCAAATCCAATCCTTGCAACATCATGATATATTTATATTATCAAAATCACAAGTCAATTTCATCTTAATCAGAGCCATTAATTAATGCTTTGGGATTTCGTATGATGTACCCAACTTGTCCAGTTGTCCTGATTTTTTTAGAAGGTTCAAACAAATCTGAGTCATTCATTCGAATCGTACGGACAAGATGGAATCTAACTATTTTACGTATTAAATTAAGAGGATTCAAATAACTTTATTTTTGGTGTATCTTTGTAAAAGTTTTTAATACAAAATTTAAAATTCAAATGTCAGTGAAAATTTAAATACGATCTATATCATTTGATTGGTACTAAGGACCATCAAAAATTCGATAATGTGGATAATTTATGAATTTTGATTTTTCTCAATTTATTAATTCATAATAAAAACAAAGTGAAATGGTCATGTTGTTTATATGTGTTTAGATATATAGATCACATCTAACGGATTTTTGTTCTTATTTCAGTTTTAAATTTTTGCCATTTCAAATAAAAAATGAAAATACGATGGAAACATAAAATAAAAAATATTAAACCGCCCTCATAAATTATACTTACCGTATGGACAAATTCACTTGTATATAGTGATATAAAATTATTCTTAATAATGGACCATAAAATCTGAAACAGATAACATAAAATCTGAAACAGATAACACGCGTGCCGTGCCGTTCCGTGCCGTTACCGTGCCGTTCCGTGACGGAGCCGGCTCCGGCGTGCCATTTTTCCCACTCTACATATCACCTATATCGTAACAGGGAATCTTTTACAATTACTTGATCTGGACCGATCTTTTTAACTTGGCACGAATCTCAAAGCCCAATAATACTGCCCCTCAGTCAGCCCGAATCCCAAACCGGCTGAGAGTTAATCTCAAACCGTAAATAGCTAATTGTAAAAGGGAATCTTTTACGGTACCGTCGAGGATATGGATCCGTGTATTCTGTAGCGGATTGGATTTCTCGGACATATAAATACATATATGTTATTCGAATACAACGGATATCCACTCCGATAGTGGCGTTTCCACTATTGGATAATTCCGAATCCAGGATTATCCGAATTCGGTTATTCACAGATTATCCATATCCGTTTTCAGTCCTACCCCAACGGCCCAACCCATATTTCAAAAAAAAAAAAAAATACTCGATATTACCTCATTTGCAGTAACAACAGATTTGAGTTATACAAGAATGAACTAAAAATTAAATGCAATATAAAGCTCGTGAAGGAAAAGGTAAACAATAAGTATTGATAAAATTCTGGAGCTCAAAGCATGTTAAGGACAAGAATAACAGATTAGCAGTCTTAACTTATGCAGAGCCTTCAATTTTCAATTCTACATAGAATGCTAAGATATTCACAAAAATTGTTGTGTTACATGGTAAATAATTAATATGTCTAGTTCTTCATCCCAGGAGTTTCTCACAGAAAGAATAGTACAAATTTCTTTATAATTTCATAAATAAATTTAACTAAATTGAACACATCAAGGATATTATTTTAGAGTATAGACTATCTACACCCTTTTACCCTAAACACTAAACCCTAAATCCTAAACCCGAACAAATTTTCACATTAATTTGTATTTGAATGCAAGATAGCCCCAATAAACCAAAACAAATTATGACTCATCAGCAAAATTAGCTTATGGTCTCTTCTGCACATATGTTACCTTGATATTCTTTCATATAATTTCGACTAAAATAAGTTTCTGGAATAAGCCTCGCATTAGAAACCTCAGATCGTAATTTCTCAACCAGACGGGGTTTTCTTGCCTCACAAATACCTTCAAAAAACTCATCTAACAACCCCTTGCTAGGAGCAAAACATCTCTCTAACAAATTCTTCAGCACCTCCACTGCCCCTTCGTAATCTCCATTCTTACAAAAGGTAGATATAAGCATTTCATGGATTTCGGGTGTTGGGTCAAACCCGTTTTTCTTCATGGCTTTGAAAACTTGAAACGCCCGCTCCGAATTCTTCCTCTGGCACTGCCCGACAACAAGTGCGGCAAAAGTGGAAGCATTTGGTTTGATATCAGCCGCATCAAGCTCCTTCACTAACAAAGCTGCTTTCTTTGTCTTTCCTTCGTTACAAAAACCCAATATCAGCGAATTATATGTTACTATATCGACCGCCACCCCCTTTCTGACCATCTCCTCAAAAAGCCTTGATGCCATCTCGCTATTGTTTGCTTTGCAATACCCGTTAAGTAAAATATTATAGGTTACCGTGTTTGGAGTCACCATGGATACATTCATTTCATTCAAAATTTTATTTGCCTCATGCAATCGAGCCTCTTTACAGAATCCGTTGATCAAAGTGTTGTAAGTCACTACACTCGGTTCCAACCCCTTCCCCTTCATAGATTTTAGAAGCCTAACTGCAGCACAAAAAACCCCATTCTTGCAATGTGCATCAATTAATGTATTAAAAGAAGCGACAGTAGGACTAAATCCAAGTGTTTCCATCTTCCCAAACAATTCTACGGCTTTCTCGAGCTTTCCCGAATTGCAATAAGCAGACATGACCATGTTGAGTGTATACACATTAGGTGAAATCCTGCTCCTGCGCATTTCCCGGTAGAATGAAAACACAATATCATTGCGTCTCAAGTTAAGTGACGAGGTGAGAAATGCATTGCAAGAACGAATGTTAGGAAGAAAACCATAATCCCTCATGGAACAAAAGATATCTGTGGCATCTCTGAACTTTTTCTCGCGTGCATAGGCAGAGAACAAAAGATCAAACACCTGCGGGGTGGAGTTACAGAGGCGGTAAGTGTAGAGCAAGGATTGGAACAAATTGGAGCTGGAGATCGGGGAGGTGGGGAAGAGAGAAGAGGAGAGGATGGAGTGAGCAGATTTGAGATGGCGGGATTGAGAGAGAGTGTGGAGGAGGATGGAAAGGGAGGAGAGAGAGAGGGAGGAAGGGTGGTGGAGGTGGGCCCAGCTGTAGAAAGATAGAGAGAGGGTGGGGTCGGGGCGGAGGAGGAGGAGGAGGTGGAGGAGGCGAAAGGGGGTGAGGGAAGGGGCGAGGGGGAGGAGTTTGGGCCAGCAGGAATTGATGAGATGGCTGTGGAAGACAGTTACAAAGTCGAGGTCTTGGCTGTGGGGTGAAGGGATTGTGCGGTGAGGGATGGGGAGGGAGGCGGGATTGGGAGAGACGGAGGAGAGGTGGCGGATGGGAGGTAATCTCAGTTTCATTTGTCAGGGTTCCGTCACTTCCCTGTCTTCTATGTTCACTAGATGGGGGCCTCGCGTTGCTTCTTTGAAGGTGAATGGAAAAGTGGGACTGTATGCAAGTTATATACAACAAAAATTAATAAGTTATATTGGGATGTTACAATTTACAAAAGAGAAAATTGTTTTTATGCCACTTTAAAATATGAAAATTAAAAAATTATCACTCTAAAACATGAAATTAGTTAATTGCCACTCTAAAATCATTAAATTTATGAAATTGCCACAATTATACATCTAATATATATATTTGATTAAAATTATTCTGAAAAATATTGTATAAAAACGTATTTTGTTATTTTCAAAATAATCTTCAAGATTTCTCTTTCTTCCTCTCTCCTGCCTCCTCTGCTCCATCTGTCTTCTTCAAGATTACCCTTCAAGTGAACAGAAATGGTACTTTGATATTTTGCTTGATTTCCTTGTCTCCGTCAGAGGGCCAGGCGGGAGCAGAAATGGTAGAGAAAGAAGTTGTTTTTTATACAATATTTTGATATTTTGATATTTTGATAACAGAAATGGTAGCGAGAGAAATGGTATTTTGATATTTTGATATTTTGCTTGATTTCCTTGTCTCCGTTAGAGGTCCAGTCTGAGAAGAAGAAAGATGGAGCAGAGGAGGCAGGAGAGAGGAGAGAGGAAGAAAGGGAAATCTTGAAGGGTAATTTTGGAAATATCAAAATACGTTTTTTATACAATATTTTTCAGAATAATTTTAGTTAAATATGTATATTAGATGTATAATTGTAGCAATTTCATAAATTTAATGATTTTAGAGTGGCAAATAACTAATTTCATGTTTTGGAGTGGCAATTTTCTAATTTTCATGTTTTGAAGTGGCATAAAAACAATTTTCCCTTTACAAAACTATACTGTCAATAATTAAGGATTGATAATATAACCTAAATAAGCATCAAGTAAATTAAGAAAATTATTTAAAAAACTGGTGCCTAACTAAAAATCTATACAATCTACCAGGATATGTACAAGTTAGATCAGTATTAAGTAAATTCACAAAAAAAGTTTGAGCCCTTGATCTCTAACTATAACACTATTCAATGGATTGTAAAAAAAATATTGTAATTATAATGAGATGTACATACATATGCATATGCAGATAGTAAAATGAATCAACAGCAGATTTGCGAAAAATAAATTAAGCATTTACATAAGATTTAAGAATGTATTTTTGTAAAATAAAAAATATTAGAGAAATACCTTTAATAGCTGTAGAAAAATGAAGGTGCTCAAGTAGATGTATAAGACAGTAGAACAAATATATGAGGGCGAATTATATCGTGGATTTCTGTAATTGAGAACAATCAAATAGCATATAAGCATATCAGTGGATAAGAAAATATTAATTTAAGTAATAAAGGTAACATGGTAATGCTATTTATAGGCATTTTAGCATATCAGTAGATGTTGTTGGAAAAAGAAAAAAAAAACACTTTTGTCAAAATACAGAAAATTAAGGCAATATATCATATTTGTAGATCCTATTTTAATCAATTAAGAGCTGATTTTGAATCATGATAATAGCTGATTAAATATCTACTTAAAACACAACGACATTGCCTAATGTTAGCAATGCTGAAGTTGTTCGTTTGTTAATTGATGTAATATTGAAAACTGGAAATCCAAATCCAAAGCTGACGTATAAAACTGCTGTATTTTATTTTTCCCAAGCTGTATGCTTTATGGTTAATGGTTTGAGGTTAAGGTTTTGAGAAGCAAAAGCTAATTGTCGAAGCCCTAATAGAGAAAAAGGGGGAATTTCATGTATCAAAACTTTCAATATTACGTATTTTCCTCTCCAAAATAAATAATTACATATTTCTTAGATGTTTTTATTTCATTGTTGACTTACGTTACTACTTTGTGCTTTACTCTGGCATCTACTTATATACTGTCAAAGTTCAGTGCAATTAGATTGCACTATTATGTCTGTGCTATCTATGGTATTGACTTGGTACAATGCAAAACACAAAAGAAGTTATCAATTGGAAAAACATAGAATTTAAAGTAAATACAACATTATATGAATTATGCACAACAAGCACCATTAACATTAATATCAATTTATAAAATTTCAAATACAGCACTTAGAACCTCTCCCATTCGATATTACAAAAACAATATTTTGTTATACACACATTCTTCAATTTTTTTGTTGAAGAACCTCAATCATGCATAGGTATTATTATTTCTCTTCGTAACAGCAACATTGGACCCATGATTTATGAAGCAGGCACTACATCCTCTTGTAGCAAATACCATATTCATGTACCAGACTGAACAAATTTGAATAAGAGAATGTTTATTGAAAATGATTGTGTTTCTTGTATTTCTCATATGCTTACAGTACATATTTATAGATTTACAAAGTAATTAGCCGTTGCTTACTTTCCTATAAGAATTTGCTGGTGAAGGTAATCCAGCCTTTCTTTCTATATTTACCGTAGCTGTATTTAGAAATATTCAAATGGTCAGATTTTCTATGAATCTGCTAAGGATTTCTTGCTGCTTTATCTTCAATACAGTACCAATTGAGGTATGGCGGGAATATCAGTTTAGTTTGGCACCAATATTGTACTGGTACCAGTATAGTATCAGTACCATTTTGCTTTTAATCCAGCATAATATTCAGTAGCAGATTTAACCCCCTGTTTAGATTGTGTTATTTCGTTCTTAATTTTAAATACATGGGCATAGTTCTTTTCATGCCCATACATTTTTTTGGCACTTTCCCATAGTTGAAAGGCAGAATCACTAAAGATAAATAACTCAACAAGTTTAGACTCCATTGAGTTCAAAAGCCATGTCCTAATCATGTTATCATTAATCTGCCATTCTTCATATTTGGGATCTGTTTCTAAACCAGGGGATTTAATCTTACCACTGATGTAGCCCAGCTTCCCTTTCCCGGCAAGAGCCATGGTCACCGCGCGCGCCCACGTCACATAGTTCTTCCCATTCAGCTATACGTTCGTGAGCCGTTGCGAGGTGTTTGTATCCAATATTGTGTGGGTCTGTACGTTCGTGGCTGCGGTCTGATTTTCTGCCGAGGCCATGAATTTTTGTTCTTTTTGTCTTACCGGCTTGGTCTGGTAAGATGTGTGGTTCAAGACCTCATATGCTTTGATACCATGAACAAATTTGAATAAGAGAATGTTTATTGAAAATTGTGTTTCTTGTATTTCTCAGATGCTTACAGTACATACTTATAGATTTACAAAGTAATTAGCCGTTGCTTACTTTCCTATAAGAATTTGCTGGTGAAGGTAATCCAGCCTTTCTTTCTATATTTACCGTAGCTGTATTTAGAAATATTCAAATGGTCAGATTTTCTATGAATCTGCTAAGGATTTCTTGCTGCTTTATCTTCAATACTCCCCCTCAAGTTGGGATCGTATAGATCAATAGAACCCAACTTGTGAACAATGGTTTGGAAGTGTGACGTGTCCAAAGCTTTTGTGAATATATCAGCTAGTTGGTCTTTGCTACATACATAGGGTGTTTCGATCTCTTTTGATTGCACTTTTTCTCTTATGAAGTGACAATCAACTTCAATGTGTTTTGTTCTTTCGTGGAAGACCGGATTGGATGCAATATGTCTCGCCGAGTTATTATCGCAAAACATTTTCATGGGTTGATTATTTTGGATTCCCATGTCATGTAACAATTGTTTGAGCCATACGAGCTCACTTGCAGTTGCCGCCATTGCTCGATATTCTGCCTCAGCACTTGATCTTGCAATAACAGTCTGCTTCTTGCTCTTCCATGTCGTAAGGTTTCCTCCTATGAATGTGCAGTAACCAGTGGTAGATCGTCTATCACAACTTCCTGCCCAATCTGCATCAGAAAAACCTACGATAGTCAAGTCATTATTTTTCTTAAACAAAATACCTCGACCGGGTGAACCCTTAAGATATCTAAGTATTTGGACAACAACATCCATATGACTTGTACGAGGGGCATGCATAAATTGGCTTACTGTACTAACCGCAAATGTGATGTCAGGTCTAGTAACAGTTAGGTAGATTAGCTTACCTACAAGTCTTTGGAATTGACCTACATTATCAAGGGGTTCACCATCTTCAAGATTCAATTTTTTGTTAATTTCCATTGGACTGTTAATCGGTTTGGCACCTAATTTTCCTGTTTCTTTTAATAAATCTAGTGTGTATTTTCTTTGTGATAGAAATAAACCTTTACTTGAGTATGCTAATTCAATACCTAGAAAATACTTAAGTTTGCCTAAGTCTTTAATATCAAATTTATTCTTTAGGTGTTGTTTTATTAAATAAATTTCGTTTTCATTATTACCTGTAATAATTATATCATCTACATATACTAGTACAATGGTAGTTGTGGTTTTGGTTAATTTGACAAACATGGATGAATCGGCTATGCTCTTGACAAGACCAAACTCAAAAAATGCATGACTAAGTTTAGCATACCAAGCACGAGGAGATTATTTAAGACCATATATTGATTTATGCAATTTACATACCAAACTCCTATCATTTTCATTTTTATGTCCTGGTGGTAAATTCATATAAACCTCCTCATCTAGGTTTCCTTGTAAGAAGACATTTTTAACATCCATTTGGTACAAATTCCAACCTTGATTTACTGCAATTGATAATAATACTATCCTTTTGCAACTAATCTCGCTTTATATCGCTCAACTGAACCATTACTCTTAAACTTGATCTTATACACTCATTTACATCCTAGGGGTTTTTTTCCTTTTGGTAATGATACAATTGTCCATGTATTATTTTTTTCAAGTGCTTCAAGTTCCTCATTCATTGCATTTTTCCAAATGGGATATAATTTGGTCTCTTCAAAGTTCTTAGGCTCAGTTTGTTCAGTTATGGAGTTTAGGTAAGCTTTATAATTATGGGAGATATTATCATATGACACATGTTTTTGTATAGGGTGTACTACTGAATTGTAAGTAATAAAATCTTGTAATCTAACTGGAGGGTGATAGGAACGAACAGACCTGCGCAAGGAGGGCATGCTATTATTAACCTGATTTTCACTTGCTTCATTTGACTCCTGAATGGTGCTTCCACACGTGAATTACCTTCATTTTCTAGGAGAGTCCTAAAACCTTCAAACATGGTTAGTTCTGGACATGGAACAACTGATTCAATTTTTTTATCCAAGTCATCATCTCTCAAGTTGATAATAAGGTTCATTTTCAAGGAATTCAACATTCCTAGAGATATAGAGTTTTTTTATTAATTGGATCATAACACTTGTATCCTTTCTTTTGAGATGAATAACCTAGAAAGATTGTTTTTATTGCTCGCTTATCTAACTTGTCCCTTAAACTTTCTCTAATATGAACAAAACATGTACATCCAAATATTTTTAAGTAGTCTAAATTTATTTTTTTGTTATTTAAAGTCTCTAGGGGTGATTTACCGTTTAGAATTGGAGTTGGAAGTCTATTGATCAAGTAGGTAGCAGTGAGAATAGCTTCTGACCAAAACACTTTAGGGACATTTGTTTGAAATAACAAGGACCTAGTAACTTCTAACAGGTGTCTGTTTTTTCTTTCAGCTATTCCATTTTGTTCTGGAGTAGCCACACAAGTAGTTTGGTGCAAAATTCCCTTAACTTTTAAATATTCAGAAAAGTTATTATTGATATACTCGGTTCCATTATCTGATCTAAGAATTTTTATTCTTATGTTATATTGATTTTCAGCCATATTAACAAATTCTTTAAAAATCGTCAAAACTTCTGATTTTGATTTTAAAAGATAAAGCCATGTAGTTCGTGAAAAATCATCTATAAAAGTAACAAATTACCTAAAAATATTGTAAGAATCTACAGGGGCAGGTCCCCATACATCAGAGTGAATTAAATCAAAAGGTTTTTTAGCTTTATATAAAGATAAAGAAAAAGGCATTTTTGTTTGTTTTGAATAACGACAAACATCACAGTTACTAGAATTTAAATCAGACAAATTAATCATTTTATTTAAAACCCTATCTGAGGGATACCCAATTCTCCAATGCCACAATTTATTTAAGTCTGCGTAACTTTTATTAGCAACAAAAAAACTAGTAGGTGACTCAAGTATATAAAGACCATTCTTTAATATTCCTTCACCAATCTTCTTCCCCGTTGTTTTGTCCTGAAATATCACACTATTTGATGAGAACATCACATTACAGTTTAATTCATGTGTAATTTTATTTACTGACAACAGGTTGACAGTGAAAGTAGGCATGTATAGAACATTGGACAATTTCTTTGAAAATAATTTAATGTCTCCTATACCTTTAATTGGTACTTCAAGTCCATTAGCTACTTTAACAGGTGGAAGGGTATTATTGTGGGTCAGATTTAGAAAATGTTTAGTGTTGCCAGTCATATGGTCAGTGGCTCCAGAGTCGATTACCCAACAGTCTTTACTTATAGCAGAAAATGCAAAAAATTTACCTGGGTCATGTGCTATATAAGAATTAGGCTGAAAATTGGCCTGACCGTGCTGGCTTGTGTGAAGAGAACCCTGACTATGCTGACTAGATTGCCCAAGAACAGAAGTAAGTTGTTGGAGAGTCTGGCTGATCTGACCGAGTTGCCCGAGTGCCTTCTCCATCGCATTCTGTTGAGGCTGAGTTTCTAAGGTTGCGGCGTGTGCTTGAGATGGTCTTCCTCCTCCTTTCTCTTTATTTGGTCGAAGGTGTGGGTGCAAGAACCAGCATCTGTCTCGTGTGTGGCCATTTCTTTTGCAATGGTCGCATACTGCAGTTTGTTCATTGTGATTCTGCTTGTTCTTACTACGTCCGCGAGTGGGAATTGCCTCACGATTTTCATCTCTTCCTCTACCTGCAGCTAGAACATGCCTTTCTTGTTCTGGCGAGTTAGTTACTGTTTGAGGAGCCATGACATTGCGTCTGGACTCCTCTTGCTGAATCAATGCCAAAACAGTTTCAATACTGGGCAATTCAGGTGCCAACAAAATCTGGCTACGCACCTGCTCATATGTTGAATTAAGACCAGACAGAAACTCAAAGATCTGATCCTGTTCAGTTCTTTTCTGTATTACGCTTAGGTCAGTAGATGTAGGTATATGCAAGGCTAATTCATCCCATTTTGCTTTTAATCCATCATAATATTCAGTAGCAGATTTAACCCCCTGTTTAGATTGTGTTATTTCGTTCTTAATTTTAAATACATGGGCATAGTTCTTTTCATGCCCATACATTTTTTTGGCACTTTCCCATAGTTGAAAGGCAGAATCACTAAAGATAAATAACTCAACAAGTTTAGACTCCATTGAGTTCAAAAGCCATGTCCTAATCATGTTATCATTAATCTGCCATTCTTCATATTTGGGATATGTTTCTAAACCAGGGGATTTAATCTTACCACTGATGTAGCCCAGCTTCCCTTTCCCGGCAAGAGCCATGGTCACCGCGCGCGCCCACGTCACATAGTTCTTCCCATTCAGCTATACGTTCGTGAGCCGTTGCGAGGTGTTTGTATCCAATATTGTGTGGGTCTGTACGTTCGTGGCCGCGGTCTGATTTTCTGCCGAGGCCATGAATTTTTGTTTTTTTGTCTTACCGGCTTGGTCTGGTAAGATGTGTGGTTCAAGACCTCATATGCTTTGATACCATGAACAAATTTGAATAAGAGAATGTTTATTGAAAATGATTGTGTTTCTTGTATTTCTCAGATGCTTACAGTACATACTTATAGATTTACAAAGTAATTAGCCGTTGCTTACTTTCCTATAAGAATTTGCTGGTGAAGGTAATCCAGCCTTTCTTTCTATATTTACCGTAGCTGTATTTAGAAATATTCAAATGGTCAGATTTTCTATGAATCTGCTAAGGATTTCTTGCTGCTTTATCTTCAATACAGTACCAATTGAGGTATGGCGGGAATATCAGTTTAGTTTGGCACCAATATTGTACTGGTACCAGTATAGTATCAGTACCATCCTCTTATAGCCCTACATGGAGATGCGATACGTGAGGGCGTAGGGGCAGAGATGCGGATGTCGGATTGGTTGCAGCTGCAGTGGGAGAAGGGGTCGAGGAGGGAGAACATGAAGAGAGTGTGGGTGTCAGAGGCATCGGATAAGGTAAAGTCGGAGAATGATGAGAGATAATTTTTTAGCTTCTCCAGCAGAAAATCCCAAATTAGGATCGAGAAGGGTGACCACGAAGAGGATGCGGCTGGTGGGATCAAGGAGAGAGGGCAAGAAGAAGGCGCAGCTGGTGGGATTGAGGAGAACAACAGTGCATATACTTTTGAGTTCTTCTTTTGCTTTTGGCGTGAGAGAAAATTAGAAAAAAACGGAGAGCTAGCGGATTAATGTATTGATATGGATATAGATCCAATTCGATTAGCGCAAGGCCGTTAATCAAGAGCAGAGCATCTGAGCAGATGCACAGGAACATGGACTTTGAAGAATTAGAGAAGAAGAAGGGTAAAATGGGAATTTATATAAAATTAATGTAAAATATAATAGATTGGGCAAATAATTGAGTTATTGTAATTTTAAAGGATAAATATGTAATTACTAGTTTTGGAGGGAGAAATACGTAATATTAAAAGTTTTGAGGGGGATACATGAAATTCTCCCTAAAGAAAAAAGTAAAAGCCAAATGTAACACTATAATCTGTAGTTTTACTGGTTCTGTCCTGGTACCAGTCTGATACGTCCCTTCCCCTGAGGGCCGGGCCGTACTTGGACTCGGTCCAGTAAGGTGCGCGCACGTCCTGTTCCTGGGAAGCAGGCCGTGCGGAGGCTGGCTGCCGAAAGTGTAACTCGTCCCGGTTCAAGCGAATCGGGCCGAGAGGGTGGACACGCGGGGTGTCGGAGGGGTATTAACGCTCTAACCCTTTTTAATACCTCCTCTGGTGGTGATCAAATATGCAGTCCCTCTCTCTGGGGATTTCTCTGCCTTAAATAGGGGTCGCCTTTACTGTAGCGAGGTCTTGTCATCATTAATGACGGGGGCCCTCATGACTGTTTGGAGGCGTCCGCATAATAGGCGATAATATCCGCATAATCTGTCACGAGCCGAATCAACGAGGCTGTATGTCGGCCTTTCCTGGCTGTTCGGCATGTTTAGGCTTTGAGCCTCGTTTCATTTGATTTCGAGCTGACCCCTGGGGTGGGGTTCGAGTCTCGGGCTGTTTTTGGCCTCAGGCTGGCCCCGGGAGGGGGTCCGAATCCCGGGCTGTTTTTGACCTCGGGCTGGCCCCGGGAGAGGGTCCGAATCCCGGGTTGTTCTTGACCTCGGGCTGGCCCCGGGAGAGGGTCCGAATCCCGGGTTGTTCATATACTCGGGCTGGCCCCGGGAGGGGGCCTCTTCTGTTTCGTTCTATTTTGGGCCGGCCTTTTATGTATTTAAATCTGGGAGTGCTTTATTGGGCCAGGCCTGGGCTTTTTAAGGGCCATTGGTATATGGACCTATCACAGTCTTTTTAGTAATCTTTGGTTTAAATCAAAATAATATAGAAGCACAATTAAAGTAGACCATAAAAGGAAAGTATACCAAAACAATCTCCATGTGAGCCAAAGGTATGTTCTTGAAATGCTTAACAAAGATAACTCTCTCTATCAGGTTTACTCTCTAAGGCAGCTTATCTGCATAAAACATAATCACAATGACATAACAACAATGTCCTAATATTGTTCTCATTCAAGAACTTAAAACATGAAAACAAATAATTTTTCTGACCAACACAAACCTATATACCACAATCATGCAATCAAATTAGGGGTGAAAACGGATTGGACACACCAATCAAATTTTGAGGCTTTAATTAAGATCGAGACATTATTCCAGTCAAAGCCCCCACCAATAATCTTTAAGTAAATAAAATAGATGTGTAGGTTAGGTTAATGCAAGATTTGAAATTGATATTTTGGTTAGTTTCTTCTTTTTGTTGGGTTTAATCCATCCTAATTGATATCCATATCTTTCCATGGCTCTATGCAATTTAACTTGAAAATTTCAAAATTGAACTGAGCCACTATCTCTCAAAATCATTAACCATTCAAATATCATAAAAGTCTGTTAAGAAAAGAAATAATCAATCTAGGGTGATTAATGTGTAATACGCTTCAGGATTTTTATGTTAAACTACTATCTATTAACCATTTAAATAAGTTTTAACAAATGAATTTAGCAAAAATTTACCTTGAATAGTAGCTCTGGCCTGGGCGTGTCTTTCTATCTTCTCATCCACAAGCTGCAAGAACAATGGCTAAAGCCTTAATAAAGAAAGGCAATTGATACACAACTATGGATTTGTATTTCTAGCGGATAGTTCTACCTCTTTGCTGGCCAAGTGCTCAAGTGCAGCATATGCTTTGTACAATTTTCCAACAACATCCCCAACTTCGAATCCGCAAAAGACAGTCAACCGAACTCCAATTTTAGTCTCAACTCATCCTAAACCCTACTCAATAAATCAAGGAACCAAAATTAGGCTACAAAAGTATCATGATTTCAAAATTGTTAAGCTATCTATCAATCTACAGAAGTATCAATAATTTGTACGATCAAATTTATAGTAAAACCTAAGCACTAAATCAAGAAAATGCTAAACCCTATACAATTTTTCAATCATCAGAAAATACTAAACCCTAAATCGGATTAAAAAAGAAAAATTGTTGCTTTGTTGCTGAAGGACCTTGCAGCAGTAAGTAATTCTTCAAGGAAGGAAAAATGAGACGATTACCTCAAAATAAGCAAGGAAGAAAAACAAAATTCCTGCTTCCTAAACAGTACAAACCAGGAAATTACAGTATTAAACGAGGTGTTAATTTTGCTTTTACTACCTAAAACAAAACAAAAAAGAAAAGAGAAATAAATAGAGATTGGGACCCAACTTCAGAGGAGGTTGTCGGCAATACGGTAGTACTGTGAAGAGGTGCGATGATCAACCTCCACTGGCGCGTGCACTCGTTTGCATTTCGGAGGTTATAAACAGTGACGCTGGGAGGGAAGTGAGAGGAGGATGCGAAAGGGAGGGATACGGTCCGATGGACGGGGATACGGAGAGGAGAGGGAGAGATGAGTTACAGCGATCTCCGTGAACTATCGAATGAATATCGCGCAATGGAGAGGAGAGAGGAAGAGAAGTGAAAAAATTGGAGCGAGACTCTGTCGCTGAAAATTGGGTCCCAGCTGTCGGTCAAACTGCAGAAAGAACTAAACTCTCAAGGCCCCAACGGTCCTACCAGCTGTTTCACGAGATATTTAAATTTATTAAATTTTAAATATATTTGCACAACTCTCAATGCAAATCAGATGTTCAAGCTTGACTTTGGATTGGATTTTGTCCAAAGCCCTTTGAGCAAAACCCAATCCCTGAGAAGCCTAATGATCGGAGAGAAGAACAGACTTAATCATGTGGGTCCCATACGTCAGTTACTGAGTGCCACCATATGGCACTCAGCCCCCGCAACAGAGTATTAGTCCTACCAAACTGACACGTTGGCCCCGCAACCAGCTAAAGGTTTCCCTTTTTTGTTAGTGCTAGTGTGCGGCTTGCATTTCTCCACCTGTATTTGTTTCCCAAGATTGAGAGATTGAAACAGCCAGAGAAAGCGAGAGAGAGAGAGAGGCCAACTTTCTCAAAAAGAGAGAGAGAGAGAGAGAGAGAGAGAGAGAGAGATGACTGAAGCATCGACCACAGCTTGCATACTCTGCTCACGTTCTCTGCCTTTGATCGGAGGCAGTAGTAAGTAAATATGCTTCCAGGCCCCTAAAATTTTCACACGTCAATAGTTCGAATCAGCAATGTCTAAATGTATGCCACTACACTTGTACCTCCCGTGTAGGAAGAAGCGAGAATAACAAAAGATTAGTAATTGGGACATGGAGGAAAGGCTGGAACGAATTTGGAATAGCAATTCCACCTGTTCGAATTTATCCCTGGCACCGGATAAGAGGAACCGTGGTAGCAACTGCTCGTGCTTCTTCTTCTTCTTCTTCTTCTTCAGCGGCTCAAGTTGTAACTTATACCTCTAGCATTTCAACTGATATTCCACTTTATGAGCCACCTGGTGTAAGTTATTACTGATAATTATTCCAAATCGACCTTTATTCCTGGGCATTTCATGCTAAGAGGGCACACAATTTAGGTTACTTTTGATGAATATCTCCATGACCGAACGCGAATTTTCAAGGCAATGTTTCCAGATGAGCGTAGGAGCGAGAGACTAAATGAGGTGAGATTACAAGTTGTGGAGGTTTTTAGTAAATAACTTTTGTTAGCGATATCTTTGTTGCAAATTTAGTTGTACCAATTATATGCTGGAATATTATTCTTTCCTATGCTGAGACAATTTCAGAAATACAAAATCAAAGGGAAATTTTTTATAATTTGCTCATTATGGTATAAATCCAGAGAAGTTTTGAAAATTAACACTGGTCTTGTATCAAAATTAAATTGGAAATTGCAGTTTGATATGAACTTGAATTGTGACCACAGGATGAATGGAGGATTCATATGTTACCTCTCCAGTTCCTTCTCCTAACGGTCAATCCAGTTGTTGTCATGCGAATATGTTGCAAATCACTTGGAAACGGCTACCCACCATTGGTCCCACGAGATTCCACAAGCCTACTCGAGCTCCAAGCTGTAATATGATCAATATATAATATTAATTACTTAACCAAAAAATTTATAATTGCATAAGAAAATTCAAAAACACCATGTTGAGTACTCGCTTGTTTAGACTGAATGGGAGCTTCAAGGCTTAGATGTGGCGTACAAGCCAACCGATTTTTCATTAGGTGTGAAAGGGTTGCTTTACCCCGAGAGAAAAGGAGGCTCTGGCCGTTTAAAGGGACATCTTGAGATTAGCATAAGCTGCATTCTTCCCCCGGCACTTGCTTTGGTTCCGGATAATGTCCTCAGAGGAGTTGCTGAATTGGTACGAAGTATACTACTTAGTTCTTTGCTTTCAGAAAGTATTTTTTTTATCAGACATTGATAAGGATTTTTCATTAAAAAAAATCAACCCCTAGTTCATAGCATATATGACTATATGAGCATTATCAGCTGATGTGCCTATACAACATATGTTGTATCATGAAGGGTTTTATGTTTGTGTTATTTGCTTAAGAGTTGCAATTACAGGTTTTAAGGAGATTGGCTGAGAAAATGAAAAGAGATGTGGATGTGGGGTTATTAACCGATTTCAGGAAATTCCGTCGAGAGAAATTAATGAAGAATAGCTGCACATGAATTGGTTTTCAGGCATCAGTACCTGGATGATTAGGGATGTGTAATTAATTACTTTGCTGGTGACAGAATAGTTATTTTGCAATGTGCTCTTTTGTTGGTTTGTATATAGAGCTGGGCAAGTTTCATATTGCTCAAGGAGAGAAAATTTGTTTGGTTCATTTTATTATTGTAAGTCTGTATTCCAGTATATAATTTGCATGGAATTAGAGACGAATTGTTGGATATTTACATATTACTCCCAGAAGTTTGGATCTTTCATCTTTTGAATTTGAAAAATGCAAGGCAGGGGGGCTTTCATTTTTAGTTTTCAGATGAATTCTTTGGTTTCCAAAACTACATATGAAGGTCATATTTCGTTGTGGAATAAATGGTAGAATAAATCACTTACTTCACACTTAAACCACTAATAGAAAGTAGTGTTGAACAGTCAGATTAAAATATGCAAAGAAAAAAAGTAGCCAATTGATGTGCTAATTTTTTTTTTGGTAAATTGGCCAGTAGGCATTCATTCAACAAGAAGTCAGATACAACACATCAAGTTTGAGGTCCTTTACTTCACAAATCACAAAAGCCCGTACCAGTATCCGGATCCAGGACCTTTACAACAGTGTTCTCTATGTAGTAGGAGGTGTTGCGCTTTATACCAGCAGGTGTACCGCAAAGACCCCGTTCCAGTATCTCAAAAAACCAGCAGTTGAAACTGTCCTGTACCAGAAATAGTACCAGCCATGTACCAGAAGCTGTACCGGCCATCCGTAACACTATATGTTGAATACCGACCAAGTGACAACATTCATGATCTGCAAACTAAAATTTCTCACACACTATATGTTAAATACCAGTAGTTTGGATGTAACAGAGAGAGAAACATAAAGGAAGACAAACAATAATCCAGGTAGGACCTGTTCTTCAAACCAAGCTCGGTATTAGAAAATAGATGAAATAGTGCTTAATCTTTTGTTTCAAGCAATTCATCAAACACTTAATGGCATTCAACTATTGTTTGCTATGATAGTTCATACAAGGAATCAACATACATTCCAATCATCTTATTTTACGAACTTTGGAGATTAGAGATTAAAAAAATATTTATGAGTTGAATTCAACAATCAGATGGAAAGATTACCTCTCTTTTTGTTGATCTCTTGCTTCAAGTCTAGTTCTTTAAGTGGGTTGTGTCAAAAATTTCGGAGTAGAAAAAATGAATGTTGTTTTGCTCCAGGAACGTAATCCGACTACTGAATTTCTCCCAATAATAGGATTTGAAATATTTGATTTCGTTCCAAATTTATCTCCCAGTAATTGAGTCATTTCTACTTTTACGTGTAGAACGAAGAGTGATTCAGAATCGAACATGAGATCTGATAGAGATAAGAGAGGTGCGCATATGAGGCATGAATTATCGTTAAACAGATTTTCCTCGGTCGCTTCTTTTATTAGCTCTGTTTCTCCGGACCCGTATCCTCTGCGGAGCAAAAACGAACGGACCAGATTAACTCTCAGCCGCTTTGAGACTCGGGCTAACGGAGGGGGCAGTATTATTGAGCTTTGAGATTCGTGCCAAGTCAAAACTAACGGACCAGATTAAAAGCACCGCAGAGGATAGCGTTCCTCTCTCCTGTTTCTCCGTGTTTTAATTAAGTCAAAAAAAGTGAGCAGGGGTAAAACAGGAATTTAACAAGCTCAGTGCTCAAAAGTTTAATTTGTGCCCTCAGCATAGCACTCCTCATTTTTCAAAAGTGCTCTGTGAAAATGAAAATGAAATTGCACAACTGATTTGTACGGAGGTAATTGTAGACTTGAAGAGGGATAAGAGGTTACAACATAGGCCTAATAAATGTTAAAAAGTAAGCCTCATACAGAGATATGATGCTAATCTAAAGTCGGCCCAATATATAAAAAGGCCCCAAGTGTAGTATTCCAAAGGAAACATAATAACATATTCTTTGGATACCGCACGATAGAATGAGCTCCCGCCTCCCAGCCAAGCTAAAATTATAGGAGTCCACTTTAAGATTCCTACTGAGTTAAAAATAGACGGTGCAGATCTCATTCTACACAGTAGGATATCCCGCTGGATCTGATTTCTAGGATTTTGGATTTTTGGATCTGATATACCGCTGGATACAGGTTCGTACTAAAAGTTAAAAAAGAGGACGACTTTCTCGGATTTTAGATTTGTGTATAAAATTTGCTGGATTTTTGTCCTAATTCCGTGAATGATATTTTTGAGTATTTTTTTTAATGTATTTTTGCGTTTTTGGATTCAATTTTGGAATAGAAGTGACCATGACAGTGATAGCTAATAAATGTTACATTCTTGTCACCTGAGGTGAAAGCTTTAAAAGGTTCTAAGCAATGTTTTGATTTGCTAATTAAACCGATGCTTATATTATTGCTAATGACTTTCAATGCCTCCATTTCAAAACTTTGCACCGAACGCATACTTTTCTACGTTGGGGTTGCAAAGAGTATGGAAATATTTTATATCCCTATTTGTTAAAAATTAATTTTAATTGTCTTATTTTGTAGTTAAGCATTATTCTTACCCTTATCAATAAGCCAATATTTTTTCTTACCAGTAACTTGAGACAATAAGCTAATAAAAAAACTTATCCATAATTTTCTTGGTCGAATATAATTTTTTTTTATTAAATCGTCGAATACAATATAGAACAGATAATTTTATGAACAAATTTCAACATTCCCAATCCTGTTGAAAATAATAAAATAAATGAAAAAAGAAGAAGAGGAAAACGCAAGGATTTACTCAAAATTTTATTAATAAAAATTGACATCCAAACCCGTGTTATAGCTGATTTTGAGATTCTCACATATTCATTTAGGTAACTGAGCTACTTCACTAGTAATTAATTGACCTAATACAATTAGAATAATCATTTAAAATTCTAACTAGAAACACTTGGTACAATATGTATAACAAGTTGTGCTTCTAGTTTGGAATTTTTTGGATCGGATGTCCTAGCCTAGCTCGTAGGCATCTTTCGTAACGTATAATCTTTGCTAGACTGATTTGGTTTTTCTTGGATTGGATACCTCAAACTCACCAAAAATAGTATAGGAAATTTATTTGAAAGATTTGTTTGGAGTAATTGTAGCTTTATGCAACACACTGTATGTGCAACATTAAATCAAAATTTCTCTGTTAAAATATGTACATTTTTTTTTTTAAGGACAATATTACTAGAGGAGAGGAGGGTTCAAATGCCTCCATTTTTTGTGCCTCCATCATGCTTTTATTTTTAAAAACTTTAATAACTCAAAATTTAAAACTTAAAAGTCAAAATAAAACCGTTGGATATGATCTACATCATTTTATCTATGCACATGTAAAAAATTGTGACATTTCAACTTTGTTTTGGTTGTCATCAAGAGCTTGTAAAAACATACTAATGTGGATAATTTCTAAACATTGATTTTTCAAATATTTGATTTACATAATTACAAAATCGAAATGTGATATATTTTATGAGCACATAGAAAAAATAACATAGATCACATTTAACAGTTTTATTTTGACGTTTATGATTTAAATTTTAATTTATTAATGTTTTTAAGAATTGAGACATGGTGGAGGCAAAAAAAATAAAGGCATTTGAACTCTCCTCGTATTACTATATTAGGCCTCATAATTGTTTTATTAAACAATTGTTCTCAAATTAAGAAAGTTAAAATTCAATTGAGATTGTACTTTGGGGAAATCATTGGTTTGTGAAGGGTAGATTATTCGTCAATAAAACGCGCCACGTAATCCCTGAAGCACCCACAAGTTCAAATTCCAAACAAATTCAACTTTTGTAGTGTTGATATTTTACAAAAGAAATAAACTAATTAATTAATGCGCCACCTCACCCATTAACATTACGTTTAATTATTTTTACCAGGTATGAATATAAAATTATAGGAAACATCATATCCAATATTTCTCCACAAATATACATCAATACAAGCAAAGAAAATTACTTGAATTATTACTTTGCAAAGAAAATTATAATTGTGTCTAGAACGAATGTCTGTGAGTCGTTCTTCTCTCAAAAAATCTTATTCAGCTTCTTAAATTATTTAAAAGGTGAATTATCACTGTTGACAAAAGTCTTCTAAGTATCTCATGTCACTAACACATAATTGTTGCGGAATAAAGGGTCAAATGGATTCCTTAAAGGAGACGATTACCAACCCACAAAAGATGGTCAAACTAACAACTAAAAATTTGGAAAATAGATAATATACAAAATAATGACCAATTTAGTACTCGACCAAACTCAAAACCCCAACAAAGACATGCTCCAGCCGACAATGAATATAGAAAACAATTTAATATTAATTATATTGTTGCAATGGTAGCTTAACTTTTTAAGTAAGAGGAATCGTTCAAGTATAAATATAAATTAATACAATTAATTAATATAAATATCTTCTGTGTGAAAAATTATAAACTTAAAGTTTGATTCTAATTAGGGGTGAAAACGGTATGGATAATATCCGATCCGTATTTGATGCGTATTCGAAAAATTAGATGTGGATATCTAATATCCGAATATCCGTGTGGATATGGATACAAATATAGTTTTACGTTTCAATTATTTGTATCCGAATGGTAGACATATACCATATATTTTAATATATATTATGAAAAAATTATGCAATTCACTGTTATAATTAGATAAATATTATGAACTTTAGTATTTTCTTAATTATATTTTTATATGTTTTTAATAAATTTCCGATCTGATCTGTATCTGTATTTGTATCCGTATTTGTCTAATATCCGATTCGTATCCGTATTCGGAAAATTAAAAAAAAGATACGGATATGATTTTACCACTATCCGCTCCATATCCGCTCCGTTTTCAACCCTATATTTCTAATATTAGAGTTTACGAAAATGATAGACATGAACTTTTTCTTTACTAGAAAAAGAAAAGAAAATTGTACTACCATCCTTCTCGCATGATAAAATAAAAGCATTAATTCTTGCTTCGCCTAACACTGAGAAGCAACTGTTATAATATTTAGATCAGACCCAAATCCAAATATTTAATTGTTTTATTTATCCACATTTGTTCTTACTTGATACTCCGAGCTGCAATTATTGACTGCTAAAAAGTTATTTCTGCTTTTAAGCACATAGTGGCAGGCTGGCAGCCCAACAAATGCATGTGAAAATTTTCCATTATTCTCTTTTCCTAGTTACCACAACAGCTGCATGTGGAAAATGATTTGCATGCAGTATAAATAACGAATTTAAGATACTGGATGTGACCATAAAGTATAAACTACAAAATGACAGCAGTAGTGGTTTGCTCCCGGGTACCTCGGGCAGGGCAGGGCAGGGCAGAACCTGTCCCGGGCAGCGGGCAGGACGGGTACGGGTACAGCGGGTACCCGGGTACAGCGGGCACGGGTAGGCGGGTTTTTTTCTTGAGAAACTCCGCCCTGTCCGTCTCAAACCCGTGCCCGTTGCGGGTAGACGGGTACAACGGGCACGGGTACAGCGGGCACGGGCAGGACGGGCACGGGTAGACTTTTTTTTTTTTGCTGTTTTCTGTTTTGTGTTCTGATTTGTTTTCTTATTTTTTTTACCGTGTCGTACGAATATTATTACGTGTCGTACGAAATATTATTTATTTACACGATTAATTTTATTTTATTTTCAAACTCTCATTCTAATTATATAGTTTCATAATTTATTTATATCTCGAAATTTGTAGTTTACATTTTAAATTGATAATATATTTTGTAAACGTTCAATTTAAATTGATAATATAAATCTAAATCTAAATTAAATAAAAATTAAATATAAATAAAATTTCAAATCTAAATTTAGATGCAAATTAAATTAAATCTAAATTGAATATAAATGTAAATCTAAATTAAATTTAAATTGAATCCAAATCTAATTTAAATCTAAATTAAATTAAATAAAAGGAAAAAAAAGGTATTTCAGCCCTCTGGAGTCTGAATTCTGCCGAATTTCAAAAAAAAGAAAAAAAAAAGCCTCTGCCGAATTTCAAAAGAAAAAAAACAATCTAAATATAAATTCAAATATAAATTAATAGGTTAAATAAAATATAAATCAAAAATATCTTAAATCAATTAATTTAAAACAATAAACATTTTAAATTGATAATATATTTTGTAAACGTTCAATTTAAATTGATAATATAAATCTAAATCTAAATTAAATAAAAATTCAAATCTAAATTTAGATGCAAATTAAATTAAATCTAAATTGAATATAAATGTAAATCTAAATTAAAATTTAAATTGAAGCCAAATCTAATTTAAATCTAAATTAAATTAAATAAAAGGAAAAAAAACAAGGCATTTCAGCCCTCTAGATTCTGCCGAATTAAAAAAAAAAAGACTCTGCCGAATTTCAAAAGAAAAAAAAAACAAATCTAAATCTAAATTCAAATCTAAATTAAATCTAAATCTAAATTAAATCTAAATTCAAATCTAAATTAAATCTAAATTCAAAAATAAAAGTTACCCTCCTCCTTTATTCCGGGCTTGGGACCGGCTATGTAAAATAACATAGGCGGAGTTCTAACTTTTTTTTTGTTAGTAATTCTTCTTTAAAATGAATAATTTAAGAACTAATTGAAACGTTTAGAAATTATAATTTAAAAAATAACCATAGAGATTAAAAGAGGTTAGAAATGTATACCGACACTACCTATCTAGTAGTTTGGATTCATATACCATTGTTCGCTCTCTTCCGCACCGTCTGAATTCGAATTAGCCGCGGGCCGCGGGCCGCGTATCGATACCGCTTTCTTCAGTGTTGACTCCGGATGATGATTCTTGATGATCTCGATGTTGGTTGCGCTCATCAGCATCAATCCAATCTTTCAAGCACACAAGTCTCTCAAAAACATATGCACCCAACTTACTGCGTTTGTCGTAGAGGATCCTGTTCGCCGAACTAAAACAACTTTCGGAAGGGACGGTTGACACGGGTACGACAAATACGTCGCGGGCCATCATCGCCAGTGTTGGATAGTTTCTTTGATTCCTCTTCCACCACGTCATGATGTCAAGTCCATCTTCTTTTTCGTTTACCCCCGCAAAATAGCTCAGTAACTCATTTGTGGATGTGTGCGGTTGGATCTCCAATTGGAAATCTGCTAACAATCCACCGCTGCTAGTGCTCCTGGAAGTGGAACTATTAAAAAATTTAAAAAATTAGTAGACAAATAGTGTAGATATTATAAATAATAAAGATTAAAATAATGTAGATATTTAAATTGTTACCTAGGACCGGCACGGGACGAAGACGGGTTTTGGTTGTCACCCATTCTTGAGTGGTATATGTTAAACATCTCATCGAACTTCGAAGTCACGAATGCCTCCACCCCGGTGTTGTCTAAATGTAGATTATCTTTGTACGCTGCAACTATTTTGACCGTGAAATACTTCTTGTATGCCGGGTTGAGGCAGCTTGCGATAATGGCCAGGAGGGGTACATCGTCCCAATATTTAAGAAATTTTTCTTTCATGGCAACTACGATCGGTGTGAGAGTGGAGTACTTGCTTTCAGCGATCTCCAATTCACGGTACACCTTGGAGATGCTATAGAGATGTCTGATCAACTCAAATGCCGTCGGTGAGTACGAGCAAGATAATTTGACGGTTGCATTAAAAAAGGTTCCTAAGAAATTGCTCAGGGTTTGTAGTTGGTCCCATTCGTCGGGGCTGGGCTCCAATGCCATTCCCTCGGGGGTGGAGCCTCTCAAAAACTCTCATATGACGGTTTTGTAAGGAAGGCATCGGTTCAGAAACCTATAGGTAGAGTTCCAACAGGTATCTATATCCCGAGGAACTTTCAACTTGCTCAAGCCATAGTTGACGCACATCAAACCAAACCGTTGTTTTCTTTCTTGGTTTGAAACAATATGGGACAGAGAATCCTTTAATTTATTGATCAAATCTCTTACGGCTTCTGTTTTAAGGGATCCGAACCAAAAAATATGGCAGCAAGCCTCTGTCTCTGTGACAGAGGGATCTGAACCAAAAAAAAAATAATATGCCTCAGCCGAATTTCAAAAGAAAAAAAACAATATAAAAAAAATAAATCTAAGTCTAATTCATAATAATCTAATTCAAATTTTAAAATTCTAAGTCTAAATCAAAATAAATACAACTTGTTCTAACTTATTCAAAATATAAATATAAATCTAAATTAAATTAAATCTAAATTGAATATAAATGTAAATATAAATTAAAAAAATAACTCTAAGTCTAATTCATAATAATCTAATTCAAATTTTAAAATTCTAAGTCTAATTCAAAATAAATACAACTTGTTCAAAACCTATTTATTCAAAACCTATTAGAAACCTATTTAGAATTCAAAACCGAAAATATTTAAAAACCTATTAAATCTAAATTAAACCTAAATCTAAATTAAAGTAAATAAAAAAAAACTAAGGCAGCAAGCCTCTGTCTCTGTGACAGAGGGATCCGAACCAAAAAAAATATGCCTCAGCCGAATTTCAAAAGAAAAAAACAATATAAAAAAATAAATCTAAGTCTAATTCATAATAATCTAATTCACATTTTAAAATTCTAAGTCTAATTCAAAATAAATACAACTTGTTCTAACATATTCAAAATATAAATCTAAATTAAATTAAATTAAATCTAAATTGAATATAAATGTAAATCTAAATTAAAAAAATAAATCTAAGTCTAATTCATAATAATCTAATTCAAATTTTAAAATTCTAAGTCTAATTCAAAATAAATACAACTTGTTCTAACTTATTTTAAAAATCTATTTTAAAAAAATAACTATAACAAATTTAACTTATTCAAAAAAATAACTCTACCAAATCCAACATATTCAAAAATAAAATATAAATCTAGCTTATTTATCTAACAAATATAACTTATTTATCTAGTAAAATATAAATCTAACATATTCACATATAAATGTAACATATTCAAAAAATATAAATCTAACATATTTAAAAATTAATCCGAAATTAAAAAATAAAATCTAGCCTATTTTAAAATAAATCTAACATATTCAAATGATCAAATAACATATTCAAAATTTTAAAAATAAAATATAACATATTCAAAAAATAAAATCTAACCTATTTAAAAATAAAATATAACATCTTCAAAAAATAAAATCTAACCTATTAAATTTAGATCCGAATTTAAAAAAATCAAATATAACCTATTTGAAAAATCTAACCTACTAAAAAAATCCAACCTATTTATAAAGAAATCTAACATATTTTTTTAACCTATTAAAAATAAATCCGAATTTAAAAAATAAAATCAAACCTATTCAAAACAAATCTAATTACTTCACATATTCAAAATAACAAATCTAACATATTTTTTTAACCTATTAAAAATAATCCGAATTTCAAAAATTAAATCAAACCTATTCAAAACAAATCTAATTACTTCACATATTCAAAATAACAAATCTAACATATTTTTTTAACCTATTAAAAATAAATCCGAATTTCAAAAATTAAATCAAACCTATTCAAAACAAATCTAATTACTTCACATATTCAAAATAACAAATCTAACATATTTTTTTAACCTATTAAAAATAAATCCGAATTTCAAAAATTAAATCAAACCTATTCAAAACAAATCTAATTACTTCACATATTCAAAATAACAAATCTAACATATTTTTTTAACCTATTAAAAATAAATCCGAATTTCAAAAATTAAATCAAACCTATTCAAAACAAATCTAATTACTTCACATATTCAAAATAACAAATCTAACATATTTTTTTAACCTATTAAAAATAAATTTACCCTACAAAAATAAATTAAACTAAATTTAATCTACAAAATAAATCTAGCATAAACTAAATTTACTCTACAAAAATAAATTAATCTAACATGAAATAAATGTAACCTTTAAATCTCGAGGAAAATTCTTGCGGGAGGTGACGAACTTCGTAATTCCGATACCTTCGTAATTCCGTTTGCGTATTTGTAGAATGAATTAAATTTACAACTATATTTTTTTCAAACAATAAATTTAAAAACTGAAAATAGTAAAATTTTAGATTGAGAGAATGAGATTATGAGAGATTGAGAGATTGAGAGATTGAGAGAATGAAGAGGGTGTGAAAATATTGAGAGG
This sequence comes from Carex myosuroides, assembly GCA_028015225.1. Classification (NCBI taxonomy): domain Eukaryota; kingdom Viridiplantae; phylum Streptophyta; class Magnoliopsida; order Poales; family Cyperaceae; genus Carex; species Carex myosuroides. Next base: position 5,579,589 of record CM051487.1, on the reverse strand, counting down.
AAGAGGGGTGAATATATAGAGTTTTGATTGGAGGGAGAATAATATTTGAAATTTAATAAATCCGAAAAAAAAAACAGAATTGACGGGTGGGACCCACCCGTACGGGACAGAAATGACAGGTCGGACCCACCCGGTTTGACTGATTTGAACCAAAACTGTAGAACGGCTCAGTATATTAACAGAGCAGGTTTAGCTTCATGCAGCGCAATAATCATATCCAGTTCTGTACTCAGTGCGCTGCCTGTAGCCAAAACTGCTCTGTTAACAGCGTGACCCTGTCGCCAGTTGGGAAAAAAAAATTTGAAATAAAGTTTCGGCGGGTAGCAGGCACGGGCACGGGTACGGGTACGGGTAGCGGGCACGGGTTACCGGGTGCGGGTAGACCCGGGGCAAGTGCGGGTACACGGGTAGCGGGCACGGGTACGGCGGGTACGGGTACACCCGGGTATGTTTCCAAAAACAGCCGTCCTGCCCGTTTGAGACCCGTACCCGTGTACCCGTTTACCCGGGTATACCCGGGCACGGGTACGGATACCCCGGGCACCGGGCACGGGTGGACCGGGTTCGGACAGCCCGCGGCGGGCACTGTCAAACCACTAGACAGCAGGACTGGTTTGCCCATTACTTACATAGTTTATACTATTGTGAACCCCATTTGACATATTTTAAACTAATTTTTATATAGCAATTGGTGGCCAATGATGCAACATGGGTGGGGCCTATTGTTGGTCTACATTAGAAGGTCAGTTCTTTGTTGTCAAGATGTGTTTTTCTAATTCAGGCATATCGCTCCAATTTAGTTAATTGTAGAGAATTTTTTATTCATAGAAATATTATAAACGACAGAGAAAAAGAAAAAAAAATACATCAACTTTTTTCGAGGATTTTTTTTAAAAAACATAATTAAAATAATTAATTAAAAAAAAACAACTTCATTACCTCGTTTTTTAGAAAAACCATAAAAACCGAAATGGTAATTCAGTTTGAACTTTTTTTTTCCCCTACACCGAATTGCCAATTCGGTTTAGAGAGTTTTTCACAATTCCCCTCTAAACTGAATTGACAATTCGGTTTAGAGGTTTTTTTTTTTTTTTTTTAGAGTCACTATGAAGAACAAGATAATAAAATCTAACACTGATAATTTAAATTTTTTTGTTTAAATTATTTGATAGATTACTTATTTTAATATATAATTAGCATATTTATACTAAAATACACTAAATTACTTGAATTATGTTGAATTACACTATATTACAATAAATTATGTCGAATTATACTAAATTACGCTAAAATACGGTAAATTATAGTAAATTACATATGAATAGAGACGATATCTTTACTGAAAAAACGAAAAGTGACGGCGAAACTTCAAACTTTCATAAAACGGCGCTCGAGTGTCCGATTTCAGCAAATGACCACTTTTCGGAAAGCTTGTGAAAATACGCATGTGTCCGTGCCCACGATGCCGGATTCCAAAATTCAGAATTGCCAAAAAACAAATGGAAGAGCCTCAAAACTTGAGTTGAAGTTTCCGATTAAGATTTTCATTTCTATTATTCAATCCAAGTAGCTCAGTAAATTAGTTACATAATGAACTTGTAGAATACCAATTTTTACTATTTTTGGAATTTTTTTACTATTTTTTATGATTCATGAAAGATGGCACAAAATCAGTCTACTTTAGCGTAATTTACCGTATTTCAGCATAATTAGCGAAATTATTGTAATTTAGTGTAATTCAACATAATTTATTGTAAAAAAGTGTAATTCAACATAATTCAAGTAATTTAGCGTATTTTAGTATAAATATGCTAATTATATAACAAAAGAAGTAATCTCTCAAATAATTTAAATAAAAAAATTCAAATTTTCAATGTTAGATTTTATTATCTTGTTCTTTATAGTGACTCTATAAAAAAAAAAAGCCCCTCTAAACCAAATTGCCAATTCAGGCAATTCAGTTTAAAGGGGAATTATGAAAAATCCTCTAAACCGAATTGGCAATTCGGTATAGGGAAAAAAAAAGTTCAAACCGAATTGCCATTTTGGTTTTTACGGTTTTTTAAAAAACGAGGTAATCAAGTTGTTTTTTTTAAATTAATTATTTTAATTATGTTTTTAAAAAAAATCCACTTTTCGATGTATAGGAACATCGGTTAAAATTTATCGATTCAAATTATTGGATTAATATAATCCTACCGATCCAATTTTCTTTTTTAATTATTTTTTTCAGTTTTTTCCGATCAACACGTGTTGGTTTCTATGCATAGACTCGGGACAAATAAAAACGTGTTGTCATGGGAAGTTAAGAAAAAAATATTAAAAGAATGAATGGGTAAATTTTTACCGATACAAAATTTTGAATGAGTAGAAATTCTACCAATCTTTCTATTACATCGAAACACATAAATAATATTTCTTTTTTTCTATAAATTAAAGATAAAATTAATAAACAAGACAGAGAACACATAAAAGATGACAATTTCTTTATTCATACATTTCTCATGTATACAATACAATATTACAAAACCTCTATTTATAGGCCACAAATTGTGAATGAAAAACTATCTAAATTAATTACAATAATAAATGGAAAAATGAATTCCAATAGTAGTGGCATATGAATTCCAATAGTAGTGGAATATGAATTCCAATAGTAGTAGGAGTAGTGGAGAAATAAATATTGAGAATCATGGACATCTACATTAATAATTTTATTCAAAATACTCCCTCTTGAATGTCAATTATATAATAATATGCATCATTAAAACATTACTAGAAAAAATCCTATGGGATAAAAATCTATTGAAGGAAAAAAAATACATTATTCTTCTTGATACGCAACTACAACCTTACTTGGAAAATACAGTGGGAAAAACCATGGTTAAGGAAAATATAGTGCATATTAACTCCCCTCGTGAAAACATTAATCAATATCTTTAATTCGACGAACTTCAATATTACGACTAGTTTTTTGAATATTGCAGTAGGAAGCGCCTTAGTGAATTAATCTGCTAGATTTTCACTGGAACGGATTTGCTAAACAATAATAACATTATCCTTCTGGAGATCATGTGTGAAAAAGAACTTTGGTGAAATATATTTTGTTCTGTCTCCTTTAATCATTCTTTTAATTGAGTAATACATGCAATATTATCTTCATATATGATCGTCAGGATCATTTCTCCGTAAGACAAACCACATGTCTGACGAATGTGTTGAATCACATATCTTAACCAAACACATTCTTGGCTTACGAAGAATTTATAGCAAATGACATATCAAGTCTAATGTCCTCGCGGGGGAGAAGAACTACATATTGCTAATAAATTTATAACAAATGACATATCATGTCTTGTATGTCTAGCAAGATACATAAGAGCTCCTATTGTACTAAGATATGATACTTCCGGACCAAGTAGTTCTTCATCGTTTTCTCCAAGTCTAAAAGAGTCTTTATTCACATATAATGATCTCACAACCATTGGAGTATTTAATGGATGTGATTTATCCATAAAAAATTGTTTCAGTATTCTTACAGTATAATTTTCTTGATGCATAAAAATATCATTTTTCAAATGTTCAATTTGCAATCTAAGGTAAAATTTTGTTCTCTCAAGATTTTTCATCTAAAATTATTCTTTTAAACAATTTATTGTTTTTGGAAGCTCTTCAGGAGTTCCAATGATACTTAGATCGTCAAAATAAATTGCAATTATAACAAAATTATTTCCATATCTTTTCATGAAAATACATGGACAAATTGTGTCATATTTATATCCATGTTTCAATAAATATTCATTGAGACGGTTATACCACATGCGTCCGGATTGCTTTAATCCATATAAAGATTTATTCAATTTAATTGAATAATGTTCTCGAGAACCTAAATTACATGTTTCAGGCATCTTAAATCTTTCAGGAATTTTCATGTAAATATCATTATCAAGCGAGTCATATAAATAAGTCGTAACAACATCCATTAGATGCAAATCAAGTCCTTTATGTATTGCCAGATTAATTAATTACCGAAACATTATTGCATCCACCACATGTGAGTATATCTCAAAATTCCATCTCTCTCATTTTGTTTTCATGTAAAAATCAATTTCTATTATTCGGACTTTACGCATTCATGTATGAGGCTACAGTCCCGAAACCTTTTTATTATTATTATTTTTAAGAGATTTTAATTTTGTCTCAATTGCGTCTTTCTATTTGGCCAATCATTTCCTTGTCGACATTCTTTTATAGACTTCGGGTCATGATCCTTATTATTTATTATATTTAGCATTATATTATATGCAAAAACATCATTTATATCAATTTCATCTCGGTTCCATCTTATTCCATTCATGATATAATTTATCGAGATCTCTTTGTTTTCATGAATTTTAGATACCTGAGTTTCTGCTGGAACTCCAATATTACTTATAATTTGATTCTCTTCTGGAGTTCAGCTGAAATTATAAATGTATAACTTATTCCATTTAACAATTACTTATTATAAGGATTATTTATTTAAATGGAATTGAAATAAGATATATCAAAGTTACCTCGAATCTTCAACTAGTAGAACTCTCGTGCTGATAACGTGTTATAAAATAAAGATAAAAATAATAAACAAGATAGAGAACACACAAAAGATGACAATCTCTTTATTCATATATTTCTTATGTGTGTACAATACAAGATTACAAAGCCTCTATATATAAGCCACAAATTGTGAATAAAAAACCATCTAAATTAATTACAATAATAAATGGAAAAATAAATTCCAATAATAGTGGAATATGAATTCCAATAGTAGTAAGAGTAGTGGAGAAATGAATATTAAAAGTCATGGACATTCAAATTAATAATTTTATTCATAACATCTCTTTTATTTTATAATAATTTGTATGAAAAAATTCTCGTAATTGTGACCCCTCATCCCAGCATGCGCAAAATAATTATATTAACTGTCATAATTTTGGCTCAATTTGTTTCATTTGTACATTTAATTAGAGCGATTCTTTCTTTAGAAATGGGAGAGAAAAATTTCTTACTGGTATCAAGCTGATATATAGATACTTTTATCATACCATAATCACTGTCATTCTTAAAATTCATCTTAATGAAGTTATTATCCTGTTTTGATGATTTAAGAAATCATTTTATTTGAATGTGTCTTGGTTAAATAATGTATTGAAAAAAATAATAATAACAAAGGGTCTGGAACTGGTTCAGACCGAACCAAATAATATATTTTAATTAATAGCATTATGATACAGTTTATTTTAACGACTTATCATGGTCGGTTTAGTTTAATGGATACAGTAATGATAGAAATGGGAGTAAGTGAGTAACATATTAACATTAGTTCCTTATTAAATTTGGATAAAATCCATTTTAACGTAATCTGAGCTGCCCAATTTTGAACTACCGATGACAGAAATTGTCACAGAAGATCTACAAACATATCGGAACATATAAAATCAGGAAATCAGGAAATTCCAAGAATTCAAGGACTCAGAGACACCACCGCAAAATTTCTCATTTCCAGCAACAAAACCTGCCATTCCAATACACACTAATAAGACTTTTTAGTTAGAATGGACAATAGTTTAACAAAAGTAAAACACTTCATTTCTATTCATGTTTTAAAAAAAAAAAAAAAATTGGACCAAAAGCACTTGAAAAATATTTGAAAAATTAAAATGCTGTCGCCTGTCGGTAAGCATAATTAAAATCCATTTTTTAATATCACAATTTCATCCATGCTCATCAGCGTGCTGCGTGCTTGCTTCATCTAACACAGAGAAGCAAATGTTATAATATTTAAATCAGATTAACTAGTCCAAATATTTAAATGTTGCCTTTTCCGTAGACTCTTGTGTTTTCAATTTAATCAGATTCCACGCATGTCAATATTTTGTAAATTCTGATACTCCGAGCTGCAACTAATTCCAGACCTTTTAAGTTACTTGTGCTTTACTTCACCAAGGTTGACTTGAAGTGTTACTCGAACCACGCGCGGTGACTTTTTTTTGTAGAAATTAAACTTTTTAATTCTTCATAGAAAAAAGAAAAAAAATATTTATTTAATTTTTATAATGGAACAACAGTACAACACCTATAGTATGGTTTCATCAGGTGCATTAATACAGTTTCAGTATTTTTCAGACGCATATTTGCACGAAAACTGTTGAACTATACCAAAATGTGCAGTTCTATTATGTTGGTTTTGGTGGAACACAACATATTTTTTGAAGAAAAAGACAATCAATTTTTTTTTCTCAAAATTTGATTTTTTTTTTTGTTTCTAAAAAAAATCGCTTGCGGTCAATTTTGCGGAATTATTTTCTTCAGTTATTATGAAGAGTATGTATGCATTATTAATGCACAGCATTAATTTAGAACACTGTATTTTCCCTTTATATTCTCTTATATTCTCTTATATTTTTCCTTTATATTCTCTTATCCTACCATAACAACAATTAACATGTTAACAATGCTATGAATGAATTTAAAATATAAACTATGTAAATACCAGCAGTACTGGTTTTCACATTACTACATAGTTTATAGGAAAAATAATATTGTGATTTGAATAACAAATTTCTATATAGCAATTGGCGTCTAATAATTAAGTAATAATTAGGGGTGTTAATTGTATCTTTTTAGCTGTTTATCCGACTCGTATCCGATAAGCAGGTATAAATAAGATTTTTTTCGTTAGATAGAAATGGGTATGGGGCCCGCTAGCTGTTAGTCTACATTAGAAGGTCAATATCTAAATTTTGCTGTCAGATTTTCTCATACAGGCCTTTAGCTTCAATCTAGTAATGTACAAAATAACTATTACATTGAGATCATGATTTCCGGCCCATTATTTTTTAGACATTTAAAAGGAATTCTTTCTTTAGAAATGGGAAAGAGAACAAAATTTCTCATGTTTATTAAATTTCTTAACTTAAAATGTACCAAATAATATGTAAAATAATACTAAATTGGGATATGCTTTATGAAGAAGACAAGTATTAAACATGTATTTAACATAGTTTATTATTTTCTTAAATATAGACGGAGAACCCACCAAAATTTGATAAACCCATTAACACAATTTTAGTAATTTTAATTGGACAAATTTGAACTACCAAACACCAATGAGAGAAATTGCACATGACCCATGTCACATAAGATCTACAAACATAATAAAACATAAATAAAATAAAATAAAATCCAATGATCAAGGCATTCTTTAAACCAACCCCACCGCAAAAAACCTGCTAAAATTCAAACTACATCCCTCTCTCTCTTAGTCAACAATTCAACATACATCTCATGTCTAAATAATTCATTCATTATACTCAACTAAGCCATTATACAACAGAGCACCAAAACCATGAGTAAAGAGATCCAGCTGGGTTCCCCTTCTAACCAAAGCCCCAGCCGGCATGCTTCCAAGTCTTCACAGCAAGTGGCCCATACTGGCAACGATACCGACCCGGCACTATCGTCTCTCCCCGTCACCAAGCCTCCCAAATCTATTCTTCCGACTCCGATAGCCGTCTCGCATACCCGCACCAACAAACTCACTCTTGTCCCTCTCATCTTCCTCATCTTCTTTGAGGTTGCCGGCGGGCCCTACGGTGCTGAGCCTGTTGTCTCCGCTGCCGGGCCCCTCTATGCCCTCATCGGATTTCTAGTCTTCCCCTTTATATGGTCAATTCCAGAGTCACTTGTCACGGCTGAGCTTTCAGCGGCTCTCCCGGGCAATGGCGGTTTTGTCGTCTGGGCTGATCGTGCGTTCGGTCCTTTCGTCGGATGGCTCATGGGAACATGGAAATACCTCAGCGGCGTCATCAATTGCGCAGCGTTTCCTGCCCTCTTCGCTGATTATCTCTCGCGTGTTTACTCCCCCGTTGGATCCGGTACCGGGCGTTATATAACACTTACCGTTATGAATGTCGTGCTCTCGGTTTTGAACGTCACCGGACTGAGCATCGTTGGGTGGTTTGCTGTGGTGTTAGGGGTTCTGTCGCTATCCCCGTTTATTCTAATGACGGGAATAGCTATTCCGAAAATTAAGCCGAGTAGGTGGCTGATCACGGCAGAGAACAAGGACTGGAGGCTCTTCTTCAACACACTGTTTTGGAATTTGAATTTCTGGGACAGTGCGAGCACGATGGCGGGAGAGGTTGAGAAGCCCGGTAAGACGTTCCCTCGGGCGCTTGTCGTGGCGGTGGTGATGACCTCGCTCGGGTATCTCCTGCCGTTGATGGCTGGGACCGGAGCCACCGATGCCTCGCCGGATGCTTGGGGCAATGGGTTCTTCGCCGATGCCGCAGGTACATCATACCCTCTCTAGCTATAGCTATAGCTACTCTGTCAAATATTAGAAAAACTATATAATTGATCGGATATGTCCGGCTATGAAAGGAAATGATAAGATAAGATATTATAAAATTGGATGGAGAATGGACGGGATTTAGTGCATGTGATTTTGAATTAAATTAAATACAGTGATTCATTCAGTTAATTATAGATGAAAAAATTATCATACAGTTGGCTAACTAAACTGTATAGGAAATATTAATAAAAGGGCTCCGGCATTTATTGTCGTTGAATGTTGCTATTACTCTTTTTCATTTGCTATTTCAAAAGTACTCCGTTCTTTCTCAAGATCTCTACCTACCGGAACTTCTTGACGATATTTGATAATTTCTGAATAAAACGGACCAACACCGATGCGAAACACTCATGATTAATTGGGTCGATTGTCTGTGTCATGTTTCTGAAACAGAATATGTTGTAAGTTACTGGCGGCCGTGTTTTATGAGTTTTAGAGGTTCGTTAATAGTTTAGAATTGTATGTTTTTTAGAAAGTCTTAAAATAAAAGAAATTTCTCATGACTGGGAGTCGAATTTTATGGTGACCAATTAAGTAAATTTAGGTTGTGCTCCATAACAACCCGCGTAAGAGAGGAGGATGAGTAAAATAAAAGAAAAGAGACGCGTGAAAGTTAATTTCCGTTACATTAAATTATGATTTGTAATGAGAAATTTTGCTAATTTTCTATAGTTTTCACCTCTGCTTTTTTCTTCCCCACCTTTCTTCACTTTTTTCAAATTATTTGGTTACAACTTACAACGCAATTCACCTTTTCTCTCATTCCTTTTCTTTAATCACTGAGAATTCTGAAGCACGAGTTAAGCTCACCAATTTTCACCTTTTCTCTACTTCATTTCACGAGTTAAGTTTAACTTCAAAATTTAAAATTAACTTATAAACTTTCATTTTGATAAGTTTTAGGGTTAAGCTAATCAATTCTTTGGTGATTTGTAGAACATCCTAATTCTACATTCTACTCATATATCTCTCATAAAAATAAACAAGTTTAATAATTTAAATTCGTCATTTGAGTTTTAAATTGTAAAATATAAATAAAAAATAAGGTTGCATTTTGTGACGCCAAAGCTTGTGCTATTGGAAACTTCTTATTGTTTTTATTTTATTTTATTTTTTTATTAACAGATTTGATAATTGAATCCAAACAAATACGACAAAATTACTTTTTGAGTAGTGAATACTATATTAGTATTGCAAAACATAACAATTTCTTTAGTAAATTATTCTGTTATATTGTTAATACGCATTGCAATATGCTTTATAAAGGTAGCTTTGCGTGAATTTATTCATAACATCTTAAATTCTTTTAAACATATCCTATTTGATGCTACGTCAGCCGTTGCAGGAATAGTATATGTACCAAGCAATATAATTTTAACATTATTCTTGATATGAAAAAGATGTGGAATATGGACGGTTTTCAAATGCTATCAGTTTTAGAAGACCTATCTTCATTGATTGCTGCTTGTAAGAAATGTAGTGCCTTTATAGTGACCGCCAATAGTTAAATTCCAAATGAGACAAAAAATATTATACTAAACTGCCATTGAAATTAGAAAAATCGCCCAGTCGACCAAATTTTTATTGGAGGGTTCACATTAATTTGATCAGTTAATTAGGCTGTGTTACAAATTTTTTTAATATTAAATAACCAGGGTATACAAATATTTATAATTTTCACTCTTATTAGTGAACATTTTCTTACTAAGAATTAGTCTAACTTAAAAGTAAATATTTTTTTCTTATTCTTATTTGATCAAGTAATTTAATTTACTAAATTATTTCACTTGGTGTACCAGAGCATCGGATTATTTAAGAAATTAAAGATTTAATTCTTCACAAAAAGGAATGATTATTTTTTTCTTTGAATAATAGATGAACAACACCAATTTTATGATTCTACCAGGTGCAAGTTTTTTTGAGACGTCACCAATGGTGCAGTGCTAGTGTTTTGTAGACGTTAAAGCTCATCCTGACCACATATTTGTCAGAAAGCTGCTAGTTGCATAACGTGTGGTTCCTTCAACCTGTTCTTAGAGGAACCACATCATTAATGTAGTTATATTAGTTTTTGAAGTAAAAAAAAGAGAGATTAATTTCTTTTCCGAAGGTTTGATTTTTAATTTCTAAAAAGAATGGGAGCATTGTTTTCTTTGTCTTTTCAAAATGATAAACAATGGGAAGGGCTGAATTAAATAAAAGATAAACGAAGGCTTTTGTGGTATTGTTTGGAATCATGTGTTGTGCATTCCACCTACTATTATGTATGGCCCATGTGGTGTTTTGTACATAGAAAAGGGAATGCCTGAAACCGCAAACATTTTCTTTATTAAATCCCGTTCCCGTTTGAGGCCTGGAAATAATAAACATTTCTAAATTAACAAAGCCCAAAAAGCCTTTAATCTCCAAAAATTGTTTTTTTCACCAGAACCAGCATAATATTTCTAAATCCTGCTTGTCATGGTGCCTTGCTATACAAATACACATCGTGTATTTATTTTTTATTTTTGTATAGAAAGAAACTTTATGGCCTGTGAAAAAATAGTTCAAAAAGAAGGAAAAAATGTTGAATTTTAATGAACATACTAAACACTATTGCTAAACCTAAACACTACACAAATCTATTCTAACTGTAAATTATCCAATTAATTTGTTGCAGGAATGATAGCTGGGACGTGGCTCAAGTACTGGATAGAAGTAGGCGCGGTGCTGTCATCGGTCGGCTTGTACGAGGCCCAGCTGAGCAGTGGTTCCTTCCAGCTAGTCGGCATGGCAGACCTCGGTCTACTACCCAAATTTTTCGCATTGCGGGCCCCGTTCTTCGAGACTCCTTGGGTCGGCATCCTGCTCTCCACGCTCATTACCATGGGCCTTTCATTCCTCAGCTTCGAAACCATTGTCGCCTCTGCCAACTTCCTCTACAGTCTTGGTATGTACTGGCTCTACATTTCCTCTGCATATCAGTACATAATAACCATTTTCAGTCTTGACATTGAAAAAAATATCTATAGCAGATCAATCTATTTTGCATTTTAATCATTTGTAAGCATAATCTAATTGATGAATTCATACCTTACAGTGGATATGTAGTCTGGTTTGAGCAAATCTGGTAATATTATTCTACCCCCCAAGAAAAAGAGTCTGCATCCTCTGAGATATCCCAAATTTTCAGTTGATCTAAAGCTGGACCGATTTTTATACGGTCCCTATTCAGAATGCAGGGGACTAGTATTATGCTTTGAGATTCGTGCAGAAAGAATTTGAACGGTCCGGATGTTCCACTGATCAACTCAAAGTTTGAGATATCTCAGGGGATGCGGATTCGAATTAGAGGCCTGCTCTTCAGAGTTCAGATTTAGACCGTCGATCCAAAGCATATAGATTATAACAAAAACATACCTAAATGAAATTAGCAGGCTAATCCAATCCATTTGTTTTAAATCTGACTGTCCAAACTGAAAAATCAGGTTTGTGTTATTTTTTTGACAGAATACGCATCAATACACACAATTATTCTTTGTGATAGAAGGATATATGTATCTTTATACAATTTTATTACCTTTTGGACTGTATATATAAATATCATTTATTTTCTTAATCAGGTATGATTCTTGAGTTTGGTTCATTCATTTGGCTCCGTGTAAAGCATCCTGATCTGTTCCGTCCATATCGGGTCCCGTTGCGGTTGCCTGGGCTAATAGTCATGTGCCTTGTCCCCTCGGCATTTTTGGTTCTTGTCATGGTAATTGCCACCTGGAAGGTATTCGTCATCTCCGCCGGTTTTACAGTTGGCGGCATTGCGATCTATTTTATTATGGGTTGGTGCAAGGCGAACGGCTGTCTCAAGTTCAGTACTGGAGATAGCTCATAGGAATATCTTGTGTGCTTTGTGTATTTGTGTTTTCTAATTAATTTATTCTCGAATTTGTCAAATATATAACAGGTTTCTTCTTATTCTTTTTTAACTTGATGTTCTATAATGTAGGTTAGTACGATCTTGGTACCGTTTCTTTATTTTTTTTTCTTGTGGAATCAGGAAGGAGGTGGATGAAATGAGATTTTACATGAAAGATTTTTTTTTTTTTGTCAAATCAAAGAAAAGTTTTCAATAGAGTCTCTACATTGATGGATTCCAGTTTTTTTTGTTCTCTCCTTACAAAACAATTAGAGCAATAAATATATTTGACAAGAAAGGACATTAGGCAATTTTACAAATAGCTTCCAATCCAAAAGATTTTTCATAATTGGTACAAAGGAAGGGTCTTTTTGAATGACCAGTGAGGTATTGTTTGTTAAACATCATAGATAATTTTTCAAATCAAGGGCCTTTTAATATCACCAGTGAAAATAAAGATGACATGAAATTAGAGAATAAATCAAGAAAGATTTCGGCCTTTTTTTAGACAGGGATCTTAAGAAATGAAACAAAATCATAAATATTATTCTCACATTTGTGATAGGTCCATTTGGAGTTTCTGTTATAACTCATGACAAAATTTGCTAATAAAGGGCGGTAATTGTATTAAAACCTTTTTAAATTTTCTTTTGATGAAAGGCGTCGAAACATTGAATTATAATTTAGAGAAATTTATATATATATGCCCATAATAACTTCTCTTTTTAGATACTTCTCCATCTAAATTTTAGAATTAGTTATTTGTCCATCTAAACTCACTTATTTTTATAATATCCCCACTTCATAATTTAATTACTTAAAAATAATATTAATATTAATAAGAAATTAAAAAGACAATTTTGCCCTTTAATTATAATACTGTCCCAAGACATGAGTTCAAGCCTCAAGGCTTACCCTGTGCCTTATGATCTCCGGTTTCTCAACACCTCTAGTAGTGGTATCAACTCATACTAGTACGTAAAACATTACAAATGAACCTCCTTGTACAAAGTTAGACAAGAAAAACAGAAAAATATAGAACCATGCTCAAATTAGAGAAGATGAACATTCAGATCAGCATGCTCAAATTGGTAGATGTAATTTCTTGTCGTCAGCACAAACAATGATGTTGGAAGCTAGGCGAGCCAGAGGTTTCCACGGGAGCCTTCGTGCTCAAAATATGTTTATCCCTAGTTTATTCTGATGGTGTATACTCGAAGAAAACGGGAGAAGAAGGTGTTGGATTTAGAGACGTCTAATTACAATAATTAAGTTGGACAGACGTGCATTATGATTATGATATCAAATACTGTCGCAAGATTACAATTATGTAATGATTAAAATATGCCAAACAATGTGATTAATTAAGTCATGGCATTATACGTATTTCACTAAGGATTTGGATACAAATACATATAGAATAATGTTAATCAATTATAATTGTTAATGGACCGATTATAGTTGATTAAAATAATAGCAGCGATAAATTTAGGGTAAATAAGGAAATTGGAATTTTTTCTGATTTATTTCAGTTTTTTTTCTGAAAAATGCTATTTTCAGCATTTTTTGGTTCCTGATTTAGCCCGAAATTTTCAAAAAAAGGTGTAAACCGACCTGCACATGTTTTCACATCTTTTGGCAAACTTGTTTCACAAGTTTTAGCCATTTTTGGCTCTAGGGTTTACCCTAGGGTTAGGGTTTGCACTGCTATAAAAGGGCTGGGTCTCCATAGCCTTAATCTCATCATTCTCCACCGTCTTGCTCCATAAAAGACCAGATATTCTACCTTCAATTTGAAAGACAGAAATAAGTAAGAGAGAGTTCAAGAGTTTTGGAAGGACTTGCTAGCCAAGTAATTTGTCGGTTGAGCGTGCCAGCAAGTCAATCAAGCCATCTTTATTGATTCCTTTGATATTGCTTGAGAGGTAATAGACGGAAGGCCATAAAGATGGAAAGTAAGTAGTTTTCGCTGTGCTTATTTAATTCTTACATAGATCTAGGTTAAAGTTTTAAGTAAATTAGAAAAACCTGACCACAGGCTAACAGAAGGAAATAGAAGGAGAAAGGAGAATAAGAGACAACATCACTGCCAACAAAACATAAACAAATATCTTATTTACAGATAAAGAAGGAAGAGACTATATGAGAGGTCGAGCGAATAAACAACACATTAATCTGAACCCGGAGAGATGAGATGAAGTAGCGAAGTGGAGCGAAGAGCGGTGACCAGATACACTAGGCGGAAGTACTTGCTCGAAACAAAGTGAAGAAAAAGTGGTGGTTAGATCAACTAGGCAGAAACCACTACAACAAAACAAGTCTTCAGCGACCGGTATCAGCGACCGGTTTAGTCGCCGGTCGCTGAAGACCCTCTTTCAGGCAATAAAAAAAATAATTAAATTGTTTTCGGAGACGACCCCTTCAGCGACCGGCGAAAATGCCCTTCTCAGTCTCGACAACGCCGGGAAAACAACTCTTCTTCACATGCTCAAAGACGAGGTACTCATAATTATTTTCCCTCGTTATTTTTTTGTGGATTAGCGTTTCTCCCTTTGATAATGAAATTGATTCGTGTGTGCAGAGATTGGTCCAGCACCAGCCAACACAGCATCCTACCTCGGAGGAGCTGAGCATCGGAAAAATCAAGTTCAAGGCTTTTGATCTAGGTGGCCATTCAATTGCACGCCGTGTCTGGAAGGATTATTATGCCAAGGTTTAAATCCTTTCCCGCTGTCTGAAATCTTGTTTGTGCTTAATTATCTGTGTTTCCCAATATTGAATTTGATAGTGTACGGTATTTTATATCAATGAAGCATTTGCCTAATTGTTCTTAATTCTTTTAAGCCTATAATTGTTTGGCTGCTGCCAGGTCGAGGAGCTCATCGAGGAGGCCCAGGACGAACTCAGGCTCATTACCAAGCTCGCTGGTACATCTCTCTCTATAACCCTTTGAGCAATAGAAAATTGAGTATATTCATATGCTATCTTACCAATCATTTTGAGCAATAGAAAATTGAGTATATTCATATTCTATCTTACCAATCATTTTAAGGTGGTACCTGTTGGTACCTTGTTTCTTACCAATCATTTGAACAACAATGTTGATTGCTGAAACCCAATCAGCGGCCGGGGCTGACGCCGGTCAAATTCAAATCATAGGTTACCTGTACCTGTACTGGTATTTGGTTCGTGCCGTTACCAATGTACCTTAGAGTTAGCGAGTAACATAGCAACAGTTGTGTGGCTCTTATTTGCAAGTAGCAAACCTCAAACTTTTACTGATTGATTATGCCAATGGCATCAATTTTTTTGGTATACTGTATACATAGAAAATCAGGTTTTTTTTTTTTTTGTTTCTCATTTCTGCAGCTTTTTTTGCCCGGATTAGCTTGTAAAAATCTGTGGCACCGTTAATTTATAGTTTGTACTTTGTGGCAAGGTTACAGTAGAGTTACTTTAGGAATACTGTGTGATTGACCGGAGGTACAAGGTCAGTTTCCTTTTAGGTCAGACCAAGTTTTTTTTTTTTTTGTCATACTAAATTTGTTTCTTTTATGTATGTGTGTGTATAAGTGCATAGATGTCCCAAAATCTGAGTTAACTCAGAGGATCCAGATTCGGGGTGGTTGAGGGTGTAATTGCAAGCATCCAGATAAGAAGGTATGCGTATAGCTCCATTGACTTCTGTAATTTTTATTTTTCAGGAGTCTGGAGATAACAAATGCCAATGTCCCTCTGGATTCAAAGGGGATGGCACCAAGACTTGTGAAGGTAACATATTGTGCTTCTATATACTTTTTTTTTTTTTCCTTTTGATATTGTATTTTATTTATATAATTTCATAACTACAGATGTTGACGAATGCAAGGAGAAGAAACTATGTCAATGCCTAAAATGTAGCTGCAAAAACACATATGGTACTTATATGTTTGGTACGGTCACTAATTGGGACAATATCACAAGACTAAGAAACTTGAGGTTCTATGTCACCTGAGTAATGTTATGTATGTGGACCTGATTCTAGGAGTATGCGGGGGTGGCAGGGGGGCGGCAGCTCCCTGCGAGCGGTGTCTGAGGTTACGAAGCACCGCTCTGTTCAACCCGGAGAAAATTATTTCTGAGAAGTCAATTGCATGAAAATTCTTTTACCGACGGCCCAGATTAGTCAAGTTACCCATTAAGATGTACGATCCAGATTAGTCTGTTTTTATGCCCTTTCAGTGGGTTTGTCTTTCATATATACATTAAAATCTCTCTGTAATGTGTTGAAACTGACTTTTGAGATATAGTGGATTTTGTTTTGGGATAATTTATTATTTGCAATATGATAGTTTGTTGCTTGTGTTGTATTATGAACGATAGTTTGTTATATTTCTTTGGTACGTTTCGTACCAATTGAGAAAAAGAAAAATAACAAAAAAAAATATAAAAAAAAAACACACTTCTGCGACCGATTTTGACCCATCAGAGACCGGCCAAGCGGTCTCTGATGGTCTTCTGCCATGTCACCACACAGCATTAGCGACAGATTTCATCGGTCGCTAAAGGGGTCATCAACGACCGGCGCCTGACCCTTCAGAGACCGGTGACGTCAGCGGGGTGATCATCAGCGACAAAACATCTGCGTCCGGGTCATCTGCGACCGATTTTGGTCTTCAGCGACAGGTAGATCCATCAGAGACCGGCGAAAATACCATCAGCGACCGATTTGGCCGGTCGCTGATGGGTATGATTGCTGTAGTGAACACTTGCTCAGAGGAAAGAACAAGACGACGGAGTGAAGCCGGAAGGGGGTGGGCGGAGGGGAGAAATCGCTCTTTTTTTCCCTCAGAGGGGCAGAGTCGCGTTAACCTACAATTCGTGAAAAGTATTCTCTACAGTACTGACAATTATCACACGTGTTCAACTTCCACTAAAGATTCTCCAATTAATCGAGTTGTCTATATCTCCTAATGGGAGCCGAGAAATTCGTTTGTACAGTGGACCTATCAGATTTTGGGTCATTTTTGTTTCGAAAATGTTTATTCACTTTTGGACCATTGATGACACAGTCGGATCCCTTACAATGAAAACGAAAGCATTAGTGGATGGTCAGAGATTGCCACAGCTCCTCTCCAATAACATAAAAATAAATCCATGAGTTTAGACATATTTAGACTGATTTTTTAAATCTGAATTTTTTAAATGGATTATATTTGCCGCCCATCCATTGAAAAAATATTTTCTTCTAATGTAGACAATTGAGCTGATATACTTGACTGTGAATCTATCCCAATTAAGTATTAACCAACACAAAAAATCATCATATGTGACAAGGCCTTGTCTTCTCCCTTTCAAGTGGTACAATAATGAATGTTTTAATACATTCTTAATTAATTGATTTATCTGCCCCTTCTCTTTTTTGAAAAGCATGGTAGAAGCTACCAGCTGAGATAAGATTTATCTGTCCCTTCTCTTTGCTCCAATTAATAGCAGCATTGCACTGGCAAGTGGCAAATTGATCATCATAATTTTATTTCTGTGGTCAATTTTAGCGCAGTGGATGGGACGAAAGGGAAATCACAGTAGACAAAGAATTTCTAAAATTTGTAATGCTTGCATCATGCACAGTTGACAGCTTTTGGTAATTTGGTGATACCATAAGCTAATCTTCTAATATTCTCCCTCTATAAAGCAAGCACGGTTCAAAATCCAAGATGAGATATGAGCAATTGAGCACCAATCATGCCCCATTTTCAATTTCTCAATTACGCACGCAATTTGTACATGAAAATTGAAGTCAACTAGCTATGACATGTAAATATATTTATGAAAAAATAAAAAAGCTAAAGACTCTTGGTTCCTAGATAAACAACGGACAAGGTTGTTTCACGAATCCGTATCCTCTGCATTAACTCAAAATTTGAGTTAATGCATCTCTGTCGTTCAATTAGGATTCAGGCCAATTTGATCCGAGGTAGAATGCACGGGATCTCTTTAATATTCGTACCAACATGAATCGAATGGTCCGGATTCATTCTGCATTAACTCAGATTCCTGTTTCACTGCCTAGATAAACAGGACACAAACCATTTTTAGGCTAGAGGCACATATTTTATCCCAAATTTAGCAAATTCCAAGCGAGATTGATGACATAAATTAGTACAGAGGTGGAACCATTTGACAATGGATATTTTGGCAATTAATGGTGTATTTAAAACAATTAAATAAAGTTAAAATTGAAATGTACATTATATATATATGTTATTGGATATAGATAGTCTAACAGTCAAACTTCATACAATTTAAGTATTATTTGATGATGTATTAAAAATCATTAATTCTGGGCTGTTAAGATTTTAAGTCACTTGATATACGGTAAAACATACATCAAATTTTATTATTTTTTATAAATAGATAACAGAGTTCATATGCAGATGACGTAGTTTTGTTCATCATTTACACAAACGATATGGATTTTAACCTTTAACTTTTATTTTTTAAGATTATCAATATTGTTAAAATAAAGTATTGTGAAGTGATCTTTTTATTTTTATTTTTATTTTTAAATAGGGGTGAATATTGTATTCTTTTATCAACACTTCTCACTTACAACTCATTTGTGTTGATATTTTAAAGTGTTTATAGTTAATAATAAAAATATTTATACTTTATCCAAAAGTTGTATTTTTTTACTTATCAAAACTTTTAAACTTTAACTTCCACATAATTATTTAGAAAATAAAAGGTGATGAACAATTTGTGTATTAGATATAAAATTTGTGAATTAAAATATAAACAATTTGTATGTTATATATAAACACTTTTGAGAATAATAAGAAATTGGTAACATGGGGGTGTTAAGAATAATTTTTTTTGTTAACACTACTGAAATAATACATAATACATTGTCAAACATTATAGTAGGTATTTGGTCTCTTCAATGTACTTTTTTTTTATGTTATAGAGACACGAAGAAGACGAACCGGCACAATATAATTCCCCCTTTAAAAGTGACTGAATTGAAAACTTATAATTTTTAGCTTGAATCAATTATCTGTTAGACGTCGACTTCAAAATATTACAAAAATAATTACATGTCGATTAAGATACTAGTTGCAAACATACCGTCCACGCCTATATTTTATAATACGTTGCAAGATTACATTGTATAAGTGCATGAAATCACCGAAGTGTCCCATCTTGATGCATAAGTGTGCGACTTTTCATACACAAATAGCTACATGAGAATTTTTTTAAGGATTAGTAAATTGGCTCTCCCAATTATGAAAGTTTCAAAATGTTATAATAATCTGATATCTTTTACTCGTTTCTGTTTGCTGGATGTATACACTACTACAAAAAAACACATTTATTATCGCTCATTTATCATCAGTTGTCCTTTTGCATGGATGATGTATGTAACCAGGAGTAACACTATAATTAATTTGAACTTTTTACCGACTGTTCGGTCTAACCAACCGATGGCGTTGATGGCCTCCCTCCTTTGCCATTCTTTTTTAATATCCTACGGTTGGTTTTGAGTGTCTCTGTGATATCAGATGGGTTACAGCACCGATGGTGTAAAGGTGGTGATCTTTACCATCCGTGATGTCAATACCAACTGTCAAGCACATTTTAATATGAAGATCATGTTAAAAGGTTCGAATCGATTATTTGAACTTTGAAAATAAAGATATGAGCGGGAAGTAAAATACCCTCTTTACTTCTCAAAGCATGATAGCTCGTCTCTCTCTCTATATATATAGTAGAACTAAGGTGTTCCTAAGTTCACCAAGGCGTTTTGTGAACTCAACTCTAAAATATATCGGATTTGCTTCAAATGACGAATCCGAACCATTGAAACCCGTCTACCTTATGAGTGATGCGTCTACATGCAAAAATTTTAAATTTTTAAATTAATTATTTATACAGTCAAGTGGTAAAAAAATGTTCAAAAAATGAAAGCATTAAAATTAATTTATAAATCTTCATTTTGACCGCTTGACTTTATACTAAATTAATTTGAAAGTTTAAATTTTTTGCATGTAGATGCATCACTCGTAAAGTAGATGAATTTCAACAGTTCGAATTCGTCATTTAAAGTCAATCTGATAGATTTTAGAGTTGAGTTCACAAAGAGCCTTGGTGAACTTAGGAACACCCTTACTTTGCAACTCACAATAGCCCAACTCAACATGATCTCTAGAGTGGGAAAAATGGCACGCCGGAGCCGGCTCCGTCACGGAACGGCACGGTTACGGCACGGAACGGCACGGTTACGGCACGGAACGGCACGGCACGCGTGTCATTCGCGTGTCGTGACTCGCGTGTCCCGTGCCGTGACCATTCGCGTGCCGTGCCCATCTTTTGAAACTTTGGCACGGCACGTGAAAAATTTAGTCACGGCACGGCACGGCACGTAGTCACGCGAGTCACGTGTAATTAGGACCATTAGATATTAATTTAATGGTGAATCTTGAATAAATTAACTTAAATTATGATTAAATGGTCACGCGAGTCACGCGAGTCACGCGGGTCACGGCACGGCGTGATCACGTGGCGTGACCATTCGCGTGCCGTGACCACCCCTTGACATTTTAGTCACGGCACGTCACGTGAAAAATTAACTTGGTCACGGCACGGCACGAGACCAAAGTCACGGCACGGCACGGCACGTTTTTCCCACTCTAATGATCTCCATATTAAAATGGGCTTGGAGACCGAATTTTATATTTTTTTGAAATTTTTTTACTATTTTTTATATAGGTACAAAATTACTTTTTTCAGGTAATTTTGGACCATAAAAAACAGTGATTTTGTACCTATCTACAAAAATAGTAAATTTTTTTCAAAAAATATAAAATTTGGCCTCTGAGCCCATTTTAATATGGAGATCATGTTGAGTGGTTCGGATCGACTGTTTGAACTTTAAAATTGCAAAACTGACTAGGCTGAAATTATAATATTATGACATTAGCCGGACTATATATATACATATATATCACGTTTTGTACTACAGAAGAAATTCTCATTTTGCTGGATGCAAATTTAATTTGGATTTTTGTAGGAACAACTAGGCAAAAGCCTGAAACTTTTCCAAGAAAAGAAGTGGGTAAGAGATCTGAGCGCAGCAAATCGTGGATTCTTTTTCTTAGTTCATCTGACTCTGTCTTCCAAACTAACATTAATTAATTAATCAATTAAAAGAGGGAAAAAAACAAATCGAACAATCTGCGTCGTGGTTGCATCTCTTGTCGAATCTTTGACTGCTTCATGAATCGAATCATATTGTAAGTTTTCTCAAGGTTTATGATACAAATTCTTGAATTTTTATTTTTCTGTTTTGGCCACTTCTAGAATTTACATAGAAATCTTGTTCATCATTTGAGATTTTGACTAGATAATTGCTCTGATAGAGTACAGAATTTCTATTTCTCATTTTTTTTCATATATAAATACATAAAGTAGCCACTATTTCTGAAATTTTAGCTTTAATTTGTGTACGGATAAGTAAGATGAAATAAAAGAATAAAACAAGGAAAGATGAAAATGAAAATGTGTAAAATATCAGACGCATTTATCAAATTAATAAGAAATGTGATATCTACTTTTTCTACAAGAAAGACATAAAGTAATTAATCTGATTCCTTAATAGAAGTGCAATATGACTTGAATGATGTTGAAATTTTTTAATTTTACTGTTTTGTTGAGACAATATCAACAGTTTCTTTCAGCTTTTGATCTAAGTGGCAAATGTAATATTTTTTGTGTAGGAGGTCCCATGTTCAAAATTCCTATAAAAATTTCTTATTTAAGCTTGGAAGATGAGCTAGTATAGAGTAATTAATGGAGTATAGCTGGGTCACCGGACTTGAGCATTTAAGAAAATTGATTAGTAGACCTTTATATCAAATTTTATTCTAATTAGATCATATATTTCATAGAAAAATCAATTCTAAAAGTTAAATGTACTGACATATATAGTCATTATTAATTTGCTGGTGAGAACAACTGGATGATCTGAACATAATTTTTCCTTAACATACTAAACTTTTTAGTTACATGCTAACTCAAAATTTATTTTTATTCTAATGATAATGTATGGAACAAAGTTTTATAACTTCTAAAGAAATTTATACATATTTTCAACTATATACTTTGTTATTATAGTTTTAAAGTTTCTCAATCATCCTTCTTGTGAGATGTCATATGTTTGAAATTCATCGCATATTGAAGTTTATGAAAAAAAAAGGAGCTTGACCTCTTGATTAACAATTTAAAATTAGTTGGATAATTTGAATGACGTAGACATTTTTATTGACTAGCTTGCTAAGAAATGTGCCTAGAATTTTACATACTGTGTGTTAATTTGACATAAGACAGTAACATGATCGTACGTACGTTTTTAATTATATGTTTTTATATATAATTATTTTTCTAGAGAAAAGAGGTGTAGTTTTTAATTTTTTTTCTTTTAATTTAGCAGTTGGGTGTCAAGTTTTGTAGCCTTTCAAATTTTAATGTCCACAAAAAACCCGTTTGAGTTTCGCCCTTTGTTACCAGATAGACTGATTCTTGATTTTATATATAATTAACGTAACTTCTAAATTTGTTTGAAGTAGTAACTTAGTGTAAAGAAATTTTTTTATCTTTGAAATGTATGAATACACTATACACATATTTAATGGTGCATTCAATAAATGGTAGCTAATCCTTACTAATAGCTGTCTTTTTCTTTCTTCAGGTAATTAAACAAGTGTCATACAAATTAAACAGTGCATCCCCACACCTTGACACCTTCTATTACTTCTTCAAAATTTAATTGCTCACTGGTTAGTACCCAGATCAGGTCAATATAATTCCAAAGGAACCATAAATTGACATCAACAGTGTTATCAACATCTTCAATAAATACACCATGGCAAACTTCCCATTCAAGTTCTCTCTCTCTAACTTCCTATCTCCTTCACAGTCTCAATCCAAAACTTCACATCACAACCCTGCCCCATACTCTCTTCTAACCACAATGCAGGTTCAGGAGATACAACTCCAACCTAATCAAATCCAAACTCCATCCCAAATTGATCAAAGAGAATTACAAAGAGACCAACCGAGTCCAATGGACAGTTCGAACTTGTTACCGCAATCCCGAAAATCTTGCACCATCCCAAAACCAATCACCACTGCAAAATCCAGCTCAAACAAGCTCAAACTCATCCCCTTGATATTTCTTATATATTTCGAGGTTGCTGGTGGTCCTTATGGTGCCGAGCAGTCTGTACAAGCTGCCGGGCCCCTTTACGCCATAATCGGTTTTTTCATATTTCCTTTTCTCTGGGGAGTGCCTGAGTCGTTAGTCACGGCAGAACTCGCCACGGCATTACCAGGAAATGGTGGTTTCGTTGTATGGGCTGACCGGGCATTTGGCCCATTTTTCGGTTCCCTCATGGGTACCTGGAAATACCTGAGTGTAGTTATAAACATAGCCGCGTACCCTCCAATGTGTGCAGATTATATATCTCGCGCGTATTCTCCAGCTGGATCTGGGAAGGGTAGGTCGGTTGCTATATCGATAGCTGTGGTGATTCTTTGTTTGTTGAATTACACCGGGTTGTCGGTTGTCGGTTGGGGGGCGGTGGTCTTGGCCGTGGTAACACTCGCACCATTTGTTTTGATTACGGCATTGGCCATGAAGAGAATTGAGACAAGGAGATGGATGGTTCAGACGGAAAAGAAGGATTGGAGGCAGTTTTTGAATATCTTGTTTTGGAATTTGAATTATTGGGATAGCGCCAGCACGATGGCCGGCGAGGTGGAGCAGCCCGAGAAGACTTTCCCAAAGGGTCTGGCTATTGCAGTGGTGATTTGTTCGGTGAGCTATTTTTTGCCGCTGATGGCCAGCACCGGAGCAATCGACTCGCCGCCGGAGGCTTGGGTGAATGGTTACTTTGCTGATGTAGCCGGTACGTACTTGTTTTTAATCTGCACTAAAATATACATACTTCTAATTTAGTGCTATATCTAATCATCTCTCGCGTAAGTATTTACCAAATATTAATCTGAGATTTCCGAGAGTTAACTTAAGTTTTTTTATATGCATCATGAATTAATAATATATTTATTGTCTAACAGTGATATGATTGAATTTATAATTATAAAGTAAGTTCGGATTGATTTAATCGCATAAACTGCTTTGTTTTCTGAAGAATGTCATCTTTTGTAAGAAATATATATAAGATATATAGATTTAGATACATGATACTTCATTACTATTCGATTTGGTAGGCTTTGTAATAATACATCAATCGATCGCTGATCCATGCATGGGAACCACCTAATAGGAACTATACAAACCTAGTCTTGTCAAAGTCGATCACGATCGTCAATTAATTTGTCACATATATGGTCATTAACACTTTAATTATCCTCTATCAAATAACCTGGTAATAATGATTTTGTCTGATCAATTGTCATAATCATGCTTTACATAAACCTTAATTATATGATTTTGGAAATCCCTTTGGATCAATGCAACATAGATATATAGCCTTTATAATGTTGTAGTTAGTTGATCAGTTGGTTTCTTCATCATAAAGTCGTTCTTGGTTTCTTTCGTGCATGGCTTCATGTCTCAAGCTATTGTCTGGTGTCAGCATTTAAATTGGGCATTATTATTTTGTCCATCTCGATTTTTTAAAATATATAATATCAATATTTTAGTTTTATAAAAAAAAAATCAAGATTATAATTAGTTTTAAAACTTCTATCAAAAAAAATATTTAGTGTTTAAACACATAATAAGTAGATTTAGTTGAACTCATATGAACATATAGTTAAAATGTTAAAAAAAAATTAAGTATAAAACGAAGGAGCAAGTCAAATCTTGTTTAACTTATGCATTTATAGTTTATTATGAATCACATACATTCATATTTAAAATGTGAACATCTGCTTTAACAACATGTGTTCAGTTGGTTTCGAATTACTCTTTCGTACTGTACTTTTTGGCATTTTTTTAATTGTCTGCATACATGAGAATTCGGTATAACTAGTACACATGCATATTTAAAGAGTAAGGCAATTAAAACGAATAAGTTAATATTAAACATTTAAAAATCCGGTCTAGAAAAAAAAATCTTTAATTGACATAAGACGACGGCCGACCCGGTCTCTCCCAAACTGTCCTTATATGTTCCATCTCTAACAAATTATGAGTCAATTATGTAGGGGTTCAGATAACCATCAATATCTTAATTTATTTCTGAATTATTCCATACTATGTAAGCTAATTAAGTACGTAAAGCAATTATATATACGGTAGCAAATTGATCAGGTACTCCAACTAATTAATACCCACTAAATAACCGGAATGCTTATGCTTGAATTGACTAAGTTTAAAAAAAATAAATCAATATTTAAGTAACAGCACTAACGGATCGATATTATAGATATGCATAACACCATATTTATATTAATAAATAAGATCTAAATTTACGACTTTATGATTGTTTATTAGTATCTCATTACTTGTGTATAATATAGAGTATAATATATGGATTTTGGTAATATGCTACGTAGCATAGAGCCCCTCCGTGCTACGGCTCAATTTTTGAGTTTTCAAAATCCTAACGGTCGATCCGAACCGTTCAACATGATCTCTATATGAATATGTACTTGCAAACCAAATTTTATATTTTTTAGAATTTTTTATTATTTATTAAGCCACTTTGAAAATCGCTTATCCAATGGTCCAGAAAAGTTTACTGTTGTGTACAAATTAGTGTTTTTTCAAAGTGGCTTAATAGATAGTAAAAAAATTCTAAAAAATGTAAATTTGATTTGCAAGTACATATTCATATGGAGATCATGTTGAACAGTATGGATCGACCGTTAGGATTTTGATAACTCAAAAATTGAGCCGTAGCACGGAGGCCTCTATGCTACGCGTAGCACCGTAGCACTGTCCTTATTTATTAAGAATTCACATTTGACAAAATGGAATTGGAATTTGTAAGTGATGTAGCATGTATTTCCTTTTGATTAAATAAACAGAGAAGGCTAAAAGAGAGCAAAAATTTGTGGTTTTTTTTTTTTTTTTTTGCAAATTTAGATAATTATTATTTTGTTGGAGATCATATATTCATTTGCATCTCTATTGCATATCCTGTAGGCATGCTTGGAGGCAACTGGTTGAAATACTGGATCCAGGCCGGTGCTGTGCTCTCGTCGATCGGCCTCTATGAGGCTCAACTGAGCAGCGCTGCATTCCAACTATTAGGCATGGCCGACCTGGGTCTTCTCCCACGCATCTTTGCCGTTCGTGCACCAAAGTTTGACACACCATCGGTCAGCATCTTGCTCTCGTGCCTAATCACACTAACCATCTCATTTCTCCCTTTTGAAGACATCGTCTCCACTGCCAATATTTTGTACAGTCTCGGGATGCTTCTCGAGTTTGCAACCTTCC
The DNA here is from genome assembly GCA_028015225.1 of Carex myosuroides. Lineage (NCBI taxonomy): Eukaryota > Viridiplantae > Streptophyta > Magnoliopsida > Poales > Cyperaceae > Carex > Carex myosuroides. The sequence continues at coordinate 5,552,850 of CM051487.1, read as the reverse complement.
TTTGGTTGCGCAGGAAGTACCCCGATCTGAAGCGGCCGTACCGTGTGCCCCTGGGTACCACGGGTCTCTGTATCATGTGTCTTTTCCCATCAGTGCTTCTCTGCTACATGATTGCCCTTGCAAGTCGAAGGGTTTTTGTGTTGAGTGCCGTGCTGACGGCAATGGGGATTGCAGTGCATTTTTTGATGAGGTATTGCCGGTTGAGCGGATTGCTTAAGTTCACCGATAGCGAAGGAAAAGTAGAAGAAGAGAGAGAGGAAAGGATAGGGCTTGGACATGAAGAGGAAAACAATGGCGTTGTTTAGAGAGGTTAATTAAACATGCAAACTTCACATTGCATTAGATAGATTGTTGCTAACTATTATGTACAACTGGGACCATGTACCAACAGTTTTCTTACTTGTTTGGGCCTTAATGGGCTTAATGGCCCAGCTTAAGTTTCTTATTGTGGCCTATAAATAAAGAGAAAAATTGCTCTGCTTTCAAGTGTATGATACAACAGGGGCTTTTGTACAGAATGCCTCCAAAAAGCCCAGGCTTGTTTTCTGAGAATGTAATTTTTTTGTAAATACTACTTTACTCCAATCTTTTGTTTCTCTGTAATTCTAATTTAAATCATTTAATTCAATTTTAATTGTAAACTACATGCCCTCAGTCTCTTTTTAGGGCAGTACCTAGTATTGCTTTGTCAAGCTCTCATTCGGACCGAGATCTTATAAAGAGCAAATTCAGAATGGCTTTCCTAATAGTCGTAATCCATCCATATCGGACTTTTCTTCACCTGGCAATAGCTACAGAAGTTTGATAATGAAGATTATTAATTTTCGGTGGATCTTAGTGCAAATTTTGCTGAAACAATTTTGCATGTTGCATTTTTTGTTTACTCCAAAAAAGCTTTTAGTCATTTAAAATTCCACTTTGCATTCTACAACTCTCTTCAATTTACTTAGGGTGCGTTTGGATGAATCAAGGAATAGCTCGGAATAGCAGCTGTTCCTGGGGTTAGGAATAGCTGCTAACCCAACATTTCATAGGAATAGCGGAACAGCAGCTAACCCGAACTATTCCTTTATTGAGAATAGCGTTTTTTTTCACCCAAACGTGCTGTGTTAAGAATAGCTCGCCAGGAATAGCAGCTGTTCCTGGGTTAGCGCTATTCCTGTGTCATCCAAACGCACCCTTAATCACTTAGAAAAATTGTTTAAGGGAATTCTCTACATTCTACTCATTTTTATTTTTCCGCTCTGATCTTTAATCTACAAAAGAAGCATAAAATAAATTCAAATAAATGGTGCCGTTCCTACCAATATGAAAAAAAAATGCACTACCTTATATGATAAATCGGTTCTTCATACCCTCTCCTCTTTTTTTACAACACTAAATCGTGATCTCTTATGAAGCAGTGACTGCTCATAACTAAATCAAGTACAAAGCCAATGCATTATGGAATTAACTGTAAGGAAATGTATCTATCTATCAAATGGCTTTCCTAAATGTAACACGAAAGCAAATGCAAAGATAGGTGGTGTAAAGCACAGCATACAATGAAACAGCATTTTTGGTGCAGTATCGTCGGAGCTAACTATTATGTACAACTGTACAAGTACAACTGGTATCAAGTACCAACATTTTTCTTACTAGTATGGGCCTTAATGGGCCTAATGGCCCAACTTGTAAGTTTTATTGTCGTGGGCCTATAAATAAAGAGAAAACTTGCCCTGCTTTCAACAGTTCAAGTGTATGATATGATACATCAGGGACATTTGTGCAGAATGCCCACAAAAAGCTCAGGCTTGTTTTCTGAGAATGCAAGTTTTTGGTGAATACTAGTTTCCTCCAATCTTTTTTTTTTCTTGTAAATTACAAGCACTTATTTACCGAAGTTTGATACTGAAGATTATTAATTTAAGGTGGATCTTAGTGCAAATTTTGCTGAAACAATTTTGCATGTTGCATTTTTTTTACCCCAAAAAAGCTTATAAGTCAATTCCCTTCAATTTACTTGTCACTTTGAAAAGTTGTTTAAGAGAACTCTCTACATTCTACTCATGTTTAATTCTTTTCTGTGCTCTCAACTCCACAAGAGAAGCATAAAATAAAATTTAAATAAATGGTGCCGTTCCTACAAATATGTAAAAAAAAATAAAAATACACTACCGTATATGATACATCAGTTCATCATACCCTCTCCTTTTTTACAACACTAAATCGTGATCTCTTATGAAACAGTGAATGCTCATAACTTAATCAAGTACAAAGCCTATGCATTATGAAATTAACTGTACCGAAATGTACCTATCTATCGAACGGCTTTTCTAAATGTAACACGAAAGCAAATGCAACAACAGTACCAGATAGGTGGTGTAGACCAGAGCATACAATGAAACAGCATTTTGGGTGCTTTTGGAGAATGTACCATCCGTTGGTGAAGTAATACTTGTGTTGCTAAATCCGGTTAGACCTGATGGCGGTGGTGGAGAGAAAAGTGAACTCATTGGATTTGGAGCAAAACCGGTGCTTCCGGTGCTTGAACTGTTGGTGGTGTTTGATTGAGTGCTGCACCAAAAACAGGATTTGAAATTACAAGTTATTCTAGTGGAAATTGTTAAAGTTTCTCGGATCAATAAACAATGGAAAACAAAGGTAATTTAGGTAACTTTTACAAATGTTGGATCTAGAAAGGTGCAGAGGGCATATATGTTCCATACACTTTGTGGTGAGGTAAAAGATATTTCTCACGAGTGAGGCTACTGTACTATGCATAGCGCAGATTGGTCCATACTACAGATCAATATTTTTGTTTTCAAAGTCCAAATAGTTGATTTGAACTGTTCATGATGATTTTCGTATAAAAATGTACTTGCAGACTAAATTTAAATTGTTTAGAATTTGTTTATTAAAAAATAGGCAAGTAGAAAATCACTACTTTTGCATGGTCTAGAATCTTTAGATCAAGTGATTTTCTACCTATCTAAAAAAATAAAAAAAATTATAATAACTATAAAATTTACTCTAGAAGTATGTTATCATATGGAGAGCATGTTGAACGGTTCAGATCGATTGTTTGAACTTTGAAAATTGAGATATTAATCCATAGTACGAACCAATATGCGCTATGCATAGTACCGTAGCCTCACTAATTTCTCATTATGAGAGGCACGGTTGGAAAACTATAGGTAGATTCTGACAAGTGATAACATAATTAAATTTTGGTAATGGTGGTGCTGCAAATGAATGTGTTTTCTTGAGTGATACACTGAGTACGCAAATGTAATCAAAAGTGGAGCTCACCTTCCAGAAAAGATGCATGAGCCATGGCCTGAAAAATAAATTTTTGGAAAAGGTGTCAGAAATTCAGGACAAAATTTGAGTTCAAATTAATAACTATCAATGTAAAGGGAGGTTTAATGAGTCAGACTACCGTGACATTGGTGGTATTTCAGCCTAAATTCCACCAACTCTAAAACCTATCAAATTGGCTTTAAACAACGAATCCAAACCGTTCAAACCGATCTATTTCATGAGTGGTGCGTTTACATGCAAAATTTATAATTTTTTGATTAATTTAGTATCAAGACAAGCGGTCAAATGTGAGAATTTTTTAAAGTTAATTTTAATACATTTATTTTTCATTATTTTTTGACCGCTTGACTTGGTACTAAAATAATTCGAAAAATTATAAATTTTACATGTAAACGCAACACTCATAAAGTAGATAGTTATGTTAAAACACAGCTTAGCCCCAAAAAAAAAAGTCCCTGCTATTGATCTTTTGCCACTAATAAATAATGCAGGTCATTTTCTTTTCTTTAAATAATTTCCCTTTTAATTAGTTCTCTCACTATCTCTCATTATCAGTCTCAGCTGTATATCAAGAAAAATTAAGTAGTCCAACTCACCATGTCCCCATTGCAACCATACAAACAAAATAAATCATCATGTCAGCATCAGGTACCAAATTTAATTAAGGTAAGAGTTTCATTAAATGTACTTTTGGACAATTAGACAAAATAGAGAAACCATTAACTTCTGATGACTTCTCTCCAGCAATTACCTTATACTCAATTGGATCTATTTTTTTTTTTTTTTTTTGGCTTTAAAAAAATTTATTTTTAACTAAATGTCAGAATCAAACTTTCAGTAGAACAAACATAAAGGCAGTTAATGTGTTTGTTTGGCTTGGAAGTCAGGTACAAATTGTGCTCGTAAAATTGCAATTCATTAGGAGGAACAAAAATTATTTTTACATATTTTGATTCCAATAAATTTCAAAGGTGTACAGACCAGGCTTTGACCTTTCTTTTTTTTCTTTCTTCCAGCAGTAGTTATCTTATGCTTTCATCTGTCTTATTATACAAGACAAATTACTTCTGCTAACGGTGTTATACATGATAAGTATCTTCATTGAGCTAATATACAAATTTGATCAACACAATCACTGTTTGACCTTTTCTTCTTCTCTACCTATTGTTTCCTTTTTTTTACTCTATTGGTAATTTATCCAAACTCATTATAAATAAGTCTAAGAATGACATGGAAAAAAAAAAAAAAAAAAAAGGTGAGGATTATAGAACTTACTTGGATCAGTAGTCGTGGTTAATGCCGTACCATTGAAGTTACAGGTACCACCAGCTGATCCGGCCTTGTGGTAATAATCATTATATGCATAAGAAGCCAATTCGACTAGATTATTCGCCTCATAACAAGCTTGACCCTCTTGTATGGGCGAACAGTCGGCTCCGCCACTACCACATGCCCAATTCAAACCGTCCTGTAGTGCAGTTGGATCTGCTGTGGCAATCGCCACACAGAACGTCCCGACCGTGCTTGACGAATTTTGAGCTTAATTTATATAATAAAATGTGGAATGTATTAGTTTTAGGTGCCTCAATAGTCATTTTGGTGTATTTCAATATTTACAAATTATAGGGTCTTAGTGCAAATATGCATTCGTTTTTGTAATTGTGGGCTTTGGTCTTCTTTTCTTGCCAACCATAACAAAAAAACTGCTGTAAAAAAATTTGCATATTCCTTTCTAAATTTAACTTCTTCCGTCTTGGATTCATTTTTTCTTTTCACTCTGGGGCTAAAGTAATTAAAGTATCGTATTGAAGTTGCATGGCCTTAATTTGGAGGAGTTGATTACGGAAACAGACTTTGAAAGATCATATAATGTAATTATTCAAAAACGTATAGAGATAAGTTAATTAGCTCAAAAGTACCTGATCCAACCGAAATAAGAGAGATAAGCAAGAGTATGCATATCCACCATCTTGTAAGCGGCATCTTGTAGCTAAACAAACAAAAAATATATATATTAAATTAGACAAAGCCTAATACATAGTTACCCAATTTGATGTTATAATGCTGCTATTGGGAATAAGAATGTGTGATCATAAGAGATATGGAATAAGTGTACAGGAAGTGCCATTATATGAGATATTAAATATGTTGGAGATTAGTCAAGAAAAAAAGATATGAGAAAAGAGCAATGTTCAAACTTTGGCCAACCACTTGTGAGAAAGTTGGTACAACTAACGGTTTCTGAACTTGAGCAGGATAATGTTGAATAGATATTATTTTGTTCTGATGCTGATCACAAGTCATGGTTTCTTCTTAACAGAAAGAGATTTGGTGCAAGCTAATTATGTCTTCAAATTCCAAACAAACATGACCCAGAAAAAAAAAATTCACATGTTGTGGTACAAAAAAAAAGGACTATGAAGTTAATTAAGCCAACAAATAGTTATGAACAACCAGTTGCAGTACCAAGTAGTACATGGTTGGAGCAATGGAAATTAATTTAGAAATTAAGACAAGAGTAAGAGTGTACTAATGTTTGGTATTGTTAGGCCAAGATGAATGAATGACCCATTTGAGTACCAAAAGTATAAGGATAGAAAACCGCTACCAATCATTAGTTGAACAAAAAATGAAAATCATTCAATTGATCATTGTCATTAAAAGATAGAGTTGGCTATTCATTTCCTTTCCAGAATTTCATAAACGAAGGAAATTGGTACTAACCAAGGAGTCAAAATTAGGCATCATATATTCTGGCACAAGTCTTCATAAATAGTTGCTCTTAATTACTAAGAGTGGATAATGATTTTTTTTTTTTTATAATATTTTCTTTTGACCATTTATTATCTAAATATTTTTTCTGGTTAAGGTTCAATTTGGCTGTTTTTATCTATAAGGAAAAAGTTAAATTAATATAAAACTCTGCATGGCTGTTTTTATCTATAAGGAAAAAGTTAAACTAATATTAAACTTTGCATGGCTTTTTTTATCTATAAGGAAAAAGTTAAATTAATATAAAACTCTGCATGGCTGTTTTTATCTTTAAGGAAAAAGTTAAACTAACATTAAACTTTGCATGGCTTTTTTTATCTTTAAGGAAAAAGTTAAATTAATATTAAACTTTGCATGCAAGACCGCCGAAGGACTAATGCTTTTGTCACATTGTCATACCAGTTGAATATTTTCTTCATTTAAATAATAAAAATTTACCAACCATTCAATCCACAATACACATCAAAGAAAAAGTAAACAAAATTTGTACAACTAAAACTGAAAAATCAGAAAATGCAATAGAAGTTACTATTACCAGGCAGCTGTTGAACAGAGTATATATACAATTGTTTCTCAGAACTCTTGACTACAAACTGAATTCAGAGATATTTTTCTATTAAATAATGGTGTTAATACTCTATGTATACACGTCTACCTTTCCTTAGATTCCACTGAAGAAACGATTCTTGTACAATCCAGGGAGAGAAGAATTTTACTTTTCTGATAACAGAGGCAAGATATTTGGTCTTATTCTGAGCTTCTGTTTAATTCTATCTTTTTAATTTTTGTTTTATGACTTGCCTTTCTATGACAGTGACAGGAAGTTTACTGTTATTTAATATACAGATTCGATTATTCTTCAATAATACATTTTTTTCAGAAAAAAAAAAACAAATTGGAGAAACTAAATTTTATATCAAGTGTTTTTTTCCAATTATAGGGGGGCAGACTCAAATTATAAGAAGCTTTAAACATTCCAATTTTGAATTTGAGTTGAGAAAACAGAGGTTTTTTCTTTTCTCCAAAATTTCTCAACCCAAGTAAAATAAAGAAAAATCTAGAAAAACATGTCACAGGAAAAAGAAATAGCTTATAAGAAGAGAAAAAGAACAGATATTAATACTCAGAAACAGGCATTAGTGCAACAGAAAAAAATAAAAAAAGCTACTTGCCTGAAATCCTAAATTTCTCCTCTTCAAGCTCCACACACACTTCCCCCCTAGAGAGTTAAGAATAGAGAGAGACCGGAGTCTCTATCCAAGCCGATAGCAATATTAGCACGCAGTCAAAACTCTCTCTGTCTATCCCCCTCTCTTTCTCTCTCAGCACAAAACAAAACAGCGAAATGAGAATAGAAGGTGCTAGTGAGTATTATTTTCGTCACAGTAGAGAAAATAAAAGTGATCAAGTCTGGGGTTAACACGTCACATCTCTAATTTGAAAGAGGAAAGTGATTTTATAGTCCCTGAAGTAGATAAATAATCAATTGTTTAATTATAGTGTGAATGTGAATGTGGAAGTGTTATTGTGGGTTTTATTAGAGGTGTAAACGGATTTGGGATACGGATACGAATACGAATAGTATATGGATACGGATCGGATATTGGACGGATACGAATACAAATATAAATATTATTCGGATAATTAAAAATAAATTACTAATGTATATTCTAATAAATAATACCATCTATTATAATTTTTTTATTTATAAATTATATCTAATATTTTTCATAATAAATTTGTTGGTTACAAAACATATATCATATTACCAAAATAATAGTCATTAATTATGTCATAAGTGCTAAATTGTTCATCAAAATATATATGTATATGCAATTTAATAAATCATTGGTATGTATATGCAATTTAATAAATTAATTTAAGAACAGAGAATATTTCTGTTGTTGTTCAGGAATATAAATGGTCGGATACGGATAGTTACGGATAGTTAAAAATCAAACTGTATTCTTATCCGTTATAAATTTTCAGATACGAATACGGATACGGATAATCTCGAATAAAGATACGAATAAGATAATTGAAGTAATTTTTCGGATTAGAATCCGGATAAAATCGGATAATATCTTATCCGTTTACAACCCTACTTTTATATGACAATTTAATGTACGCACGCCCACGGCCGCTTAACGGCTGCTCTATCTGCTGACATGTGTGCGGTGTGTTTTTGTGAGAAAGCGTTAAAGCATCACCAATTCAACCTTTTTTGTTTCTTTTTTATCTTTTCTACTTTAATTGACTGATCCTTTCTTTTCTCCTGGTTCGGTGCCACCTTCAAATTAGGAACTAGGGCTGCTAATGAGCCAAGCCAAACTCGGCTCAAAACTCGACTCAGCTCGTCATATAACTAAACAGGCTCGGCTCGCGGCTCAGCTCGATCTTGAAGAAAAAAACTCGGCTCAATTTAATGAGTTTGAGCCTTCAGCTCGACTCTAACTCGGCTCATAACTCGCGAGCTCAACTCATGTCATAACTCGCGAGCCCAACTCATGGCCATGGACAATTTAGCATATAAAATTGAAATGTGTTATAAACTCATGCCCACGGACTATTTAGCTCAACTCATGCCCACATAATTATTTATGAATAATTAATTCATATAAAATTGAAAAGTGTAATACAAAATAAATTAATTCATATAAAACGAAAATTAAAAACGAAAATTATTTTACTGTGCTTGCCCACGGACTTCATAACAAAAACTACTAAAATTCATATGCTTGCACACGGCCTAAAATTCATATAAAATCTAAATGAACATTCAAATCATATAACACTAAAACTAAACATTCACATGCTTTATAAAATCTACTAAAATTCAAAAATTCACTAAAATTTTAAAATTTAACATATCATTTACCACTTAAAACCACTGGTACCAACCCCTTCAAGTACAAACTGTTTTGCCATTAGTAGTATATCATTACATCAAACACCTCACTACACACATTGCCAAAAAGACATTTGCAAATACTAAAAACAACTACTCAAAACCACAAAAACTGTTGCAACTGGGAAGGAGTTACATGCAACCTGGAATTGCCTTCAAAACCAGTTACCGAGCTCAGTCTCTATGGTGCAGTTCCACTAACCTACACAGCACAATATGCAGCAATAGAAGCACTTTTTGCAATAAAGACCCTCACTTTTCTTGATATCTCACAGAATTCCTTGGAAGGAGAGATTCCTGCAAAATGTTTTGAAAATTTGATGAACCAACTATTAGGAGAGATTCCAATTTCAATTTCTAAGATGAAATATTTACAATCGCTTGAATTAAATAGTAATCTCCTCACTGGGTTTGTACCCTCTTCGATTTTTTATCTTAAGATGTTAAAAAGATTCAATCTTGACAGAAACAAACTAGTGTTAAACAATCTTGGCAGAAACAAACTTATAATAAGTTAACTTAATATGTTAAGTAAACTTATAAAAATATTTCATAAAAATACTATGTTAAGTAAACCATAATACAATTATAGTTAAAGCGCAAAGCAATGCTCATGAACCTTGTTCTCTGCATATAATTTGAAAAAAAAATGCATATAATTTTACTTTACAATACTTTATATATTGAAATAGAAGTTTGAGAAAATGTTAAAACTGTATGTGATAAATCATGACTCACCTTATTCTCTGCATTTAAACTCATAACAAAACCAATAGAGAGGTAGAGAACTAAAGAGAAAAGATTATAATGATAATTAAAACAGATTCTAAAGGGTATAATTGATGAGAGACCACAACAAAATTTGGTTGGCCTACGTCAATGTTGCAATTTTGCATGCAGAGCAAAAACTAATTAGATAGTGGTGCCTTAACATTATTTAGGAGTTGATAAATAAAGTATTTACCTCTAACACCAATCAAAAGTTCGGCATAAATGAACGAAATTGGTCCAAGTTGAAGCTCCCATCAATAGAGGCAAACCAATCCTTGGAGCAAATGAGTGCCTCGATTGTCTCCGGTGTCATAGAGCTCCGTAAATGATCTGTCAACCGACCCGCTGCACTAAAAGCTGACTCAGATGCAACGGTTGACACTTGAACCGCCAAGAAATCTCTTGCCATCTTTGCTAAAGTTGGATACAATTCCGAATTTCTTCTCCACCATTGCAAAATATCAAATTCTTCATCCAACTCTAGCACCACCAAGGCATCTTCTAGATAGTTATCCAACTCAGATCTCTTTTGCCGCGATTGTCATGAGATCACGGGTAAGCTCGGGATTAAATTTAGCTGATTGAAAGAGATCATCTTTTTGGCCCGATGTGAACAAAATCCTTTCTTCTTCATCGATTTCTTTGCATGTTTTTTCGATATGGCGATTCAAGTGGGTAGTCCCTATGTGAGGACCGATAGTAAACTCCTTCAAACAATGCTTGCACACGGCCTTCTCTCCAACCTCATCAAAATGCTTCCATACAACTGCTTTTCTCTTTTTTGATTGACTTCGGGTTAGTTGGATCGAGTCGCTTTGAGAATCTCCGACCTCGGGGTTAGCTTGGGAGTGAGTTTGAGACATTACTGTACAAAAAAAAATAACAATCCATCAATTGAAAAGAACTAAAACAATTTATATTGATGCAGGCCTATCTTAGTAGTTCTCAAATTGAAAAAAATAACATCAATCCATCAATTGAAAAATTGACATGAGTGAAGACCTCGGGACCTGACATGAGTGAAGACCTATCTTAGTAGTTCTCAAATTGATGCAGGCCTCTCTAAAAAACTTGCTTTTGATTTATTTTGTTAACTGTGATGTAATACTTTAGGCTTTCACTCTTAGATCTAGTAGACTGATAGGTCTAAAAACAATTAACGTTCATTTTTCAATGAAAAATCAGTGAGGATTAAAGCCTCATTTTTGTCAGGATGATAACCCGATAGGAGTCAAGTTTCTCAGCTGAGTGCCTGACTGAACTATACTTAACCCATGCCCATCAGAAATCTGGAATGATTTCAATGTGTATGATTCTAACTCCATAAACAATATACTTTCTTTGTACATTTGAGCTAGAAGATTTGATATTTGCACCAACTCCATAAACAATGGTCACACTAATATCAGTTTAATAGCCTAATACCACTAAAGACCAGCTACTTTGGTATCTTCAAATAAAAATATTTGGAGTTCTTTGGCCTGAGCAAATGCTAGACTTAAAAATAAAAGAGTAAAAATAAGTGGCCATACTGTGAGCACTGAAGCAGGAACTGCTAGCACTGTTAGTGGAATGTAAGCCAAAGCCCTATAATTTACAAGAAATATAGGTGTCATGCTTAATTAATTTCTATGTAAGTACTATACATTAATCAAGAATAAAATTATTTAAACAAAGGAATAAGATATCAGACCTTAGTAAAAAAAAAGGAAAAGACTAGCAAATATTTTAATTATTTCAAAATTGGAAAACTATATCTTTTTGTCTGACTTTTCACATTTTTGAGATATTTTTTCCCAACCTTCCTACAGAAAAACAAACTTGGGACTACTTTATTTGATCGGTTCAAATGCCATTGATAATAATTATATATTTACATATACATATCTTTTTGTTTTGCAAATTTAGAAATTATGAAAGTATTTAAGGGTAAGTAAGAATGCATTGTACCTGATTATGAGTCTAGGGATGAGATACACCATCTTCCCCGTAATGCATGAGTTGAAGCCATAAGTTGTCTGTGCAAAGTGTTTACCAGTATCAATTTACCACAAAATATAAACAATATCAATTTTTGGGTAAGTAAGAAAGAATGCATTTTTGGGTTACATTCCTCTAACGACTAACAGTATCAATTTATGAAAGTATTTAAGGGTGAGTAAGAATGCATTTTTACTGGTATCAAATTTACCCGTATCAATTTTATCACATAATCACAAAATATACACAAAACCCACAAAATAGAAACAGTACCAACTCAGAGAGAGAGAAGAACGCACCCATAAAATGCATTTTTGGGTTTTGATTTAACCAAAATACTATCACCGAAGGTTGAACAGCGACCGAGCGAGAGGAGAACGCACCTGAGAGAGAACAACGACAGAAGGAAAATCGGAAAGAGTTGGAGACCTAGAGAGAGAGCGAGGTGAGAGACCTAGAGAGAACAACGAAAATCGAAAAATTGGTGAGAGAGAGAGGTGAGCGAAAATGGAGAGTTGGAGACCTAGAGAGAGTGCGACAGAAGGAAAATCGGAAAGAGGAGAGGCTCATGAGCCGGCTCAGCTCGACTCGGGCTCGGCCCTGTTTGAGGGATCAAATATGAGCCGAGTCGAGTTCGGGCTTTATTTAGTTTAGGGCCTAATTCGAAATGATTTATTGAGCTGATCAACTCATTGGCTCGTGAGCTGGCTCGACTCATTAGCAGCCCTATTAGGAACTGGGAGTAGGTTCGATGGGCATCGGACCTACCTCGGTTCGACGTGTTTAATCACCATCGATTTTCTTTTAGATTCGTGCAAATGCTTTAAAACCCGTGCGTTTATGTTTCAATTTTCGTGCGCACAAATCATTACATTATCCTACGGTAGATCTGCCCATCGGAACCAAACAAGGTCCGATGGGCATCAGACCTACACCCAGTTCGATTAGAACGCAAAGTCTGCTACGCCTGTGTGGGGCTGCTGCCAGCATGGACTGGTCAGATAGTCTAAGGCTCTAAGCAAAGTTTCATAATTTAATTTTTTAAAACAATTTTTATATTAAATGGAAAAAAATTACTTTTGCTTTCCAAAAAAATGCATTCAGAAATTAGTAAGTCCGAAAATTTTCGTGTTTCATAATTAAATAGTATAGCTGGTATGATATTGGTGTTATACCGTTCAAATCGATTTATTTTATGAGTGATGTATTTACATATAAATTTTTATTTTTTTGAATTATTTTAGTATTAAGTCAAGCAGTGAAAGATTTTGAAAAATAAATGTATTAAAATTAACTTAAAAATTTTCACATTTGACTGCTCGACTTAATACTAAATAAATTAGAAAGATTATAAATTTTGCATTTAAACGCACAACTAATAAAAGTAGATCAGTTTGAACGGTTTGAACTCACTATTTGAAGTCGATTTGATATGTTTTAGAGATAGGTTGAAATGAAGTCATAACTATACTTAAATTCGTGACCAATTAAATAAAAATGTTTTTTTATTAGGGAATTAAGAATGTCTTTCATTTATAGAAGTAGAAGAGAACTCAAAGGCACACGATGTATTGACAATAACATCTTTCAATCATCCTGATATATATATATATATATATATATATATATATATATATATATATATATATATATATATAGATACGCTATGGTGAGTTGTGAAGTAAAACGTCGTTTTACTTCACGTCATATTTTCATTTTGAAAATTCAAACAACCGATCCAAACCGTTCAACTTTTTCTAAATATTGAAATGTACTTGGAGACTAAATTTTACATTTTTTGGAATTTTTTTACTATTTATTAAGCCACTTTAAAATCGCTGATCACTGTGAACAGTAAAAAACAGTAAAATTTTCTGGACCACCGGATCAGCGATTTTCAAAGTGACTTAATAAATAATAAAAAAATTTCAAAAAATGTAAAATTTGGTCTCCAAGCACATTTCAATATAGAGAACATGTTGAACGGTTCGGATCGGTTGTTTGGATTTTCAAAATGAAAATATGAGCGTGAAGTAAAAATGACACCTTACTTCACAACTCACCATAGCCCAGCTATATATATATATATATATATATATATATATATATATATATATATGGACAGTGCTACGGTGCTACGCGTATATAAGGGCTCACCATTGGATCAGCGATTTTCAAAGTGGCTTAATAAATAGTAAAAAAATATTAAAAAATGTAAAATTTGGTTTGCAAGTACATATTCATATGGAGATCATGTTGAACGGTTCGGATCGACCGTTAGAATTTTGAAAACTCAAAAAGTGAGCCGTAGCACGGAGGGGCCCTTATATACGCGTAGCATATTAGCCAGATTCTATATATAGCCACATAAAAAATGCAACGCATTAAAAACTCTTCTGAACTTAGTCGTATTCTCAAGTAGTGCAATATCATCATTATTTATTAGAGCATAATGAATATATTTTCCAATTCATGAGGCCATCTAAAACATTAAATATGATCAAGGGTGAACCAAACACTTCTCATTTGCTACATTTGTAATATAAATTTTAAAATGTAAAATATTTTATAATATGGTTTGTCGTGATTTTATACGTGCATTTAAAATAAAAAGAAGGATAAATTAAGAAAGAAAGAATCCTGACCAAACAAATGTTGGCGGTTTGTATGTGTCGGAACACAGTCTAATTAGAAATTAGTTGGTTTGTCACAATCGGAAAAATGGAACGTTCTACCTCTCACTTTTGTAACTAATATCATTATAATTATAATTAATTAATATGGTCTACAAGCAGGAGCGGAATCAGACTTTCGAACTATGAGGATCAAATACACAATAGGTGTCAATCATATAAAAGTTTCCTATGAAGAATGGGAATCAAATTTGCTATATTATAACATTTTACTCTAAATCATATTAAAAATCATACGTAAATACAAAAATTAAAAAAAAAATGAGGGTCAGTTGACCCCCATCTCTCTGTTACACGAGTACAAATCTAAGACTTTTTTATTTAAAAGATTTCGGTTTGTGCATCGTTCTTCACCCAACCAGCGGATAAAAAAAACTTTTACTAATTCAAAATTTAAAGTTTACTCTCTTTGTACGTAAATAAATAGGTTATTATTTAGTGGCAAAGATAATGTTTTGTATTTGAGGTTTTGCAGATTTTAAATCCGAAAGGAACACTTCTTGTGAATATTAAATAGTTGGATGGTCCAATCTATACTAAAATAAAAAAAAATTGATCATTGGTGTGGATAATGATTGTCATTGCAGCATATTTCCAATTTTTTAGAAATAAAAAATTATTTCCTAACAGAAAGAGAATGATCGTAGTCAATTTTTGAAAAATGTATGAAACGGTGCTATGAACATGGGAAGTTGTCTTTTGATTCGGCCACAAAGAACACACGTCAAACCACACTAAATATGAGAATAATGGTCACACCGCATTATTAGTGAGTGTGAGCAAGTTTCAAGCATTCACAACGCACCAATTAATTATTCGGTGTTAACATTTCTGCGAATCGTTAACCAAAAAAATTTGAAAAAAGATTTACACTGCACAATTGGTGTGGTGTAAAGCAGATCTTCATATTAACAATGCATCATTTCAAAAATCGACTATAGACAATAATTTTTTTATTTCTAAATAAAATATTCATATTTACGATACAATATTTTTTTTTTAAATAAAAGAGTATTATTAAATCATTCAGCTCTAAATATTATAAAAAACAATTCACATTTAGATTTCGAATCTACAAGCTTTCTTACGAAAAAATATTATTTTAATTACTACACTAAAGATTGATTCTTAATAGTATATATAGATTGTCAATTCAAAAAAGCTCGAGAAAAATATTTAATTTTGATGTATTTGACGAGATATTGGTTTGTGAAAAAGTTTTAATTTAAGCCTATTCTTCCTATAAATTAATTGAATGCGTTGCAAATATATTACAATTTTTGCTTTTTTTTTCCCCTTTTCTTAAATTAATGGTTAGTTGATGATAGCACACGAAGACCATAAAAAAGTGATTAGTGTGATGGGGAAGGTACGTGTTATTGTTAGCCAACAAAAAGAAAGAGAAAATAGATGTTCTCACCAAATCCTCATTTTTTTATTACTTGGGAATAAAATGTCCTTTTCCAACAATTCAAGTTTGTTTAGACCTCTCTTCAAATTAGCTCTGATTGGATTCCTGTCTCCCTTTTTTTTAATAACATTACTAGTCAAGTGGCCCCACGTTGCAGAGGTCAATTTGGGTCCGATGTCCATCAGACTCAAAGTGTGTTCGATGAATTTGATGACCGTCCGATCTGTTTTAAGATTCACGCCCGCAACTTTCGCAACTGCTTTAAGATTTGGACACACGAATCTTAAAGCAGATCAGACGGTCCCAAAACCCATCGGACCCAAATTTGAGTCCAATGGGCAT
Source organism: Carex myosuroides (assembly GCA_028015225.1). Lineage (NCBI taxonomy): Eukaryota > Viridiplantae > Streptophyta > Magnoliopsida > Poales > Cyperaceae > Carex > Carex myosuroides. The sequence goes on along the minus strand of CM051487.1, from coordinate 5,536,670 downwards.
CGGACCCAAGCTGCTCTTCACGTTGCAGCGAGTAGAAATATTAATTGGATAGAGGAGTCCCAAAATGAATGCTTTTATCTTTCTTTTATTTTAATTAGAAAATTAGAGTGTCGTGAATAAAATGATTAATTAAAGAAAAAACTAATTGTCTATGTAAAGTGTGATATTCAATAGCAAATTAATTTATTAAATGAGTAATTAATAATATAAGAAAAAATCGTTAGATGAAAACCTAATTTTTCACACTCCACTGTACCGCAAGACAAAGACACAGAAACTTGGTTATAATTTATATATAAGCAGGGTTCAAATATCTCATGTCTTTTATGTCTTCATTTTTAAAGTTCAAACAATTAATCTGAAACGTTCAACATGATCCGTATTAAAATGTACTAGGAGACCAAATTTTATATTTCAAAACTTATTATTATTTTTTATAAATATGTATAAAATTATTATTTTGTATGGTACAAAATCTTCTGAAAAATAATAATTTTGTACCTATTTAAAAAAAAATAGTAAAAAAAGGTACCCTTCTTTTGAATAAGAGATCAGGGATAGGGATCAAAAGCCTCAGAAGGACATGCATGGCTCTAACCATACATTTGGACTGTTTCAAAAGAGCCTTTATTTCTTAGGAATCAACTTTTTTTAGCTCAGCTAAGAGCCTAAAGATTGATTCCAAAATTCTTTAAACCTTAGCCGTGAATTTATTGCTAGGCCTCATATGCGTTAGCCCAAAACGATTGGCCCAACTTTTTTCTGCCTTTTATATAGGTAGAGAGGAGAATCTAGAATTTATCCGCCTATATATTCCGCAATTTTTTTACTTTTCGAAAATGCCTACGCTAAAAAAAAGTTATTGCTAATATTTTGAAATTCAAAGGTTAAATATTTTATTTTTTATTTTCAAATATATGCTTTCAATAATTTTAACTAAATACGCTATGTTTAGAGTATTAAGAATTTGCTTTTACACATACCAGATAAAAAATTCTCCAAAAAATTGTATCTCCAAATCTCTCAAGAAGTAAAATTAACAAGAAAAATCAACTGTCTTGTATTTTTTTCTTCCCTAAAATTCCCTTATTTTCCTTAATCCATTGTCCTACTCATATGTTTCAGTCAATTAAGACCTAACACTTTATATGTTTGTATCTTTATTTAAATTCTCAAATTCATGTTTTCAATGATTATAACTAAATATGTGACCGCAAGTGATGCTAGTATTTAGTGAGCACAACTTTAAAAATTTATTGGATTGACTTCAAACGACGAATCCAAACAGTTGATACCGATACACTTCACGAGTGATGCGTGTACATGCAAATTTTTGAAAATATTCAAAGATATTAATATATTTATTAGATTTGATGGAATGAACGTGATTTTTGTATTTAAATTATTTTGAGTAAAGGTGTTTTAAAGAAGAGGATTGAAAATGTAATTTGATTATGTTTGTGCAATATAATATTATGTAATAACCTCCTGTGTGGCACGTAAAAGATGATATTATATAGTTTTTTATAAGAGGATTTAAAACATAATTTGAATGTGTTTGCGGTATATATTATTTGTAGAAAGTAAGGTATTAAGGAGTACATAACCACTGTTCTTTAAATTAACGGTTTTGTTTGACAGAACCAAGCCAACCTCGCCTATCCGATGCGTTTTCTTTTGATTAATCGCTTTGATTCTCTCTACTTCGTTTACATTACGTAGAATTAGTTCTAAAATAAACTACAATATATAGGTCGAGAGTAGATAAAGTAGAATTAGTTATAATTTATTTTAGAAGTATTAATACTTGGAAGAACATATAAAGACAGGAGATAAATTCGACTTTTTGGACCAATCGACCTCCATAGGTAATTTATTAAATAATATGTTAGTATGTTAATTTTGTTACATTAATTTTATGTTACCATTGTAGGTTGCACATGTATCCAATGGAACCAATTGAATTCCATAAATTAAAAAAATATTTATACTTTATTTTTTATATAGTTTAGAGTAAAATATTATAGATACTGTAAAAATCGACTCTCACATATAACAAAAATGTCCCACTCAGATTCTCACTCTGCGTAAGTTTAATTTGAACTTGAGTTAAATTGACTCTCATTTATATTCGGACCTTGTAGCTTGAAAATCTAGCTTCCTCAAGAGAAGTTAAATTTGAACTTGAGTTAAGGTTTCAAACAAGAAAAGAAAATTAGAGACCTAAGACGAAATATATACATTGTTATCTCATGTTATGCTTGTTATATATATACGTTAACAAAAATCAATCACTCGCATGACCATATTTTTAATCAAAAGACGCCAACAAAAAATATTCATATCTAATCATATACGTTTCTAAAAATTAAATAAAAAAATATAGATAGAGATAATTATTCATACTCGTATCCATTATATACAAATGAATATTCAAAAATAAAAAAAATAATACAGATATACTTCGACACTAAAATCATATCCATATCCTTATAAATCATGCATGTATTCATATCTGTATCCAGAAACAATTTTTATTTAAATATCCGATTTTGCAAAAATTTCAATATGAATATGAATATAAACATATAATATCTAATCTGTTTACACTCCTACTTAGGACCAAATAAGTCAGGTAGAAAAAAGAAAAAGTGAGTCCGATGAAAATTGGAGCCGTCCGATCTGTTTTAAGATTTGTGTCCGTACTAATGTTATAATTTGTGCGTACGGATCTTAAAACGAATCAGATGGCTCCGATTTCTATCGGACCTCAATTCACTTTTGGTGGACATTGCAGCTAAGCTAAACTGAACTAAACGTTTAGAAATGGTGAAAGGTTGAGAACGGAGTAGGTCCGATGGACATCGAACTTACTTTTAGGTCCAATAAAATCCAACACCGTCCAACTTGCATTAAAATTTGTGTGCACAGAAATTGAAACAAATACGTACGGATTTTAAAGCAGAGTGCACACATTTTAATACAATCATACGGTGATTGAGCCTATAGAATCAAAGTAGGTCCGATGAACATTTTAGACCTACTCTGAATTCCAAAAAGTTTAGTCATGAAGAAAAGGCTATTTGTGATAAGATAAAGGAGCACCAAATTGTCGAAGTCCTAACTCCTAACTTGGGTTTAATTTAAGCTGGTTTATTCAGTCGGATTTGTTTATCTAATAAATTTATTAGGTCGTAGTTTCAAAAATCAAAATCCAACTTGCCTTTTACATAAATTTTTATTTTTTTAAAATATTAAAATACGTTCATTAAATCTAATTTCGTAATTGTTTTAACATAAAAAAAAATTTAATCCTCAAGTCCAAAAAGGACTTTTAGCCGGGATCCATTTGGGCCCAACCAAAAAGGCCGAATACTAAAGCGCATCCACACCGTCGAAACTAAAATTTCTGGCAGGTCAACTAATCGTATGGTCACAACATGTCGTGATCCCCTATATGAGCTCACAAGCGGGTCGCTGAAACCCTATTCTATCCACGAGGCACGACGCGTCCGAACCTTCTGGAAAAAGAGAAGGCTACCATCTCGCTCCATTATCCGTGCTTCTCATTTCTAGGGTTCTATACCGGCGCCGTAAATTCTTAAATTGAAGGTAAGCGGAGCAAATTTCTTCTCGATTTTGCTTTTCGAGTCCTGGATTTCTGTTCTGGGTCTCTTATTTCTCAATTATAGGTGAAATGTTGGCGTAGGGTTTTCGTCCATCGTTCTTGAATTGGTTTTATTTTAGGATAAACGTGGTTGCTTTCTGAAATATTGGATGTTTTGTTTGTTAAGTAGTTACTGGCTTTAGGTGCCAATAAAGACTTGACACGTAGAAATTATCTAAATTTTATTGACCGGACAGGACCCCTAATTGTTCCTTATTCCCAAAAAGCACGCTTAAGTTTCCCATCTGAAGATTTTAATCACTATGAAGTTTCTTACAGAGCTTTCCTTGTTTCCTCTCCAAGGAGATTCCTTGTTTGGCAATGCAATACTGTTTTTAATATCTTGATCCTGTAGTACAAGAAACCTCACGCATAATCAGAAAAGAAATAGGAAGCATCTTGTGTGCAAATGAAAATCTAGACGGTATCAGTTACCACATTGTGCTTCTTTCTTCTCAGCAAGGATGAAGAAAAAATATAGTTAACATTTTTCACGTTTAGTTTTAGTGGGGGTGCAAGTATAATTATGATGTTCCGGTACTGTGCCTGTGTTAAATTAAATTAATAATAATTGTGCACCAATTCCGAAGTCCCTGGGATGCTTGAGAACAGTAATAGACAAAGCTGATAGTAAATGTTACTCTATTATCTCTGCCGGAGCTTACAACTTTGCTTTTGATTTTCAAATTCTAGGTTGATAAGCAGGAACTGGAAGAATGAGGGGAAGGAGCTACAGTTACAGTCCATCACCACCGCCAAGGGGTGGTTATGGCAGGAGAGGGAGGAGCCCCAGCCCCAGAGGCCGCTATGGCCGTGGCAGAGATCCGCCCACCAGTCTACTTGTTCGTAATCTTCGCCGCGACTGCAGGTCTTTCTTTTCATCGCTGCTCACTTCGTTTACATATTTCTGTCTTTGTATAGTAAAGATATACCAGCATTTCCAGCAATGAATCCCAGGGTTCAGTATGTGCATGCTAGCATTTGGTGGGCTTGCAGCATTTCTGGTAATCTTGGGATGGAAACGACATTTTATTGAGTGGTGTGGTACTAAAATTGATTAGTGGGGGTTAGTTGCTACTTTTGAGGCTATATGAAGTGTAATTTGTCTTAGATTATGGTTCTATAAAAGAAATGTTCTATTTTGCAATGAAATTCTTGAACAATTTACCAACAGTTTTGTTGATTGATTTTCAGACCTGATGATCTCCGTAGGCCTTTTGGACAATTTGGCCGTCTGAAGGACATTTACCTGCCACGGGACTATTATACTGGGTAAGCAAATATGACGGTTCTATACACGAGACATCAAAATATCTGGAAAAATATGAAGAAGTTGGTATACTTGTGTTTCTTGTACATTAGTAATGAAATACATGTGAATTTATTTTCTGGAGGATCTTTAGATTTAACAGTTGTAAAAGAGTATGGAAGAGACTTACAAGTGTTAAGAGTTCTCTCTTTTGAAGAGACGAAGCAATTGCAAGAAATAAGAGACTAAGAGAGAGATTAGAGTCTCAACTCTCAAGATAACAAAGTTTGAAGAACTTGAAGTCTGTGTTTTTTATATCCAAGGTTAGCTACCAAGCAATTGCTCTATAGGTGTAATCCTGCATTACAATATGCCTTTTTATTCCAGTTTTGGAAATCATTGTAGGTGTCGACTCAGTTGAATTTTTTTTCATTGGTTAACTGTTGTTGTTTTCATGATTTTTCCCTATTTATAGTAGCCAATTCCCAGTTTCATTTCTTGTAAACCTCCTATGGAAGGGAAAACATAACGAATTCAGTTGTTTTTGTATTTTTCTTTGTGAGCTGTAAATCTGTCAGCGTAAAAGATAATTTAATTTCTATAGTGCTGACATTCTTCCATTTGATATTTTGACAGTGACCCACGTGGATTTGGGTTTATACAGTACTATGACCCTCGTGATGCAGAGGAGGCCAAATACCAACTGGATGGTCAGGTTCTTCTTGGGAGAGAAATAACCGTTGTATTTGCAGAGGAAAACAGGAAGAAACCAACTGAGATGAGATCCCGGGAGAGAGTAAGGTAGCTAATTTCCCACTTCTTCCTTTTTATTTTTTTATTGGATGCTTTTGTTGTGGAACCTAGTTTTACTTCGGCCCTTGAAACCTGCTTGCTTTACATTTTGATCTGTTGAAATGAGAAATGAAAGAAAATCATAGAGTTTAGTAGCTTCATCAGTACTATGATTCTTTGTTACTTAAACGTATGGTGGGTCAAACATTTTGGGTCTGGTGGGTCAGGCCAATGTTCTTCACTGAGTAATCAAATGGTTTACTTTTGTCTATTCTTTTGATTATTTGGTTATTTTGGTCTCTAAATTACCAAAAAATATGGCTTCATGCCTAGAAGTCCAATTCTATTTGATTTATCTTCTTTTTCAGCTTTTTGTAGTGTTTTAACTGGGCCTATTTTGTTGAATTGAATTTCTATTGTGAATCCTTGAATTTTTGTATCGAATTGAATTGTTACGAGTAAATTTTTTATCTATTGGTTTACATAAAATTTATGCACAAGTTCATAGTTACCTATAAAAGTTTTGCACTAATAAAATCATATGCACATATACAGAATCCACTTTCAAATTTCTTATTCAGTGATCTGTTCACGTTCTAGATAAATTCTTGACATATTGTTGAAGGACAATAAAAGTAAAAGAGAAAAAAAAAATCCAAACTTGTCCCTTTGACCTTATCCAAACAAATGTATAAATGAGCCTCTCCTGTGTTGTGTACAAGAGAAATGAATTGAACAAAGAGAAAAAATGAAAGATGAGATTGTTGCTTATTTAGAATTACTGAAAGAGCATTGTCTGAATTGCACAATTTCTATATTATTATATATTATATTGATGAATCATTCCGATTGAAGTGATTCACTTCTCCGACACAAAACCAGTATATGCATCATTGAGGTCCTGACTTGTATTAAACCATGCAATTCACAATATTGCACAGTACTAGTCACAGTGATGCATCTTTTGCCAAAATTTCATGGAAGGATCTTAAACACATGGCAAGAATTTGCTCTTTGCCATTGTTTTCCTTGAGGCGATGAGAAGTAAAATAATAAGGTGCTAACTTAATGTGGTATAATATATAGCAGCCGGAGGTCGCATGAATATAGTAGGAGGTCAAGGTCTCTTCGGGACTCGCGGTCTCCTTCTCCCAGGGGAAGATCAAGGGTTAGGTCCCGCAGCTACTACTCTCCTTCTCCTAAGCGTGCTGACCGTTACTCCAGGTACTGCCTATATAGCTTTTTATTTATGGATACATTAGTTGGGTGATATCCATAATGGCTGTGCAAGTTCTATTGGTTAAACTCCTAAGAGAGATTTTCAATATTTCACTTGGTGTTTGAGTTGATCTGTTTGGGTATGGCTTTTCTGTCTTGTGGCTTGTGGCTTGTGGTTTAAGATAATAGAAGCTAATTTGCGTGATATAGGAGGGTCTGCTAAACTTAATAAATGAAAAATTAGAGCAGTTTCTAAAGACAGAAATGCAGATTAAGTGTTGTTATTGTCAAGGTCATATCAAAGTTTTGAAGTCCAAGATTTACTTGAAACTCAAAAAGAAGAAAAATTTGCAGCAGAAACCACACATATAATGTTAATACAAGTAAAACATCCATTCACCCAAGGACATCTAAATTTGGGAGCAAAGTACATGGGGTCCCTTTTCGCCTCCCTTCTGTTCACCACTTGTCACCAGACTCGGGAGAGCACAGCCTAACTGCCCTTTGTCTATTTTGTTTATCTACCTTAAAATGTAAACAGCGTGAGGTGTCATATTCATATTATTAAAATACCATATTGAATGAAGGATTTTATTATCTATTTATAAAATGCAGGTCGCCATCTCCAAAGGGCAAGAAGGAAAGAGAACGGTCTATCTCCAGGTCCAGGTCTCCGGTTGCCAGTCGGTCCAGAAGCCGGAGCCCGGTCGACGATTATCCAACTAAAAATGGTGATATTCAAGGCAATAATCATCGGGACAAGCCAGTATCTCGCTCCCCTTCCCCTGTTCCTGTTAGGCGCGCTCGCTCTAGGTCTTACTCTGAGTAGCTTTGTTTAGGTGTAATATTTTATTTGAAATATTAGTCTAGTTTGCTGTGCTAGGATTTTAATCAGAGTTCTGAGGTGTCTTTGAAGATAATTATGGTATGACTTGTGGATGGATGTTTTGATCTAAGTTTATGAGATTTGTATTATGGGATCGTTTAAGTTTGATGTTTAAGTTTGATATTTGTGGTGCTCTGACAATTTGATTCAGACTTTTGGAGGGGTCATCATTTCGGGGTACTGTTTGGACTGAAGTAACTTGTTCAGTTTACCCAAAGCACATAAATTAGATGTGAAGAACGACTGCAAATTGTACAAGGCCCCAAACGTTCTTATTGGCAGAGCATTGTTATTTTTCTACCTTCAATTAGTTATTCTTTCTTTTCTTTTTGCTTATTCTTTCTAAAGCCATTCTCAAGTAGCCATTATTTCTAAAGCTTCGAAATACACCTAAAATCAGTGTTATCAGAATCGGACCACCGGTTCAACCGAAAAAAATCGGAACCGGACCCATTTACTGTTTGATTCTTTTAAAAGATAGCTTAAGCAATTGAACTGGTTTTTTATAAAACTGCCGAACAAGACCACTGTAAAAACTTAGTTCAAAACTAATTTTACGTAACTTACGGAAATCGTGTATTTCTCTCACGATCTTTACAAATTTCTTGCCATTTCTCAAATCACTAAGATGGAAAGCACTGAGAATTGGAATCTCCTTCCTTCTACGACCTCTCAATTCTCAATTTGAATGGGTCATTTCTTGATCTATTTATTTGTATTTCACCTTATCAATCTCAAGGATTAGCTTTGAAAAGAAATTGCGGCAACTATCAAAATACTGTAAGTTTATTTAATACTAAATTCGAATTTGTAAAATATGTGACAGGCTTCAATTTTTGAGTTAATTTTATTGTATTGATTCATGTCTTTTAAGTGTTCGATGAAATGCCCAAATGAAATAGAATTTTATTTTTTGAGATCTTACTGCTTTGTGCGAACTACTATTTAGAAATTAATTGAGAATTTGATGTGCATATTTTTTCCACATACATCTTACGTGCAGGATCACGGTTTGTAACATATCATGGTGGTTTGGCACTAGTTAGTTAGATAACCCAAATTGATTAATCATCATGTTGGTTTCTCACCAGTTAGTTTGATAAAAAAAAATGTTGATATATTGTGAAACAGTGCCACCAAACTTATAAGTTTGCATATAGTAACTCAACTTAGTAGAACATGCAATTGATCTAACTCTGATATTGTAAGAAGGCTCAAATTTTTTTTTCTTGAAATGTTTTGACACTGGCTGTCAAAAGTTACAAGGAACCATAAGGAAAAATAGCTCTACACTAACGCTAACAAAATTTAAACCAAAGAGTTCCCTCCTGCAAAACTTTGTGCCCCAATACCTCAGCCGATACCGTACCGCTCCTAAAGATTACATGGTTTCGCTGTCTCCAAATCCACCAACAAGTACACAACATCATATTAACCCTAACATCAGTATTCAAACTCCCCTTGAGCGAAACTTTATCAGCGAGTCTGACCAGATTTCTTGTACCAACATAGTACCCGGTACCCCTGCTTGTACAAGTTCCCTTGTTAGTAGTGTAATTCCTAGCTTTAATTTTCATATGCAATAAATATAAATATAACTTTAATTTTCCTTAATTTTCATATGCTATTGATCTCTGATTTTGCAAGTTCATACATTTTTGAAGAACCTAATCATTGTTGTTGTACATAGATCATGTCGGCAATTAATCTTGAAGTCAAAGAGAAAGTGGATTTAGCAGTGTCCAAGTGGATGATTGATGCCGAGATTTCTTTCAATGCTTGTAACTCCAAGTATTATGTGAAAGAAATTGAAATGTTTTTGAGTTCATTCACTCAAAAAAGAGGAACAGAATTGAACATCAAAGGTTGAATAATCTTGTGTATGTTCGCTATAACTTGAGATTGCATTAAAAGTATGAAAAGTGTTGCAGGTAAAATAAAATAAAATTTTCCAACAAAAGTTTAAAAGAAGTTGAATTGTAGGATATCATCCGTTGGAAAAATTATGATCCTATTAGCTTTGAAGATTTTGTTGATGATGGCAAGTTGATTTTGGAGGATGATCCACCAAGATACAAACTAATGAAGACAAATGACTGCACTCAAGATACAAACTAATGAAGACAATGGTAATTTTTTCGTAAACTATGCTTGAATTATGAACTTCAATATAATTTATTTTAAAATTATAATTACATTACTACTTGAACTCATGATTTTTTAGATGAATTTTTTAATTTGGATGAATTTGATTCTGGAGATGAAGTTGAAGACCCATGCACAAACAACACGGAAAGAGTTGGAGATCAATAAAATCAAAGTGTTGATGCTAGAAATCATAATGTTATTTCAATTACCGAGTGGCATTTTACTTAGCCTTAATTTTAGTTTTAGTATTTTAATTTTGATGTTGGTTTATTTTCTTAGCCATTAGAAGAATTAAACATTTTATTTTTGAAGTATGAGATTGTTTTAAAAGTGTGAGGTTACTTGTGGCAGATTATATTAGAATGTTGAACTTTTATTTTAATGTTGTTTATCATCTTTCTTTTTTACATATCCACTATTTATGCTTACTGGTTTTGGATCAAAAATACTGGTATGCTAATACTGGTATTCTCCCTTTTTGGTATTTAGCATACATGCTACTGGTACTTAGCATGTGAAATTACATACACTTGAAAATGCTAATTTTTGGTTTTTCTAATTTGTTGTTTGTGTATATTTTGGGAACAGTGCTCGGAGAGCACATATTAAGTTTTTAAAATTTCTATTTTATATATATTTGAGAACAGTGCTTAGAGAGCACATATCAGGTTTCTTGTTAATTTTGATTTTTTTGGAGTTTTAAGGAAAGTTTTTTTATTTCATGTTTCTAACAATTTACAGGTGACAATATAGTTATACGTGTCTTACTTGACCTCCTATAGTCCTATGTGTATGTGTACTCTATATAAATTACGATTGTTTTAAAAAAATCAGTGGTTGAACCGGTTACCCAGCGGTCCGACCGATAAACCGTTGACCCAGAGCTTTACCGGGTCAATGTCCGGTTCGGTTTTGATAACATTGCCTAAATGTATTAATTTTTTTTTGCTGCTCGTCGTCAGTTCGGGGGAAGTTGTGCTTATTAGTGCCCATACATATATATTTTTGTCAGGTATGAGAAAACTCATTTTGTTATGTGAGTCTATTCAAAATATGTTGCATCTCTTTTTCAAATGGGACTTCTGATTTGTAAAGGCTACTTGTGTCTCCATCTGCTGAAGTATGAAAAATATTCTCTAATCTTATATATGAACAACTTATTTTGATGATGACGTTTCAACTCATAAAATATCATCAATCACCGAAAACATTTTATCTAGAAAAAGGCGACAGGAAGTCCGAGGGGAAGTGCTAATGATAGTTATATCATATCATCTGTTACCATAGTAGCAGTCTTGCTTGGAAAAAGTATACAAAGCTACAAAATTATATCTTAATAGGAGTGTTACCGTTGGCAATTGCTCAGCTAAGTTTCTAAATTGATATAACTGTTGGTTCTATGGAAAATTAGTAATTATGATGATTGGTTGATAATAAATAACACAATAATATATCGGGGAACAAAATCTCTCAAGTTATCTCCATAACATATCAGGAATTTCGAAATCCAAGTTTGGAAAGGTTCATCAAATGAAACAGAACCTTGAATTGCCATCTCAAGGTGGGGCCTGGGGTTCTTTGGGCACCGTATCTACCACTAAGCTCTCAACAGCTAATTTGACCGTTAGCTTTAAAGAACCAAGTTGCATAACACAATCTATCTTCGATTAACCTACGCCGTTCATTAAGAAGCAATCTGATTAGTTCAATCAACATCTAACGATCCAAAAAGACCCTGTTAACATGATATAACAGGTTAGGTTTATTAGGCCACGCGTCAACTCCTTGAACATTTATAAATCTCAGTGATGTCGCAGTAGCTTATCTTCTGAGTTACACTTAAAATAAGTACGCAGTACATGCGTTATTTGCTTCAATATGCAACAAGTACAGGCGTGCCGCGTGAGAGGTGGGTTGCTTTTATTGGGCTTTATTTGTCCTTTCCTTCATTTTTTATTTATTTAAGAAAAGGTACGATCTTTTCACAAACTCGACGAAGTCGTAACCAATTACCAAACCAGCCGTGGGGGTACACAGGTTTGAATCAAGTTACATGCTTTCTCTATCTGTGTGTATTTAAAAGAAATAGAAAATAAAAAAACATTCGCCGAGTCTAAGGAAACAGCTGTCATGTTCTGTGCCAACCTGGAAATGTCAACATCTATCTCCGACTAAGCTGACTTTTTTACTTGTTTATACACCATTTGTCATCTACTCAAATCATATCTATTTAAAAAAATTATAATGCTATGTATATTCTTTCTAATTTGTGCAAACAGAGAATATTTTAAACCTTCTTTTCTTTTTTTTAGATGTTTGACCCCTTATAATCCAATCCCCATATGCCTCATTAAGTCTTACCAACTAAAGATGATAGCTGTCTCATTTTGTTTTTCACTCGGCGTATTTTGTTGAGGATAAGAATTATTACTGGCTCACTCATCTCCATCTGAATATGAACAACTTTCAGCTCTCGTACTAGCATGTATCAGTTCTTTATTTTACTTTGCTTATTTTTGTAATAGATTGTCTAGTTATATATACTGGTAAGGATGGGTGAGTTTACTGTGTAATAGACTGTCATCTCCATCTGATTTACTGCGTCCTGATATACAATTTGGACACATACCAAATATAATTATTTTTGTGCTTGTATGCTGCTATTGGTACTGCAACTTTTCTGTAATGTGTTTTTTTTTTTTGTTTAATGTTAACCTACGGGCTTTACACAAGAAAAACCACATTTTTGTTTAGTTTTTGTTATTACTATCATTATTGTGCACGGTTCTAATTTGGGACAGCAAGGTTGATGAGTCATCAAAATTAGAAGTTAATTTGCCAGACCAATCTGTATATATACTTCGTCACATTGATAGAATAATAAGATATATTTATGAAAACTGAAATAGTGATGATGACGATGATGACGACAGAGAATAAAAAAAGAAGAAGAAGAAGAATGAAAGTCCAATGTCTTTGAGATAAAAGATAATCTACGTGTCCACTTTAAAAGAACTTAGATTTATATTTAATTCATAATTACTGCTGCTTGATGCAAGTGTATATTTGAAACAAGAGTGTATATTTGTATTCTAAAATAATTAATTTCGTTAGTTTAACTGATATGAATACGAGAAAGATTTTTGTTTACTATCTCATGCCTCTTATTTTATAAGATAATTGATAAATATAATATCATATATTTTTTAATTTTATTTAATTGGTAACTTATGATGAGATTTTTTTTTTTATCATATTTTATATAATCATATATATTTTTTTAAATATAATGAGACTAACAATTATATTTTTAAAATTTTAAAATACGTGATGTGCTTAAAATAATATATTAATTTATTAGTTTATTTTTGGGATTATATTATATTGGATATCAAACTATTTAATCATTATTTATTATTAGGGAGCGCCTAGCTGTCTCCCTGTAACAATCCTCCATTATGTCCCCCAGTCATTAACTACTTGAGGGACCACTAACTATCTGGGGGAATCACTAACTACTTGGAAACCGTCTAATATTTAAAAGATTTTACAACTGGCATGTGCACATATGGATACCTATACACGTAAATATTAATATATAATATATCAAATATTCATACCTAAGAAATCAAGTATTTCGAAAAAAAAACTGGACACATCACTTACCCATCTTTTACGCGTTTTTAGATGTGGATTTTTTTCTTTGTTCAATCTCACCAATATTTCTGACGATCTATGAGGAATTTTGCGAATCTAAAACCACGAACATCTTCTACATAATTTTCTCTTTCAAATGAGATCCATGATGACATACTTTCGGGTTGCCTGTCGCACAAGTATTCATACATCGTTATGCAAGTATTCATACTCCATCGAGCAAATATTCATACCTCATCGTGCAAGTGTGAATAGTTCATGTATCGAGTATTTTGTATCTAACAAATTCTATCAATTTTTTTTTTCCATATGGCATTAGATGATGATTGAAAGTATTAATATCAAGTATTGTAAGTATTCATACCTCGTCATGCAAATACGAATAGTTCATGTATCAAGTGTTTGTATCTAACAAATTCTAGTAATTTATTTTTCCATATAACACTGGATGATGTCTGAAAGTATTAATATCAAGTATTTGCAAGTATTCATACCTCGTCATAAACCGTCCGACCTGCATCCAAATTCATACCTCGTCCAAAGTCTGACCTAAACCGTCTGGTCTGCATCCAAATTCGTATAAATATTTAGATTCAAGAAACCATTTAAATTTATTAAGTTTTAAATATATTTGCACAAATCTCAATGCAAATCGGACGTTTAAGTTTGACTTTCAATGACGCTTTGTCCAAAGCCCTTTGGACAAAATCCAATCCCTTAATTTTGTAAGATTATAAGTATGAAAATATCTCCAGTATTTATTAACAGAGGAGGGTTCAAATGCACCATGGTTTTGTGCTCCAATTATACTCCACATCATTTATCTCCGTTTTCAAGGTCCGAACAGTCGATCCGAACCACTCAACATGATCTTCATAATAAAATATGCTTGGAGATCAAATTTTATATTTTTTATAATTTTTTTACTATTTTTTACATAGGTACAATATCACTTTTTTAAATGGTCCAGAATCTCCTTAAAATAGTGATTTTATACATATTTAAAACAATAGTAAATTTTTTTTTTTAAAAAATATAAAATTTAATCTCCAAGTATATTTTATTATGAAAACCATGTTGAGTGGTTCGGATCACCTGTTCGAATTTTGAAAACAAAAATAAAAATATGAAACATAAATGAAATACAAAACCATGATGCATTTTAACCCTACCTCATTTGATAATTTTCAACGAAAAATATATATAAATGAAGGAAAAGTGTTGTTTTTGGAGCCCACTTCGCCACATGTTTGCTGCATCAATTACACACGGCAACGAAAAATATATATAAATGAAGGAAAAGTGTTGTTTTTGGAGCCCACTTCGCCACATGTTTGAAGAAAATATTAGTTTCATGCAAGAGCAAATTTCAAAAATTTAACTCAAAGAAACCAACATAGATCTACTTATTTGACTAACGATGAACCGTATTTAACATTTTAACTGGTTTAATCTTTATACCTCAAATCTTGGTCTCTAAACCAAGAAGTAGGGACTTGAGATGTAGGGTTGTTGCCTCCTTGTCGAGCCTTCACTTCTCCAAGTCGGCCTCGAAATGGCACCCGCTTCGAACGCACGAAGCCTCTACGAGTATCCACCCGAGATTAAACGAAACTCTTGTTTTTCCCTTGCTAGAGGTAATCAACCAAGAATCTAACTTAACCTTAGCTTCTACCTCTTCAATCAACTATTAATTTTAGTGTAGAAGTTGTGCTCAACACATGAGCAAAAATGGTGGAGACAAAATTGCAAAAACTCTTCTCTTTTTCACCTCTTCTTACAAAAACGTTTTTCCAATTTGTCTTACAAGAGAAGGAAGAAGAGAGAGATTAGAATGGTGGCTAGGGTTTGGAAAAAGGTGGGGTATTTATAGTGTGAAGTTAGGGTATATTTTAATCATCTCAACCACAATGGATGGCTAGATTTAAACATGACAAAAGTAACTTTTACTTTTGCCATCCAATGGAGCTCTCCATTAGATGCACTTTTATCCCACTTTATTCCAAACCATTTCATCAAATGGATTTCTCCATTTAATGTTAAATTGGGCTTGGGCCAATTTCTATTTATGCCATTTTTGTTTTTGCCATTTATGCCAACTTTTGGCCCACCCGACAATTGTTACGATTAATTGTATTTGCTCAATTCTGTTGAGAAATAAATTTGTATACCATGTCCAACATGTAATAAATTTATTCTAAGATCAAGTTAGTTATCTCCATGACACTTTTATTTGTTTCGTTTTTCTCTCTTGGGTGTGACCTCGTAGGATCTATATCGTGTTGACAATAGAATCAAAACTTCTTTTAATTCTATAAATTATAAGCGGCACCTAGCAATATGCATTATAATTACTCAACAGATAAAGATGATATGAACCAATCAACATCACGATCCTAAAGCAATATTTAATTGCTTGTGTCAATTCACGTGCCACATGATATCGAGAATAAATCCAAGGCAGGAGAGTGTCATCCTTGCAAATTTATTCTTTTCTTGATTCCAAGTAATTCAGTAAATAATGATCAAACTCATTGATCATAATTGCATGCATACTTTATTACTCCATCAAGGGGCCCGAAGATATCATCACTCACATATGAAATATGAGGGACACTGGTATTCTTGATAAATATATTTTCCTCCGCACAAGACACACATATTGAGATATTATCTGTATAGCTGCCAGTTACGGTCAACGTTGGATAACACCTACAGATACATGTATCTCATGTAGGAAAAATAATCATCTCATACCAAAGAATTCAAGACACAAATGAAACATTAATGACACTAACACAATCCATGTTATGTTTCATTCTTGGGTCATGTCCAATCCCCTGATCTCCATCAGGTATTTATGTGATTAAATTGGTAGCTCCTTACCATATGATCCGTAGAACATGATCATCATTTAATCCACATACTAATCTCGTACCGGTAAATAGTGTTCCTTCTTAATTACCAAGATTAGGGACATTTAGAGTATTCATTATATTATTATTATAGAGTTCTACATTTCAAGTCCTCAACTCGAAAAATCCATAATGTAATTAAATACTCAAGGAACAAATGATTCTTTCATTTCATGAACAAACATAGAATACATCCATAAATGGTTGGCTTCTAGATCATAACACTAACAATGTTTGCTGTACCAATTACACACGGACACATGATCCGTCTTCCGTGGTACCATTTCCCGTCAAATGAAGTACAAATTTGGTGAAATCATAATTTGACTTATTCATCTGAACCAAATCTTTATCTGTCGGAAAAGTTTGAAATGATCCAGTCCGAATACTCACAAACTCACATGTACGGATGCACCTCACCTCAATGCGTGTAGCATTACAGCTGGTTTGGATTTCTACTGTGCGAGTAACCTTACCCAATCATATATTAATTACTCACAACATTTTTTTTAATAGTTTGATAGATCATATATTGAATATATAGGGGCAGATTCAGAATTTTCGCGGGGGGCAAAAAAATATCGAATTGGATTTAAATATCTAATTGGGTTTAAATCTATTAACCAACTGAATACTTGACAAAAAACAATGCTTTAACTTGTACTTTTCAATGCTTTGACTTGTAATTTCTGATGCTCTGACTTATAATTCTAATTACCAATCAAAATTCAACAGATTTATTTTAATTTTAACCCTAAATTTAACTTGAATTACAAACTAAACGTCCAGAGGTGGGCAAAAAAAAATCCAGGAGAGGCAAAGTCGGTCGGAACTGATAAATTTCCACTAAAACTCAAAATCCAGAGAGACAGCTGCCCCCCTCTCCGAAATACACTGGGTCCGCCCCTGTGAATATAGCGTAATTCAATCATTTGGTTAGTAAAATTTAATCATTACGTCTTCAAATAGCTTGACACATGACCAATCAGTCTACAAATTGCACCAAAATTGATGCATGGTATATATCTAATTTATAGAGAACATAGATGGTGTTGTATAAGAATTGTATCGATTATTAAACAAGTTTCTCCAAATGTAATCTCTTCTATGAATAAGATTTAAATTTTGCCCTTTTTTGGCTCATTTAATTTGCTCTATGTTCTTTCATATAACTAGAGTTGTTCTTCGGACTGTGCTACGAGAGTATTGAAAAAAGTTAAATTTCTAAAAGGAGATAATTATGTTAATAAGTTTTGTAATTAACAAATAAGGGCACATGAATATTTTGTAACAATTGGATCCTTTACGAGTTATATAGTAAAGTAGGTTTATCAAATACATAATTCTTTTAAATAAGGAGAGAAAAATATAATAGATGAGTTGATCAAGATAAATGAGAAGAGAAAAACATAATATATGAGTCATCCGATCAAAATAAATGAGGAGAGAAAAAACATAACACATAAGTCATCCGACTAAAATAAAAGTGGAAAGAAAAAAACATAACATATGAATCATCCACAAAATAAATGAAGAGAAAAAAGCATAACACATTAGTCATTTGATCAAGATATATATAACATCCTTCCGCCAAGCTCGCTTGCAGTCTCGTGGCGGGAGAGATATAACACATGAGTCAAATTTTTTTTTTTTTTTTTGGGTCTCTTACATGCCCGTAGGCTACATGAGTCATTTGATTAAGATAAATTGGAGAGAAACATAACACATGAGTTATCTGATCAAAATAAATAAGGAGAAAAACATAGTACACAAGTTATCCGATCAAGATAAAAGTGGAGTAAAAAACATAATAAAAGAGTCATCCGGTCAAGATTATTGAAGAGAGAAAAAATATTACATGTGTCATTTGATCAAGATAATTGAGAAAAGCTAAACAAATAAGATGGAGAAAATATAGATGAAGTGACATGATTAATTTTTTTTTTTTAAGCTGAACTCTCTTATGTATTATACATTAGTCTTTAATTTGCTATTGGGTTCCTACTTAGCAATATTAGTTGCGTAATTATAATTTTTTTCAATGTACGTAAAATAGAAATTGTTATGATTTTCCATGGGTTTGTGAGTTTGAAGATAATTGCCACAAAATTGTGTAAGAACAGGGTGATGATATAAATATATATACTATCCTTGTTTATTATTAATGTTGATTTTCTTCTTCTCCACTGCTGAAACCACTAATTGAAGTTGCCAAAAAATTTCCGAAATTTTTATTAATATCCAAAAAATTAATATTAAATTTCAAAATCTACACCCTATCTAGAGGAATTTCGAAATCTGTCCAAACCGGAGATTAAATTTCCGGTTTCATACAAACTTTCCGCAAAACAAATTCCCAGTTCTAGATAGTCCGAAACTGGAGATTAAATTCTCGGTTCTAAAAACCAGAAATTAATTCCCGGTTCTAAGTTTTTTTTAATTAAACATAAAGCGATTTTGATTTTGGAATTCAATCGGTTTTGGTTTTTTGCGGCACTGATTCCAAAACCGCAAAGTTTTGATTTTGGAATTCAATCGGTTTTGGTTTAATTAAAAAGAAAGAAAAAAAACTTAGAACCGCAAAAAAAAAAAATTCGGTTTTGGAATTCTAAAATCAGAACTGCAATTTTTTTTTTTGCAGTTTTGGAATTCCTAAAACAAAACTGCAAATTTTTCTTGAGGTTTTTGGAATTCCAAAACCGCAAAATAAATTTGCGGTTCTAAGCTTTTGAACAGGAGAAAATTTTTGCAGTTTGGACAGATTTTGAAATTCTTCTGCACAGGATGTAGATTTTAAAATTTAATATTTTTTTTGGATATTAATAAAAATTTCGGTTGAAATTGGGTAAACAGCGTACCGGGCATGTGCACAGTACATAATTAAGCACTGAGGTCTAATTTGTTTAATTAAAGAGGCACATCAAATCCTCTACACTTCTACAGGGATAGCCTGGCATGGAGATCCTGTTCTCAGCTCACGCATGATATATTCTCTATTTTAAAAGTACACCATTTCTTTTAACGAAATACAAGTCTCCCCCATGATATGATATGATTTTTTTTATTATTTTTATGATAACACGAAATGATCCAGTTCAGCTTGGTAGGGATAGGTCAATTAGTGTTTAATTAATGCCCCAATAATGATTGCTGAGCAAGGAATTAATAACTATTTCATTGCATATTTTATTGGATATGTCTCCGTTTCTTAAGCCAAAGAAAAATAAAATAAAAGGGAAGAAACATAGAAAGGATGAGATCAAGTGTGGTGGTAGATAGGGGTACATTTCCGAGCAGACAGTGGCATTGTACAAAACCTGAAATGATTCGTTTATAATTTATTTTAATTACTTGGCCATTGATTCCTTTTAAATTTTCATTAATTAGTTTATCTTTTCATCTAATTACAATGTTGATTTCCTTCAAGCAACGTCAAGCAACGTCAGCTAGGGTTGCATGTCCGGTTTAAGAGCATCTATATTCATAAAATTAGGCTGAAATTGGAATAGAAATAACTGAAATTAATTTAAAGTTTAAAAAAAAATTTAAAACACTTTACTTGTGCAATTAATTTTGATTATTTTTAGCGTTTAAAAATTGAAAAAAATAATTATCATACATTACACAAATATGAATTATACTTTTGCCAACATAATGTTTTGGAAACAATTTCATTACAAGAAATCTTTCTGTTATGAATTATAATACATATCTCTGAAATTATAAATTGAATTGTCATCTACATTGAAATTTAAAAGAATTTATCAATATAGATGCTCGGTGACAAGAGATATCAACCTATGGTTTGTGTCTTTAACAATCGGTTGATTACATGCCACATGCTACTCAGATATTGTTAGATGGCTATCTCCGTCTATAAACAGATTATTGATAGTTAATTTGGAGCTTTTCTTGTAGCATGATTCAACACAAGATTTAGATTTTGACTACACTACCCAATTATATAAACAAAAAAAAAAAAAAAACACTAGAATGGGCACCGAAATCCCTTTAACTGATCTCTTCGATTTCTCTCTAATTTTATTCGAATTTTGCTGATTTTTTTCGAGTTTTTTGTGACCACAACAATGTATGCCAGTGTGTACTGGGTTAAACACTTAGCAAGTAACCCAATTAAACGTTCCTTCGTTGTTGCTCCACAAAGGAAACATGACGGGATTTAGTTTGCAATATTGACAACGCTATTTTTGTTTTTTGCAACAAGTAAATAATAGAGTTAAAATAAAAAAAAATATATAACTCATGCGCTGTGTGAAGTCATAATAATATTGTCAATATTTTATATGGGCCACCATAGTTGGTGCACCATAAGCATGAGCTTAATTCTCGACGTATACACGAATTAGCGCTAGACACGGCGTATGTTGCCAAAAAAAAAAACTATAATTGATTTATATTTTATTTGCTTGATTTATTTTCTCTTCCGATGAACATGATTTTTTTTTTCTTGATTTTTTTAGCTTGATTTATTTTCTCCTCCAATTTGATAATTTTTAAAGAAGAAAAATATGAGCTGCTTATACTGATTGCAGATTCCGGTCTCTATTGTTTTGTTGAATTATCATTCACGAAAAATGATGTCTAAATCAAACTTTTCAAAGAATTGAGAACTTCAGAATAAATTTTGGAAAATTACAAACTATAGAATAAACAAATTTGAATAGTCATAAATCTTCATACCAAAATAAATGAATTTAATGTCTCTTTTGAAAACAATTGGGTCTACAAAAAAAAAAAAATCAATTTGAGATTCATTGCAAACTTAAGAAAAGCAACGTATATGACATTAGTTTTTTCAGAAATAGAATATTACTGTTTTATGTTTAATTTTACAATGTAAAAAAAAAAATATATTGTTATACGTTTCATATTCGTCAAATGATTCAGTGAACTGTACACATGCACATGTGATAAAGCCAAAAAAATATAATTTATATATGGAAGCTGATATGAGTACCCGCAGTTGAGTACCCGCATTGTACCCGCACCTAAACTGTCATAACTGTTTTTGGAGACCGCACCTAAACTGTCATAACTGTTTTTGGGGACCGCACTTAAATTAATTCACATACAAAATGGAAAGTATTTATACCTAAATTATCAAGTATTCATATATAATTCATCAAGTATTTATACCTAAGATATCAAGTATTTAAAAAAAAACTGGACACAATACCTACTCATCTTTACACGTTTTTCAAGGTGGTTTTTTTTTCTCCGGTCAATCTAACCAAATTTTGGGACGATCTATGAGGAATTTTACAAATTTAAAACCACGAACGCGTTCTACACAATTTTATCTT
The DNA here is from genome assembly GCA_028015225.1 of Carex myosuroides. Classification (NCBI taxonomy): domain Eukaryota; kingdom Viridiplantae; phylum Streptophyta; class Magnoliopsida; order Poales; family Cyperaceae; genus Carex; species Carex myosuroides. The sequence continues at coordinate 5,514,814 of CM051487.1, read as the reverse complement.
TCAAATGAGATCCATGATGACATACTTTTACACGTTTTTCAAAGTATTAAATATTCAAATATGAAAAGTATTCATACAAAATAGAAAGTATTCAGACCTAAGATATCAAATATTAATAGTAATTCATCAAATATTTATACTTAAGATATCAAGTATTTAAAACCAATTTTTTTTAAAACCAATTTTTTTTTGTCGGCACTTGTAAATTTATTTTACAAGTATTAATAATAACATTGTGAAGTATTTATATCTATGCAAGACAAGTATTTATATCTATACAACGAACTACATATATGATATATGAATTTTCCTTAAATAACTGTACCCGCACTTTTTTTGAAAAATTCTCGCGTCGTACCCGCATTAGGGGACCACACAACCGTTCCAAAGCTGTAATTTTGTTTTACAAGTATTAATAGTAACATTGTGAAGTATTTATATCTATACAAGACAAGTATTTATATCTATACAACGAACTACATATATGATATATGAATTTTCCTTAAATAACCGTACCCGCACCTTTTTTTGAAAAATTCTTGCGTCGTACCCGCACTAGGGGACCACACAACCGTTCTAAAACTATAATTTTATTTTACAAGTATTAATAGTAACATTGTGAAGTATTTATATCTATACAAGACAAGTATTTATATCTATACAATGAACTACATATATGAAAAATTCTCGCGTCGTACCCGCATTAGGGGACCACACAACCGTTCCAACACTGTAATTTTATTTAACAAGTATTAATAGTAACATTGTGAAGTATTTATACCTATACAAGACAAGTATTTATATCTATACAATGAACTACATATATGATATATGAATTTTCCTTAAATAACCGTACCCGCACTTTTTTTTAAAAAATCCCCGCTTCCAGTTTCGAAATCGCTAGACGATCGTCTCCAAATCGCCTTGAAATCGCCTCGAAATCGATCTAAAATTGCCTCAAAATCGCGGAAGCTTAGAAAAAGGAAGAAACAGAGAGAAAGGGAAATTTAAAATTCAAACTGGAAAGTATGTAAATTAGTTAATTGGTAGTTGTGGGGACCGCTTACAGTTATGGCAGTTAATTGGGAATGAATTAAGTGCGGGTACGATGCGGGTACTCAACTGTGGGTACTAAAATAATTATTCTTTATATATATGTGAAGTCTGTTTCAAAAATATTAATATAAAATTGGCGGTGTGACTTATTAATAGGGGTGTTAATGAAACTTCTTTTTATCCGTTTATTTAATTTGTTATTGTATATAATAAGGTTGGTATGAGTACAAATTTATTTATGTTAACTTGATGGACATATGAGTATTTATATGAAAAAAAATTCTTTAGTTTATCAGATAAAGGTACACATAAGAGTTTGTTTGTAACTGTCACCTTTTAGTATAATTGATAAATATAATTCTTTTTATGTGTACGACTATATACATTTTATTATTACGAATAGATTGATTTATACGATATTTTATATGATTTTTTATTAGTAATTTATGATAAAATTGATTTATCTAACATTTTATATAATTTTATAATTAGTAGCTTATGTAAAAACATAAAAATTGATTTATATAGTATTTTATATAGTATTTTATATAGTTTTATTTAATTAATAATTATATATTTTAAAATAGCATGATAAAAAATTATAATTTTATATTTTTATGATATAATTTATGATGTGTTTAATATGTTTATTTATTTAATATTTTTTGTTAAATACACAAGCTATTAATTTATTTGATAAGTATATATTATTCGTTTCGTTATCTGCTATTTTAATAGATAAGGATAGGGTATATATAAGACTAATACTAAACGGTAAAAGTAAGATATAAGTAAGACTAATTTTATACAATTAAGGGTATGATGAGTAGAACTAGGGTGTTCTTAAGATCATCAAGTCCTTTGGTGAGCTTAACTCCAAAATTTATTGGAATGACTTCAAACGAAAAATCAAAATCGTTGAAACTGACTACTTTGTGAGTGATCTGTTTACATGTCAAACTTATAATTTTTCAAATTAATTTAGTATAAGGTCAATCTGTCAAAAAAATAAAATTAGGTAATTTTAATGCGTTCAGTTTTTACCATTTTTGACCGCTTGACTCTATTCTAAATTAATTCGAAATTTATAAATTTATAAATTTAATATCTAAACACATTCCTCGTAAAATAGATCAGTTTCAACAGTTTAAATTTCTCATTTGATGATAATCTAATAGATTTTGGAGTTAAACTCAAAAGACTAATTAAAAACACATTAGTTCTATGCTAGATATGACAATATCTTCACCCGACTATACCGTATCCATTGAAGAAAGGAGTGGTCAGATGAACCTTGAACTTATTTTTGGGTTTGATGGGCACCGAAGTCGTCCGATACACTTCAAATTCGTGCGTACAAATTTCAAAACGAAGGGGCGCACACATCTTATAGCGCATCAGACGATTCTGATGCCATCAAATTCAAATTAGATCCAAAATCCATCGAACCTACATTTTTCTCTATCCATTGACACCCCTGTTTACTAACCCAACCACTCAACCAGGGGACTGAATAGTGAAGCAGTGGTCAACTGGGTTGACTTTGGGTCCGGTTTGATTTAGGTTGGCATGAAGAGTAACTGAGATTGGCACATTACTTGCCAAGTCAAAAAGTTTCGAACTTTCTCCGACTTATTTCGAGTTATTACTGAGACTAATAAGTAGTAATTAATTTGTCGTGTTACTTGAGTTGAGACTTCATTTTCTTCTCTGCTTACTTGCCACCAGTCACCGACCCAAAACACGCGTTATTAGAATGGTCCTTATTTCCCTTATACGGCAACTCAACTTGCTGTAAAAGTCGGTTGATTCTGTGGGTCTATATATTTTTCCTTGAGTCAACAGACCTTGACACACCTTTTTATGGTAAATCAACAAAAGGAACATTATGCATTATCTTAGTTATTCGTTATAAATTTTAAAACTGTTGTTCCTATACAAATCTAATTTTATGTGAATTGTACTATAAAATTTTGTGATGTAATTATTTGAGTTTTATCAAATTTAAGCTTCATACTGACTGCTGCTAGAAGAAATAAAATATAATATAAATAAGTAAATACGCTTAATTAATACATACGTAGATATATACATTACTAAATAATAAATAAACAAATAACAACATGCCTTTGTTCATCTTCTTTAGTTAAATTGTTCATCCACTTATTTATTAGTAACAATTATAAATCTGTTAGTATTTTTTTTAAGGTTAGTGGCTTTAAATGCCTACTAATAATTTTATTGATAAAAAACGAATTTACAACGAGTCAAATGATCATCTTTTCTAAATGTAAACTTATTTATTCTCACGAAATCACGTAGTCAACGAGTCAACGAGTCAAATAACTCTACGTTTCGAGCTCCGAAGATACCGCGTTCTCGGCTCCGGTCGTCTCCACTCGGTTCGGCTTCCTCTCCTTTCACTCATTCTCCTCTCCAATCGAGGAGATGGAAACAAAAGAGAGAAAAGTATAGCCAGGTCGAATGTGAAAACTAGAAGTGGGAGTGATGAACGAAGAAATACAGAGGAGAGAGATACGGCGGCGGCTAGAATTTGTTGTTTCTTCTTTTTTTCCTCTTGAACGAAAAGAGCGAAACTCAATATATCATTATTATTATTCAAAACTATGTTTATCGTGAACAATGATTTTATAAACATTATATAAATTTTGTAATCTCTATTTTTATTTAAAAGATAAATAATTAATATAATATATGTTAATAAATAAATGGATAGAAAATTAGATAACAGTTGGGACTTGGGGTGAAATAAATCTCGGCTCAAAAATAAAAGTGAAGTTTGTAATTAAGTTGAGACCGGCGACTGTGAAACCTCTACAGAGAAAACTCAAAATTCGTTTTGTTGGAGATTAGGCGACAGTCGACTCCAGTCAAAACCATTTCTCCGACGTCATTTCTTTATCTTTGGCTTCGTCAAATCTCTCTCTTTCTCTCTCGCTGTCTCTCCGCCCCACTCTATATAAACTCACATCTACTAACTCAAAACTCATTCTCATCTTTCACTTCAGAGAAAACGAAAGAGCACTACCCCACCTTCACCCCTCTCTCTACACAATTCCAAGCTCTCTCACTGGAGAAGACTTTAGCCTCTTCAAGTTCTAAATTTGGAAATTTGGAGGTAAACTTTAGTTTCTCTCTCATTTGAAAATCTTTGCTGATATTTGAATAGAGGTCTTCTCTGGGTTGAAAAGGAACAAAAAAGATTCTCTGTTTTTGCCTACATACGAGCCAGATATTTTCATTTTATGCTGAAATCATGCAACTTAAATAATTTATATTTTGTTTTGATATTCTTTAAGCTTAATTTATACCATCTCTCTGTTTCAGCTGTGAGAAAAAGATAATTGTAGCTAACAATTCATCCTTTCTTGGCAGATTTTATTGTATAAAACGAAAGAAAAATGGGTGTAATCTTCTCTTGCTCGGAATCTCCACAAGATTCTTTCGAATCACTTCTAATGAAATCTCTCAGCATAGAAGAAAATTCGAAATCAGAACCATCAATAATCAAGACTTTCGGCTCCGGCAAACTAATAATCAAAACCTCTTTGAGTTTCAAAAAGGAAGATGATGAGTCTCTCCAGTTAGAGGCTAAAATCTCAATCTCAAGTCCTAAATGGAGGGAGAATTCTCCGAAAGTTGCGACTTGCGGCAAGTCAAGATTCACTTACTCAAACAACACCAAAGATGAGTTACCGGAAGTCCGAATCGATAGCCCAAAACATGATGCAGCTATTAAGTTGCAAAAGGTGTATAAGAGCTTCAGGACTAGGCGGCAACTCGCCGACTGTGCGGTATTAGTAGAGCAACGCTGGTACGAGCATGTTTGAATCTGAATGCATATCATTTGTTATAGTTCCAGCAAATTTATTGTATAAAAATAAGTTTTTAATTGGTTTTCACTTTCAAAATAGGTGGAAGTTGCTGGATTTTGCTCTGTTAAAGAGAAGCTCTGTTTCTTTTTTTGATATTGACAAGCCCGAATCTGTGATGTCTAAGTGGTCCAGAGCAAGAACAAGAGCAGCTAAGGTATATCTTTCACCTCACCTTTTATCATTTTTCCTAGTTTAATTTAATACTGTCCTGATTGATTGTTGTTTGATTGATCATTATTGAAAGAGGTGAGATAATGAACTGGCTAGATCAGTATATATATAGTTGATTATTGCATGTGTGGCAAGTGTTGTTAGTTGAAGAGTTGAATTCATTTTATCATTTCAAATATTGCTCATGATGTGACCATTAGGTTGTCCTCTATTTGTACTCTAACTAATTTCTTGTTGCAAGTTTGATTAGAATCTTCTAAATTAATTAGGGAGATCTCCTTACACATGCTTGCATGCCTTATATAGACTGTTTATATTCATTATTTTAAGTATAAGATGAAATTATTTGTATAATTATCAGGTTGGAAAAGGTTTATCCAAGGATGAGAAGGCTCAAAAACTCGCACTGCAACACTGGCTCGAGGCGGTACGTACAATTCTTACCATATTATTAGTTTATGTATCATTAAATGAAATCATCAAAATTACCAGAAAATGATATGGTTTTTATCTCTTGAGCAGATTGATCCGAGGCATCGGTATGGCCATAACCTCCATTACTACTATGATTCTTGGCTTCAGTGCGAAAGCAAGCAGCCTTTCTTCTACTGGTACGTCATACAACAAAATAAACTTTTCATGAACACTGCTAACCTCAAAATATACTAAACACCCTTCTCAAAAAACAAAAAAGAAAGAATAATGAGTAGGTTTGTAGAACCTACATATACATAGGAAAATAGACAATTTTTTTCTTAAATTTGAAAATAACAGAGGGTGACTGGGGGAATGCAAAAAAATTGGGAAAATAATAGGTTTAGTTAATGAATGTTACTTTTAAGGTTTTTCAAAATTAAGAAGAAATACACTGGTAAGAAATTATTTGCAACAAAATATGTTGCACTATCATGTAAAGATCAAACAAATTTCTAAATTTCATAATTTGAATTATAGGTTGGATGTTGGAGAAGGCAAGGAGGTGAATATTGAAGAGAAGTGCTCCAGATCAAAGCTGCAGCAACAGTGCATCAAGTATCTCGGCCCCGTAAGTTCGCACACTAAACATAAATTCCATTTTTTTTGGTTATGAAGTCAAAAGAAAATTTATTTAAGTTATTCTATATTATTTCAGAAAGAGAGGGAGGAATATGAAGTTATAGTAGAGGATGGAAAGCTTCTGTACAAAACTAGCCGACGATTTGTCGATACATGTTCAAGCTCGAAAGACAGGAAATGGATCTTTGTGCTGAGCACCTCTAAGATCTTGTATGTCGGAAAGGTACGTAAAATGCCGATTTTTTGTTTAACATATCATTCACATATTGAAAATATTTCGATTTCAAAAGAAATCTACCAAAAATAGACCCTACAAGTACTGAGCACCGGGTACCTTTAATTATTTCAATTATAGCACAGCGTATACTAAAAAGGAATTATAACATAATCTGATATTCTAATTCATGCACAAAATCAGTTTTATTTGGGCAAAACGTATTATATAGTCACAAATATTACAATTGATCTAACTCAAAAAGGGTAATTTATTTCATGTAACAGAAAACGAAGGGGACCTTTCAGCACTCGAGTTTTCTGGCAGGTGGTGCCACATCAGCTGCTGGCCGACTTGAGGCAGGGAACGGAAATTTAAAGGTAAGTCGAGAAATTTCTACCCTACATGTGCAACTTCAGGAAAACATTAATAAAAAAATACTTAAAAATCCTTATATTTTCCTTTTAATCCAGGCTGTCTGGCCACATAGCGGCCATTACCGCCCTACTACAGAGAACTTCCAAGAATTCATGAACTTTCTCAGGGAAAATGAAGTTAATCTGACAGATGTTAAGGTATCCCAATTTTCCTACTGGTACCAATTGATACCACCCATATGTATTGGGTGCCTATCAAATACATTTTCTTTGTACTTTTACTTTTGGTATTTTGGTTTCATTTGTGCTCGCCTCTGTGGTGCTTTTTCATACAAGCTCCAATTAGAAAAAATGTACTCTCTCCCAAATTGGTACCATTGCTATCACAACAGCAAATTCCTTAATTTTTTGCCAGTAACCAGAACAAACCCATTACAATTTGTGGTAACCTTCCTGTTTATATAGTTTCTAATTCAATCCAAATTGTTTTGAATTATTGCAGTTAAGTTCCACTGAGGGAGAAGAAGAACAATTCAGCCGACTTGGCAGCAAATTTTCTGATTTGGTAGTCACAGAAACAGAACCTCCAGAGGAACACAAAAATGAAATTTCACAACACAAAAGTAGCATTTTTCTATCACAGGACCCTGACACCGAAGCAGAGAAATCAACAACAACAAATGAAAATGTAGAAAACAACGACACAATGTCAAAAGAACTTTCTGACAACAACGCATTTTTCAAACAAAATTTGTTTGATGAAGAAGCAGAATTGGAAGAAGAACCGATATTGGATCCGCAAGAGCAGATACTAAGTAGGATCAACTCAAAGAAGGGTATGAAATCGTACCAGCTTGGGAAGCAACTGTCTAGTAAGTGGTGTACCGGTGTGGGCCCACGTATTGGGTGCGTGAGGGACTATCCATCAGAGCTCCGGCTTCTTGCATTGGAGCAGGTCAATCTCTCTCCTAGACATGCTGGTTCCTCTCGGTTCGGTTCACCTCGGTTTGGTTCACCTCAAGTTGGTTCTCCTCGGTTTACATGATGCAATATTCTATTGTTTCATTTAAAATAATACAATATGAATAACCATTCTTTCAATTGTATAGAGTTATACAGATACATCAATGTAGTTTTTGTTAGAGAATCCTTTCAGATTAAAATAAGTACAATATGAATAACCATTCTTTCAAATTGTATAGAATCATACAACAATTGTGAATACAATAAAGTCTCTATTTGTTTTTTTTTTTAGGGTAAGGTGGCAACTTGCCATCTTACATTTTGATTGATAAGAAAGTTATTTACAGAAGCCCAAGTGAGCTCAGAATTACAGGAACTATAAACACTAATTACATAATTCACTAATATTCACATCTATATAATAACAATCTACACCCTGAAATGAAAGAAAATTATTGAATTGCATTGCACATCTCTCAGCAGTGCTTCGCCCACTGTTGGATGTCTAGCACTGTCTCACTGACGAGCATTTGGGTAGTCTTCGATTTTGCGTTGAAGATCCTATTGTTTCTTTCTCTCCAAAAAGTCTCTATTTGTTGAAATAGTACTTATTGGTTATTTCTCCTCATGGGCTCAGGCCATATTTTATGCTTGACCATTTTGGACCAATATCAGCAAAATTAAGCAAGAAAGAAAACTGCAAGGACATTTCAAATAAAATGCCAAATTTAGGGACTAGTTTGAGTAAATACCAAAAATTGACATTCTGGATAGGTGCTCCAAACAGGGGTTATTCAGCTATGGGACCAACAAGTTGGATCATGCCTAAAAGGCCGTAAAATGAAAATAAAAAAGGTGAAGAAAGAAAGAAAATAGGAAGGAAAAGGTATTTGGAGAAAGAGAAAGAGTATTTCAGTTACTATTTAATTCTGATGAAGTATTTCTGATGATTAAGTTCATTGGAGCTTACTGGGTGATGATTAGTACTTGTTTTCAATCGTTCCTTTGAAGTAGAATGCTATAATTTATTTAGTTGTGGTTCATCTGTTGCACATACAAGGTGTTTGATGAAATTTCAAAGTATAGATTTTCAGTATAGTAGGTGTTCCGAAAAACCAACAAAGATACCATTCGGACATTTCATCAAACACCATGAGTATGTGAAATAACATATGGGGGTTACAATCTACTTCTTTGTTTAATGAAGAAACTGTGACCTGAAAAAGAAACCCTTGAGACTCAATATTTTGTTATCTCCACACTTATAGAACATCCAAACATCTACGCTTACATTGGAGGATTGACATGCAGCTAAATGCAGCAGAGGAAAATCAAGCACATATCTACACCTCGGAGAGGTTGACCACACAAACGGCCATGTCCTCTCCGTACCGAAGATATTTCAATCACATATAAGCCCAAAATTAAAATTATGTGAGCCTTTTTAGGCTTAAAGTAGGGAAAACCCAACATTAGGTACATACTAGTTGCCGATTTTCTTTTTAATAGAATTAGGATGCGCTAAGGTGATTTATAAAGCATATACTTCCTTCATGTATTTTACGTTTTTAATTTCATTTCTAAAGTTTAAATAATCGATTAGAACCACTTAATATGATCTTCATATTAAAATGTGTTTGGATCAAATTTTACTTTTTTTGAAAAAATTTAACTATATTTTTAGAATTTTTGAAAATTATTGATTTTCAGAAAATTTTGTCCATAAAAAACAGAATCATTTCTTTATGGATGAATCTGATATAGATTCCATAAAATCTGATGGATGTGATGGTACGGATATGATTTCGGAAAAATCTGATGGAATCTATAAAAAAACAATCTCTTTTTTTTCTTCTTTGAAGGATGAATCTGATTTTTTTTATTGTATCAGCCGTAATATAATCTTTAAATTCACACATAAATTAAATTATAATTAGGCATATTTTTAAATTAAAAGTAAAATTATTTTCAATAAATCATCAGGGTACCACCTTCTTGAAACCCTGATTTATCATCAAACCGGTTGTCCGTTAAACAATATAGCAATATAATTTATGAAAAATAGAAACATGAATTGAAAGTCTTACGAGTTACTTGTCTGTTTATTTCGAGTAACCAATAGTCCTAAAACTTTTTTACTAACTGTGATACCTCCCCTTTATCACTTAGAGGCTTAGAGCTCATTATCACTCTGTTAATTTCTGGTTTCAGTAATGACTGACAAGAGATGCTTCATATAAGAAAACCAAATCAGTCAATTTAATTAACCTGAAAAAATTTCCAAATTTGGATACTGGTATATAAAAAAAATAAAGGGGGAAAATAAATAAACTATATACAATGTAATCTGAAAAAAAAAATTCCAACTTGAGTTAGTGGTATTACCGTATTAGTTTACAAGCTTTAGCTAGCATTCTGATCTTTTGTGTATAGGAATAGACGAATAGTAAACAAGGTGCTGCTCTCCTTCCTTTAGGCTAGCTAGTAATATTTTTTATTCTTGCCTCTCGAAGTAATATATTAAAAAAGACAAATTACAAAAAAAAGAAATTACTATGTTAAAGGATTGATTAGCCTTACCTCGTAAATTTTTCTTGCAGTCTACTAGCAAACTTACATTTCAGTACCCTGCACGTTGTGAGAAGGCTAATCAATGCTTTATCCTTTGGTACAAAATGCTACTTGCCTTGCCGTTACTTGTTCGTTATTCACTTATTTTTGCAGTTTTGCTGCAACCCTTGAGCTGTCAACATTACGCAAGCCGACATTTTTATTAATATCCAAAGTTTAATACAAATTATTAATTATGCCCAGATTTTCAAACTTTCGCTAAAAATACCCAAACCGGCCAGAAAATGGCCGGTTTACTCCCCCCCTAAACCGGCCATTTTAACCCGCAAGAACCCCTATATATACCCTTTTTTCTCTCTCTCCTCTCACAATTCTCTCATCTCTCAACCGAATTCTCTCTTCTTCGAGGTAATTTTTTTTATCTAATTTAATTTTTAATTTATTTATTTTAGGGTTTAGGATTTAGGATTTAGGTGTTAGAATTTAAATTATATTGTTGTAATTTAGTGTAATTAGCTAAATTGACCAATATTTAGTGTATTTTGGTCCTTTTTACCAGAATTAGGCTGATTTATCGTAATTTTACCGAAATTAGCACGGTTGACCAATATTTAGTGTATTTTGGTTCTTTTTACCATAATTATGCTAATTAAGCTTAATTTTACCGAAATTAGCACAGTTGACCAATGTTTATGGTATTTTGGCATTTTTACCATAATTAGACTAATTAAGCTTAATTTAGTGTAATTAGCACGGTTGACCAATATTTAGGGTATTTTGGTCTTTTTACCATAATTAGGCTAATTAAGCGTAATTTTACCGAAATTAGCACAATTGACCAATATTTAGGGTATTTTGGCCCTTTTTACCATAATTAGGCTAATTAAGCGTAATTTGACCGAAATTAGCACGGTTGACCAATATTTAGGTTATTTTGGCCTTTTTTACCATAATTAGGCTAATTAAGCGTAATTTAGTGTAATTAGCACAGTTGACCAATATTTAGGGTATTTTGGTCATTTTTACCATAATTAGGCTGATTAAGCGTAATTTAGGGTGATTAGCACAGTTGTCCAATATTTAGGGTATTTTGGCCTTTTTTACCATAATTAGGCTAATTAAGCGTAATTTTACCGAAATTAGGTTATTTTAGACATCAGGATGCCTAGAGCACGGCCAGTAGTGGAAGAGCCGATTAGTACCAGCAGCACGGAGCACATCAGTCCTCTCCTGTGGATTCCCCACAGCGAGCACCGAGTCTCACTGGCTTCTCGTGAGGTACGTTCCTTTTCTTAGATTTTCTTTAAATTTTGTTGGGTTTAAATTTTATTATGTTATCACCATGCGGATTACCTTTTTCAACGCAGGACACGGATCTATTAGATGTGAAGTTGCGGTGCATTCATATGCAGTATTACCATGATGGCCCCGTACCTCATCAACCTGGGTCTCTACCAGGTTGTGGACATCGTGCAGACAGAGAAAAGCATCATCAATGCTTCTCTCATCGCTGGACTGGTGAAGCGATGGCGTTCCGAGACGCACACGTTTCACATGCCATTCGGAGAGATGACGGTGACTCTCCAGGATGTGAGTGCTCTTTGGGGTTTGCCTATCCGTGGCACACCCGTTGGCGGCGTCTCTGACAGCACCAGATTTGTAGGTGATGTCGAGGAGTTGTTGGGAGCTGATCTGGCCTATATCATTGGGGACAATGGGAGGTCCAAATTTCATTTGCGGATGACGAGGTTACGACAGCACTTCAGCACAGGTCTCTCGGCAGATTCCACCGCGCTGGAGATTCAGAGGTAAATTTTATAACTTGTTTCTATTAATCAATTTATAATACGAGGATTATATTATAATTTTTATATGTTTTGTAATGCAGATATACACGGGGCTACGTGATGGACCTTTTTGGTTCTATCATGTTTCCTGATTCCAGCAGTGACCATATGCCGATGATGTATCTATCGCTGCTGCGAGACCTTGAGCAGCCGGAGCGGTACAACTGGGGTGGAGCTGTCCTGGCGTATCTGTATTCCCACCTGTGCCGTAGTAGTGAGGTAAGTCACCAACTCTTAATTTAGTGTAAATTATTTAATCAATCAATCCATCAAAATACACTGACGTCTAATGTTCTTGAAAATACAGTCGAATGTGAAGCAGATGTACGGGCCGGTGCTCCTGCTTCAGCACTGGTCGTGGTCACAGCTACCGGTGGGCCGTCCTATCCCTAATGAGGCGCCGCAATGGGGAGAGCCGAGTATGTGGAGTTTCCCGGCATACGGCAAGAAGTGGCACGGTGGCCACAACTACCAGAATCGGACCCACGGTGCTACCGTTGGGATCAGGCCAGCCCGGTCAGAGATCCAGAGTTTTCCATCCGTTCTAATTGAGTGGACGCCCTACGAGCAGTTCTACTTGGAGAACCTCTTGCCGGTCACGGTGATTGACCAGCAGGAGCAGGTGATGTGGTTCTACCGAGGTCCATGTTCGCGCAGAAGCGCAACGCAAGTTTCGGTACGCTTGAGGGCGTACCTTTTAAAACCGCGTTTACACTTCACGAGTAAGGGTTGCAAGTGCACAACCCCTATCGAGTAGTATAATCGGGTATCGATCCACAGGGACGGACAATTACTAGGTTAGAATCTACCTAACTCGATTAAAAACTAGAAGTGAGAAAGATTTGGTTTGGTATTTAATTTCCTAAAAAGGTCAATTCAAACAATTCAAACAATTCAGAAAGATGTAATAAAATGCTAGAAGAAATATAAATTGTGTTTTGATTATGGATAAAAGGCGTTTCCAGGGTTTCAGACTTCATCTATGATCTGCCTCTAGTGGTACGGCCCGTACCAAGTCGGTACGGCTAGGCCGTACTTAACTTGGTAAGGCAAGGCCGTACCACTCTGGTAAGACCCGTACTGGCTTCCCAGAACAGAGCTTACCAGTTCGAGTTGATGCATTTCCTTGCTGGTACCTTGTGCTAAACTCTTTGGAAAGGTTCAATTGACCATACCTAAGGTTCCTAAGCCTCAACTGTCGTTTGTTGGATCAAGATCTAGGTTGGAATGCAATTGATTGCCTTTTAGGGATTTCTACACCTCAATTCTCATGTGTTGGTACAGATCTACCCTAGCTGGTTGATTGGAGACGTAAGGCACCCTCTAATCTGTCGATTAGAGGAGAATTCAACCTCTCGGCTTCAATTCGAACAAGTCTACCCTAAACAATTGATTTGGTTGAGAGATTGAGATGATCACATGACCTTGATAGGTTCGATCTAAACCTAGAGGTTCATCATACACAATCACAGCAATCAAAGCAAAAGATAGCAAAGAAATCACAATCAATCAATTAAAAGAGTTCATACAAGATACAAGTCAAAGAAAGTCAAAACAAATCAAGAATCCATCTCTAAACCCTAGAAACTAAAATAACTACTCACAACACATGATCTGATCTAAAAATACAATAAAAGGGATAGAGATAGCCATGGATCGAAGGGATCGAGAGGAGGAAGCTAGATCCGTCGAGTTTCGCCTCTTTCCTCTTCCTTCCTTCTTGCTCCTAGCTCCTTAGCTCTCTTTCTCTCTCTTACTGTGCTCTCAAATAGATCTGGAATGGAATGTATATCGAAATTGGAGAGTTCCCCGCTTTAAATAGCCTCTGCCAAAATTTGAATCTGTCAGGCCGCCTTTAGGTACGGCCCGTACCAAATTGGTACGGCCAGGCCGTACCAGGCGTGATGAGCTGAAAAATGGCTAAGTCCGGTAAGACCCGTACCAAACTTGGTAAGGGCCGTACCAGATCATCCCAAATCGTCGTTTCTTCGTGTGTTTTGCTCCAAGCCTGCAGAAAACAAACAAACACTCAGCAGTACCAAATTCTAAAGATATATCGATGAAACGCACATGATTCTGGTGAATTAGGGCACGAATCTGGTACTAAAACAGGCCTAAAATAGACTAAATATGCGAGGTATCAAATTCCCCCAAGCTGAACCTTTGCTTGTCCTCAAGCAAAAAGTTTCAAACTCGGGTAAAAGTGCTGGACAACTAAATCTAAATGCGGATACAAGTCTAAATGTGAAAACTTACATGATTGCTACAATAAAAGAACGCAAGAATCTTTTTGCTATGATTCGGACTTCCCTTGGTCAATTGTGATTCACCTCACAAATTGATTAATAAAACCTCAAACTCTAAATGTTTCAAGTCTTGCAAAGTTGATTACTCGAATTTATCGATTTATCATTCTTTCACTAAACTATGCCTTCGTTTGTAGAGATTTTCCCTTTTTGGCACCCCCAAGCTTGAATCAAGCTTAGGTCAGAAAGTTGCGGACTTCGTGTGTTGATATGTGCAAAAAATTTATTTTTTTTCATTTCTAATTGGGAGACGAGCTCAAAGGCGCCCATTCAAGGCTTATTGCCAGTACTCTTATGTTCTCCATCTTTTCATCTTCTTCTTTTTTTTTTCTTTCTTTCTTTTTTTTTTTTTTTGGCACATACCATGAATACACACATCCACTAGTGTTCATTCACACCAACGGATATCCCAACTTTTCTATATTTGAAATCCCTATTTCCACATTTGAAAGGCACAATTCGGTTTCTAAATGCTATCTCGACATTCAAGTTTCCAATTTTACAAATCTCAAACCATTTGTTCGTAATCAGTTTTGTTTGGTCAATTATGAGGTTAGTTCTAATTTCCCAAGGTCATCCAACTCACAAACAAAAGTTTTCAAACAAGTCCCTAATCCTAGCAATCACACAAATTTATCACATAAATGCAAAATTTTTGAAAAAGAAACATGTCTAAATGCAGATACAATTTTCTTCTATTCCACCCCCCCAAGCTTGAATGAAGCATTGTCCTCAATGCTTGAATCTACACAAGGCAAAAGTAAATAGAAGAAAATATGGAAACTTACTAGATGGTGAGCGAGGGATGAAGCGGGGGCGTCTCACTGGTTGGTGGGAGGTGGATCAGGTGGCACTGGTGGGAGCACCCACTTCTGAGGTACACGGCCCATGCGATCACACTCTTGCATCAGAAGAATCCGCAAGATTCCCATCAAGTTCTTGATCGAGCGCCCGATCGCGCTTTTGTGCGCTTCCAATTTCTCCAAGAGTGTAGCAGTCCGATCGGGTTCAAGATCTGCACTTATGATCACAGGACGACATCTATCTGGGTCTAGAAGCTCATACCTGAGGTGAGCTGCTGGAGGCTTGAGCTCAGGAGTCAGCCGCTCTGTCTGGGTCTTGACGCGGGTCGCATCAGGTGCCGTGCGGGTCGCATCAGGTGAAATGGCATCGCATGCTGACCAATCCGACTTGCTTCCTTTTGTCTCCAGGTCATCAGACCACGGCATGCGGGTCGCATCAGGTGGCGTGCGGGTCGCGTCCACATGCTCTTCAGGTGGAGATGCGGGTCGACTTGGCTCGATGCGACCTGGGTCCACATGTTCTTCCGTGGGTGATGCGGGTCGTGTCTCAATGATGCGGGTCGCGTCAAGTGCAGTCTGGTCTGTTGGCTGGGCTGGTCCTTCGCATTCTGGCTGAGCTGGCAGCTTTCTAGGTTGAGATTGGCGTGAGATGATGATCTGACTCAACTGCTCCAACAGCTTGTTTTGAGCGGCCATCTGTGTGGACATGTTTTGCAACTGTTCCCACAGCATCTGGTTCACCTTCCCTTGCTCGTGTATGAATTCGATCTCAGCGGGATCAACGTACGGCTCGGGTGGGTCGGGTTGGAATACCAATTGTTCGAGTCATCGAATGGTGCAGGGTCGTAGAAATTGCAATTGTTGTTGCTGATATAGCCATCCTGCTCCGGTTCCTCACTCCAATCAGCCAGTGGGCAATACTCATAAGAGTGTCTCCTGTCCCCACACATGGCACATGGCTGTGGTTTCTGGTTTCTGGCTGCCCTCATGCTCATTCTGATTGAATAACTCTCCATGGCCTCCTCTAGCTCGGCAGCTCTAGCATATAGAGCTGCGATCATGGCCTCCTCTAGCTCGGCAGCTCTAGCATATAGAGCTGTGATCTGATCAGCTTTGGATCGGCCGCCTCCTCCAGCTTGAAAATTGTCGCGGCCAAACCAATGTTGGTCTGTCGTCATGTTGTACATGAGATCCATGGTGTCTCGAGCTCCTCAGATAGTAATCGCCATAGTGTTCCAAAAAAAAAAAGAAAATAAATAAATAAAAGAAACAAAATAAAATAAAAGAAAATAAAGGATACAAGATAAAGTCTAGATTAACTAAGTAAGGTAAAATCTAACTAGGCAATTGGTTACCGTCCCCGGCAACGGCGCCAAAAACTTGTTCGCGCAGAAGCGCAACGCAAGTTTCGGTACGCTTGAGGGCGTACCTTTTAAAACCGCGTTTACACTTCACGAGTAAGGGTTGCAAGTGCACAACCCCTATCGAGTAGTATAATCGGGTATCGATCCACAGGGACGGACAATTACTAGGTTAGAATCTACCTAACTCGATTAAAAACTAGAAGTGAGAAAGATTTGGTTTGGTATTTAATTTCCTAAAAAGGTCAATTCAAACAATTCAAACAATTCAGAAAGATGTAATAAAATGCTAGAAGAAATGTAAATTGTGTTTTGATTATGGATAAAAGGCGTTTCCAGGGTATCAGACTTCATCTATGATCTGCCTCTAGTGGTACGGCCCGTACCAAGTCGGTACGGCTAGGCCGTACTTAACTTGGTAAGGCAAGGCCGTACCACTCTGGTAAGACCCGTACTGGCTTCCCAGAACAGAGCTTACCAGTTCGAGTTGATGCATTTCCTTGCTGGTACCTTGTGCTAAACTCTTTGGAAAGGTTCAATTGACCATACCTAAGGTTCCTAAGCCTCAACTGTCGTTTGTTGGATCAAGATCTAGGTTGGAATGCAATTGATTGCCTTTTAGGGATTTCTACACCTCAATTCTCATGTGTTGGTACAGATCTACCCTAGCTGGTTGATTGGAGACGTAAGGCACCCTCTAATCTGTCGATTAGAGGAGAATTCAACCTCTCGGCTTCAATTCGAACAAGTCTACCCTAAACAATTGATTTGGTTGAGAGATTGAGATGATCACATGACCTTGATAGGTTCGATCTAAACCTAGAGGTTCATCATACACAATCACAGCAATCAAAGCAAAAGATAGCAAAGAAATCACAATCAATCAATTAAAAGAGTTCATACAAGATACAAGTCAAAGAAAGTCAAAACAAATCAAGAATCCATCTCTAAACCCTAGAAACTAAAATAACTACTCACAGCACATGATCTGATCTAAAAATACAATAAAAGGGATAGAGATAGCCATGGATCGAAGGGATCGAGAGGAGGAAGCTAGATCCGTCGAGTTTCGCCTCTTTCCTCTTCCTTCCTTCTTGCTCCTAGCTCCTTAGCTCTCTTTCTCTCTCTTACTGTGCTCTCAAATAGATCTGGAATGGAATGTATATCGAAATTGGAGAGTTCCCCGCTTTAAATAGCCTCTGCCAAAATTTGAATCTGTCAGGCCGCCTTTAGGTACGGCCCGTACCAAATTGGTACGGCCAGGCCGTACCAGGCGTGATGAGCTGAAAAATGGCTAAGTCCGGTAAGACCCGTACCAAACTTGGTAAGGGCCGTACCAGATCATCCCAAATCGTCGTTTCTTCGTGTGTTTTGCTCCAAGCCTGCAGAAAACAAACAAACACTCAGCAGTACCAAATTCTAAAGATATATCGATGAAACGCACATGATTCTGGTGAATTAGGGCACGAATCTGGTACTAAAACAGGCCTAAAATAGACTAAATATGCGAGGTATCAGTCCACTCATACACTTCTGGACAGTGGAGCACCACTACCCAGATCGGGTGCTCCGCCAATTTGGTCGACCGGCATTTATTCCCGCAGACCCATCTTTGCCGATGCACACACACAGAGACCTGCACAGGTAAGTTGTAGTCTATTGTCAAATTTCTCATATTACTTGATAGCTTTGTATTGCAACTAACGTCTTCCTTACAGGATGAACCACCGAGGGCGGCTGGATAAGGACTGGAGCACCCATTTTGATGCATACTACAAGACAGCCCAGGATCCTCAGTATCTAGACTTCTATCACGAGCCAGATTCGCTTCTGCAGACCCAGGGAGATCCTCAGTTGAGTTACGATACTTGGTACATGCAGATCTGCATGGCCAGTGTCTATCTGCGAGGTGATTACGGTGCCCATCTCTGCGACATGATCCAGACTGATGATGGTTACCATCCTAATGGCCGTTCATTCACTCGCAACGTAAGTCACCTAAAACTACATAGTTTTTCTCTAACTTAATAGTTCATCAAGGTTTGATCTGACATGACAATTTTGCTTCAGCTTTTGGCGGGGATCAAGGAGTGCGCTCATGGGATCTCCACGATGGGCAAGAAGAACTGGCGATATCTTGGGTACCGCATCCTCAAGAAAAATGCAAATGCGGTTGAGGATGCCGGGCACGGTGAGAAGATCATCACGATGCTGCGAGACGCCGGAGAGAACATCAACGCACGGTGGGAAGTTCGCACGGTGGGAAGTTCCCACCTTCTCCCGATTCGCATCCAGAGTGGGACTACCATGATTGGGTATTGTCCAACGTTGCATGGCAGACATGGTACGACGAGCATGGACGTCCGGTGCAGCCTCATGTATGTCATACTTCAGTATCTGTCAGGTTTTAATAAATTTCTTCATTCAGATCAAATTTAATAATTTATGTGTATGATTGCAGGGTCCGGCAGAGATGCCGTCACAGCCACCACCTGCGGGGTTCGATACTTCTGATATGGAGTCCCTCTCGTACAGTCTCCAGGACTACTACGGGATATTGGATGATGAGTTCAGCTCGGCACCGATGGTACCCCGATATGGCACAGAGATGTCGCATGACGGGAAGGCGAGTGGTAGCGGGTCTCATACTCAGCCTGCCTTTGGGACTGAGTTCGCCGCATCTATCTTTAGTACACCTCCGCCAGTACCGACAGTCCCTACGGGTGATGCCATATGGGATACCGCCGATCAGATACTCAGGTCTGTCGATGCTAGTGTGGAGACCGAGAGAGACAGAGTCTGACCGCGCGAGCGCCGGGCGAACGCCGGAGTACTGCCTCAGCGATGGTCCCCCTCTCCGTTTTAGTTGTATTTTTACTAGTTTTGTACTATTTATATTTGATATATTATTTATGTTTGGTATATTTGGATTATCCTATATTTCGGTTCTTGTGTATGTGTGCTTTTATGGTACTATTTTTATATTTTACAGATAAAAAAAATTATCATGATAATGCTAAACAGAAAATATTACAACATTAAAATAGTAGCACAACATAAAAACTAAACAGAAAAATATGTTAAACAGCAAAAATAAACTCATCAAGATTAAACCGACATTTTTATTAATATCCAAAGTTGAATAAAAAGTTTGAAAACCATCATCTGGGGTTTCAAAAGTTTGAGCTTAGTCAGAAAACCATCATCTGGGGTTTCAAAAGTTTGAATATGAAAATGTGATCACGCCTTGGTTGTAATTAACCAAAAAAAAAGGCTAAAATTTTGTAAAAATAAATAAAATATGAAAATAATGCAATTAAGTCAAAATTCACCCTTTATCTATCATTTTACTTTCGAAACGTATCATGTTATAAATTATTTTGAAAAAAAATTCGATTATAAATCGTAAGTCGTAAATTATAGAATGCCGTATATCATGTAGTTATAAGAGTATATGTGCTATATTGTTTTATGGCAAATTTTTCTGTGGACTAATACCCGACATTTTTATTAATATCTAGAAGTTGAATAATGCGGGTTAAAAAAAAAAAAGAGTAAACCGGCCAGAAAATGGCCGGTTTAGGGGAGGAGTAAACCGGCCATTTTCTGGCCGGTTTGAGTATTTTTAGCGAAAGTTTGGAAATCTGGACATAATTAATAATTTGTATTAAACTTTGGATATTAATAAAAATGTCGGATGCTGATTTTCTCAATATAAACCAAATAAAAAACCAAGTGATATTTTCTTAATATAAATCAAATAAAAAACCAAGTGATATTTGTTGGGTATATAGTCAACTTCACCTCCACTGCCTCCAGCAACATCTCACCAAACAAGACCCCACTTTCCGACGACCCCACACCTAACCCGGAATAATGTATAATTAATTGCACCGTCTTAGATATAAGTCCAATATATATAGCACCTTCAAACAAAAAATATATTTGGAAATACATCCATCTCCGTCCAACTGGTTCTCATTTCTTTCCCAAATAACAAGAAGAAGCAAGCATGCATACATTGTCATTTATAACAATCAATATTTGGTGTTATATTAAGTAATCTTTATAGAGAGAGATAGAGATAGTTAAGTTAATGTACAAATATTTTTATTTCGACTGAAAATATAAATTGTCAAATTATGTTTTCTTATATACAAAAGTTCTTTTGAAATTGAGAACTAGCCTTTGATCTAGTGACAAAGACACGAAATCCGAATGAAAAATTTCTTGTGAATATTAAATAGTTAGGCGGCTTAACCTTCAACCTTAACTCAAAAAAGTTCAATCGAAATTGTTAAATATCATCTAATATCAAAACTTCATAGAATATCAAATTTACTAAATTTTTCGGATTAAAAATAATGATCCTAAAAGAGTAAAAAAAATGTAAATATTATAATATCAAAAGATTCATCATTCAAAAATTAAAAAAATAGTACAAAACTTATTAAAATAGTAGAATTTGGCATCACACAAGATTTGAATATAGTGATCAAATATTGAGCAGCTTGGATGGAGTGTTAGAATTAAAAAAAATGTTTTGGATATTATGGATGAAATACAAATATTTAGAGGTGAAATCAGAATGTGGGGGTAGTGTGGGGGCATAATCCCATAGCTTTTGTTATAACTTCAAGCATATTTTTTTGTATTTAGAAATATAGGTTTTGAAGCACATATTGCATATGTTACATTATATGAAATAGATTTGGTGGTTTTTTTTCTCATCAAATCATTATTTGTAGCAATGCTGGTTTCCTATCTAAACATCATGAAGCAAATTCAAACCTTCATCAATATAATAAAAAGTTGCTAATTTTGTTTTCATTAATATGATGTTTATGATTTAGTGATATAATTATTAAACTGTCTATGCCACAAGGGCCTCAGGTCCTCAACAGACTTCTTAGACCTTAGTAGACTTGGAGTTGATCAGTTGGAGGTTCCTGTTAACCGGGTCCGGATCCCCTAATGTAACTCAACTTTTGGATTTTCGATCAGGACCGTCCGATTCGATTCTGTCGCTCGAGATCGTCTCAGAATTTAAATCCGTCATCGAGATGTGTGCGCTTCATTTCGAAATGGATAGTCGGGATCCAAATCAGACGATCCCGATTTAAAACCCAAAAAATGAGTTACTTCACTGGATCCGAATTCCTGTTAGCCTCTAGTGCAATTTTATTATTTATTTTTGTAGGCATTTCTAAAACAATTTCTTCTTGGTTAACTCTTTTAAGCGAACCAGAAAAAAAAAAAATCTCTATCAAGATATTATTACATCTTTGTTCATACCATGTGGCGAGTCACTGCAGATAAATATAAAGTTACTGAAAAGCGACCCCTTATAGCAAAGAAGTTCCCAGAAGCCTAATTGTCAGAAATTCAAAACAAATTCGTAAATGACCATTGACGCCACAGAAGATCTATATACTTCCCCATTCACTCTTTCTAATTCCTACTCTCAGATCTCCCTCCTCTACACGCGCAAGTCCAATGACCCGCTACTCCCCGCTCTCCACCGACGCCGACGCGCCTCACTCCCCCACCTCCTCCTCTCCCTCCGCCGCGGCCACTGCCGCAGCTTCAGATCTCCCTCTCAGCCAAAAGCTCGTCAAAGTCATCGGCAATGTCTGCTTCTCCTTCTTCGTTCTTGCTGTGCTGGTCGTCACAGTCGTCGCCGTGACCTACCAACCGCCGGACCCATGGCTCACCTCCTCTGCCGCACTCACCAATTCGCTCTCTGCCACTCTACCCAACTCCACCTTCCGCCCCGACGACTCCATTCTCCCCACTGGTGAAGATCTCGTTCCCCTCAACACCTCCCTTATCCCTGTAAACTCAACTGATTCGCCTTCTTCTGCTGCCGTCCCTGATTCGGTCAATTCTCCCTCGACGACTTCTGAGGAGGCGGGAGAGAGCTGCAATCCTGATAAGCCGATTAATTGCTCGGATCCGAAAGTGCTTAATGCTGTTAAGGCCTTTAATCTGAAGGCTTATACAAGGCGCTCGATTATATTTCTCAGTTATGATAAGCCAGTTCCGGGGTCAAAGACTGGGGAGTGTGATGTGGCGTGGAGGTTTCGAAACCGCAAGGAGAAATCGTGGCGCAGGTATGCTTTTGTTAACAGGGAGGAGAATTTTAAGTTTAAAATCCATTTAGTAGCTGGAGTAATTCTATGAATTAGAGTGAGGGTAAATTTGTGCAAGCAATTGAAAGTACTGAGAATAAATTTATAAAATGCGAAATGAATTGCAAATACTGGAGATATCTGACTGCATTAATTGGTGGTTGTAACTTAATTCAAGTATTGAGATGGAATGAGAGTAGATAACTTCAGCTCGTAATAATACTATAATAATTTCTCAAAGTTCATTCAAATTTGTCTAATTTGAGCTGAAATCATGTATATTATGGTCCTGTACAAAACAATGTAGCTAGATTTCTTCAGCTCCTCTTGTCAGTAAAAATCTGAATCACTCAAGCTTTCCAAAAAGAATACTAATGACTTTTTTACACTTTAAACAGGTACAGGGATTATCGTCGGTTCCGCCTTGCGCCTGGTGATAACTGCACCATAGAGGTGACCTGGGTAGGCAAATTCCGGTCGGGTACCAATGCAGCAAAACTGCGAAACCGTACCCGTTCTCCTGGCTCTTCCTCCCCCTCTGTCAGAGTACCCATTGACTCTGAAATCAATGACACCATCCCTACGGTTGGATCTGAATCCGAGTTTAAGAGGGCCAAGTACTTGTACTACACACGTGGCGGCGACTATTGCAAAAGCATGAACCAATTCATATGGAGTTTCTTGTGTGGCCTTGGCGAGGCCCAATTTTTGAACCGAACTTTTGTTATTGACTTGAGCATCTGTCTTTCTGGAGCCTATAACCCTTGGTATGGAAAGGATGAAGAGGGAAAAGATTTTAGGTTTTACTTTGATTTCGAGCATTTGAAAGAATCGGCATCAGTTGTGGAGGAAAAGGAGTTCCTACGCGATTGGCACCGCTGGGAGAAGAAGGGTAAAAGTGGAAATAAAATTTCAGTGAGGAAAGTGCCAACTTATAAGGTCACACCAATGCAGTTGAAGAAAGAAAAAAGTAATATAATCTGGAGACAGTTTGATGGGCCTGAACCCGAGAACTATTGGTACCGGGTTTGCGAAGGCCGTGCAGCCAAATACATACAAAGGCCATGGCAAGCTATTTGGAAGAGTAAGCGATTAATGAATATTGTAACCCAAATAGCTGGCAAGATGGAATGGGACTATGATGCGGTACATGTGGTGCGTGGATGGAAGGCCCAAAATAAGCAGGTATGGCCCAATTTAGATGCCGACACTTCACCTGAAGCATTGGTTCAAAAATTGACCAAAGTTATAGCCACTAGGAGGAACTTGTACATTGCCACGAACGAGCCATTTTATAATTATTTTGACAAGTTGAGGTCACACTTCAAGGTGCATTTGCTTGATGATTACAAGGATATGTGGGGTGTTAATAGCGAGTGGTACAATGAGACAATGGAATTGAATGGGGGGAACCCAGTACCGTTTGATGGGTACATGAGGGTAGCGGTTGATACTGAGGTGCTTTTCCGGGCTAAGACACGAGTAGAGACCTTCAACAATTTGACTAGGGATTGCAAGGATGGAGTCAATACATGCTAGTGTGTATTTTGGAGAAAATTGTATTGGAAAAGAAAAATGTATAATTTTTTGGAGAGGTCTGAGTATATTTGTTAGGGTGATGCTGTTCATAGATTTGTTGAATGATTTGGTACGGGATCACTTAGTAATTTATTAATATTGTATTGGTTTGATTTTCTGTATTTCTTTCTCTTGTAGTACATTAGTTGTCAGATTAAAAGATAAGGTCACCATTTGAATTTTGTGCCTGCATTATTTTCATTCAACCATACTTTTTGGTGCTTTTGATTGCTATTGCGATACATCCTTCTAAGTGATAGATCTAACCTAAATCAGTAGGAAAGACTTCCTCATACTTGTAATGCATATTTTGCATATATTGTTCATGAATATATTGCGGTTCAGTAAGCAACTATTAAAATTTGATTATTTGTTCTATTTATCAATTGCTTTATAAATTTACTATGTTATCTCCGAAACCATGAATTACCCCTAGTAATGTGGTTTATCTTTTCAGATATGTTCCCGTAATATCTGAATTACCTCGCCAGCTGATTATTATGCATGTGTTGCGATGTGGACTTATTTGCGAATAGATGGATTGCTTCAATCTGGCCCAACTTTTATTGAAGTCCAATAAACCACAAATAAAAATTAAGTTTGATTCTGTGTCATGTTTCCTAATTGATGCATGCTGATTGATCAATTATTTTTAAGAGAAAAAATTATAGTTGGCAAATGTTCAAAGTTCAAACTTAAAACATGAATAGCAGTATCCTCGGGGAGTGGAGTAGGTCCAACGCCCAATCCAATTTGGGTTTCGATGGGCATCGCTTCCATCCGATCCGCTTCAAGATGCGTGCACGCCGCTTCAGTATTCACACGAGCCCGCTTCAATGTTCGTTCAGATGAAGTGTGCACACATCTTAGAACGGATCGGAGCCCATCAAACTCAAATTTGAGTCCGATGGGCATCGGACCTGGCCATTTCCAGTATTATGGGCTCATTCCCAGGTCACTAGACATAGTTTGTTAACTGTTAATTCCTTATAACTTGGGGAAATGAGATTTGACAAGGCAATAATACCTATGAAGCATCCATGGAATATGCATGGCAATGGGTTATCAGGTCTTATGAACCGTACCTCCAAATACTTTCTCTGTTGCAACCATAAGAAATGATCTAAAAATTCCGGTTCTACCTACAAAAAAAATAGTAAAAAAGTTTCCAAAAATATAAAATTTGGTCAGCAAGTATATTTTCATATGATAATAATGTTGAGCGGTTCAAATCGACTATTTAGACTTTAAAGACGGAGATATGAATCCAATGCACGGAACGATCCGCGCATTGCAAAGTACCATAGCCTCACTCAAAGAACAATATTTCTTACTGTTACAACTATGCATATTTCATCAACTGTTGAATTTTAATAGGTTTTGGTCATGTCACTATCTGCTGTAAATTGTTCTTATATTTGGTTGAATGATTTGGAGGGCTAATGTAAATAAAAATAGAAAAATTCTGATAGTATCAGCGAGAGAGAGAGGGGAAGAGACGAATCGGACAAGGCGTGAGATAGGAAGACTCGTCTCTTCACAAAATTTCATGTCACAATCTCATTTCTTTCTACAAATTTCGGAATTCTTATTATTTTAATCTTATACGATTTAGTAAGAAAAAGAGATTACCCTGTCAGCATGAGATGAGTAGGGTTAAAATACACCATTAGTTTTGTACTCCAATCATTCTCCACATCGTTATCTCCGTTTCTAAAAACAGTATTTTTGTATCATAGTAAAAAAATTCCAAAAAATATATAATTCAAAAAAAATATATAAAAAAGGCTCAGAGAAAATGTAATTGACAAAATACCATTCTTTTTCGAGGGTTTTTTTAAGGGTTCAAAATACCAGTCTTTTTCAACACATCAACAGTAGTTTTGATCTCTTATTCAAGAAAGGCGGGTACTACATGTCCCATAATTTCAGTTACACATTAATTCTGACTTTTGTGATCTCTTATTGATAGATCCATACATCTAAAGTTTTGGTATTTAGGTTGGTTCATTTCAGTCCACACAGCCCTTGAAATGAGATAGTGATTGAGCAACATGGTCTCTTTCACACATTTAAAGTTTCCATAATGAATAACTGTTTCTTGTTAAAAAACAATTCTTTTCATCTCCTTTTGTTCTTTCTGATAAAGGATAGTTCCAAAATATTTAGGCTGCTTAGATGCAAGCTGGCACACTGTGATGATGTAATAGTGATCAAAGATAGTTCACTGCAGGATACTGGTATGTATGGAGAGAAATAAACAAGATAGTTGACATAGTTGACTGCAGTGTTTTAATCATCAACTGTCAAAATAGTTGACTGCAGGCTGCTTAGATGCTAGTTAGCACTGTCATGATGTAAAAGTGAGCAAGATAGTTGACTGCAGTGCTGGTATTTGAACTCTCCTCACAAAATATTTTGAATAGAGCTTTTAGGAGAAAGGACATTTTTGACATTATTATATGTCAATATTGTGACTATAATACAATGACAGCTTTTTCTTGTGGTACAAGGGATGAAAAAAAAATTGTTGTTAGAATGAGAATATAGTGTTTCTCTTCTTACGAAATTGACATGGATTCTCGCGTCTGACAAGAAAAAAAATTGTTCTTTGAAAACAGGTACATGCATTTAAGTTAACGAAAGACACTGAGAAAGTAATGACTATAATGAATCACAGAGTCCAATTGATGGTTTGTGTGTGTGGTGGGGGCCTGGGGGGATTCAATCCTAATTATGATTTTCAAAAATCATGTACGAAAAAAAAAAATCAAATATTGATTGATGGTAGGTGGGACATTGATCATTGATAACAGTGGATCCTAGCTCCTTGTTTCCACATCACTTATTTTAGAATTTTCTTTCCAAATTTGCGGGCGATCACAGATTTGTTCAATTGTGTAGACTATGAACAAAAAAAATCTACTGAAAATGTTAATTTTTTTTAAAGAGATAATTCTAGGAAAGAAATTTGTATTCAGTTACCAACAAATATTTTTTTGTCATACGTTAAAGATGCGTATAATGAGTCAATGACAAACAATAAGATCAATCATGTAATAATGCATGTAAAAACACAAAAAAATTGAATTCCTTTAAGTTACATTGAATCTTAGTTATATTAAATGTCTTTTTTAAATAAGGAGAAAAAAAATAACATAAGAGTCATTCAATCCAAATAAATAAAGCAAGGTAAATTATTCGTCAAAATGAGAACACTATATGTATTTCAAATTTATTAAAGTTTAGAAGCTTAAGAATTTATATGCATTTTAAATTTTATTAAAAAAACTTCGGACTATTAAATGTTTATTTTAGATC
Source organism: Carex myosuroides (assembly GCA_028015225.1). NCBI lineage: Eukaryota > Viridiplantae > Streptophyta > Magnoliopsida > Poales > Cyperaceae > Carex > Carex myosuroides. Next base: position 5,487,163 of record CM051487.1, on the reverse strand, counting down.
GAATAGTTCAGATCAATTATGACCGAATATCTTTCTTCTTAATTACTTGAGTGCTCGAATCCATTTTATTAATACAAAGGAAGCTGATATGAGTATCTGCAGTTGAGTACCCGCACTGTATCAGCACCTAAATTGTCATAACTGCTTGCCGCAACTGTTCCAAAAATGTAATTTTGTTTTACAAATATTAATAGTAACATTGTGAAGTATATAGCTCAAACAGAACAAGTATTTATATCTATACAATGAACTACATATATGATATATGAATTTTCCTAAAATAACTGTATTCACACCTTTTCTTGAAAAGTCCTTGCGTCATACCCGGATTAGGGACCACTCAAACGACATGTGGGGACCACTAAAAATTGTCAACAAAAAAATATTGACAACTAATGTTGACAAAAAAATATTGACTTAGCTTATGTGCGGGTAATAAATTATGCTTGTGGTATTTATATTTACAAAATAAAATATTTATAACTATAAAGGTGTGGTATTTATATCTATATTACGTTGGATGAATAACAATCTTAAAAAAGTATTTATATCTACACAATTATAACAAACAAAAAACTTCACATATCAAAAACATATCAATTAGCAACATAACATTTAACTTGACAATTATCAAAAACATATCTATTAGCAACATATCACTTTCAACATACATGTTCTACACTACATAACATTCATTACACAAACATATCAGTTATTACACAAAATTATCACAAACAGTTTCATACCCAAATTAATAACAGTTCCAACCTGAAGTTAACACAGTTCCTAACCCAATTAAGACAAACAGTTTCATACCCAAATTAATAACAGTTCCTAACCCAAATTTATAACAGTTCCAAACCCAAATTAAGACAATTCATTTCTATTATGCACCAAATTTGCAATCATTCTCATCATGGATAAGAGATTATATGCTAAGCTATGACGCTCCTTCCTGATAAGATCCTACAAAACAAAAAATAACATTAGTTCATAAAATAAATGAAACTTCAATGAAATAAAATACAATATATATTTTTACAAAGTTCATAGGAGCATTCCTGAAAGAAAATTTACATGATCAAAGTCCATAGGAACATTCATTATTAAGCAATCAATTATGCGAATAACAAATATTGCTCAATCGTTTGATTTCTTTTGCTTTGGACATTCCTGCCAGGTAATTTCAACATTTTTCCATCCTTCATCACCTAAAAAAGAATTATTTCAAGTATTCCATTAAGTTGTATAATATTAGGTAACTGTTCGTGCCAAATGGTAGAACAAAGTTTCAGTACAGACGAATTTGTACCTTTTAAACCTTATTCGACTCTTGACTAGGACTGCAAGTGCACAATCCCGTCATGTAGTCTATTCAGGTATCGATCCACAGGGACGACTCAAATTCCGAATCTTTACTCTACCTAGTTAGGTACTAGAAGTTTGAAGGTTGTGTGTTTGTCTATTCCTAAGTTTTGTAGCAAATGTATGAACAAGTGTAACAAACAAATGTAATGGACAAATGTTATGAACAAATCTAATGAACAAATGTAATGACAGAAAGAATCAATTGAATGTTTTGTTTTGGACAATTGTATAAAAGGGCGTTTCAAGGGTTTCAGATTTCATCTTCAACTTTGCTGCTCTGGACCTGCCACGCGACCCGCATACTCTCGTATGCGACTCTTGTGACGCGACCCGCATGCTCTCGCATGCGACCCGCGTGGCCCTCAAGCGCTCTGGACCTGTCACGCGACTCGCGTACTCTCGTACGCGACCCTTGTGATGCGACCCGCGTGCTCTCGCACGCGACCCACATGGTCCCTTGAGCTGAGTCTGCACATGTTTGTTTCTGGTTGTTTAAGTCGTGTAAGGCTCGATTGACCGTACCTAATGCCACCAAACCTCAACTCTCGTGTGTTGGCTTAGCAGACCTGGTTTGGAAATGCAACTTCACCTTCCTAGATTTAATCAAGCTATTTGATCTCAAACCTAAGTTATCAGTTCTGTTTACTAAAGGTATCCACAAGTGGAGGTATCCATAAGTGGAAATTTCACCTCTCGGCTACTATTGACCTCAACTTTCGGTTCTCAGACCTACCTCATATACTTAACCTAATTTGCAAGAATGTCAAGGCCTTATTACAAGAAGAAATACCAAAGGCATTCAACAGTAGACAATCAAGAATCAATCAAGCAATTTAGATCAAGCAATCACAAATAATACAAGAATCAAAGAAACACGAAATATCAATCAGAATCAATCCATGTGCATAATCAAATAAAGTTTAAGACTACATCCAAACCCCTGAAACTACAAATCTACTCAGACATGCCAGAAGACAAAGTAAAAGAGAAATAGAGAGTGCAAATCATGATGAGAGGTGAGAGATTGAAGAGGATTGAAGCTTCAGGAATCTTCTTCTCTAAATCGACTCCTTCTTAGCTCCAGATCGGCTCCAGATCGCCTATCCTCTTCTCTGGCGCCAAGCTCTCGGTTCAAAACCGATCAGATCTATTTTTGGTAGAAAATCGTGGATTCTCTTTCCTGCGCCAGGCCTTCTGTATTTATAGACTCCTTAACGGGCTTCAATTGGGTCTTGGCGCATTTAATTCGACGCGACCCGCATCAGATGGGATGCGACCCGCATCGGGTAGAGCTGATGTGCTCTATAAGGGTCGCGTCTGAGGTCGCGTCTGGGCTGCGATGCGACCCGCGTCATGTGGGACGCGACTCGCGTGGGGAATGTCAGAACTCTGTCTGTTTTCGCCTATTTCCTGCAAAATCAACCACAAAATGCAGCAGTACCATATTCTATTGATTTTCAATGTAAACTATGCAATTTAGTGGTCAAAAACATAAGGTCTGGTCTGAAAATAGGTCGAAACAATAGATCAAATATAAAGATATCAAATTCCCCCAAGCTTATCCTTTGCTTGTCCTCAAGCAAAACTGTAATTTCATACCCGGTTTGGATTCTAAATGCAAGCTAAATGCCCTAAATGTGAAAATTTACATGATTGCTTCAATAAAGAAACTCAAGAATCTTTTTTGCTATGATTTGGACTTTCCTTGGTCAATTTTGATTCACCTCACAAATTGATCAATTAAACTTCAAACTCTAAATGTTTTAAAACTTGCAAAGCTGATTACTCGAATTTATCGATGTATCATTCTTTCACTAAACTATGCCTTCGTTTGTAGAGATTTTTCCTTATGGCACCCCCAAGCTTGGAACAAGCTAAGGTCAGAAAGTTGCGGACTTCGTGTGTTGATATGTGCAAAAAATTTATTCTTTCTTTTCTAATTTGGGAGACGAGCTCAAAGGCGCCCTTTCAAGGCTTATTGCCAGTACTCTTATTTTCTCCGTCTTTTCATTTTCTTTTTCTCTTTTTTTTTAGCACATACCATGAATACACACATCCACTAGTGTTCATTCACACCAACGGATATCCCAACTTTTCTTTATTTAAAATCCCTATATCCTTACTTGAAAGGCACAGTTCGGTTTCTAAATGCTATCTCGACGTTCAAGTTTCCATTTTTACAATTCTCAAAACATTTGTTCCTAATCAGTTTTGTTTGGTCAATTATGAGGTTATTTCTAATTTCCCAAAGTTATCCCAGTCATATAAAAATTTTCAAAAAGGTCCTTAATTGAAACAATCAAGCAAATTTTTCACCTAAAGATGCGAAGAAAAGTAAACATGACCTAAGTAAAATCAAAATAAATCCTAAAACACAAAAGTCTCCCCCCCAAGCTTAGCCTGAGCATTGTCCTCAATGCTTCAAGACTGAAAGATAAAGAAAAGTAAAAGCAAAGGGGAAAGACAAAACATACCCGCTCAGTCCTCGGAGGGAGGTGGATCAGGTGGCACTGGGGGAAGCACCCACTTCTGAGGTACACGGACCACGCGATCAAAGGACTTGAAAGAAATCTTGCGGATTCTTCTAATGCAAGAGTTTGATCGCGCTTTTGTGAGCTTTCAATTTCTCCGATGGCGTAGCAGTCCGATCAGGTTGAAGATCTGCACTTATGATCACAGGATAAGATCTATCTGGGTCCAGGAACTCATACCTAAGGTTAGCTGGCCTCTGCTTGAGCTCAGGAGTCAGCAGCTCTGTCTGGGCCTTGATGCGCCCCGCGTCTGGTGCACTCGGTGTTAGTTTGTAATAATCTAGAAGTCAATAATACGATAATTTAATTATATAAAGCTTTGTTCATGAATTGAATGATTAATAAAATGTCATTTTGTTTCCTTGAGTATTATTGAATTTATGAATCATTTCGAGTTAATGACTGGAATTATGAAACTTCATAATACAGATGATAGGGTCTGGAACCAAGTTGTTCCACTTGATAGGGTAAAATCCATAGCAAACAAGTGGGTTTTCAAAAGGAAAACAGACATGGATGGTAATATGACTGTTTACAAAGCACGGCTAGTAGCGAAAGGTTTCAAACAAATTCTAGGTGTAGATTATGATGAAACTTTTTCGCCCGTAGCAATGTTTAAGTCAATACGGATACTCCTAGCAATTGCCGCATTTCATAATTATGAAATATGGAAAATGGATGTCAAAACCGCCTTCTTAAATGGAAATTTAGAAGAGGATGTGTACATGACACAGCCTACGGGTTTTGAAGATTCAAAGAATGCTGGAAAAGTGTGCAAGCTTCTTAAATCCATTTATGGATTGAAGCAAGCATCACGGAATTGGAATATTCGATTTGACGAAGAAGTCAAAAAGTTCGACTTCGTCAGATGCGAAGATGAACCTTGTGTGTACAAAAGAACTAGTGGAAGTGCCATCGCTTTTCTAATCTTATATGTCGACGACATACTCTTAATAGGTAACGATATTCCTTTATTGCAATTAGCCAAGTCTTCATTAAAGAAAGTGTTCTCAATGAAAGACTTAGGCGAGGCTGTCTATATACTAGGCATAAAGATCTATAGAGATAGATCAAAGAGACTCATAGGATTGACTCAAAGCACGTACATTGACAAAGTGCTGAATCGGTTCAGCATGCAGGATTCTAAGAGAGGATTCCTGCCAATGAATCATGGTGCACAGCTTAGTAAGACTCAGTGTCCTTCGACAACTGATGAGCGAAGCATAATGAGTAGAATTCCATATGCTTCGGCTATAGGATCTATCATGTACGCCATGTTGTGCACTCGTCCTGATGTCTCGTACGCTTTGAGTGTAACGAGCAGATATCAGGCTAATCCAGGCATGGAGCACTGGAATGCTGCAAAGAATATCCTTAAGTACTTGAGAAGAACTAAGGATATGTTTCTCGTCTACAGTGGTGACTCCGAGCTCGTAATAAATGGCTACACTGATGCAAGTTTCCAAACTGACCGAGACGATTCGAGGTCTCAGTCCGGATACGTGTTCATACTCAACGGTGGTGTTGTGAGCTGGAAGAGTTCGAAGCAAGAGACCACAGCAGACTCAACCACCGAAGCTGAGTACATAGCTGCATCCGAGGCAGCGAAAGAGGGTTTCTGGATTAAAAAGTTCCTTAGCGAACTAGGAGTGGTTCCCAGTGTTCAAAGCCCAGCTGATCCACTAACAAAACCTCTTCCTCAAGCCATGCACCAGATGCATACAGCTTCTATGGGTCTGAGACACATAGGAGATTGGCTGTGAGATTTTCTTTTGATCTACGAGATTTAAAAAAAAAAGGGTTTTGTACAGAGCAGAGCCTACGATGATTGGCTTCTAGCTTAAGTGGGAGATTGTTAGTTTGTAATAATCTAGAAGTCAATAATACGATAATTTAATTATATAAAGCTTTGTTCATGAATTGAATGATTAATAAAATGTCATTTTGTTTCCTTGAGTATTATTGAATTTATGAATCATTTCGAGTTAATGACTGGAATTATGAAACTTCATAATACAGATGATATATATACTCTTAAAAGGTCACTGACCGAGGTAATTAGCAGGAACACTAACTACCGCTACAAGGTTAGTATGTGGATTAAAAGATGGTCAAGTTTTATAGACCATAGACACAGAGTTGTCATTTTAATCACATAGATACATGTTCCAGGAACATGGTATTTGACAGACCCCGAATGAAATATTATACGGAATTGTGTTCGTGTCATTAATGCTTTCATTCAGTGTTAAATTCTAAAGTATGAGGTATTCATCGTTCCTACATAAGAAATGTATCTGTGACTGTTACCTAACGCTATCCGTAAAAAGTAGCCATAACGGTAGCTCTTCGGTATACATAACTTATGCTGAGGAAGTGATGGTCTACCAAAAGTACTATTGTCCCTCGTATTTATTATACGAGTTATAGCGTCACTGGGCCCCTTGATAGAATAAGATTATCTGCATGCGGTATGATTAACAAGAGTTAATCATATTTGATAATCTGTTCAAGATCAAGAAAAGATTAATTTGCAAGGATGACACAAACCTACCTTGAAATTAATCTGACAGCTATGATACGAAAGAATTAAACACAAGTAAAATAGTTTACTGGATCGTGATATTGTACAGTACAGCATCATCTGTGTAATTGGATGGTCATGATGCGTTTTGCCAGATGCCTCTAATGATTATAGAAGTTAAAAACAGTTTTAATTCTATTTACCAACATAACACAGATCCTATCAGGTCACACCGTATAGGAGCTACTCAGAGAATCTTATTGTGATTGATTATAACTTGGTTATGATCAATAGTAAGATGGTTATAATTAATTATATTTGATATAATTGTATTATAAATGTCATGTAAAAATGACAAGCAAAAATATTGGTTAATTTATAAACGTACAACGGCACGTTGTATAAATTTACCGAAACAACGACCGCAAGAAATATAATTGTTCAGAACAATTATATAATCAACTAATGGATAAATATATATTAATTATGAATTAATATATATATTTGGGCCTAAAGCCTATTTTCCCTTTTTGGCCGAATTTGATTGAAATCAAATTCGTTTGATTAAATGGAAAAGGCCTAAATTAATTTGATTAATTAAAAGCCCAAAGCTAAAGCCAAATCAAATAAGATTGAATTTTGGCGTAAGAGCACAAATTCAATTTGGATATCTCATTTGCTTAAGCACAAATCCAATTTGATTTCTCATTGCCGAACCGACTATCTAGGGGCATTTTGGTAATTTCATTGCCATGCCATATGCCTATAAATAGAAGGTGCCATGAAGAGAGAAACTAACTAATTCACATAATCGGATTCAGATCAGTCTGATCGATTTGAATTATAATTTCTCTCTTTCTCGGTTACGGTAGTTCTCGGGATTACGGCAGTTTTGCATAATTCCGCGGTTTACGGTATTTCTGGCAAAAGAAATAAACCGCTCTCCGGTTAGTCCTGGTGGATAACAGATAGAGGCACCATACGTTTGGTGCTACGAGACGCGACTACAATCCAATTGGAATTTGGATACAAGGTATAAATGTTATATAAATTTATTTACTTGATAAATAGATTTAAGTTTTAGAAATCAATTACGGGAATAGATCCTTAAAGGATTAAAAGAACGATATCAATTCTAATCCTTGGCTTAAGTTAGACATAGAAATTTTTGTTCTACGGTCTTTCCGCAGCTTGAGCTTAAAAGTTAATCAATGGGTTTGAACAGTCAAAACCCGGGTTTGAACAGTCGAAACCCAACACTCGGCTCGCATGCGGACCTCGCGTCAGTTTCATCCGACCCACTTCCTCTATTCTCCAAGTTCTGGTTGTCAGCATCCTTCGACGCGACCCGCGTGTTAGTAACACGGCTCGCGTTCACAGGTTCTTCAGCGATGACTGCCAGTCGAGTCAGATCGAAGCGGCTCGGGTTCTCTTCTTCAGGTGGTGACGCGAGGTGCGTGTCATTGATACGGCCCGCGTGCAGTGTGGTCTGGTCTGTTGGCTGGGCTGGTCCTTCATACTGGGTTCTACTTTGCAATGTGACCGCCTTGACCTCTCTGGGGTTGGGTTCTGGCTGAGCTGGCAGTTTTTCAGGTTGAGATTGGCTTGAGGTGACGATGTGAGTCAACTGCTCCAACAACTTGTTTTGAGCAGCCATTTGAGTTTGTTGAGCAGCCATCTGAGTGGACATGCTCTGCATCTGTTCCCACAGCATCTGGTTCATCTTCTCTTGCTCGTGTTGCTCGTGTGTGAAGTCGCTCAAAGCGGGATCAATGTACATCTCGGGTGGATCAGATTGAAATGCGCAATTGTTGTTGCTGAGATAGCTGTCCTGCTCCGGTTCCTCATCCCATTCCGCCAGTGGGCAATACTCGTAAGAGTGTCTCCTGTCCCCACACATGACACATGGCTGTGGTTGATGGTTCCTGGCTGCCTTAACGTTCATTTTGATAACATACCTCTGCATGGCCTCCTCTAGCTCGGCAGCTCTAGCATATAGAGCTGCGATCATGGCCTCCTCTAGCTCGGCAGCTCTAGCATATAGAGCTGCGATCTGATCAGCTTTGGATCGGTTGCCTCCTTCAGCTCGAGAACTGTCACGGCCAAACCAATGTTGGTTTGTCGCCATGTTGTACATTAGATCCATGGTGTCTCGAGCTCCTCAGATGGTAATCGCCATTGAGTTTGAAAGCTAGAGTGTTCCTGAAAAATAGAAAAGAAAAGAAAATAAAAAATAAAATAAAATATACAGATTAAAATCTAGATTAACTACAAAAAGCAAAAATTCAGAAAATGATTGGCGTCCCCGACAACGGCGCCAAAAACTTGTTCGTGCCAAATGGTAGAACAAAGTTTCAGTACAGACGAATCTGTACCTTTTAAACCTTATTCGACTCTTGACTAGGACTGCAAGTGCACAATCCCGTCGTGTAGTCTATTCAGGTATCGATCCACAGGGACGACTCAAATTCCGAATCTTTACTCTACCTAGTTAGGTACTAGAAGTTTGAAGGTTGTGTGTTTGTCTATTTCTAAGTTTTGTAGCAAATGTATGAACAAGTGTAACAAACAAATGTAATGGACAAATGTTATGAACAAATCTAATGAACAAATGTAATGACAGAAAGAATCAATTGAATGTTTTGTTTTGGACAATTGTATAAAAGAGCGTTTCAAGGGTTTCAGATTTCATCTTCAACTTTGCTGCTCTGGACCTGCCACGCGACCCGCATACTCTCGTATGCGACTCTTGTGACTCGACTCGCATGCTCTCGCATGCGACCCGCATGGCCCTCAAGTGCTCTGGACCTGTCACGCGACTCGCGTACTCTCGTACGCGACTCGCGTACTCTCGTACGCGACCCTTGTGATGCGACCCGCGTGCTCTCGCACGCGACCCGCATGGTCCCTTAAGCTGAGTCTGCACATGTTTGTTTCTGGTTGTTTAAGTCGTGTAAGGCTCGATTGACCGTACCTAATGTCACCAAACCTCAACTCTCGTGTGTTGGCTTAGCAGACCTGGTTTGGAAATGCAACTTCACCTTCCTAGATTTAATCAAGTTGTTTTATCTCAAACCTAAGTTCACAGTTCTGTTTACTAAAGGTATCCACAAGTGGAGGTATCCACACGTAGAAATTTCACCTCTCGGCTACTATTGACCTCACATTTCGGTTCTCAGACCTACCTCATATACTTAACCTAATTTGCAAGAATGTCAAGGCCGTATTACAAGAAGAAATACCAAAGGCATTCAACAGTAGACAATCAAGAATCAATCAAGCAATTTAGATCAAGCAATCACAAATAATACAAGAATCAAAGAAACACGAAATATCAATCAGAATCAATCCATGTGCATAATTAAACAAAGTTTAAGACTACATCCAAACCCCTGAAACTACAAATCTACTCAGACATGCTAGAAGACAAAATTAAAAGAGAGATAGAGAGTGCAAATCATGATGAGAGGTGAGAGATTGAAGAGGATTGAAGCTTCAGGAATCTTCTTCTCCAAATTGACTCCTTCTTAGCTCCAGATCGGCTCCAGATCACCTCTCCTCTTCTCTGGCGCCAAGCTCTCGGTTCAAAACTGATCAGATCTATTTTTGGTAGAAAATCGTGGATTCTCTTTCCTGCGCCAGGCCTTCTGTATTTATAGACTCCTTAACGGGCTTCAATTGGGCCTTGGCACATTTAATTCGACGCGACCCGTATCAGATGGGATGCGACCCGCGTCGGGTAGAGCTGATGTGCGCTATGAGGGTCGCGTATGAGGTCGCGTCTGAGGTCGCGTCTGGGCTGCGATGCGACCCGCGTCATGTGGGGCGCGACTCGCGTCATGTGGGACGCGACTCGCGTGGGGAATGTCAGAACTCTGCCTGTTTTCGCCTATTTCCTGCAAAATCAACCACAAAATGCAGCAGTACCATATTCTATTGATTTTCAATGTAAACTATGCAATTTAGTGGTCAAAAACATAAGGTCTGGTCTGAAAATAGGTCGAAACAATAGATCAAATATAAAGATATCAGTAACATTCCAAGTATGCATGCTGATGATACCCACTATTGATTATGTACATACCAAGTATTAATACTTAAACACTCCAATATTTATATAATATTTGAGTGTGCATGCTGGATCATATCAGGTATTATTATGAAACTACCAAGTTGTATAATATTAGGTAACATTCCCTGTGATATCATGTATTTATTCCTAGCACACTATTATTTATAAATGTAAGAAGAAAAATAAATAAGATTAAACTCACCAAGCCTCCAAGCTAGAAAACATTTCATCCATCTAATTGTTTATATGTGCGGCTCAAAATAGAAATCATTGAACTCATCATCACAAGAGCTGTACATGTTAATTACTAACTTGTTTTTATCCACGGTTCCGAAACTTTTTTAATGAACCGTGGGTAAATGAGGAAGGAAGATGATGGGACACGGTTTAACCGTGGTTATTGTGGTGCAAATAATTGAACCGTGGGTGAGGAATGATAATAACCACGGCTGAGTTAGAGTGCTAATTACCCACGGCTGGAATTGGATGAGCCGTGGATAAAGAGGTGTGAGTAAAGAAAATTTAGTATTCAACCACGACTTTGAGCACGACTTTGAGCAGTGAGTAAATGGGTGTGAGAAAAAACTTTTGAGCCGTGGTAAAGGGTCAACTTAATTGTTAACTGTATCTGGTACGCTTCAAGTATTGAAAGTCACAAACAAAATTTCACAATATCCTCTTACTGCAGTTTCATTTCCCTCGTCTATTACTTAGCAATATTTTCATTTCCCTCCGTCTCTTCCCCTCTAAAACTGAATACTAGGGTTTTTAATTTTAAAATCGTATCTCTCCGCCGATCAGCAACTTCGGCCTCTCTCTCCGCCGCTCAACGCAAATTCATCCCTGTCACTCTCCGCCACTCAGCAACTTCGCCCCCCCTCTCCTTCCGCCGTCAGCGCAATGCTGGCCCCTGTCTCTCTCCGCCGCTCAGCAACTTCGGCCTCTCTCTCCGCCGCTCAGCGCAAATCCGCCCCTGTCACTCTCCGCCACTCAGCAACTTTGCGCCCCCTCTCCTTCCGCCGCTCAGCACAACGCGGAGAGTGAGTACCGATTTTTCTCTTCGTGAGTACCGATTTTTCTCTGTGTTTTCATTCAATAACTGTCCATGTCCGAAGGTTTAAATTAGATAAAAATTTTGTGTCGTCCATTGATTAATCATGCACCTCACATGTACAAGAAGTATAACTTGAAAATTTTGACTTAAATAATTAACAAGAATTTTCCATTTTAATATCATGATCCCAGTAGATATAAAGGAGCAAACAATTTCAATCAGACTTGATCGATACTCATATTTATAAATTTAGGCCTCAAATAGCATAGATTTGTTGTGTGTTGTTGTTCTTCTGATTGCAACAATATTCTGTTGGTGAAGTACACAGAGATAATCTGGCATATGGTTATGACATTGTTACTCATATCTGCAGATAATTACTGGGTTAAAACTTAAACCTGTGAGGTATCAGGGTAGCTATCAGAGTTAGAAAGTTTTAATTTTGTGATAACTGAGGTTGTAAATAAGTTATATCTTTTCTTAATACAAAAGAAAAACTTAAACCTGTAGTCAATCAAATCAAATAAGGACATTGAACCTTATATTTCTTTGAAAAAAAAAACTCCTCAATCAGGATGGACAATTTCCAATTAGTTAATTATTCGTTATATAAAATATTTAAATTTATTCAACAAAATCAATTAATCAGCTTAATTCTTTTTTTTGTATGATTATTTAGCTTATTTCATTGTAATGTTCTAAAACAATTTTCGTCTTTTAAATCACCTTATACCAAAGTTCAAATGCAGGAGTTGAGCAGAATTAGTCACATCAAATGGGTAAGGCGACTCTTAAAAGTCATATAACCGGTTGCCATCACTGATTATGTTAGGTTTAGTTTGACATATATTAAGGAGGACCGCATACTAAAGAGCTTAATTTGAAAAGGAGAACCGCATACTAAAGAGCTTAATTTGAAAATGCATTGGAGGTTGCGCAAGGTAAACACACTAACTTAAGTCTAATATAGTTGTCATATTTAGTTAGTTTTAATCAGAATTGGTTTGTTTATTTCCTTTATACAACTACCAAAAAAAATTCTTTTAAATTTTGCAGTTCAGTGTTAGCAGCAGTACTTGGGTTGTGAGTGCGGATATTATGTGATGAAATTCATGCACTCATTTGTCACAAGGCATCAAAAAACCTTTCCAAAGAATGTATGTTAATTTTATTATACATTATTTTATTTTGACAGAAATGCCATGTGTTCTATGTTATTATATTTGTGCTAGAGAACACTGGTAGAGGACCCCACCTGGTACCGAACCAGTTATCATTGTCTTGCCTCTCTGGATTTGGTATCTTGCTATAGTAACCCATGTGTTCTATTTATTTTTCTGAATACTGATATTTTGAATTGAATTTAACTAGTGTACCTAAACTTGTTTCGTAAGTATAGATTTGGGTATAATTATACAAAAACTGCAGTGTGTATATGTCACCTCTTAGTCTCATTAATCAGTTTTGTTGTTCTTGAATTGAATTTGACTTATTTAACTGAATTCGTTCAATAAATAAATGATTTTTGGTACAAGCAAACTGAACATATGCATCGTGTAGATTCCATCTCAATTTACTAGTTCTAGTGTGAAACTATAGGTATCCTAACTTCTTTTAAGTTCTAACATAAATAAATGCAACCAAATAAATTTCTAAGCCCTATCTTACATCCTACAAACCTAAATGGCCTATCCATTGCTTATCTAAGCGCATGCAGTTGCCTTGCTGTTGCACAATATCCCTCTTTAGTTCATACCTAGGTTTTCCAAGAAAATCATGGGTTTTTTCTAAATTTACTTGAGTTCATTTAACATTTTATAATCTTGCATGCATGCAGTTTCCCTCACCAGGTGTTGCGCCTCTCCCAATGGATCAGCTCCATGAAATCAGGGGCATGTGGGCTAGAGTGTTCATGGATGAGCACTTAAATCAGTTCTAAATAGTTTGTAATTCTAGTTATAGTTCCAAAATACTTTGTAATTCTAGTTCTAATTACTGTCTACTTTTGAATGTGTATGTGGGTTATAATGTGTAAGACACAACGTTTATGGAAATGCAAATATGGTATGTGTTGTGCTGGGAATTGTACTCTTAACTCTAGTTGAAATTAATGTAGTGATATTTTGTTCAAATTACTTCAGTGATTTTAGTATATGTGTTGCAGTGGGAATTGGAGATTGCGTGATTTTTAGTATTTGCAATGAATACTAAATATATGGATATTGCTAGACAATTAGAAATACTATTACAAAAATAAAAAAATTTAGCATCACCCACGGTTAATACTAAAACCAAATAGTGGGTGATAGGGTGTGGGTAAAAGGGTAGCGCTGAGTGTGTTTTTAGTATCACCCACGGTTAATACTAAAAAGTGGGTGATAGGGTGTGGGTAAAAGGGTAGCGCTGGGTGAGAGGGTAGCGCCAATCATATCGGAGCCGTGGGTAATATTTATATCTAGTCACGGTTTCCGAACCGTGGATGTAAACCTCGGACTTTCACAAACGGCAGCATGAGTCACGGTAGCACATCCGTGGCTAATTTGTATTTTTCACCGTGACTAATGTATTTTTCTGTACTAGTGCGATTACGATCACACAACTGGGTAAAAAGCCATCTTGCAGTTGAAAATTGAGGGCCGAACAAGTTTGGTGCATCTTTCAAAAGCTGCAAGTATTGCATTTTCAGTGCTAGATTCTAGAGCATTTTTGGTGCATTTTCAGTACTTTCTAAAGCTGCAAGTACTGCAAGTATTGTACAACATCCAACTCATTGTTGAGAGATTTCATGTTCAAATTCAAGTCAAAATCAATAATGCCCACAACATCAACGTTCTTTTATATTCTTGAAACTTTTGTAAACTTGAAGAGATGAACGACTTTTGGAAACTTGAATAGACACTTATGATGTCTATATCAATGAAATTAACCTAAAGGTTTAAACTCTCCATAAACAAAGTCTTCATAAGTTTTTGTTATTAAGCCCTGCAGGAAATAATACAATTTAAGATAGTACCATCTTCTGTTTAGTGCCTCAAAACCGCCGGGTATCATGTATTATTGACCTCGAAATCAGTATTTAATTACATACAGCAAATGAGAAAGTAACATGCATCACATGTAAATTTGTGTATATGCATGCATGGTTGTATTAATTGGTTGACTGCCGAGCATTATTATATGATTAAATACAGTTTATAAGAAACTAATATGCATCACCAGCAGATTGTCTCTATATATATATGGTGTTTTCATGGTGTGTGGACAATCAATTATTGAGATCTTACGGGTGTCACCAATCATGCCTTATTTGATTATACATACCATGTGTTGCGTTGAAAATCGATACTAGAGATTGAAATTTGGGTAATGGGTACCAACTATATACCAAGTGAAATGACAAGTTTTTGGAAAAACGAGAAAAATAAAATTTAGAACAAAGTTCACAATTATATTATATTTTAATTTACATATTTGATATGTGAAATTTTAGAATTTAAATATTTTGTTCTAATTGTATAATTTAATATGTTAGGGAATATGATCGACGCATTATAGGCCTTTTGTTAGGAAATATTCCCTAACAAAAGGGCTGTCATTGGCCAATTGGCGCTTTATAGGTTTGAGTCTTTCTCATCAACTCTTGCATTTCTATCAACATCAGATTTTTCATATTGAAAATTGATTGTTTCATGTTGTGAAACATCCAATATGGTGTTCAGATTCCAGTCAAATTCTCTAATGCCCACATCATCACTTATTGTTTCATTTGCATGATACAAATCTTCATAGAAACGATACAAATTCACCTCATCCAAATGCATCACCATTATATTGTATGCATAATTCATCTCCAAAAGACTCATTTAGATCAATATCCATCCTAATATTAAATAATAAAATGCAAAGTATTATCATTTTAATATTTTACATATTACATATGCAAAATATTCATATCTGTTATAATTAATGAATATACATGCAATCAAGTATTGACATAAATGTATCCAAGTATTAATACATGTAATACCAAAATGTACATGATTATTCTGTCAAGTATTAACACTAAAAATGAGAAGTATTTATATTTGCCAATACATACACATACAACCACATATAGCGAAAAGAGCTAGTGTATACATCTATAAAACAAAAAATGTACACCTACAAAAAAATGAATATATTACCTGAAAAAAGATTACCAGAAATGAATTGATTTAATGCCTACAAAAAGAAGTATTAACACATATAAGGACGTATTAATAAATGTAAAAATAAAATTTTATATTTACACATCACAAACAGATATATTCCCCTACTTATACATCTATAAAGTAAAATATCTACACCTACAAAAGATGAATATATTACCAGAAAGAAGATCACCAGAACTGAATTGATTTAAAGCCTGCAAAAAGAAGTATTAACAGAGATATAAAGAAGCATTAATAGTTGTAAGCACAAAATTATACATTTACACATTACAAACAAACAGATATATTCCCCTACTTATTATACACATCAAGTACTTATAACATATAGATCAAGTATTAACATCTCATACAAAAATCATATGAACTAAACTTATACATTTAATCATATATTTAGACTAGTTTTGCCGGGTATTAATACAAGATATATCAAGTGATTTCTTAATAAAATGATGAAATTAACACAAAATAGACAATTACATCATCTTCGCAAATCAAATTATCAGAAACATCTCAAAATCCAGCAAAAATGAAACACGATTGTGTATATGAACTAGAAACGAAACGATCTATCATTATTAATTCACCAGAACAAAAACAAACTCGAAATCAATAAAAAATCAAATATTAACCTCGGTGATCACTTCAGAATCACCGATTCAGCTTGTGAGAACTGAGAAGAGAGCGCCGCCGCAAAGAGATGATAGATCAACTGAAAAACCACAGGAAATCGCTTCCAGTTTCGAAATCGCCACACAATCGCCTCAAAATTGCCGGAAGCTTCGAAAAAGGAAAAAATGGAGAGAAATGAATATTTGAATTTCAAAATGGAAGGTCCAATATCGTTGTTAGTCATAATCGGTAGTTAGTGGGGACCACCATGTACCGTTATAGAAGTTAATCGTGACGGGACATCCTGCGGGTACGATGCAGGTACTCAAGTGCGGGAATTAGAATGATTATTCTAATACAAAATCATATGCCCAAGCCAAAGAAACTTTATCTGGATTTATTAATACATAATCGTTCGTTGTGCGTTTGCAGGGCAATACTTAGATAATGTTTATTTTTTATAAAAAATGGAGATATCATCTGATCTGCCATGGTGGAGTCTGGCGTTGGACGAGCACCATGCATCATAATAAAGATAATAGAGTGAGACTATGGTAATATGCATATAGCGGATCGACCCGTGTTATGAATATATATTTTTATTTTCAAAGTATAAACAGCCGACCCGATCGAACCGTTAAATATGATCTCCATATGAAAATTTATATGAAAATCAAATTTTATATTTTTTTAGAATTTTTAACTAATTTTTAGATAGGTAGAAAATCATTGTCTTTATTTTTGGATGCAAATTAAGTGATTTTCTACCTATTTAAAAATATTTTAAAAAATATAAAATTTAGTTGCAGGTACGTTTTTTCGTGTGATGATTATGTTATTATTGTTATATCATCTATTTGAATTTAAAAAATGAAGATATGAGTCTATATATAACGAAGTTGTTGTGTAACATGCATATTATCATGGACTCACTCAAAATCATAGAAGGCAAAATCGGCCGTTCCGGAGCGGGATCGGACGGTACCGATCCGATTTCAGGCCGATTTACACGGTTATTGAAGATTTCGTTAAATTTCGGCCGTTCCGTCATCATTCCGGTCAAATTTCGTCCGTTCCGGCTTCATTTCATCCAAATTTCATCCGTTTCGGACCGAAATGGACCAATTCAACCGAAACGCGAATACCCAACTCAAAAAAAAAATTTTGGTGCTCTCTGCGATTCGAACTCCCTACCTTCAACATTGGGACCGAACACAACTCCACCACACCACAGCATCTTTATTGTACAAAACTATATCTAATTTTTATATATACAGGGCTGGATTCCTTACCACTATTCAGAAATACATGGTCAAGGGAGTATGCTAAGAGTAAGACACGGGATTCGATTTCGATTCCATTTTAGTTACTACCTCCATAAAGTCACCGGTAAAACTATATCTCATTTTTATATATTATTTTTATATATCATTTTATATATTCTATTTTTTTAGTGTAAAACAAGCTTCTGTCAAAAAGTCTGATTTTCCGATCCAATTTGACCGATCCCGACCGATTTTTCCGATCCGGATCGGGATCGCTCAGTGCCGATCCCGATCCCGATACTGATTTTTCCTTCTATGCTCAAAATGATATTAAATAACAACATGTGTAAACGAAATACAGGGATGGAGCCAACATTTCTCTTTCCGTACTGTTTTACAATCAGAACTTAAAAAATTTGCATCTATAGTCCCCATCTCAACAAGCTCATCTAGTGATAGTAATTTTCACAAGCATGGTCCCAATATCTCCTGTTCTCCTATCTCTCTCTATATAGTAACTCCTCTGTTGTGCTTTTCAATTCAAAAACAGAGACATGGGCGATAAAGAAATGCAATCAAATGGTGCATTCAGTAACAATTCAAACATTCAGGAGAATATTCAACCAGAAGAAGGAAAGGAAAAGGAAGATCACCGACCCAACACCGTCCTGTTTCACAAATTATTCGTGTTTGCGGACTCAAAAGATGTGATCTTCATGGTGCTTGGCACAGTCGGTGCCATCGCCAATGGCATGACTTGGCCAATGACAGCCCTTTTGTTAGGGAATATGATCGACGCATTCGGAGGAGCTGCGAGCAAACATGACGTGGTTAAACATGTTTCAAAGGTGAATTTTCAAAGCATTTTCATGTCATTGGAAGTTATTGCAAATATATATTGCATGATAATTGATTATTAAATATTCCACGGAATGAAGTCACTGTTGTGTATAATTTAAAATCTTTAGATAAGTTCTTTTCTTTTGCAAAGATTGGGGAATAAGGGGTGTGTGTCGTAATTCCATGTTTCTGGAGGTACATGGTACCTTGGCTTGAGGAAAAAAATACTAGTAATGCTTTGAGGTTTAATTCTGTTACTCTGCACATTTATGCATGAATATTGTTTTGTAATATAAAAACCCTCTTTGTTTTAAGAAATTAATTAGGATATCATGCTTGCGTTGGGGAATTTGATTTGTGCTACTTTTGAATTCCTTCTTTTTGTTTAGTTTGGATCATGTTAATTTCCAAATGTAATGATAAGGAAACAGATGCTCTAGTCTCATTTCCAAAAAAAGAAAAAAAACATCTTGCAAAATTCAGAGCATCAGAAATGGTAGACAATAGATAATTGGTTATAATTTATTTGCTAATTGTCTAATATATTCAATTCAGGTTGCACTCGAATATGTATATCTAGCACTCGGACTTGCAATTGGATCGATATTGCGTAAGTCTAAATATTCACATAATCTTTTAGTAAATCAACCATTGGAGCTTTATAGAGGGCCAATTTTGTAATTCCAGAGGTGAGTTGCTGGATGGCAACCAGTGAGAGACAAGCTGCAAGAATAAGGAATTTGTATTTGAAAGCTATACTGAGGCAAGAAGTTGCATATTTTGACAAATATGCCAAAACAGGAGAAATAATCGGACGGATGTCGGGCGACACCGTCTTAATTCAAGACGCAATGGGTGAAAAGGTAACAGCTACCAGCTGTGAACTGTTTCTCTTATGTATATATGATAATTCATATCCCAAGAGTTAACACAACAAGTGATATGCAGTATGCTTTGTAAATTGATATATTCAAGTCGAGTTGTATTGAATTCAGTACAGTTGTGAACTGATATTTCTGAGGTAAAATTTTTAACAGAGAATAGCCTTCCTCTGTTTCATGGGACTAAATATTGGAGCAAATTTCTATATCTATGACATAAAGTTCATCCATTTTAATTAATTTATTGATCAAGAAATGTCTGTTGTCTGCGTTTGTACCAAATTCTTGCTTCCCCAGCTTGAATTATGCAAAATTGTTCGTCTATTCAGGTTGGCAGGTTCATTCAGCAGGTAACAGGATTTTGTGGAGGGATGATAGTAGCACTGGCAAAAGGATGGCAGTTAGCATGTCTCATGTTTTTGACGGTTCCGGCTTTAGTTTTGTCAGCAGCGGTCACTCACAGGGCTATATTGAAAATGGCATCTCTGGGACAGGCGGCGTATGCTGACGCCGCAATGGTGGTGGATCAGACATTAGGGTCAATTCGAACAGTAAATTGTCTTTAAACTTTTTTTTTCTTTAATTTTTATTTTCAATGGGAGCAACTAATTACAAAATAACTAAGAATGTAATTATATCTTTAGGTCTTATCTCAATAGCAAATATATTATTTTGTATATGTGGACTACTTGCGACAAAGCGGGGAACAAAAGGAGTCAATTTTAGAGAAAATTACAAGTCATGACAAACATAATAGCATGTTAAATTAATATTTTTTCATGTAATTATCGAGGAAAACTTGTCTTTTAACTCTAGTAATGTCAAACTTGACAGAGAGGTCTGTAGCCCTGTCAGTCCCCTCTAAATCCGAAACGCTATCCTCTGCGGAGTTTAAAAACTCCGCACCTGCGGTTCTTTTAATCTGGTCCGTCAGTGGTCCGTTAGTTTTGACTTGGCACGAATCTAAAAGCCCAATAATACTGCCCCCTCCGTTAGCCCGAGTCTCAAAGCGGCTGAGAGTTAATCTGGTCCGTTCGTTTTGCTCCGCAGCTGCGGAGTTTTATAGAACTCCGCAGAGGATACGGGTCCCTCTAAATCCACCCTGAAAGATTTTTGTCCATCTATATATTGAAATTACAAGAATCTACCACTATTCGCGAGGGTAAAAAGTGACTATATTGATGAGAGTAAGCCGACAAAAAATGTTATTTCCGAGGATATCACTATTATCGACGGGAGCATCCACGACGATACTAACAGTAAAAAATAGTTTTACTCTCGCGGATAGTGACAGATTATATATATATATATATATATATATATATATATATATATATATGAGATGGGCTACGGTGCTTCGTGAAGTAAATGGTCATTTTTACTTCACGTCATATTTTCATTTTGAAAATCCAAACAACCGATCCGAACCGTTCAACATGTTCTAAATATTGAAATGTGCTTGGAGACTAAATTTTATATTTTTTGGAATTTTTTTACTATTTATTAAGCCATTTTGAAAATCGCTGATCCACTGTGAACAGTAAAAAACAGTAAAAATTTCTGGACCACCGGATCAGCGATTTTCAAAGTGGCTTAATAAATAGTAAAAAAATTCTAAAAAATGAAAATTTAGTCTCCAAGCACATTTCAATATTTAGAACATGTTGAACGGTTCGGATCGGTTGTTTAGATTTTCAAAATGAAAATATGGCGTGAAGTAAAAAAGACCATTTACTTCGCGAAGCACCGTAGCCCGTCTCATATATATATATATATATATATATATATATATATATATATATATATATGTAACACAGATGGCTGCATTTCAGAAAAAAAAAAAAGAGTACGTTTGAATCATGAGCATATCCAGGCTCCCCTAATTTTTGTAGGTAGCATCATATAGCGGAGAGAAACAAGCAGTGGAGAAATACAAGCATTCATTAAGAAAAACTTACAATTCAGGAGTGCGAGAGGGACTGATAGCGGGTCTCGGCCGGGGTAGCATCATGATGTCATTATATGTCGCACTATCTTTCGGCATATGGTATGGCGCAAAGTTGATATTGAGACACGGCTACACCGGTGCACAGGTCATAAATGTCTCATTTGCCGTTGTTAGGTGTTCTCGGTGAGTCCCCGTTCCATTTCTTTTCTTTCAACAGAAGAATTTTAGTAGCTTGTCAGTGCATATATCTTATATACATATAAATAGAGTTGTTTATTGATGATCTGTTCTGTAGAAACCAAATGAAAATCTTTTGAATTAAATAAATTGATCAACCGAAAAGAAAATCAAATCAGATAAACTAATTTTTATTTTGACAATCAAAGTACTACTTAAAATTCAACATAAAAAACCAATCTATTATATGTATTATTATGTATAATTACAATACTGATATAATACCAAATAAATAGTATCTCAAGATATTTAGTACCTATTGTTATATTTAGTTGAAACTATGCTACACCTAAACTTTTGTATTAAGCTAATTAATGAAGGGTTTCTGTGCAGAGAACTAGGGCAAGCACTTACATGCCTGGCATCATTTGCAGCGGGTCAGGCAGCTGCTTACAAAATGTTTCAGACAATAAATCGGAAACCACACATTGAGTCATGTAACATAGCAGGAAAGAAGCTTGACGACATCATAGGTGAAATAGAATTCGTCAAGGTGCATTTCTCCTACCCAACACGGCTCCACGAGCAAATATTCAGAGATTTCTCTCTCTCTATCTCGAGCGGTAGCACTGTTGCGTTAGTCGGTGAGAGTGGGAGTGGTAAATCCACTGTTATTTCTTTGATCGAACGCTTTTATGACCCACTGGAAGGTAAGGTGTTGATTGATGGTGTGGATTTGAAGGAGTTTCAACTTGAGTGGATCAGAGGAAAGATTGGGCTTGTCAGCCAAGAGCCAGTATTGTTTGCCGGTAGTATAAGAGAGAACATCACGTATGGAACTGATTATGCATCGGAAGAGGAGATTAGAGCAGCAGCAGAGCTGGCTAATGCTGCCAATTTCATTGAGAAAATGCCTAAGGTAAGTTTGGTGTTTTAAAATAGAGTAGCTGCTAGTGTTAGTTTGGTGTTAATTTTAACTGTCATGACACTAAAGGTTTGATTGCACAAGATTGATGATGCAGTAACACTAACAACATGTAGGGATTTGAAACATCAGTAGGGGAGCACGGGACCCACTTATCAGGAGGTCAAAAGCAGAGGATTGCAATTGCTAGAGCAATACTAAAGGACCCTAGAATACTACTTCTAGACGAGGCCACAAGTGCTTTGGACGTCGAGTCTGAACGAATCGTGCAAGAAGCAATTGATCGGGTTATGGCTAAGCGAACAACCGTCATAGTTGCACATCGACTGAGTACTGTCAGAAATGCAGCTACCATCGTTGTCTTACATCGTGGGTCTATTGTTGAGAAAGGTACAACTTCACTTAGTAACACCTAAATATTGAATAAAACCTTAGTATCACTAAATCTTTGCAAACAAAATCAATTTGACCTTAATATATTTACTTAATCATTTTCTCTCAAATGAATATTTTTTTTAATTTCTCGATGTATTATCTGTTTAGGGCCACATTCGGAGCTAATAAAGGATCAAAATGGTGCATACAATCAATTGATTCGCTTGCAAGAAACAACCAATAGTGAAAGATCGCAAATTGAATCGATCAACCTACAAGCTTCCTCCATAAGCTATTTATCTCATGAGAACAACAAAAGCAATCACCACTCCTCCAATCTAACGGGGACTCCAGTTGTAACAGATCCCAAGGACAGTACATCCAAAGATTCGTCAAAAGAACCCACATTGGACATATCCATGTCCCGTCTCGCCACTTTACATAAACCTGAATATCCTTTCCTTATACTGGGATGCATCGCCTCTATTGTCGTAGGTGGTGTAGTATATCCTGTCATCGGCATTCTTTTATCAAGCGCTATAGGCGCATTCTATAAACCACCTCTTGAATTAAGAACTCAATCCAACTTTTGGTCAAGTATGTTTCTCATATTTGCTGTTGTTTCCATAATTGCGGATCCGATTTCTTCCTATTCTTTTGCGGTGGCTGGGTCGAGATTGATAAAAAGAGTTAGATTAATGACATTTGAGAAGGTGGTCAACATGGAAATGAGCTGGTTTGATGATCCCGAAAATTCTAGTGGCGCAATCGGAGCAAGATTATCAGCCAATGCAGCCAAAGTAAAGGGACTTCTCGGGGATGCACTAGTACTATCAATTCAGAATTTAGCAACAATGGTAGCTGTATTGCTAATTGCTTATGTTTCAAATTGGGAGTTGGCGCTAATTTCATCAGCTATGATGCCTCTAGTTTGGATTATTGGAACTATTCAGATGAAGTTCATTGCTGGTTTTAGCTCTGATGCTAAGGTAGGTATCGAAAAACATAATAAAGAATCATGATAAACTATAATATAGCAATAATATGTATAAATATTTTCATGGAGTACTCCTATTTGTGTCGATGTATTACAAAGACTATTAGTTTTAGTTAAAACCAGGGTGCTTAATATCAGAAATTACAAGGAGAAGGCTCCTAAAGGTACGTCAATCATGTCTATTCAAGACAGTTCCGGTGTTTGAAATTAAGCGAACAAAATTGTAGAAAAAGTTTGCCACAACAATTCAACTTTTATCTATTCTATTATGCAGTTAAGGAGTTGTTGTGTTGATCAAAGATGATTATGTACCAGTTCTGCTTAAAAGCTGAACACTTGTTTTCCCTCCATTTAGAACTTTACAAAAAAAATATGTAGACAAAAAAATATAACATAATATGCAACAATTGTTTTATTTGAGATCAGATGATGTATGAGAATGCAAGTCACGTAGCGAGCGAAGCAGTGAGCAACATACGGACGGTCGCCTCTTTCTCTGCAGAGGAGAAGGTGCAGCAACTTTACCAGAAAAAATGTGATGGGCCGTTGCGAGCCGGTATCAAGCTTGGTATAGTTTGCGGCCTTGGCGTAGGTGTCTCCATTTTCATGCTGAATTGTCTCATCGCAATAATTTTCTATGCTGGTGCTCACCTTGTGGAGGAGGGGAGGACAACTTTTACCATAGTATTTCGGGTATAAATTTTGTGCACTATTTTAAAATGCATCTGCCTTCATGTGCTGAAAACACTATACGGTTTTGATCATGCATATATTAATTTTTTTTCCTCTGATAATTACATGTTTTGATCTCTACTTTAGGTATATATGACACTTGCAGCCATAAGACAATCTCAGGCAACATTATTTGCAGCGGATAGTGCAAAGGCTAAATCCGTCATTGCTACAGTTTTTGCAATACTAGATCGGAAATCAAAGATAGACCCAAGCGACACAAGTGGTCTGACCATGGAAGCTGTGATAGGCAACATTGAATTCCAGGATGTAAAATTTTGTTATCCCAATCGCCCTGAAGTGATAATTTTTCATGACCTCTGTCTATCTATCCAATCTGGGCAGGTATTGTACTGTTTCCTTTTAATAACACTTTCGTTGCACCTTCTAATGAGTGTTTGTATAATATGTACTTTTAATTTTTAAATGCAAACATATCGTATTACATATCAGAATTAATTACAAGTTAGTTGTATCTCTAACTACCAGACAGTAGCACTTGTCGGAGAGAGTGGAAGTGGAAAGTCAACAGCCATAGCTCTTTTACAGAGATTTTACGATCCCGTTTCAGGACATATTTTGCTAGATGGAATCCAAATTCAAAAATTCCAGTTGAGGTGGCTGAGGCAACAAATGGGTCTTGTTAGCCAAGAACCCGTATTGTTCAATGACACGATTCGTGCCAATATTGCTTATGGAAAGGAGGGAAATGCTACAGAGTCCGAGATAGTAGCTGCTGCTGAGTTGGCAAATGTACACAAGTTTGTCAGTAGTTTACCACAGGTTAGCTTCTACGCGTCTAATTGGAACTGCTTAAGTTCGTTAAATTTAAAAGATTGATCTTTTCAAATAATTTATTTGCGTAAGTTGTCAAAATTATGTTGACTTAACAATGTAGGGATATGACACGGTGGTTGGAGAGCGTGGGGTCCAACTGTCAGGAGGGCAAAAACAACGCGTGGCAATGGCACGAGCAATAATAAAAGAGCCCAAGATCCTCCTTCTAGATGAGGCAACCAGTGCACTCGATGCAGAATCCGAGCGTGTAGTGCAAGATGCATTGGATCATTTGATGGTTCGTTGTACGTCTTTGGTGGTGGCCCATCGTTTGTCGACCATAAGGAATGCTGATTCGATTGCCATTGTGAAAAATGGAATGATTGTAGAGAAGGGAAAGCACGATACCTTGATCGGTATAAAGGATGGAGCGTATGCATCATTGGTAGCACTTCACTCCGGCGCTTAGAAGACAAATATAATAGATTTCAGAGTCAATCAATTGCCAATATTCTTCCATTTACATTTAGGGCAGTTAGATGTTGATGTAAATTCAAAGTCAATCATATTTGATGCTTTATTTAGGGAACTTATTAGAAGTTTCAATAGTGTAACCATTCTTTTTTAAATTAAAATGATTATTTTTTTTCTTCGAAAACTACCGGGACAATGTTGCGGTTTCATCATTCTGTTCTTGGTGAAATCACGCCATTGATGCGGTTTCATCTATTTTTCTGAAAAAAAAAAGAAGCAATCAATCACTTTCCTTTCCCGAAGATTTGATTTTTTTATTTAAAATTTTCTTAAAAATAAAAAATTTTAATCAGCTTGTATCTCTTGATTTAATTAATATTATAATGAAACTTAGGTAAAACTGTTGTTATTTTAAAAAAAAACACACACACACACACAAGAAGTTAATTGGGCTTAAAATTCAAACGGGCCTGAACCTACAATCCGCAAGAGAAATATCTGCTATAGAAGCGCCAGTTAGTCAGTTACCTTCCCTCTCCTACTGCCAGACCGACTTTCTCACACTTTCGAGCTCCTCAACAAGCCATCTACCTTTCGTACCTTACTATCCGCTCTTCCCTCCTCCAGTAACTCTCTCTCTCTCTCTCTCTCTGTGCGATTGGTTGCTTATTTAATTTATATTTGTTTGAGAGTTGAGTACTTTTCGTTTTTATTTTCTATTTTGCAGAAGTATTTGATGAGAAAATGGTGGAGGAGACGAGGAAAAATATGGGAATGATTTCTCCGAGTAGATAAAATATAAAAGAGCCCTCTTCTAAGGTAATAAATTCTAAAACTTGTCAATATGTCCATTTTCTTTGTTCATTATCCATAATGTTTTATTTTCTCAGTTTAACTCCTGGTCAATAATAATAAATGGTACTTGTAATTTTTAGGGGAGGAGGCAAAAGAAGGGTAGAAACCAGAGAGGCAAGTCAAATGAAATGATAGAGGAAGCGGAGAATACAACCGAAGAAGAGAAGCCTCCTCATACCACTCATAAGTTTCTTCAGGTTATGTACCGGTCATTTCTTGTTTTCTCCATTAAATTCTTTAGTACCTCAATTTTTTTAGTACTGGTACCTCCAGGCTATAGATCCATTGTTGTCTTCTTTTTATCATTCGGCAAAAACCATGAAATCATTTACAAGGAAATAGTTGGTGCCGACTCTTGGACCAGGTCCTATGAGGTGATAATGTAGGTTATGGTTACTACTGGTACTGTACCGAAATCTAAGACTGACATTGCAGGTATTAGGAGGGAAAGTTAAAAGAAGAAAATAGTTGTCACCTGCTTGGATGGAAGTGCGAGCCATGATGAAAATTGTCAGGGGTGCTGCTTTTGGTATCCTGCAGGTACGTCTTATCCCAGCGTTGGTGTACCAGTTGATATATGCTATTGCAGGAGAATATGGTACCATTCTTGTATGCATTGCCGACTCTAGTATTACTTTATTTTCGTCTCTAAAACAGAACTCTTTGGTTCCATAACTATATATTTTGCAACTAAGTATGTGTGGAATGATGCATTTATAAAGCTCCTCTTATGCAATTAGACCTCAGAAAAATGTGATTTGCATACATTGGCCCTTCATTGTGCACGTGTAACTCCACTAATTGTCAGTTTGCCTCAACTCACTAAGGTCATGTTTGGTTGTGGAGTAAATTGTTTACTCCATCTTACTCATATTTTACACCTTGTTTGATAGTTTAAGCCATGACTTAAATTAATCCGCTTGTGAGGAGTATAATGTTGGGAAATAAACCTTTGCCTATGACAGTGGACCCTACATCTAGAGTTAGTGTGGAGTAAGTTAATCCGATTAGAGAGGTGGAGTAACTTACTCGGGATTAACTCACTCTTCTTACTCCTATTTTACTCCTCGCTTGGCGACTTAAGTATGGAGTAAGGGGTTTACTCCACAACCAAACATGACAATTATTTAGTCAAGCTTTCTGTAAATGAATCTCGATTGTGCAGTTAATTATACCTTGATTAAAGCCATGATCATGAACCTATTATCCAATTTGCCTCTACTGCTGTTTAGTTTTCCGTAGTCTCGTCCTATAGTTCAACTTTCCATGACTAATGTTAATATGCATTTTGCAATTATATCTTGGTTAACTGATTAAGATCCACCAATATTCTTTCAATTTTACAAGTAGGCCAGTAAGGACCAAAAAAAGATATATCTAACTGAGATGGTGCCAAAATTTAATACAGACATATGTGCGCATTACAAAGTACCATAGCCTCGCTCATTTGTTAACTCCTTTTGATATTTTGGATAAAGGATAATGTCAAAATAGTTGAGTGCAGGCTGCTTAGATGCAAAATAGCACTGTCATGATATAGTGAGAAATATAGTTGACTGCTCAGGCTTCTTAGATGCAAGTTAGCACTGTCATGATGTACTAATGAGCAAGATAGTTGATTGCAGTGTGTATTTGAACTCTCCTCACAAAATATTTTGAATAGAGCTTTTAGGAGAAAGAAGAATATTTTTTACCCTATTGTTTGTCCGTTGCATAAAGTCAAAATAGCATATGAGTTGTGCACTGCATGAAGGCAAAATGTCAATATATGAGTTGTACCCTTAGGGCGTGCTCCAGAACTCAACGATTAAAGAAAAGGAAGGGGAGATGAGGTGAACTGCGTTGTAAACGAATTTGATAAAGGAGTTTAGTTGCTCCAGAACTGAAAATTTCGAGGGTGAAGAAGAGGGGAGAGGGGAACGGGGGTGAAGGCTGTGTAGAAATTTCTCACTTCCAAATTGGGGTGTAGCTGAGGTGAACTTTCACGCGATATCCTTCCATCCCTTTTCCTTTGTTCCCTCTGCGCGGGCTGTTCTTAGGGGTGCAAACGGATCGGATACGGATTGGATAGTGGTAAAACCATATCGTATCCGCTTTTATTTTTTTAGATACGGATACAGATACGGATCGGATATTAAATGGATACGGATACGAATATCCACTTTTTATAATAATAAATCACATAAATTTTTTCATAATATATATTAAATTATATATTATATATTTACTATATGGATACGGATAATTAAAATTTAAAAATATATCCGTATCCGTATCCGCACGGATATTCGGATATCAGATATCCGTATCTAATTTTTGGATACGGATTCAGATACAGTCGGCTAATATCAGACCCGTTTACAGCCCTAGCTGTGCTAGAGCACAGCCTTAGTTGTGACTATAATAACAACGCAGCTTATCCTCAAAAAATAATAATAATAATAATAATAATAATAATAATAATAACAACAACAACAACAGCACAGCTTTTTCTTGTGTTGTGACTTGTGAGGTTTGCGGTACAAAGAATGGATTCATTTTTGCTTTTTTTTCCCAACTATGTTATAGGAAAAAAAAAAAAAAGTTGTTGTTGGAATGAGAAAATAGTTTTTATCTTCTTACAAAATTGACATGAATTCTCATGTCTGACAAGAAAAAAAATTGTTCTTTGCAACAAGTACATGCATTTAAGTTTATGAAAGACATTAAGAAAGTAATGACTCCAAATTAATGAATCGCAAAATTCAATTAAGAAATTAAATATTGATTGATGGTAGGTGGGACATTAATAAGAATTAGTGGCCGATCCTTTGTTCGAGAAAGAAATAAATCGTTCGTTGTGCGCTTGCTCAATAATTTGGATACTTTTTCTTTTCTTTTTTTAAGAAAAAACTGGAGATATTTTCAGATCTGCCATGGTGGGAGTCTGGCGTTGGACGAGCACCACGCATCATAAAAATAACATATCAATAACAACATGGGTAAACGAAATACAGGGTCAGAACTTGGAGTGTCAATAGTAAGGCTGCAAACGAATCGAACCGAATCGAACTTACTCTCAATTTGAGTTTGGTTTGAATTAATTTCGAACTAAGTTTGATTTGATTTAATTTCGAACAAACTCAATTTCGAACGAACTCAATTTCGAATTGAACTTTTTACGAACTCAATTTCGAACTTTTACAAACTTTTTTACGACTTACGAGTTATGACTTATGACTGGGCTATAGTTCGAAATTACAACACTTCAATAAAAACTCAGGCATTCTGAATTCTAATTACACAGTACACCAAAGTTTATATCAAACTTCATTACAAATACCAAAATTTATATCAAACCCCAAAGTTTAGTACAATCAATCAAAGTTCAGTATAATCACAATATCCAAAGTTTTTCAAATAGCCAACATAAGCAATATCACCAAAGTTTTCAAATATCCAAAGTATTCAAAGTACAATTTAAATATCAATAGAAGTATAGAACAATCACCAAAGTCTCAGAATTATTACAAACCCAAATATTATCCTAAATAAAACTTTAAAGTTCATTATCAGCAGAAATCAACGGTTCACGTTTGAGTTAATTTCGAACTAAGTTTGGTTTGTGAGCCTATTTCGAACGAACTAGGTCCAGTTTGAGTTTGGTTTGAATTAATTTCGAACTAAGTTTAGTTTGAATTAATTTCGAACTCACTCAATTTCGAATCGAATTTTTTACGAACTTTTTCGAATCAAACTCGAATCGAATTACGAACTACGAATTTTTTGTGCAGCCCTAGTCAATAGATACAATACGTAGGGGTCGAGGGGATATATTTTGTACTTATACGAATAAATTAATAATTTATATAATTCAATCTAAAAATATAATAAATAAATAAGAATAAATATATTAAACACCTCAGGTACGTAATATCATAAAATGTAAAAATTATATTTTTTGTTCCATTAATTTAAAAATTATAAATTATTAATCAAATATATAAAATGTTGTATTATTCAAATTTGTCATAAATTACTAATTAAAAAACAATATAAAATGTTAGATAAATTAACTTTATCGTAAATTACTTAATACAAAATTTTACAAAAAAAGTATAAATCAATATAATCATAATAACAAAAAATTATATAGTTATATGTATAAAAAAATATTAGATATAAAATTAATCAATTACTCTACAGGCAAACCGGTACAATATAGTTATTCAGATTCTTACTAACGAAAAAGTTTTCTTACCTGTATCGATACATGTTAAGTTAATGAAGAAAATTCTTACTCATATACGTCTTGTCGCGGATCGGATAAAAGGTTAAATGGATTTCATTAACACCCCAGAAACCGACATTTCTCTTTCCGTACTGTTTTAAAATCAGAACTTTACTATTTGCTTCTATAGTCCCGGCCCATCTCTCTATATATATCAACTCCTCTGTTGTGCTCTTCAATTCTAATTGCTTTTTAGTGTCTCTGTGAAAATGAAAAACAGTGATATGGGCCATAAAGAAATGCAATCAAATAGTGCATTCTATAACAAATCAAACATTCAAGAGAATGCTCAACCAGAAGAAGGGAAGGAAAAGGAAGAAGGTCGACACAACACCGTCCCATTTCACAAATTATTTGTGTTTGCAGACTCAAAAGATGTGGTCTTGATGATGCTCGGAACAGTCGGTGCCATTGCAAATGGCATGGCTTGTCCAATGACAGCCCTTATATTAGGGAATATGATTGATGCATTCGGAGGAGCTGCGAGCAAACATGATGTGGTTAAACGTGTTTCAAAGGTGAATTTTCAAAGCATTTTCATGTCATCGGAAGTTATTGTAAATATTTATTGCATGATAATTAAATATCCCACAGAATGAAGTGACTGTTGTATGCAATTTATAATCTTTGTATCAAGTTCTTTTCTTTTGCCAAGATTGGGAGATGAGGGGTACGTATCATACATAATTAGTTCCATGTTTCTGGGGTACATTGTGCAAAATATTTTGCTTTACGAAAAAAATACTCGTATTGCTTTGAGGTTTAATTTCTGTTACTTAATTTACATTTATGCATGAATAATTAATTTCCACATGTAATGATACGAAAGCGGATGCTCTAGTCTCATTTCCAAAAAAGAAAAGACATCGTGCAAAATTCAGAGCTTCAGAAATGGCAGACAATGGATAATTGATTAATAATTTATTTGCTTTTTAATATATTCAATTCAGGTTGCTCTCGAGTATGTATATCTAGCACTCGTCCTTGCAATTGGATCGATATTGCGTAAGTCAAAATAATTACATAATCTCTTAGTAAATGAACCATTTGAGCTTTACAGAGGGTCAATATTGTAATTCCAGAGGTGAGTTGCTGGATGGCAACCAGTGAGAGACAAGCTGCAAGAATAAGGAATTTGTATTTGAAAGCTATACTGAGGCAAGAAGTTGCATATTTTGACAAATATGCCAAAACAGGAGAGATAATCGGACGGATGTCCGGCGACACCGTCTTAATTCAAGACGCAATGGGCGAAAAGGTAACACCTACCAGCTCTGAACTTCTTATTATGAATATATGACAATTCATATTCTAAGAGTCGAACACAACAAGTGATACGCGGTATGGTTTATAAACTGATATATTCAAGTTGTATTGAATTCAGTACAGTAGTAAACTGATATTTCTGAGGTAATGATATATATAGAGTTGTTTAAAAACTAACAGAGAATGACCTTTCCTCTGTCTCATGGGGACTAAATATTGGAGCAAGTTTCTGTATCTATGACATAAAATTTCATCCATTTTAAATTTTTTTTTTTATAGTGGGTAAGGCCCGCCGATTTCATTTAACATGATCACCATTCAACAGATGACTAGTACCAAACTACTGATACATATATAGCCCCTGAAAATGTACATAAGCCGTTTTAAATAATTTACTGATTGAGAAGTGTCTGTCGTCTATGCTTGTACCGAATTCATGCTTCCCGGGCTCGAATTATTCGAAACTGTTTTATCTATTCAGGTTGGCAGGTTCATTCAACAGGTAACCGGATTTTGTGGAGGGGTCATAGTAGCATTGGTAAAAGGATGGCAGTTAGCATGTCTCATGTTGTTAATGGTTCCGGCTTTAGTTTTGTCAGCAGCGGTCACTCACCGGGCTATATTGAAAATGGCATCTCTAGGACAGGCGGCGTATGCTGACGCGGCAACGGTGGTGGACCAGACATTAGGGTCGATTCGAACAGTAAATTGTCTTTTAAAACTTCTATATTTATATGTATTCCAATATGACTGCATTTGAAAAAAAAATATATATATATATATATCCCCTAATTTTTGTAGGTAGCGTCATTTAGCGGAGAGAAACAAGCCGTGGAGAAATACAAGCATTCATTAAGAAAAACTTACAGTTCAGGAGTTCGAGAGGGACTGATAGCTGGTCTCGGCCGGGGTAGCATCATGATTTCATTATATGTCACACTATCTTTTGTCATATGGTACGGTGCAAAGTTGATATTGAGACACAGCTACACTGGTGCACAGGTCATAAATGTCTCATCTGCCATTGTTAGGGGTTCTCAGTGAGTCCCCATTAATTCCATTCCTTATTTTCTTTCAACAGAAGAATTTTAGTAGCTTGTCTGTGCATAAATCTTAATTATATACATATAAATAGAGTTGTTTATTGATCTGTTCTGTAGAAACTAAAATCAAAATCAACCAAATAAAAAAATCTTTTTGAATTAAATAAGTTGATCAACCGAAAGAATTCAAATCAAAAATTTTTTTTTTTTTTGACAATCAAAGTAATACTTAAAATTCAACATAAAAACCAATCGATTATATGTATTATTATGTATAATTACAATACTGATATAATACCAAATAAATAGTACCTCAAGATATTTAGTAGCAATAGTTATATTTAGTTGAAACTATGCTAAACCTAAATTTGTTGTATTAAGCTAATTAATGAAGGGTTTATGTGCAGTGAACTAGGGCAGGCACTTACATGCCTGGCGTCATTTGCAGCGGGTCAAGCAGCTGCTTACAAAATGTTTCAAACGATAAATCAGAAACCACATATTGAGTCATATAAAATAGCAGGAAATAAGCTTGACGACATTATAGGAGAAATAGAATTCGTCGAGGTGAATTTCTCATACCCAACACGGCCCCACGAGCAGATATTCACAGGTTTCTCTCTCTCTATCTCGAGCGGTACCACTGTTGCGTTAGTCGGTGAGAGCGGGAGTGGTAAATCCACTGTTATTTCTTTGATTGAACGCTTTTACGACCCACTGGAAGGTAAGGTGTTGATAGATGGTGTTGATTTGAAGGAGTTTCAACTTGAGTGGATTAGAGGAAAGATTGGGCTTGTCAGCCAAGAACCGGTATTGTTTGCCGGTAGTATAAGAGATAACATCGCGTATGGAAGTGATAATGCATCGGAAGAAGAAATTAGAGCAGCAGCAGAGCTAGCTAATGCTGCCACTTTCATTGAGAAAATGCCTAAGGTAAGTAGGTGTGTTCAAACAGTTGGTTTGGTTAAAACAGAATTAAAATAGTCAAACCAAAATTTTATTCTGTTTTCAAAAATCTAAACGAACCAACCGAATAACAACAAAACTAAAAAAGCGAAGTCAATTTCGGTTTGTTTGGTTGAACTGAAATAAGAGAGATTAAACCGAACCAAATATAAAAAACCAAAATAATTCAAAAATTCAACCAAATCAAACGATTTAAACTGAAAAAATGAACCATTTAATCTAAAATTTGTCGGTTCGGTTGAAAACCAAACCATAGGTAACTATCTAACCATGTCATTTCCTGCTACTTGAAAAGAAAACAAAGAAGTTATCTAACCATGGATATACAATGTAGATTGCATTTCATTTGAATAAAAAGTAACTGTACTTGTTAGTCCGGTGTTTTAACTGTCTTGTCACTACAGATTTGATTGTACCAGATTGAGGATGCAGTAATACTAACAACATGTAGGGATTTGAGACATCAGTAGGGGAGCACGGGACCCAGCTATCAGGAGGTCAGAAACAGAGGATTGCAATTGCTAGAACAATACTAAAGAACCCCAGAATAGTACTTCTAGATGAGGCCACAAGTGCTTTGGACGTCGAGTCTGAACGAATCGTGCAAGAGGCAATTGATCGGGTTATGGCTAAGCGAACAACTGTCATAGTTGCACATCGGCTGAGTACTATCAGAAATGCAGCTACCATCGTTGTCTTACATTGTGGGTCTATTGTTGAGAAAGGTACAACTTCTTAGTAACACCTAAGTACTGAATAAACCCAGGTAACACTAAATCTTTGCAAACAAAACCAAATTGACCTTAATATATATACTTAATCATTCTCTCTCAAATGGATCTTTTTTTTTTTAATTTCTCAATGTATTTTGTTTAGGGCCACATTCAGAGCTAATAAAGGACCCAAATGGAGCATACAACCAACTGATCCGCTTGCAAGAAATAAGCAATAGAGAAAGATCACAAATTGAATCGATCAACCAACAATCTTCATCCATAAGTTATTTGTCTCATGAGAACAGGAAAAGGAATCACCACTCCTCGAATCTATTGGAGCCTCCAGTTGTAACAGATCCCAATGACAGTATATCCAAAGATTCATCAAAAGAACCCCAATTGGGCATATCCATTTTTCGCCTAGCCACTTTACACAAACCTGAGTTTCCTTTCCTTATACTGGGATGCATCGCCTCGATTGTCGTAGGGGGTGTATTATATCCTGTTTTTGGTATTCTTTTATCAAGCGCTATAGGCGCATTCTATAAACCACCTCATGAATTAAGAACTCAATCCAACTTTTGGTCATCTATGTTTCTCATATTTGCTGTTGTTTCCATAATTGCGGATCCGATTTCCTCCTATTCTTTTGCGGTGGCTGGGTCGAGATTGATAAAAAGAGTTAGATTAATGACATTTGAGAAGGTGGTCAACATGGAAATGAGTTGGTTTGATGATCCCGAGAATTCTAGTGGTGCAATCGGAGCAAGATTATCAGCGAATGCAGCCAAGGTGAAGGGAATTCTTGGGGATGCACTAGCGCTATCAATTCAGAATTTAGCAACAATGGTAGCCGGATTGCTAATTGCTTATGTTTCAAATTGGGAGTTGGCACTAATTTCATCAGCTATGATGCCTCTAGTTTGGATTATTGGAACTATTCAGATGAAGTTCATTGCTGGTTTTAGCTCTGATGCTAAGGTAGGTATCGAAAAACATAATAAAGAATCATGATAAACTATAATATAGCAATAATATGTATAAATATTTTCATGGAGTACTCCTATTTGTGTCGATGTATTGCAAAGGCTATTAGTTTTAGTTAAAACCAGGGTGCTTAATATCAGAAATTACAAGGAGAAGGCTCCTAAAGGTACGTCAATCATGTCTATTCAAGAGAGTTCCGGTGTTTGAAATTAAGCGAACAAAATTGTAGAAAAAGTTTGCCACAACAATTCAACTTTTATCTATTCTGCTCAATGTGAAACTATTAATTATGCACTTAAGGAGTTGTTGTGTTGATCAAAGATGATTATGTTACTAGTTCTGCTTAAAAACTGAACACTTTTAGTGGAAAATCAGAAAAATGAATTGTATTGATTCCTTTGTTCTCTTGGGCCTATATAGGCGTTACATTTTTCATTCATAACCCTACAATTCTCTATAACTCATTTCTTACCAATATAACCCTACAACTTCTATTAATGCAATAAACATACATAAATCTCAACACTCCCCCTCAAGATGGGCAAAAGATATCCATCAAGCCCATCTTGTCACAAAACCTATTTAGATCTATTGAGCTAAGTCCTTTGGTGAGGCAGTCAGCTACTTGATCTCCAGTAGCTACATGACTCAGCTCCAATAGTCAACTTTCTAGTTTTTCCTTTATGAAGAACCTATCGATCTCCACATGCTTGGTTTTGTCATGCTGCACAGGATTGTTGGCAATGCTGATCGCTGACTTGCTATCGCACCACAATTTCATTTGAGCTCCGTGATTAACCTTGAGCTCTTCCAACAACCTCTTCAGCCACACCATCTCAGTAACTCCCAATGCCATAGCCCTGTACTCGGCTTCTGCTGTCGATCTCGCAACAACTGGCTGCTTCTTGCTCTTCCAAGAGACCAAGTTGCCCCCTACGAACATGCAATAGCCAGCTGTGGACCTCCTGTCATCTTGGCAACTGGCCCAGTCAGAGTCACAATAGCCCTCAATGTTCATGTGTCCATTCTGCCTGAAAATCAAGCCCTTCCCTGGTGCACTCTTCAGGTACCTCAGAATGTGATACACGGCGTCCATATGGCCCTTCCTAGGGTCATGCATGTAGCGGCTCACCACGCTCACTGCAAATGAGATATCGGGACGTGTATGTGTCAAATAGATCAATCTGCCTACCAGTCTTTGGTACCTCTCACGATCAACCTGTTCTCCTGCCTCTGCACTTATCTTAGCCTTCACATCAATTGGAGAAACTGCAGGCCTGCACCCCAACATGCCTGTCTCTGTGAGCAAATCTAGGACATACTTTCTTTGGGACAAAACAATCCCCTCTGCCCCGCGAGCCACCTCAATTCCAAGGAAGTATCTAAGCTGTCCCAAATCCTTCACTTCGAACTCTTTTCCCAATTTTGCCTTCAACTTTGCAATTGCCCCCTCATCATCCCCGGTAATGATCATATCATCGACATACACAGCCAGCATAGTAATGTGACCACCATGTTGTCGAACGAACACCGTATGGTCGGCATTGATCTGCTGATAGCCCATGCCTACCATAGCCTTCCTGAACCTATCAAACCAGGCCCGGGGGGACTGTTTCAACCCATAAAGCGACTTCTTGAGTCTGCACACCTTACCCACTGTCTGGTTTGTGCCAAACCCTGGTGGAATCTCCATGTACACCTCCTCCAATAAATCACCATGAAGAAAGGCATTCTTCACGTCGAGTTGGTGTAACTTCCATCCCCCATTCGCTGCCATGGAAACCAGTGTCCTCACTGTGCTCATCTTCGCCACGGGTGCAAAGGTCTCATCATAGTCGATGCCATAGGTCTGACTGTACCCCTTCGCTACCAACCTCGCCTTGTAGCGCTCAACTAGACCCTCTGGATTCTGTTTCACTGTGAAGACCCACTTGCATCCAACAGCCTTCTTGCCTGGTGGTAGTGACACAAGCTCCCACGTTTTGTTCTTTAAGAGGGCCTCGAGCTCTTCTAGCATGGCTGATTTCCATTTCGGATCTCCTTTAGCAACCTGCCAACACTCAGGGATAGAGACAGTATCCAATGATGCAATAAACGCTCTATGCACCGGTGATATGTGTGAGTAAGAGACAAACTGGGCAATCTCATGTGGGAAACCATATCGATCAGGAGGAATACCCGCATTCTCACGAGGAGTCCTTCTCACCGATAGGGGAGTGGGAGGAGTAGAAAGAGGAATCATAGCACCTGTGTATTCTGAGTCTGAGGTGGATGGTGTAAGTGTCTCACGAGTCAGAGTAGGCAGAGCCAATGGACTTGGCACAGGTGGCACTGAAGGCACGGCTCCCTCACTCTGCTTATTTCTTCTCACATACACCTCACGGTATCTCGACTCCCCCTGAGGCTGAGTTCTCCCACTGTCGGGCCCATTCTTCTCAACTTTCGGCTCAACCACAGCCGAACCCTCCTTTTCTGGCTCAACCCTAGCTGAATCCTCCTTTTCCGGCTCAACCACAGCCGAATCCTCCTTTTCTGGCTCAACCCTAGCTGAATCCTCCTTTTCCGGCTCAACCCTAGCCGAATCTACCAGTGGGCAAGGAATACCACCCACACTCACTATCATCCTCTCACCATCACTACTACTCTCCCCCTCTCGCCTCATACCTCCTGTATCGAGCGAATCTCCAAAGGGTGATGTAGTCTCTGAGGAGTAGTAAGGTTCGAGCTCGCGGAATGTAACATCCATACTCACAAACAATCTTCTCTCTACCGGGCTCCAGCACACATAACCCTTTTGAGTACCAAAGTAACCCACAAAAATGCATTTCACCGCTCTGGGATCTAACTTTCCCACTGTTGGTCTGTTGTCTTTCACGAAGCACAAACAACCAAATACTTTTGGAGGAAGAATGCCCTTATTATCTCCTTTCAACATCACACATGGAGTCTGCCACTCCAACACTCTAGATGGCATTCTGTTGATCAAATGTGCGGCTGTCAGGACTGCTTGTCCCCACAAATGTTTCGGAACATTCATGGAGATCATCATGCACCGGGCTACCTCCAACAAGTGTCTATTCTTCCTCTCTGCCACTCCATTTTATGCTGGTGTGTAAGGGCACGTGGTCTGATGATGTATCCCATGAACTGACAAATACTCCTCGAATGCCTTGTTTGTATATTCGGTCCCATTATCGGATCTCAGTGCCTTCACCACAGCACCATACTGAGTCTGAGCCGCCTTATGAAAATCTTTGAAGCAAGCAAGTACATCATTCTTGTTCTTCATCAAGTACAACCATGTGACACGAGAATAACAATCGATGAAAGTCACAAAAAATCTATACCCATTCATCGAAGTTGTTGAGCAAGGCCGCCACACATCCGAGTGTACCAGATCAAAGGCATGAGAACTCCTACTTCCTGAGCTTACATACGAACTCCTTGTATGCTTCCCAAACTCACATCCATCACACACAAGTTTCTGTTTGTCAGCTTTCTCATACTTTGATGGATACAAACGTTCCAGTAGGTTGAAGGAAGAGTGCCCCATCCGCCGATGAATCAGAAGCAACTCATCCTCCACACTCACCCCAGATCCTCCTGCCCCCACTCTATCGACCACAGATGCCAGCGCTGTGTCCATCCCTTTTCTATCCATGTACCACAACCCATCACGCCATGTGCCAGTCCCAAGTATCCGACCTGTCCCCTTCTCCTGAAAAACCATCTTCGGAATATCAAAGGTCACGATGCATTTCTGCTCACGAATAATAGCACTAATGGACACCAGGTTTACGGGAAAGGAAGGAGCATGCAACACATTGGTCAGAGTCACTGAATCGGTACATCTCACAGTACCCTTACCAACCACGGGCTGGGCCATACCATCGGCTGTCTGAATGCTCTCTGGGACTGTTAGGTGAGTATAGGAAGAAAATTCTCTAGCAGCACCAGTCACATGGCGAGATGCACCAGAGTCGACTATCCAATCTGGTGATCTAGTGGTGGATATCGAGGCAAGAGCAAGTGGATCACAAGCACCTGTGACCGAGTGAGCAAAACAAGCAAAGTTACCCCTGGGTGAAGACGAGGTAGATGCGCCCTCTACCACACTCTTCCCATTACCTGCTGCTTTCTGCTTCCTCTTCAGTATCTCCTCACTCTCGCCCTGGCCACAACCACGGCCTCCAGACTGCCCCTTCTCACCTGCATCTCGCTTCTTAGGTGACTTAGGGCAATTCTGTTTCAAGTGACCTACCTCACCGCAGCTGTAACACCGTCGAGGCTCGCCCCTGAACCCTGTGTTACCTGAGTTGGAGACCGCTAGTGCTGACTTCACCCCTGGAAGTCCTGCTGCCCCAACCTCTAGCCTAATCCGGCTCTCCTCCTCCGACATTGATCCGACTCAGATCCACACCTCACGTATCGATCTTAGTCCGAATCCCTCCTACTTCTTTCTTAGACCCGATCTTACACTCTCAAGATCGAGATCCACATCATCTCCCCCTCTCTTCTTC
Organism: Carex myosuroides; assembly: GCA_028015225.1. NCBI lineage: Eukaryota > Viridiplantae > Streptophyta > Magnoliopsida > Poales > Cyperaceae > Carex > Carex myosuroides. The sequence continues at coordinate 5,446,780 of CM051487.1, read as the reverse complement.
TTCTTCTTGACCCGATCTTGATCTATCTCATCAAGATTCGAGTTCAAAACCCGATCAAACCTTGATCCAAACCCGCTTTTCGGGTATCGTGGGGTAGAGGCCCCCCACGCCGGCCAAATCAACACAAAGAGGCTACCTTTGGTGGCCGGCCGACTCTAGAAGAAGAGAAGACGAGCGGCGCGGTTACTGTAGCGGCGGCACTGTAGCGATCCGGTTACTGTAGCGACGCGGTACTGTAGCGACTCGGTTACTGTAGCGATTCGGTTACTGTAGCAACGCGGTACTGTAGCGGCGCGGCACTGTAGCAGCTAGGATTAGGTTTAGGTTTTGTAAGGCTCTGATACCAAGTGGAAAATCAGAAAAATGAATTGTATTGATTCCTTTGTTCTCTTGGGCCTATATAGGCGTTACATTTTTCATTCATAACCCTACAATTCTCTATAACTCATTTCTTACCAATATAACCCTACAACTTCTATTAATGCAATAAACATACATAAATCTCAACACTTTTTATCCCTCCATTTAGAACTTTACAAAAAAAATATGTAGACAAAAAAATATAACATAATATGCAACAATTGTTTTATTTGAGATCAGATGATGTATGAGAATGCAAGTCACGTAGCGAGCGAAGCAGTGAGCAACATACGGACGGTCGCCTCTTTCTCTGCAGAGGAGAAGGTGCAGCAACTTTACCAGAAAAAATGTGATGGGCCGTTGCGAGCCGGTATCAAGCTTGGTATAGTTTGCGGCATTGGCGTAGGTGTCTCCATTTTCATGCTGAATTGTTTCTTTGCGATAATTTTCTATGCTGGTTCTCACCTTGTGGAGGAGGAGAGGACAACTTTCTTCATAGTATTTCGGGTATCAATTTTGTGCATTGTTTTAAAATGCAGCTGCCTTAACGTGTCCAAAATATTATGCAGTTTTGATCATGCATATCTTGATGCTTCCCTCTGATAATTGCATGTTTTGGTCTCTACTTTAGGTATATATGACACTTGAAGGCATAAGATACTCTCAGACGACTTTATTTGCAGCGAATAGTGCAAAGGCTAAATCTGTCATTGCTACATTTTTTGCAATACTGGATCGGAAATCAAAGATAGACCCAAACGACACTAATGGTCTGACCATGGAAGCTGTGAGTGGCAACATTAAATTCCAGCATGTAAAATTTTGTTATCCAAATCGCCCCGAAGTGATCATTTTTCATGACCTATGCCTATCTATCCAATCTGGGCAGGTATTGTATTGTTTCCTTTTGATAACACTTTCGTTACACCTTCCAATGAGTGTTCGTTTAATTAATATTCACATATAATTCTTAGATGTAAACATATTGTATTACATACTAGAATTAATTACAAGTTTATTGCATCTATAATTACCAGACAGTAGCAACTTCCAATGAGTGTTCATTTAATATTCACATTTAATTCTTAGATGTAAACATATTGTATTACATACCAGAATTAATTAAAGTTGGTTGCATCTCTAATTAATTTCTAGACAGTAGCACTTGTTGGAGAGAGTGGGAGTGGGAAGTCAACAGCCATAGCTCTTTTACAGAGATTTTACGACCCTGATTCGGGACATATTTTGCTAGATGGGATCCAGATTCAAAAATTCCAGTTGAGGTGGCTGAGGAAACAAATGGGTCTTGTTAGCCAAGAACCCATATTGTTTGATGACACGATTCGCGCTAATATCGCTTATGGAAAGGAGGGAAATGCTACAGAGTCTGAGATAGTAGCCGCTGCTGAGTTAGCAAATGTACACAAGTTTGTCAGTAGTTTACCACAGGTTAGCTTATGCGCATAAAATTTAAATGATTGATATTTTCGAAATAATTTGTTTGCGTGAGTTGCCAAAATTATGTTACCGTAACAATGTAGGGATATGACACGGTGGTTGGAAAGCGTGGGGTCCAACTATCAGGAGGGCAAAAGCAACGTGTGGCGATGGCACGAGCAATAATAAAAGAACCCAAGATCCTCCTTTTAGATGAGGCAACTAGTGCACTTGATGCAGAATCTGAGCGTGTAGTGCAAGATGCATTGGATCATCTGATGGTTCATTGTACGTCTTTGGTGGTGGCCCATCGGTTGTCTACCATAAGAAATGCCGATTTGATTGCCATTGTGAAAAATGGAATGATTGTAGAGAAGGGAAAGCATGACACCTTAATTGGTATAAATGATGGAGCCTATGCATCATTGGTAGCACTTCACTCCGGTGTTTAGAATAAAAATATTATAGATCTCGGGTCAATCAATTGCCAGTATTCTTCTATTTACATTCAGAGCACTCAGAAGTTGATGTAAATTCAGAATCAATCAAATTTGATGTCGTATTTAAGACACTTGTTAGAATAATCATTTCTTTAGAAATTAAAAAATTAATTCTTAAGGAAAGAAATGATTACATTAAAATTAATTTATAAACCTTCTAATTTTGACCGCTTGGTTTTATGCTAAATTAATTCAAAAGTTTAATTTCCGTATGTAGAAGCATCACTCGTAAGGTAGATGGATTTCAACGGTTTGAATTCTTTACCTAAAACAAATCCGATAGAATTTAGAGTTGAGTTTACAAAGGAACTTCATGAACATAAAAGCAGCCTAGTTCTACTAGTGAAAATTAGGAATTTGCATCCTCTGAGATATCTCATATTATGGGTGACTTTTCTGAAAATCACAACCGTTCAAATACGTTCTGCACGAATCTCAAAGCTCAAATAATACTGGCCTCTGCATTATCCCCGAATAGGCACTGGACACGTCGGTCACGCAAAATATGAGATATCTCAGAGGATACGCACTCGAAAATTAGGCCTATCGGCTTCTTTTTCAAAAAAATAATAATAATAACACTACGAGATAATTGGGCTTTCTCCTAATTCTGGTAATTGGGCTTAAAATTTAAACGGGCCTGTACCTACATTCTGCAAGAGAAATATCTTCTATAGTAGCGCCAGTTACTTTCGCTATCTGTTTCTCCAGTCCGTGAGCGTGGCGCTAATGGCGTCGTCTTCCCTCTCTCTTCCTTCTTCACCCCTTAAACCTTTTAATCGCCTTTCCTCTCCTACTGCCCACCCAAATTTCCCACACTTTCGAGCTCCTCAGCAAGCCATCACTACCTTTCGTACCTCTCTAGCCGCTCTTCCATCCTCCAGTAACTCTCTCTCTCTCTCTCTCTCATTTTGGTTGCTTATTTAATTTATATTGTTTGAGAGTTGAGTACTTTTCTTTTCTTTGCAGAAGTATTTGATGCGAAAATGGTGGAGGAGACGAGGAAAAAAATAGTGGAAAAATATGGGAATGATTTCTCCGAGTACATAAAAGATATAAAAAAGCCCTCTTCTAAGGTAATAAATTCTAAAACTTCTCAATATGTCCATTTTCTTTGTTCATTATCCATACTGTTTTATTTTCTCAGTTTAACCCCTGGTCAAATAATAAATGGTACTTGTAATTTTTAGGGGAGGAGGCAAAAGAAGGGTAGAAATCAGAGAGTCAAGCCAGAAGAAATGAAAGAGGAAGTGGAGAATACAACGGAAGAAGAGAAGCCTCCTCGTACCACTCATAAGTTACTTCAGGTTATTTACCAGTCATTTCTTGTTTTCTCCATTAAATTAGTACCTGAAAAATTTTAGTACCGGAACCTCCAGGCTATAGATCCATTGGTCTTCTTTTTATCATTCAGCAACAACCATGAGCATATTCTACAAGGAAATAGTTGGTGCAAGTCCTGTACCACTGTACCAGGTCTTATGAGGTGATAATCGTAGGTTATGGCTACTACTGGTACCGTACCGAAATCTAAGACTGACATTGCAGGTATTAGGGGGGAAAGTTAAAAGAAGAAAATTGCTGTCACCTGCTGGGATGGATGTGCGACCCATGATGCAAATCGTCAGGGGTGCTGCTTTTGGTATCCTACAGGTACTTCTTATCCCAGTATCGTTGTACCAGTTAATATATGCTATTGCAGGACGTCGTACCATTCTTGTATGCATTGCCGACTTTAGTATTTTGTTGTCGTCACTTAACCAGAACTCTTTGGTTCCACAACTATATATTTTACAACTAAGTATTTGTGAAGTTATCCAATTAGACCTCAACAAATGTGATTTGAACTTTCATAACTAATTTGTATATGCATTGTGCAACCATATCTTAATTAACTGATTAAGATCCACCAATATACTGTCAATTTTATAAGTAGGCAATATGTAAGCCAAGCATATACCAGTAAGGACCAATAAGGATTGATCAAACCAGAAATTTAACTGAGATGGTGCCAAAATTTTAATATTTTAATTTTTACTTTTGGGAAGAAAGACTTTTTTTTATGTTTTTGTATTTGTGTTGTAAAATATGGTGTACAGTCTGCTGGAGGTAACCCTGCTTCACTAAGGCCAGGTCGATGGTTAGACTTGTATAGTGGTACGGGTTCTGTTGGAATAGAAGCTATCAGCAGAGGCTGTTCTGAGGTTTGTTTAGTTTTGCATTGCATTTTTTCTTTTCATTAGACTTTTTTACTTTGTACGCCTCCTATGTACTTTAGGGTACAAATGAAATCTCCCGTTGGGGTATATTTGAGAGTTTTGAAACTTTTTAAGGAGGGATAGATGAATTGCCTGCATATATTTGTAAAATAACAAAAGACATTTCAGTTTTTTTTTTTAAGAGCTTTAGTTAAAAAAAATATGAAAAGCTGTTTTTCTTTAAATCATTAAACATCTGTTCTTCATGTCAGGCTCATTTTGTAGAGATGGATTCTTGGGTAATATCAGAAGTATTACGGCCAAATTTAAGAAACACTGGATTTCTTGATGACTCTGTTATCCACGTGAAGCGGGTCGAGAGTTTCCTCACCTATGCTGAGAAATTCCCAGGTACATCCTTTTATTTGATTAGGATTTTATGCAAATTTTCACAAAATCAATAAAATTCAAGAAATGGATGAAAAGACGAGTTAATTTTAACAAAGCTTCAATTGTATATTTGGCCTGATTGAATTGAGCCCTCGTTTCTGTGCATATATGCTTCAATTGACCACAATTTCTCTCGAACTAGCCTCGAATCAAACCAGTTTTTTAACACCAAGGCCAGTAAGTACCGCTTCATCCCGTATGCGCTGGAATCAAACAATACCAAAATCAATATCATAAGGAAATGAACATAACTTCATGTATTTAATTGTTCTTATATTCTGTTTTTTTTTTTTTTTTGTAGACACTTACAAGAAATTTGATTATATTAGTGTGACACCACCATATATGGAGGTGGATTACGCTAAGTTAATGGGTCAAATATCGAGATCACCATTGATTGGGGAAGATTGCTTTGTGGTAAGTGCTTTAATTGTTTGACATAATATTGTATTTTTATTTTTGTTTGATATGACAAACATCTAATTAATTATTTTGCAGCTAGTTGAGTATCCTTTGAAAACTAAAATGCCAGAAACTTGCGGCCACCTTATCCAGGTACTTATAAATTATATTTTTCTTCTTTCTTCTTCTTTTTTTTGTACATGGGAACTCGTAAATTCAATTTTGTATTGCATTTGTATGCCCTATGGTAATGCAGAAGGGTCAGTGCCGTACGAGTATATATTTGAGAGTTGGATTGGGGTACATATGATTTTATTTTGTTTTGTAGAGCCATACGAGTAATACACACTATGTCTCTTTTCTGTGGGGGGAGGGGGGTTGGGGGGTTGGGGGGGGGGGGGGGGGGGGGGGGGGGTGCATGTGGGGTATTATGTTATTTTGCAAGGTTACACATGAAATTGCCGTATTCTCTTGTTTATTTTTATGTCATCAAACAAAACTTGCAGATAGTGGATAGGCGATTTGGAAGGACAAATTTGCTCATTTACGGACCTGAATGGGCAGAGAAAAAGAAGAGTAACTCCTGAATAGAGTCTCTACAGTGAAACCTATGCATTGAGAATTCGAGACTAAATGGGAGTTGCAGATAGTATGATGGGTATGATTTGTTGCTAGTGGTTAAAGGTGAAAGATCATACAGCTACTCTCTAAAGAAAAGAATATGATTAGATGTTATGATCACTCCCATATCGAGGGTAGGCTTAATCACATATATCATATATACAGATCATCTTTATTTGAAATTATTCTTGGGAAATTTTGTTGGTCGGTTTTTGCCCCGTTTGTTGTTTCTACTCGAGTGTTCAGGTAAGGTTCGAATGGATTTTGATTATTATCGGATTCATGTAAGGCACAGTAGGCTTTTATTAGGTCAGCACTGATCCTTTTTATTTTAATTAACCTTTTTTACTACAGTATGCAGACTTGGAAATTTAAAAATTGTAATGCCTCAAAACTCAATTCCATTGTCTATTGCATATAAAAATCGAATTAATATTTTGCATTGAATGAAGGATTTACTGGTTCTATTGCTAGGTTGTACAAGTAACACAAATTGTTGCTGAGAGAAGAAGCTATTTATATGCTGATATCATCAGAAAGAAAAGAAACAAAAAGAAGTAATTGCAACTATACTCAAATTCAGTGGTTGTGACGCTTCTTTCTTTTAGAAAAATGAACCGAATGTTAGGTGCGGAGAGTGTAAAAATGTTAGGTGCGGAGAGTGTAAACTTGAAGCTGTTATTAATAAATGCAACCAAGCATGTGGACAATTGTGGACCAGCTCATTTTTTTTTATTTTTTTTTGTTGCGCTCCGCCAATATAATCCAAGCTGGTTATACAAAATAACAAGAGTGAGCCTATGGTGCTATGCATAGCACGGATGGGATCCGTGCTACGGCTCAAAATTTGACTTTTCAAAATTTTAATAGTCGATCCGACCGTTCAATGTGATAACCATATGAATATGTACTTGTAAACTAAATTTTATATTTTTTCGAAATTTTTTACTATTTTTTTATATAGGTAGAAAAATCAGTGTTTTTTGAAAATTCTGGACTATCAAAATTCTACCTATCTAAAAAAATAGTAAAAAATTTGAAAAAATATAAAATTTAGTTTGCAAGTACATATTCATATGGTTATCACATTGAACGGTTGGATCGACCATTAGAATTTTAAAAAGTCAAATTTTGAGCCGTAGCACGGACCCCATCCGTGCTATGCATAGCACCATAGCCTCACTCAAATAACAATATATATTTCAGAGATAACGGCCATTCATTCTTTGCTCAGACTCCTGAACAAAGTGTTAGTAATTTTCTGCTCATTTATTTGAAAAATATAATAGTTTGTAACATATGTATGATTAATTTTCTTGTGCGATAAATTTTGTTTTGTTCCTGACATCTCCTCGAAGAGGGGCGGATCTTAAGATATTGCACAAGTGTTAAGCGGTAATCATAGCATTTTTTTTAAGTTTGTATATAATTTAGTTCTAATGATAAATGTATGTGCCAATTAGAATTCTATTTTTGTAGTTATGAAAACTTGTATTTAAATCAGTGTTGTGAAAAACGTCCGTTTAGACCAATTAATCGGCCAATTAGTCATTGGCTTTGATCAAACCGTTGCGGATTTTTTCGACTAATCGGTCAATTATTTCTGATTATGATCGATTATTCTCAATTATTCCTGATTAATCACTTTACGATATTTTGTCCATCCGACGAACGCACACCGTTATTTTAGAAACCACACACATGTATTTTACGTTTTAGTCCATAATCTATAGTTTCTAGTTCCTCGAATTTACCGCTGCTATTTGCTCAAACAGACCGGCTCATTCTAGTCAACTGTAAATTTCTTTGTTATTTATCCCATTTTAGTTTAGCCACGCGGATCACGATACGAAAGATGGTCACAGAAGATCAAGGAATAAAAAATAAGTGAACAGAAGGAAAGTAGCAATCAACGCATCTATTACACATTGATTGAGTCACCGACAGGAGTCCACCGACAGCTTTGCTCTCCCTCTTCTATACCTTTCTTTAATCTTTTTAGTGCATGTTGGCTAAATTTCTATATCTACCCCTCCGTATTACCCACCTTCTAATCGTCCCCCCACGTTTCTCTCGAATATTATCAACGAGTTTAAAAATGTTTTTAAGTAATACCTCTGCATTAAGTAACATAGAATATTATTTATAATAGCATGTTTCAACAAAATCTCACCACTCTTTCGTTTATGTTCAGCGCTAGATAGGTGGGTTGTAATATAATATTCAACTCCAATTTTATTACAAATTAAGTTTTGAGAGGAGGAAAGATGAATGAATTTACAATTCTATAACTTAACTACTTTATAATCTTTCAGGGCGCTATCCCCTCTTAGGGCCTGTTCGGTGCCCAGTAATGGGTGTGGGAATAGGAAAACTTTGAACTAAATTTTACTGTTCCCGTGGGAAAAAAAAATTGGTATATCATGTCTAAATGTATAACTAAATTGACTATATGCAATTTCTAACAATTAATGTGTAGCGTTAAAACATCTTAAATTATGAAAACTAATAATAAAATGAAATTATTGCTTACAAATTAGAGACGTCAAAACAGAAAAATACCAGAAAGAAAGTTCATCTTTAAATCGAAGAAAATTCATCCTTTAATAAACTTAGAAAAGTGAAAAGAGTAAAAAAAATTAATGGATGGATTCCATAAATTGAGCAATTTGGGGGGATTTCAGTAAGAATTGACACTTCCTAGTTCGATTTTTTTTTTAAATAGAATTACTGTAAAATGATTTAACGGAACAAGCCTCTGCGTTTTTGATTTTCGGAAACTAGCCTCCACCAATCCTAGGGACCGGTGGAGCCAAAAAAACCCATTCTACACCGGTCCTAGGGACCGGTGGAGACTCTTTTGCACCAGCCACACCGCTCGCCACAGAAAATCCCCATCTATAGCTCCACTGATCTCTAGGACCGGTGGAGGCTTGATCTCTAAATTTTCTCCCGAGAACTCCATCTCTGTCTCTTCCTTTCTTTGGTAACTTCGATATAACTTCGAGATGTGCATGATAAATTTTATGATGTGCATGATAAAAGTGATAAAAGTGGAGGCTTGATCTTGCACATCATTAAATTACAAATTATAAGACTTTGTGTTCATATAAATTCAATAGTGGAGGCTTGATCTCTAAATTTTCTTAGGTAAAAAGATGGAGATAAATTTTAATTATCCTTTAAATTAAAATTTAGTGGACTAAGTTTAATTATCCTTTAAATTATGTTTATTTGAATTTTTGTAGCATGGCTAAATGTGTTGTTTAAATTATGCTTATTTGAATCATATTTGAAATTCATGTATGTACCACTGAAGCATAATTTCTTGATTAAATTCTTAGAATACAATAAAAATATCAAAGATACAATTCTTAGAATACAATAAAAATGTCAACATAAATTCTTAGAATACAATAAAAATTCTTACAATACAACATAAATTCTTAGAATACAACATAAATTCTTAGAATATAATAAAAATGACATGCATATAAAAATGTCAACATAAATATCTTAAATTACAATAAAAAGTCTAAATAAGATACAATGCATGTCATAACATGATAAAATATAATTTGTAAACTTAGAAATCCCTAAATCCGGCGTTAAAGGAAGTCGATGCACCTGTTACAAAATGAGTACAACTTAGTTCAAATAAAATGGCAAACGAATTGTATTTTGAATTTTTAAATTGTTATACCCGAATGTCTTGCTGTAGTTGACTCTTGATTATGTTGTCGAGCATTCCGCCTCGTGGCAGGGGCCTCCATTTTGTCCATAGTCATTATTCTTCGCTTGTGTTTTCTCCTACCCTTATTTATTTTTTCCTTATCCGGATCTGGCCTTATAATGGGGCCATCAACCAATGGCCAATTCCGTTTATTTCCATATCTATGGAAACGACCAGACCAAGTGTTTATATAATTTTGTAAGCTGAAATATGGGCTTACATAGTCGTTAGGATTTAGCCTCCTAAAGAAACAAACTGCCAGAACATGGTTACATGGGATTTCTGTTAATTGAGGTCTCCGACACACACATATAGGCATTCCTTCTGCAGGGAAGGTAACATCGTACTTCACTTCGCCCCGAACACCCTTCAATTAAAAAATGCAATTTACATCAAATGTATTACGTGAAAGTAAATAATTAGATTTATCGAATTATTGACTTACTGTCTCGAGAATTCCATTTTTATCAATAACCTCATAGTTGTTATGGCCATAATACATCGGTCTTACATCATGTTTCCTTGCTTTCTCATTACGACGATGTAAAAGCAGTGTAATGTACATTGAAAAATCCAATCCCGAGGCCTCCCATCCAATCGCGACCTCCCGCCTTTTTACAAACCAGTCGACGCACTTATAAAAGGTCTTCTCAACAATTGCACACACAGGTAGTTGTCTGGCAATCCTAAATACACTGTTTAGTACCTCAGAGCCATTACTTGTCATTATACCCCATCGATTGAGATATCCATCATGCACTTGTGCCCACTTATGCAGAGCCAAATGCTCTGCATCAGAGTTGCGGAGCCGTTTACCAAATTTCATAATGTAGTCATATACGTCTGCATCTCTTTGCCTAATCATTTCCATCCCCTCTTCAAATCTCCAGATTTTTTTCTTCTCAACATATTTCTTGAATACCTTTTTGATCCACTTTTCAGGGTATTTTTTCCAAATATTTTCAGCAATATGCTGTGAACACAGTCGGTGGACAGCTTCACCGTTTTCCTCACACCATCCCAGATTAGGAGCCTCAAACACCCCTCGTATACCCGCGTGCTGGTCCGAGATAATGCATATTCTTCCTGGCCCGACAACACTGGTACGCAACCAATTCATAAACCAACCCCAATTTTCTATAGACTCTTTTTCACAAATTGCAAATGCAAGTGGCAAGAGTTGTTGCTCTGCATCGTAAGCACAAGCCATAAAAAGTTTACCCTTGTATCTTCCGGATAAGAACCCGGCATCAACACTGATAACGGGTCGAAGATGAGGCCATGCTTCAATGCATGGCCCATATGCCCATGCAACTCGGTTGAAAATATTGGTATTAAACGTGTTTGATGGTTCATGTTCTATTAGGTACTGTGTACCTGGATTAGATGCTTTGATGGCACCCAGCAACGATGGCAGCATCTCGTAAGACTTCTCCCAGCTCCCAAACAAGTCGGCAATTGCAAGTTCCCTACCTCTCCACAACTTGTTATACGAGGGCGTTACTGACCCAAATTTAACTTTAACCATATGCTTGACCGCTTTAATGGACATCTCCAGATCATCTTTCAAAGCCGGTTTAATAATATCAGCAATTACTCTGGCAGTCATTTGATGACTATCCAACCTTTCAGCACTTCCAAAACATGTGTGGACAAACGGGTTGGTGGAAATTGTCCATGCACCTGTTGGTACTACAATTGCATACAATTTCCATTGGCATTTAGAAGATTTACATTTCACTCTATACTTAGTTTTGCTGCTGTTTAGCACGACTAACTCTGTGTTTCGGGGTAGGTGAAAATCAGCAAGTTCTGATTTTAGTTTGGCTTTGGATTCAAACATTTGACCTTCAGCAAATTTTTCATCTAACCTGGGGGGGTTCGCAAAAAATGCACGATCCTTGTATGGCATTGGCAATTCATCGTTGAATGATGAACATGGATGCTTAGGTCCTCGATTGAGGAATGGGATCGACTCGTGCCAATCCTTCAATATTTCTCGGGCGTTCATTTCAGCCTCATATTCGTCCATATCTGCGTCCCATGCTTCAGCCGAATCGTCATCATCAAAAGAACTTGTATCAGATTCTGTGTCTTGATCTGATTGCTCACAAGGGTCATCACCAGCCTGAACCGGAGGTGTGTAGGTGGGTACAGGTACACTGCCCGAGTCAGGATGAAAGCCCGTCTGAACCGACGGTGTGTTACTACCTCCAGGCAAACTATCTGGACACGGATCATAACTGATTTGGGTTCTACCCTGGTGTGCCTCCGCTACCAATTCTATAACCTTAAATCCAGCCACTTGAGCTGCAGATTGTTTAATGACATCCCAAGTTTCCTCATTTTCTATCCGAAATAGTGAGAAATGGTACGATCCGGGTTGTGCTGTGTTCATACGTACCCTGATTGTCAATTTGACTCGACTTGGAAGCAATTCAAGTCCAACGTATATTTGCCGTCTTACAATAGCAAAACTGGTAGAATCAGATACAGTAAAGGTAAATGCAGCCCCTATGTCATAACCAACACCTGTTGACGTGTTTTGGAGGTTACCACCATAATACACATTGATCAATAGCAGGGACATTTTGCTGAACAAAATTCAAACACCAAATTAACTCCAAATATTTTTCAATTTTACAACACTAAATATAAACAGATGAGTAAAAAAAAACTCACAATAATAATCAGAAGATGATGCTGAGTACAATGGTGGTGGCGATCTGTTCATATGGCAACTCCTCTAAGAATTTGAGAAAAACGAAATAAAAAAAGAAAGAGGAAAGAAGAGAGAACAATGGAGGCTGGGAAGAGAAGAAGAGAGGAGAAAGGGTGCGGCTGGCTTGTTTTGAACCCTAAACATGCCTACACCGATCCACAGGACCGGTGGAGCAATTTTTGAAGCTCCACCGATTCACAGGATCGGTGTAGGGTGTTTTTCGTGTGGTCTTCCGTGTAATCGGTGTGGCAGGTGCAATAGAGGCTCCACCGGTCCCTAGGACCGGTGTAGAGTGGATTTTTTTTGCTCCACCGGTCCCTGAGATCGGTGGAGGCTAGTTTCCGAAAATTAAAATCGCAGAGGCTTGTTCCGTTAAATGATTTTACAGTAATTCTATTTAAAAAAAAAAATCTCCTAGTTCCTAGTGGTCTTCATGAATTTCTGCAAATATATTTAAAAATTATCGAGCATCTTTTTCCCAATGATGATTGGAATCTCCCGTCGTTAGTCCTTCAAACGGAAATAAATTATTTGAAGAGAAGACTACTTTCAACTAACAATATTTCATCTCAACTTAAAAAATTTAATTTTCAAATTTACCCTGCACACATCAATTCACCGTCTTAGAGATCCTTCGTTCTTCTACAATACCACCTTTCTAAATTAATTCATAATATTATGATGTAATATATAAATTACGAATATTTAATTTCCTTCATCGTATCCCTCTACATGGTTACTAATGATTATTAATTGTTATAAGAATGAACAAAACGGACTTTTTCACATATAATAGAATTGATTAACCATATAAAAGCGTATGGTGATGACTGTATATATGAATTTATAATATAGTTCATTTTGTCATGTTATAAGCAATATTTAATAAACAAAACGAACAACTAATCTTGTGAAGCAAATGAAAGATAATCAATAAAAATATTTCTAATAAAAACTATAATGGCATCATTTTGCAAATATATACAGCTGGAGCGCACGTTTATTTAGAACAATAACAATAATGACAACATATATACTTAATAAATACGAACATGGTAAAAGATCATTAGTTGATTCAATGACATAAAGCATATAACTACGAAAGCAATTTACCGTCAAAATATTATATGGTCCAAGAATATTTAATCCTAATTTATTAAATTTCTATGAGTATCAATGAACTTATTAATTTAAAATGTCTTGATTGAGTTAATTAGACTATATACTCAGTAAACATGATTGAGAATCTTAAGTTTTCCAATGCTTCCTTTAAAATTGTTCTTTGTTATTTGATTTGTATCAAAATATCTAAATGATATTAATCAAATGATTAAGATATATCTTTATTTTTAATAAAATGATAACGACCTATAGTATTCGGTTGAAATAACAATGTTACAGAAATTGGCGTGTGTGTCCACAGTGTGAAATTTGTGCATTAACTCCTGTGATGTTGAGAATTTTTTTTATCAACTCTAATTTTCAAGTTCTACCAATCAAAATCATCAGCTTTAATTGAACAATTAACGATTATATAGTTCAAACTAGATATAATAACCTCACAATTTATATAATTTATTTAGCATTTTTATTTATTGAGCCCTGTAAAAATCTATGATTTATCAAAAAATTATCATATTCTAATTTATTTAGATGTATGCATACTCAATTTAAAATTTAAATGAAGTTGAATAAATTATTGAAACGCTTGTCTCGTAAAGAACAAAAAAAGGGTCATTTTGAATAGATTTTAAGACAATATCAATATTTTCCTATCCATCAACCAAAATATATAGAAAAAATAAGTTTCTATATATAACAAATGGAAACTATTCAACTTTTTCTCCAACTCAAATTTTTATTTTTAGGATCCGAATAAACAGCCCTAATATTCAATACATTTGCAAGCACATATACATTATCCAATTGTGCCGCACTCAGAAACTTTTAGAAAAAAACAAATTTATCAAATATGCATACGTTAGTACTATCAATGATCCAACAACAATTATAGCAAAAATTAAAAAAAAAATAGTTTGGCCATCATGATGATGAACAGATGAAGTAAGAAAGAGAGTAACTATGAAAAGTTTCAGCGGTAAATTCAGTACTGAGATTTTTTTTCACTTGAGTTGCACATGGAAACAGGAGCGGATCTACATGTATGTAGGGATGTTAAGTCACTACAATAATTTTAAATTTTTTAATTACATATATTAAAATTTAATTAAATTTATGTTATTTTAAGTTTTTATATAATTTAGCATCTCTCATAAAATGACAAATGTATGCTTATAGTCTAATAGTAAATATTTTATTTGGTGTTTATAAGATCATGGGTTTAATTCTCACTAACTATCTTTTTTTTGCCTTTTTTACATATTATGCATTTTATAAATTAGTCATCTCTATTCAAATTTTCTAGTTCCTCTCCGCAATAGAAACACCTAAAGCTAAAAGCCAACATCCCTGGTAAAAAACCAATCCAGATGTGGATTGCTTGAAAGATGAAAGAAAGACAAAATGGAGGGTTAAATTTTAATTTCAAGTTTTTTACTTTCGCTTTTAGAAAACTTGGTGTGCTCCGTCTATTTTGGGGTAGTGATATTAAAACTACTATTTTTTTTATTAACACGACGTTATCTAATTATTTTACTATATAGACAAATTTACCTTCATTAAGATTTTCTTTAAAAATTGATTCTCTGGTTATATTACCACATAATTTTTTTTCTTAAAAATTATGTTTCATAAAGTATGTTATTTGCTTAAAATATGTTTCTCTCACATATTATTATGTGATTTATTTCCTTAATTCTTTAATTTTGCATGTGCCGCTTTAGCTCTCGACGAAACTCGATTGCCAAAATGCAAATATTTGTCGGTTCATGCAGCAACAATGAACTTCTCTTTAAAAGATAACCATGTCTGTAAAAAACAAAATTTTTTGAGATTTGATAGGGTACATATACAATTTTTGAGAGAAAGTATATATTAATGAAATATAGTAAAGAGGAAGCCCAAATTAGAAGAATCGGTGCAATTTATGTACTGGTCAGTTTCTTGTTTGAAGAATTTGGACAACATTTTATTATGATGCTTTCTTTAAACAAAGGAAAACACAAATAAAAAATAAAAATAAAAAAATGTCTATACAGGGTATCAAATAAAATGCAAAGTTAAGCATCTTTTCGGATTGGTGGTTGGATTTTCAAACGGTTTCTTTTTGAAAGATTTTTTTTTTTTGTTTTTTGGATCATATTGTGTATCATAATATAAAAAAAAACATTACAAAAAAAAAGTTAAATACATATCTTGATTTGACTGCTTGAAAGTTAAATTGAATTGATGTGTTTTCTTGTTTAAATTTTGTAACTATATCTCTACCAGAAAGAATGACGCAGAAGAAGATACATTAATGCAAAATAACAAAAAAAGAAAAAAATATCTATCATTTATGGAAATCAAATAATTAATTAATGATCACTATATTAATTACATTATGAACAAATATAGTAGTTAGAAAGATATTTAAAGAGAGCTAGAATTGTCTATACATTAATTTTTTTTAAGATGTTGTGTTAATATAAATGTGTGTGGTGTCAATATGCCTACCCCGTATTTGATGTAAATACAATGTTAAACTATTCCCTTTTATGCGCTACTTCTTCTTTGGTAATTTGCTGTTAGGCACAATTATCTTTCTTGAATAAATTGATAAATATGGCAACAAGCAACAAGCAACAAAAGAGGAGCGGACCAGGTCAGGTGGGCCCAACAAGGTTCTTTGCACCGCATGCACTCGTGGCTATTCTATCTTTTTCATCCAACCGGGTAAATTAAATGTTCCCCAAACCAAATAATATACTAAGTGCATGAATATTACCCCAAAAATACACACGGATTTTAAATAATAAAGGTGCAATGTGGTCCATGGCGTGTACTAGACTGTGCAGAGAGAGAGAAAGAGAGCTGTACTATATAGTATATACAGCAGTGACTCGCTAGATGGGCAGTAGCATATTGCGCGCCACATAAATTTACCTTTGTAAATGCCTAAAAAAATCTAACATGTGGTACTTTTCTCTGTAATTGGTATGTTATTAGTTAAACTACAGTTGTCCTTTTTGTTCCTTTGTAATGTGCTTTGCTGGCTAATATGCATCTCCAATGAATTCACTGCTCTTGATTTCACCCCAACCCCCCCGCTGTTACCACTTACCAGTGAAGTGGAGTGCCCACCTTTCTCTGCACCCACCTAGAGAGAGAAACAGAGAGAAGAGAGAGAGAGGAGATCCAAATTTTTCGAAGAAAGCAACAACACAACTACCAGAAAGAACCAACCATATCATAGCAGCTAGACATCTCTTCCTCTCCTAACATAACCCCTCCTCTCCTCTCTTAACAGCCCAAATCCAAACATATTTTTCGCCATTTCTCTCAAAGGATAATAGTAATAGGTACCTCCCCTTCTCCCTCTCAATCCCAAAAAAGGATAAGCTAAAAAGAGAGAAAACTAAAATAGAAAAAAAATGTTTAGAGATCCATGGGGAGGTCCTATGGAGATATCCAATGCCGACTCGGCCACTGACGATGACCGGAGCCGCAATTTGAACGAATTGGATCGATCAGCATTGCTGAGGCAACAGTTAGATGAGACCCAACAGAGCTGGTTACTGGCAGGGCCCGGCGATGTCGGCAAGAAGAAGAAAAAGCAGATTGATCTCGGGTGTATGCTCGTCAGCCGAAAGCTCTTCATGTGGACTGTTGGTACCATTCTAGGTGTTGGAGTGCTCATCGGGCTTATAATGCTTATAGTTAAAACGATACCACATCACCACAAGCCGCCGCCGCCGGAAGATCAGTACACACAAGCTCTGCATAAGGCACTTAAGTTCTTCAATGCACAGAGATGTAAGTGTTGTGTAATTTTATATATATTTTTTATTTTGAAGTGGTTGACTGACAGATTTTAGTTCACATGGTTTATTTTATTCGGATCGTTTGAATTTTGTTTTTGGATTCTTTTTTTTTTTCACTACTGTGGTCAAATTAGTCAAAGCAGAGTAACCAATCTTTCCCAAAAGAACAAAAAAAAACAGAAAACATGTCATTTTTAACCTCATCGTCAGCTCATTACTTTTGTGGTTTAAAAACAGAGAACTGTGTGGTGTAAGTACTAATTGACCGACTTAAGGAGTAACATATTCATGAGATTTTCTCCCAGATCTAATCGGATTGAATGTTCAGTATTGTGTGTGGATCTGTGAGATAGTGAGAGGAAGAGAAAGGAGAAACAAACAGTAATATCAGATCTAACAAAAAGAAATCTACAACTACTACAATTTAAATAGACTAGATAAAACTATATTTCTATTTATTAGAAAAACCAATTGCAATGTTAATTCTATTTTTCAATCACAAAAAATTTTTACTTCATATTTCCATTACTGACCAGTGATCAACGAGTAGTATCAACCCTACCAGCATTGAAATTCACACTATGTTATTTCTCTTATTCTCAACCTCTTGTAACATCTAACAGCTGGGCCGATTCCAAAGCACAACAATGTGAGCTGGAGGGGTAATTCAGGCATGAAAGATGGCTTCTCTGACAGCTCAATTAAAAGAAATCTTGTTGGGGGGTACTACGATGCGGGGGATGCGATCAAGTTCAATTTCCCCATGTCATTTGCCATGACCATGCTCAGCTGGAGTGTGATCGAGTACAAAGCAAAATATGAGGCCGCCGGCGAGTTGGATCACATAAAGGAGATCATCAAATGGGGCACCGATTATCTCTTGAAGACCTTCAACTCTTCGGCTGATACCATTGATCGCATTGCTGCTCAGGTACGTTGTATTTCAGACCTGGATATAACGTGATCTAGATCTGAGGGTAAACATTAATTGTTTAATTTTAAATTAATAAGGTAAGTGTCAAGAAGGAAAATATAGTTTTATGCATCATGCATGTGAATAATTTGAAAGAACGCTTTATTTTTCTGAGAGAAAATAGTATATACAAAATGTCAAAATAATTTACAATTTTTTTATAACCTTTAAAATTGACTACCTGAAGAAATAACCTTTGAGATAAACATTTTTGAAACAGGTGGGAGCAGGAGACACTTCAAAAGGCCCGGGCCCTAATGATCACTACTGCTGGGTCCGACCCGAAGACATCGATTACACAAGACCTGTTTATGAGTGTCACAGTTGCTCCGATTTGGCCAGTGAAATGGCTGCTGCACTAGCAGCTGCCTCAATTGTCTTCAAGGATTCCAAGACTTATTCTGACAAACTGGTACCGTAATCAAATAAAATAATTAAAAATTTAGCAAAAGCCTGATTTTAATGCTTTGTATCACTAATATTATTTTATTGTTTTAAACTGTTAACAGGTACATGGTGCAAGAACTCTGTTCAAGTTTGGTCGTGCTCAGCGTGGCCGGTACAGTCCCAGTGGATCTGACCCAGCAATCTTTTATAATTCCACCAATTACTATGATGAGTATGTTTGGGGTGGTGCGTGGCTGTATTTCGCAACTGGAAACACTTCATACTTGACTTTGGCTACAACACCTGGCATTGCGAAACATGCTGGTGCATTCTGGGGCGGGCCCGACTATGGTGTTTTCAGTTGGGATAACAAGCTCACTGGCTCTCAGGTACCTTATTATATTTTAGGATTGTGATATTACCAACTAAGATGTATTCTTCTGTTCAATTAAAATTCTTCTTTTTGTTTTTCCTTCTCTGGCAGTTGACAGTAAATTTAAGCTAACTTGGTACAAATTGAGGTGCTTAAAGCATTATATACAATTAACTAAAACTGAGCTGTAATTGCACTGCTGTGGGTAGACCAATTTGTCTAACCTATCTCTAAATCTTTATAATTCAGGTACTTCTTAGTAGGTTGCGGCTCTTTTTAAGCCCCGGTTATCCTTACGAAGAGATACTTAGAACTTTCCACAATCAAACCGGAAACATCATGTGCTCGTATCTACCCGTTTACAGATCATTCAACCATACTAAAGGTAAGCTGTCTTAATTTGTTTAGTTAGTTAGTCACTTTCATGAATTTACTCAACAACAGTAAAGACCATGTTACTTATGATTAACACCTATCACTTTTGACTTCAGTAATAAATGATACCTATCCCTACCAGTATCATCACAGCGCTTCTTTAATTTCAGCCTTTTCTTTTCTTTTCTGAGTTGCCTAATTGGATTTCTCCTTTTATTTGATTGCATGTGGTTCTACTAAACTACCACAAATCATGTCCTTACCTGGTAACATGTCAATGTTAAATTGCTAATTTAATTCAAACTTTGAAAAAAAATCGCTCAGGTGGTTTGATCGAGTTGAACCATGGAAGGCCACAACCACTGCAGTACGTTGTGAATGCAGCTTTTCTTGCATCTCTTTACGCCGACTATCTCGATGCCGCTGACACACCAGGATGGTATTGTGGGCCCACTTTCTACTCCACAGACGTTCTTCGTGATTTTGCTAAGAGACAGGTATGGGTTATTCCTCACCAGTTCTTGTTCAAAATTATATTCATGCATATTAATTTACGCAAATGTCAACATCTTTTGAGTCGAAAAAATAAAAGAACAAAATTCATATTGAAAAAGTTTGAATTAACATATCACTAGCCCAACTTATATTTTCTCCAAATCAACATTACTTATCTAGTTATCTTCTTTTCAACAGGTTGATTATATACTGGGCGACAACCCACGAAAAATGAGCTATGTGGTTGGCTATGGATCAAAGTACCCCAAGCATGTGCACCACAGAGGTGCATCAATCCCTAAAAATGGCGTCAAATACAGTTGCAAAGGAGGATGGAAATGGAGAGACTCCAAAAAACCAAACCCTAACACAATCGTCGGTGCCATGGTTGCGGGCCCAGACAGACATGATGGGTTCAAGGATGTACGCACGAATTACAACTACACTGAACCAACATTAGCCGGCAATGCTGGTTTGGTTGCAGCATTGATATCTTTGTCAGGGGTAAAAACGGGAATTGACAAGAACACACTATTTTCAGCCGTACCACCTATGTTCCCGACCCCACCACCCCCGCCAGCTGCATGGAAGCCATGATAGCTGGATGTTTGGTTTTTTTCATTTTTTTTTTTTGTTAATCAATTATAGATTGGATAGTGTGCTATGTAAGAACAAGAGGTCAGTTATTCTTTTACATGGACTTTTGTATTTGAGTATGTTCTGGTTCTTTAATTTTTGTAAAAGAAACATTATTTGATAAATCATAATATAGATCCTTTTCGCCTGTATATCTAATTTTTTTCTTCAACAGTTAGTTAGAACAAATTAGTCTTTCAGAGGTAACAAGTGTTGTAATTAAATTCCATGTGATTAAGAAGAGAGCCCAAAGATTTCAATTTTTGTTTCTAGATATAATGACATGGCTTCCCCAATTTGACATATTAAGCCCTCAAATGTGCAATAAAACATAAATGACCCTCAATTTAGCTCAAATTGGATATCCTTTTTATGTAGTTAACCAAAGCCAACTAAAAGAAAAAATAGAGCTAACATAAGCAAAGTTTGTTCAAATTTAGATTAATACCAGACCAGCCAATACAAATGTGTGCCTGAATTGTAATCCCTTGTTTAGACAACTGAAGAGGGCAAAATTGTCCTATTTTCAAATGTTCCTACAAACTATACATTAGAAATTTCATTCAAGAAAAATGTTATGAAAAGCATATTTGAGTCGAGGTTTCAAAATTGAATAGCACATACTTTAATCTCAAGCCACAAAAGAATTAGTATTGACAGCCATTACTGCAACAAAATTTACATCTCCTCTCAGCCCATTCTTTATGGGAGCAGCTTGGGTCCGATGCCCATCGGACCAAAGTGGGTTCGATGGGCTCTAGGACCGTCCGATCTGATTTAAGATCCGTGCGCACGTAAATTAAAGAAGCCGCAAAAGTTCGGGAGTGAATCTTAAAGCAGATCGGACGGTCCTAGAGCCCATCGAACCCACTTTGGGTCCGATGGGCATCGGACCCAAGCTGCTCCCATTCTTTATGGGAACAACTTCTTAATATAAGCATTTCGTCAAACAACTCGTGTGCGCGCGTGATCGCCTCAGACTCGAAACCAAAACAAACGGTTCAGATGGATCATGAATTGGGCTTTGTATATTTCATTTCAAAATGGTATATCATTGCCTCTAACTCTTTTATCAGTATGGGCTGTAAATTGGGCCTCAATTAAGGATAGTAGCCTATTAAAAAAATGTAGCCCTTAAAAAGCCTATTTCTCAGTTGTTTAACAAAAAGGAACAAAAAATCATGAATTTCTAAACGGTGGCTCATGTAAAAAAAATTTAACCATTAAGCAACGCATTTCAATAGGTATTGGTCAAGTAATTTGCAAACTGGAATGAACTGAATTTATAAGTCGGCTAATAACCCAGTTTTATCTCTTGATAATGCCAACAAATTTAGTGGCATGCATTTTTGGTCACAAGTGAGTTTGCAAAACTGAATGAAATGGATTCTCAGTTGGCTTTGATATGAATACCATGTATATAATAAACCTCAGTTTCTATCACTTGCGTATTATATTGGCATCAATTTTTGGCGTGTGATACATGTTCAAAAATTGCTCTCTTTTTTATATATTATTGGAGATAGGATTCAACAAAATTAGTGGAGCATGCAAGCATCATATTATGGTTGAACAAAGTAAACATGTCGAGAGCTCTTATGAGGATTTTATCACTTCCTTTGCCAGTACTGATCATCTTTTGATTTATTTTTTATTTTCTTCTCCTTTCGTTATATTTTGAATCACTAAGATAATAATTTTATTAGGAAAACTTAAGATTAGATTTATGATGTCATAGATGATAAATTTAAGCGAAAAAAATGGTAATTTTCACACATTTACAACGAAGTTATCCCATTGTTTGCTAATTCTGCTCTCTTGCTAGGACTAAGTCTTTTCTTCAAGTTTTTTTTAGAGTTGTCTTTCTTGTTCTAATTTATCGAATAAACTTCGAGAATTTCATAGATTAGTATATGATATTACAAGAGAGTATAAAAAAAGATGTTTTCCTTGTATTTGTAAAGACCCTAGGCATATTGATTTTGCACCGTGTTTTCGTAATTTTCTCCTTTTCACGTGAAATATTGTATTTCTCTTTTATTTTCTTATTTTGTTTGTGTGCATGTCATATATCTTCATTTAGACGGATATTGATGTATACCTACAACATGTTTGACAAGTTACTCCTTGAAATGCTTTTTCGGCGCGACCCTATCCCCCAACAACTTTAGCTTCGCGGCTTTCTCTTTCTATTTGAAATTTTTGTGAGAGAGCATAATGATTTATTCATGAATGCTCCACTTCCAATTTTTATAAACAAAAGGAAAACTATTGAGTTGCAAATTGCAATATCACACACCTAATTGACTTACATCTAAGACTTTACTTGCACCTAGTAATATCTATAGAATGTTTTTAATTTTTTTTTCCTGGTTTGTCTCATTTTAAAAAATATATATATACTATAATAATATTTAATTATAAATGTGTAATTATTTTATGTTTATTTTCTGAGAGCATGTGTTCACAACAACATCTAAACGCATTTGTTTATGGCTTCTAGTGTGAAAATATAAATTTTTGCTCAAATGCAATTAAACTCGTGTGTTTGTACTTTGTAGCAGGATTCTAAATAACTAGCTATAGCTGCGCTATAGCTTTTTCAGACCTCAAAAGCTATAACGTTATTAACAGCTTTTCTTTTATAATGATTCTAAATAGCTAGTTATGGTTGCGCTATAGCGCTATAATCGCTATTTAGAACCTTGCTTTGTAGTAAGATTAATGCTTTCAGAATCAGGCGTTCTAAACGCGTAGAAACCAAAACTAATTCTTGTTCATGGGATTTCTGGGAACGCAAGCATTGAAAAGCATTCAGTTTCGAACTTAATGATATTTAATGCACAATGTGGACGTGAATGTGTGTTCAAAATTTTTCGAATACAAATTATTTTTTTGTAGAAATGTTTTAGTTTAACAATTAACATTTGTTCACCATTTTTTTTTCTATTTCCGGAGCAAAGTCGGAAAAATAATCCTGATTATTAGATAATATTATAACTTCAAACTGTGGTGAAGTCTAAATATGTACTTGGAGAGACAAAGGCAG
This sequence comes from Carex myosuroides, assembly GCA_028015225.1. Lineage (NCBI taxonomy): Eukaryota > Viridiplantae > Streptophyta > Magnoliopsida > Poales > Cyperaceae > Carex > Carex myosuroides. The sequence goes on along the minus strand of CM051487.1, from coordinate 5,423,147 downwards.
GAGTTTATTATATGGGGATCAATATGCAGACAAAGATTTCTAGTAAATGTAAATATAACCATTTTAATCAACGAAAATCAATATGCACATTGAGAATTTTAATCTACAAGGTCAAATTTAACATCCATGTAACAATTTTATCTTTAATATTTTAACTATAGTAAAGTTTAAAGAATTTTTAGATTAAATGAGGATCAATTGATCTCATTTAGCAAATATAAATATCCCCGTGTACTTGGCTGATTTGAAAATTCAACATAAATATTATTGTAGCATGATGGACATTTATTTAATTATGTCTAAAAATATTCAATTCGGACTTTATATAAAAAACATATTTAAAAGCATCATTTCATTGAGTTCTTAGTAATATCGATACCAGTATCAAACAACACCGATTCTGCCTTTGTTCAAATAATTAATTTCTTCGTCATACAAAAGAACATTTTCAGTGTATAATAATCTTGCTCAGATGGGCAGTAACTCATGTTTTTTTTTTTTGAAAAAACAAATATTGTAATTAAACTTTCTAACTTCAAATATATATACAATAATAATGTTTTTAATAGAGTTTTAAACATGCATAAGCATAATTCATGCATTAACTTGAACTCCTACTTGATTTCAGAATGATTTTTTTAATAAATACAAAAAAAAAGTACAGTTGATATCTCCATTCCATTATTAAGCATGTTGGGTGTCCTAATCCGCCAACGGCTGAGATTGAAAGATGAATTTTCGGATTCAATATGAGCCCTCCAATCACATAATCTATCTTCTTTTGATTAGATATATCTTTTATATATGTAGAAGTCTAAATTTAGTTAAAAATGTACTCACCACACGTATTGCCACATGGCTGGGAGAGTGTTTTGTAAGAAAAAAAAAACGCGAGATGAAGGAACCCTCCATTTCTCTCTACACGTAAAAAAAACCCTCCGCCATTTCCTTCGCCCTCTCTCGGTAGAGCACCCAACCCAAAACCTCCGCTATCTCTTTCTCTTACCCGAGCAATGAGCACAAAGGCTCCCCCCGCTGTCTCTTTCTCTGAGCCGGAGCACCGAGATCCTCCGCTGTCTCTCTATTTGAGGACCGAAAACCCTAACCCTAGAGCGAAAATCGAAGAGACGACGCAAATTACTTCTCTGAAGGCGTTAACTAGCACCTCACTGCGACTTCTTTAGGTATATACGCTCTCTGCTTCCATATTTTAGATCTCCTGCAATTGCCATTAACCATCAAAAAAAAAATATTTTAGATCTCCTTTGAGGATTCATTTCTTGCGAGTTTTTTGGGCTTTTGATTGCTTGGATTTGAGATCTGTCCGTTGAAAGTCAGGTTTCCCATTTTATTCAATTTGGAGCTGCAACCTTTTTTTTTGTGAAATTTAGAATTTGTTGTGAAATTTGTGAATTAAGGGTTAGGTTTGAGCGATTGAATTTGAAATTTTGTGAAATTAGATTTGAATTAAGGGTTAGGATTAAGGGTTTCAATTAAGAGTTCGTAATTTTGTGAAATTAGTTCAATGTTATTTTCTGCCAAGGATTAAGGGTTCAAGTATCATCCAAAAATAGTTGTCATAAACTTTCTTGCCCCAATTCATGTTGAACAATACAGATTGATTGTTATGGATGAATGTTATAATTTCATGTTGACTTGGATTCACTGAAGAAGAGATAGAAATTATTAACATTCATGCATAACAACAACAAATGAACAAAAATGTTCACCTTAGATGTTAATAATTTCATAGGAATCATCTAAAAAGTCACCTCAGATGCTTGAAATTATTATTAGTTTCTATTAACATTCACCTCATAGTTATAAAAACTCACCTCAGATGCTTTTAAATGAAATTATTTTGTTTGAAAGCCTATTAATATTTGAAAAAGATAATTATCATATGCTTGAAATTATCGTATATTTTCATAATTTTGTTTGAGTTTTGAATAGATTATCATATGGATAAATTTGAAAAGATATTTTCAAGCGTCTGAAAGTCACCTCATAGGGATCAATTTATTTGATCTTGTTTAAGATTTTTAATCTTGAATAAACATAAAATCAAGGACTTTACCTAATGTTCAGCATGAAGTCCTTTATATGACTACCAAGTGGAATGACCTGAATCTTTTTGTGGATTTGTCTAGATGTTTCTGAGTCTTCAGAGGTCATTTTGGGGCTGTTAGTGTACCAGTCAAGCTCTACTCCGTTTTCTTTGCCTTTTCTGCTGGTCACACGTATAGGTCATGATGTATCAGTGTTTGAACACATGTATGACATAGCACAGTCTTAAAGACTATTTTACCCCTCTGATTATGTTACTCCTTTACCAGAAATACAATAAACGTAAATTCAAAGGCTTTACACTTATGGATAACTTTTGCTTGTCAGTTTTATCTGTAATTTATGCAGTCTATCCCCTGATTTCTATTTTTATTGCATTTCTCAACCATCTAAACACTTTTTAAGAGAGATTATCATTGGAAATCCATTTTTATTCATTAAGAAATCCAAGTCATTTGTTTATCATAGGAAGAGAGAGGAAGTCCCCTCAGATGATTGAGAAATGCTTGAAACATGGATGATAAAATAAAAATTATTTCAAGCATCTGAGGTGACAGTAATCTTAATTGACAAATGGTTTGTTATGCTTAACATGCATATTCCATTTTGAGTAGTCGTTGGTTGGATGATGGGGAAACAAATGGATTTGAATTTCTAATTGTTCGAGACAGCAATTCTTTTTATTACTGTTCTGGTCGTTGCTTTAATGCTTCAGGTCTGTTGAAAGTTCCTTACAATTTTAAATATGACAAATTGATGTGAAAAGGTTTGGCTGATTGCGTTTGGTTAATCACACGAGCTCACTCCCATTTTCTTTTGTTGTTGTTGCTTTTTAAGAAGGCACAGCTAACTATTTCAAGGGATTGATGCTTATATTGTGTTATTCGATTGTTGCTGCCAGTTTCTTTGTACATGTGGATCCCACTACCAGTAAGTATTTTTGTTGTTTTTTGGTTTAAAAAAAATAGTATGTTCTTGTATCCAGAATACACCCTTGATTTTTTTTGGCAGTGCATTTGTAATAAAAAATTGAATCGAGAGTACCTATATTTTTCTCAGAAATATTGTTTTCTAGGAGAAATTAATCCCTTTCATCACCTTTATGGAAAAATATTGTTTATTTCACAATTTCTCATTAAAAAAGGATTAGAATAGGATGCTAGGGGAAAGAGACGAACAATGACAGAAAGAAAGAATTAGAAGAAAATTGGATTTAGATGAGAACCTTTAGAAAACATGATAGTTAATAGCAATTACCTTGAATCATTGGTGCTCCTGCAAATACTGATAGTTGGCCCTTTTTGCAAAGACATAGTAGCAAAATGCCGTTTTAAAAGCTATGCATGCTTGTTCCTATCACTATAGATTGCTTAAAATTTAGATCTTGGGTCTTGAATATTTGGTACATGGAAGTACATTGAGCAAAGCAATATGTTAGTTAATGCCCTTATATTAATCCATTGGCTTCACAGTGTTGACATTACTGTCCATCTTCTCAATTGTATTTTAATGAAAAAAATCAATTCAACTTGAAGTCTACTCTGTTGGATACTATCAATAGTATAATCTCATATTTTGTGCTTTCTTTTGTTACCTTTGTTACAGATGATAATTAGCTACCAGCAAAATGATTTGCTTGCTTACACTTTTTTATACATACATTTATTATTGGTTACATGACGTTGCTCTGACGATTGATGAACTGATGAGTGCTGCGAATATTTCTGAGAAGGAAAAAGGACATGTTGATTGACTCAGTCATATCTTAATCACGCCATGTAGAGGAGCGAGAACTGGAGAGGTGGGCCCCTAATGGTTATGAATCAGACTGTCTTGAACTGGAGACTATGTATGGTGGCAGAAAATGGTCCAGGTCAGTTTAAAAAAGCAATACTATTTTGATAGCTCTGTTTATGCATATATAAAGTGTGCTTTGGTGTTTAACTGTGCTTGCATTGGTTAAGGGAATTGGGACCAGTTTGAGACGAATGAGGTATTGTTCAGGGTGAAGAGCACCTTTAATGTGGAGATAAATACTAAGCTGGTGAAAGGGCCTCTCATGAGAGACCTTGAAATGGAAGAGGATCACACTGACAATGATACTTCAATAATTATTTTCATGTTATATTTGATCCGTTTGTTGTAGATCTCAAACGATTGTCTTTGTTTCTTGTTGTAAGTTGTAAGGAAAATTATATTCCTATGACATCATCAATTGAATAAATAAGAATATTTTTTTCCATCATAAATGAAGAAATAAAACAATTATTGGTTCCTATTCAACTTCGAATTTAGTATATGTTTTCACTTGTGTTGTAAATAATTCTTTAAAAAATAAAAAAATTGTGTATGCACTGACATACAAAGAATGTTGTTGAATTTAAGTAGTCATTTGCTCTTGTTTCTTTTATTGTTATTTATTATTTGCTTTTCTTTTCAATCTTAATGTTAAATTTTATAATATGTCCCCGTTGCAACGCACGGGCACGATACTAGTATAGTATTATAAGTCCTTTCACGGAAGGATAAGGATTCGAATTTTATATTTTTGAAAATGGAGTGCATGAGTGCATGGAGTGCATTTTTTAATATTTTTTTATGTGTAGAAGTCTAATTTATTTGAACACGTACTCGCCACACGCCCACACGTACATGCAAATTGTATCATCTTGGTCATGATTTATTTCTATATTTTTTAAATGTCATTTAAGAATTTTATAAATTGATTGATAATTAATTAGTCATGTCTTCATTTATTTCTAATTTTTTATATCATCTAAGGAATATTATTAATTTGTCATTTAATATGACATTTTGTTTGAGATTTTTGTATGAAAATATTTCAAAAAATAAAGAACTTATGTCATCTAATATATCATTAAGGAAGGTTATTTATATGTAGGATGTAATTTAATATGTCATTTAGTCTAATTATTTTATATGAAAATAAGTTATTTTGTATGAAATTTTTCTATTTTCTAAATATATTTTCATTACAACGCACAAATATAATACTAGTAATAAATTAATAATTTGATGATGCATGTTAATTATAGTAGGCAAAATAATCCAATAATCCATCCAGAAAAAAATAGAAACAAATTACAGCATGCACAACATATATAGAAAACTGATCGGTTGGACTCGTCAAATTCATAATCGTTGCCTGCCATTAAGTCTAGACAGATGCTTAATATTTTTTAATTGAAAATTGTATAGTTATTAATATAATAGTACTTAATATTTTATAAATATAGGGATCTAATATAAATATGAGGGTCAAACGTATACATATAAAAGAAATTATTTTATAATTATCAGATACATCGCGCTCCGGCCTCTGGGCTCTGCAACAGTTGCACCGCACCTAAACATATAGGTGGATGGAACTGAAGAGGAGCTGCAATAAATGATATTAAATTTGAATTGTCATGAATTCTTGCAATAAATGGTAGGAGAAGAGGTATATAGGGACACGCACCTAAACACAAACACGCGCTGCACTAGCTATACATATTAATTGTTGCAAGTAACTGTTTCAAAAAAAATGTAAAATTAGGTCTCCAAGCAACGAAGAACATAGTGAGTGGTTCGGATATATTGTTTAAATTTTAAAAATAAAAATAAATAGGAAGTGAGGCACAATGAAGCATGTATGAAAGACGTCATGAGACATTTGAACTCTCATTATTAATTTAGCAAGCTTGTTGATTTAATAATTTACATTACTTGAAAATGTTCTTTTTCTAAGGGTAGAAAAAGGCTTGTTCCATGGGCTGACTCTTGGAAAAAAGCCTTGAAATTGTCATTTTCATCCGCCATCCTTGGAAAAAGTCTGTGGCAAAAGCATTCGACGGAAATAGTAAGTATTTTCGTAGGCGCCGTTGGAAATATTATTTTCTGACTTTTTCCATAGCTTGCTCTTAGAAAAAGTGCTCTTGGAAATACTTCCACATCCGGCCCATGGGCTTATTATTTCCAAGGGCAGCATCTGTGGGTCCCACCTTAGTTATTCCAAAGCCAGCAAAATGGGCCCCACAAAGTATTTCTAAGGCTATCGAACTTGGGCCCCACAAGAGTATTTCCAAAGCTATTGAACGTGGGACCCAGCTGGTTATTTCCAAAGGCAGCATATGTGGAACTCACCGTAGTATTTTCAAGACTATCCAACATGGGACCCACCTGATTTCTTCCAATTCCCATTCAGCCTTGCAATTCCCCAATTCCCATTCAGCCAAATTAACAAATACATTGAAATATAGAGAAACAAACATGAAATTAACATTAATTGACATAATATAATCATTGTACATTGTATCAAAATACAAAAAAATATTACAATAGAAGTTCTAAAGAAACTTCTATATATACCCAAAATATGCCCTAATTCAAGACGACTAACAAAATAATATTTAGAATTGACTAAATTTGCAAAAATATTTTTACGAGAACAATGCAGTCACTCTTCCTTTTATCTTGCTATGTTATTCTCACTGCCGTAAAAATGAGAAAGTGAGTTAGTTTGTTTTACAGAGCAGGGTATTGTTGATTATTGGATATTTGAATTTTTCAAGCATTGTTTCCATAATGTACAAAAAGAAGTACATGTATATAAGTAATAATGAAAAAAGTACATGTACAACAAAAAATACAAGGAAAAAAAAATATAGTGGCAATGCAATGTTGGCTTCCTATCTCAAACCTTGGAAGTATTAAAAGGAAAAAAATACTGTTCTAAATTGGACATATTCTTTTATAATTTGTGGCATCTTTAGTACAAAAGTAAATTTCAGAAAATTAAAATATCAACAATAATCAAATGAGGGTCTGACCCAGATTTCTTTCTCAAAAAAAAAATATCAACAATAATGGAAATTCTAATATACTTTGTAAGTTATGGTCAGAAAGTTTGTGTCTTCATGTGTTTCAAATCAAATACATTTATTTGGTGGTTCAGCAAAGAGTAGATTTTAGTGGTGAAAACATTTTCAATGAAGATATACATCGAGGAAATTCATGTTCTGTAAACATGAATTGTATACATTGAGGAAATTCTAATATTCAATAGAACTGTTAGGTTATAGGTTACTTTACAAACTTATCAGTTGTTAGCCATTATGACGCATCCCTTCCCAAATAAGTACCATAAATAATAGAAAACAAGAAAGAGTAAAACTTGAATAAATGATTCCAGTATTGTACCCAACTAGCATCAAGTTGGTCCCAGTAAATCTAATATAAGTCGAAACTTGAAATCTAAATTAAGCATAAAGTCGTAAATTAATGGAGACAAATTTCACTCCACCAATCCACAAGAAGTATAAATCTGAAAAAAGGAGGAATAAACCTTGCATGTATATAAGAAATTTCCACCGCTATTGACAAGTAATACTACGTCTAGACCCTGAATCACCATCTCCACCAACGAGTTATTCAATTATCGCCTCTCCAGGAACTCCCGCTAAAACAAGAGTGAGGCTATGGTGCTATGCATAGCACGGATGGGGTCCGTGCTACGGCTCAAAATTTGACTTTTTAAAATTCTAATGGTCGATCCAACCGTTCAATGTGATAACCATATGAATATGTACTTGCAAACTAAATTTTATATTTTTTCGAATTTGTTTACTATTTTTTTAGATAGGTAGAATTTTGATGGTCCAGAATTTTCAGAAAACACTGATTTTTCTACCTATCTAAAAAAATAGTAAAAAAATTCGAAAAAATATAAAATTTAGTTTGCAAGTACATATTCATATGGTTATCACATTGAACGGTTGGATCGACCGTTAGGATTTTAAAAAGTCAAATTTTGAGCCGTAGCACGGACCCCATCCGTGCTATGCATAGCACCATAGGCTCACTCCTAAAACAATGTACTCCATTTCTGCATAATTTCACATGTCAATTAGAGCTTAATTAAGCCTCCTTTTAATCGATCTCCAATTATAGGACTAAACTAAAAGGGACAATAGTATTAAAGTAAAAAAAAATGAAAAGAAGAAGCATGTGAACCTTTTTGCTTGTTACCACCTAACAATAGTAATATTTAGACGGTTGAGATTAATGTTTCTTTTTTCTCTTTTGATTTTTTTTTTATGAAAATATGTCATTTTTTATTATTTTTTCTCTTAATAATATGTTTCGTTGCAACGCACGGGCATAATACTAGTATATAAGATAACTATTTTGATATAAGAGGTGTAGTGATAATAATTTAATTTAAATTGAGTAGTTCAGAATAATATCTCATGTAGGAGAACGGAGTAAGTCCGATGGGCATCAGACCTACTTTTAGGTTCAACGAGCATGATGACCGTCCGATCTAATTTAAGATTTGTGCACACGAAAATTGAAACAGACACGCACGAAGTTTAAAGCATTACGCACGAATCTTAAAACAAATCAACGGTGATTAAACCCATCGGACCTACTCTCAAGTGCTCATATAGATGAGAAAAAAGAAAAAATTATGTGATGTGATTTTTTATATTGCTATTAAACAAAATGTTGTTTCTTATAAACTGTTATTATTCTTGCTACTGTGATTTAGTTTTTGTTCAACATTCAAAGGGAGATCTCAAATAAACATAAATGTTTCTGTCTCCATGAACTAAACTTTTCCAATCGGTAGTCACATGAAAATAATAAGTCTAACTATAAAATAATATTAACTGAATCAATAAAATATTTCCATGCTCATAGTGGTCTAGTATTTCCATGAACTTTCACTATAAAATAATATAAACAGAATAACCAAAACATTTCCAAGGGTAGCTCATGAAAATAATATGTTTCACTACTTTCCACTTAATTCCATGCGCATGGGGTGAGGTATTTTCATAGGCTATCAATAAAATATAGTATTTGGTCTGTTTGTCGGGTCATGGGTCATGCAAAAGTATTTTCAAGGGTGGATAGGAAACATGGGCGGACAACAGGGATTTCCATGCACTACTAGTTTCATGGCCCTGCCGTTGGAAATTGTTAAGTGTGTCAGAAAAGACAATTTTATTTCCAAAAGCCCTTCCTCCCCTTGGAAATAACATAGGCTTCGCATGGAAAAAAGTAGTGTTGGCTGAAAAAAAATTCTCAACAGTATTTAATTTGTAATTAATCTGAAGTCGTTAATTACAAAGATGTAAAATATAATAAAATAAAAAATATTCAATAAATCTCATCGATTATCAAAATATAAAGATGATATAATATTTTTTTATGAATAACTAGCTTTGTCGTTACAAAAATGCACATGCTCCGGAAAATTATTAAATGCTAGGCCTTTATTATTCGCGGGGCGGACCCATTAAGAGTCAGGGGCAACTGCCCTTTTTGTTTTTTTGAATTTTGAAAATTTATGGAGATATGTAGTTTTGGATTAACTTTTTCATCTTCTGAAATTTTATTTGCTCCTCTTTGAATTAAATTCTAATTTGTAATTAGAGTTAAATTTAAAGTTAAAATTAGAATATATTTTAAAATTTTGATTGATAAATAAAATTACAAGTTAGAGGATTATTTTTTATCTAGTATTCTAAGTAGATAACGAGTTTGAATCCAATTAACTATTTTTCTAACTCTACAGAAATTCTGAATCCGCTCCTAATTAATTATTTATCTTATAATAACCAGTTTTTAATCTAATAACAAATACACATAGCTCGCATGTGAAAAATCATGAGTTCAAAATTTATAAAATAAGAAAAACCTCTATAATATAAATAGAAGTTAGAAAAAAAGCTGATAGAACTATATCTCCATCTTTTATTTAAAAAAAAAATTAGACCTTACCAACTCGCCGCTTTGCTCAGTTATCTCAATCTTTAGGAGAAACAGGTGTACCGTACGTAACACCTGTAGATCCAAAAGTGAATTAGTACACTTCAGTCTTCAGGTGTACTACCCTATATATATAGTCACTACTAGTACTGGGATTTTCTTTTAAAACAGTAATTAAAATAGTTAATGTTAAAGAACCAACATGATTATCGAGTTTTTTAGAAAAACAGCAAAAATCGAAATGCTTATTTGGTTAAGGGTTTTTTTTTTTTGCTTCACCGAATAGCCTATTCGGTTTACCATCTTTTCACAAAAAACACACCCCAAACTATGTAACATTTCGTGTAAATCCCCCTAAACCGAGATGGCAATTCGGTTTAGGGGTTTTTTAGCCTAAACTGAATTGTCATTTCGGTTTAGGTTTTTTTTTTTTTTTTAGACACCAAGAAGATCAAAATAAAGAAATCTAACACTGAAATTTAAATTTTTTGTTTAAATTATTTGTTAGATTACTTCTTTTGATTTATAATTAGCAAAAAAATAAAAAAAATACACTAAATACTTGAAATTATGTTAAATTACACTATATTACAATAAATTATGTTGAATTACACTAAATTACGCTAAATTACAATAACTCCGCTAATTATGCTGAAATACCGAAAATTACGCTAAAATAGACCGATTATGTGCCATCTTTCATGAATCATAAAAAATAGTAAAAAAATTCTGAAAATAGTAAAAACTGGTATTCTACAAGCTCATTATGTAACCAATTTACTGAGCTACTTGGATTGAATAATAGCAACGAAAATCTTAATCGGAAACTTCAACTCAAGTTTTGAGGTTCTTCCCTTTATTTTTTGGTGATTTTGAATTTTGGAATTTGGCATTGCTAGCATGGACGCATGCGTATTTTCGCAAGCTTTCCGAAAAGTGGTCATTTGCTGAAATCGGACACTCGAGCGTCGTTTTATGACCGTTTGAAGTTTTGCCGTCGTTTTTCGCCTTTTCAGTGAAGATATTGTCCCTATTCATATGTAATTTAGCGTAATTAACCATATTTTAGCGTAATGTAATGTAATTTAGTGTAATTTAACTTAATATAGTGTAATTCAACATAATTTCAAGTAATTTAGTATATTTTAGTATAAATATGCTAATTATATATCAAAAGAAGTCAAATAATTTAAACAAAAAATTTAAATTTTCAGTATTAGATTTCTTTATTTTTCTCTTCTTAGTCTAAAAAAAAAAACCTAAACCGAAATGCCAATTCGGTTTAGGTAAAAAAGCACCTAAACCAAATTGGCAATTCGGTTTGCTCACTTTTCGGATTTTATGTGGCGCGGTGGCGGAAACGCTGTGAAAAGATGGTAAACCGAATAGGCTATTCGGTGAAGCAAAAAAAAAACCCTTGAATAGGCATTTCGGTTTTTGCTGTTTTTCTAAAAAACTCGGTAATCATGTTGGTTCTTTAACATTAATTATTTTAATTATTGTTTTAAAAAAAAATCCCTAGTACTGGCTAGCAGGGAGGCTTCCTCGATCTGTTAATTAATAGGAGATGGTGCAAGTTCTATATATACAATTGAGCAAGGACAAGCGTAATTAAATTAGAATAATAATAATTATATGAATTCCAACAGTCTTGTCTCCTCTCTCCGCAACTACAGTAAAGAAAAGTTGTATTATGGTTCTACTAGTTATATAGTTCCCTTTTCTAATTCATGCACTAGTTCCCGCATCAACCTTCATAGTTATAAAAACTTGAGAAATAACAGATTAATACTTGTAAAGTAAGATATCAATATTTGCATGTGTAAGTTGATATGATGATTCTCCTTTTCTAGTTCTCCAATGGTCCCGCGTCAACTTTCCTCTAATGAAGTAGTGGGGACCCCGTATCTCCGCATCTACATTCCTATAACAAAAAGAGTTGATCTCATAGGTATAAATACTTCAAGCATAGGTATCAATACTTGCAAAATAAGATACTAATACTTTGATGTGTAACTTAATATGATCAAACACTTGAAGATTAAACTTTGTACAATGTATATACATATAAATACTTCAGTGCATGGATATAAATACTTTTAATACTTGAGATTAATACTTTCAGATGTCATCCAGCGCCATATGTAAACAAATATTAAGTATTGCGGTCCCCCCATATAGTTATGACAATATTGATATTTTAAGAAACGTGTATGGTCCCCCCTGGTCCCCCCCATTTAGTTTGAGTGGTCCCCCACAGGTATTTATGGTGCAGGGACAGTTCGAGAGATTTGGTTGGGGAGACAATTATTTACGTTAAAATACTTTCGTGCATAGGTATAAATACTTCTATGCATAAATATAAATATTTTTGTTCATAGGTATTAATACTTTAGAAATTGTGCGGGGATGATACGGATTATACAAGGAAATTGTGCGGAAAAGGTCCCCCCAAATTAGTTATGGAAGTTATGTGCGGAGACAGTGCGCGGGGGACAGAGGTGCGGGGACATTATTTACGTTTCGAAAATATAGTTCCCTTCATTGAGATTAATACTTATATTGTTCATGTTAAATATTTTGATGCTTCATGTTAAATTGTCATTTTTTATTAATGTTTTAGTGATCCCCATGATAGTTATGGAAGTTAAGTAGGGGGATAATGAGGGGATAATGAGGAGATAGGAGAGCGGGGACAATTATCATGAGCCATTAAATTATCAAATTAATCTTGTATGCTTAAGTTAATGAATTATTAACATTAATTTCCTATCTACATAATAGAGAAGGCGTAATCCCCGTGACAAATTGGCAATCCACAACATTTGTCAATATGATCTATGTTTGGTGCATGCATATGGAATGGTAGTCTATATGAAACTTCAAACATTAATTTGAAACGCTCATTACTGTCAAGTCAAGAATAAAAAAATTGGCTTGAGCCTTGCATGGCTTGATCAGAGTCAACTTTACTGTACAGTACTTCAGACCAAGCTAGAGAGAGAGCTGATCAGTAGGTCTTGACACGCGTGATTTTGCGTCTCTTACATTTACTTTCTCTTAACTGTCTCCTCACCGGCCACCGATCGAGCATTTGAATTTGCACGCCACCATATCACCAACATACCTCTATAAATGCCCCCCCAAAACCCGTACACCTCTTCAAGCTTCCAAGAGAAATTAGGATAGACTGAGAGTAAGAAATGGCTATGCCATGGTGCTACCTCCTCTTGATCATAGTCTTATCCCATACAACATCCCATGCATGTGCACGGCCTCTTCCATCCAAAGAGAACATTACCACTGTGCCAGACACTGACACCAAGTTGACAGTCACCACGAATAATACCAACCCAACTAGCCCTAACACTAGCCCAAACTCAACCAGTTTTAATGACAAAAAATGCATCTATGGTGGTGGAGTCGGAGGCTGGGCCGGTGGTGTTGGTGGTATTGGTGGTGTCGGTGGATTAGGCGGCGTTGGCGGCTTAGGAGGCATAGGTGGAGTTGGTGGTTTAGGCGGTGTAGGTGGCGGTGCAGGGGGTTTAGGTGGTGGCGTAGGAGGTTTAGGTGGTGGTGTAGGCGGTTTGGGAGGTGGTTTAGGCGGTGTTGGTTTTAAAGGTATTGGCGGTGGTTTTAAAGGTATTGGCGGTGGTATAGGTGCTGGTGCCGGATTTCTACATCCATAAGTAGAAAACTAACTAATTAAATAGCTGTGTTTAGTTAGGGTTATGGAGTTGTTTGAGAGTCTGAGAGTTTGTATTTGCCAAAAAGAAAAAAAGTTTGCATGCATGCATGTTTGTTCTGATGTGTTTTGCTTAAGAGTAGGTTAAATAATGGAGATGATTGTGCTTAGAAGGTTGAATTGAAATATTTGTGTTTGGTTCCTCACTTGTAGTTTGTTTCAAGTTCAACATGTAGTTCTTTCTAGTTTAATTTCTTGCATCTATTCTTCTTTGTTTACACAAGTTCTCTTTCATTGTGCTTTGGTGAATTGGTGGACATTTTTTTTCCCAGTTTTTGCTGAGTAAGATAATTTTTCTTTATGGGGAATTGCATATATATATATATATATATATAAATGCCATGACAAAAAAAAAAATTTTTGTTGCCTATTATTTTATTTATGTAGTACTTTTGAAAATTTACCTGACTGAAGTGAAAGACTTTTGCATTGAAATGGATATTGACAACAAAAATATGTCCATTAATTGCCAGATATGTGAAGGGCTCAATCAAATAATGAAGCCCATCTGGCCTAATATAGTTACAAAAGGGCCTGGATGGAGATCTGTTTCATATATATACCATCCCTTCAGATGGGAAACCTAATGTATGAATTAAATAAGTGCAAATTTATCTTCTTCTCTTTTTGTGGATGAAAGTAGGGCTGGGCTTATTTATTTTTATTTTTTTGACGTAAGGTTTTTCCTTGAAATGGTTTTTAAGATCATTATTTCTATTAGATACAGAAATAAAAGTCAACGCAATCAAACATAGGAAATCCCAGGTCCGGATCCCCTAAAGTAACCCAATTTTTGTGTTTTGGATCGAGACCGTCCGATTTGAATCCGTACCTCGGGATCGCTTCAGAATTCAAATCCATCGCTCGAGATGTGTGCACTCCACTTCAGAATGGATCAGACGGTCTCGATCTAAAACCCAAAAATTGAGTTACTTCACTGTATCTGAATTCGGAAATCCCCCAACCACACACATACACCACAACTCCAGTCCGTATTCATATTCAATTTGGTGGCTATTCGAAATGCACGGGCTGATATTAATTGTTGCTTTAAATTTTAACGGTCCGAACTTTTGATAAATCAACTCAATTTTTGAGATATCTCAAGGGGATTTGAATTCCCCCCTCCCACCGAGTGCGTAGAATTTGTATCCTCTGCATTAACCCGAAAGAAAATCTTTTCAGTTAATGTATCTGAATCATCCGATATGTTTTAATATTCGTACTGATTAGATTTACACTAATGTTGAAGGACCCCCTATGTTATAAACAGGAGTCGGATTAGCTCCGTTTAAAATCAGACGGTTGAGATTCATTAACTCAAAAGATTTTCTTTTGAGTTAATGCAAAGTATACGCGTTCGAGTGCGTATCCTCTGAGATATCTCATATTTTGCGTGACCGACGTGTGCGGTACCTATTCAAGGATAGTGCAGTGGGCCAGTATTATTGAGCTTTGAGATTCGTGCAGAACGTATATGAACGGTTGAGATTTTTCAAAAAGTCAAGCAAAATATGAGATATCTCAGAGGATGCGACTGCTGCGAGGAAATCTAAAAGCCAATAGCTACCAAGTGGATACCAAATAGCTGCATTACGTGTCTGGTTTTAGAGTTATGTGGTCAGAAATAACATGCATCGTTCTATTTTAAATAGTGAATTTGGAGTTAACTGAAACAGTCAATAAATGACAGGTGCCCAACACCATCCAAGACATTCAAAATAGTTGATCCACTCAAATTGCTCTTCAGCGTGCCATCCTCAGAAAAATGCAGTAATCGGTATCGTGTGTTGGAACTAAGATCGAAAAACTCAAAAGATTTGCATTTCAATGTATTTGCTCAAAATCTCCATTTGAAATATAAATTTTAGGACTAAACTGAAACTATATTCTTTAATACTCTTTTTACTGTGTAACCGTTCACTGCATCTTTTGAATGCATATATTTAATTTCTGTTTATAAAGAAATTAAATAAGAAAATAAACTGAAGAGACGTTTTCCTCAGTGCACCGCATCTCTGAATACTCGATACACTGATTTTCTCTTTACAATTTCTTTATATAAATGTTGTCATAAAAACAATTAATTAATAACATTTCTTTCTTTTTATGTCATTGATGACAACATAATAAAAAAATAATTAATATGCTTACTCCAGTGTTATCAGAACCGGATTGGACCGGTGGTTTAACCGGAAAAAACCGGACCCGGTCATCTGTCCAGTTCAGTTCTTTGAAAATATCGTTTCTGCTTTCAGACCGCTCAAAATCGGTTTAACCAGTCTGGTTTTACTAAAAAACCAATGAACCAGACCGTTCAAAAAAACGGTTCAAAACATATTCATTCACGGAGTACATTTCTCTTTCTTTCTTAGACCATCTTGCCTTTTCTTCACTTGTACCGTCAACATGGAAGCAACACGAATCATGTTGGATTATATGACTTGGTTCGATTTCTTACTATTTTTCTCAATTCTCTAATCTCCACTGCACACAGCCATTGTAGGGCTCAACCTCAACCCCTCAAGGCTGCACGTTCTCAAGGCATAAGTTTGAAGCTAAATCACAAAAGAATCTATCAAAATTGAATAATGTAAGTAATCTCATGTAATCAAATTGATAGAACACTTGAAAAGTTAATATTTGAGTTGATTTTATTGAATAAATCAATGCATTTAAGGTGTTTGAATGCTCAAACCAAAGTGTTTTTGGCATCATCAGGGATCTAGACGTACCCCTAATGTACTTTTGGGCGTTTATGCCGACAGTTGAATTCTCATACTTTGGTGCTAGGTCTATGGAAATCTATGTTTACGAATTTAAAAGAGCAAACTAATCAGGAGTGGAATTGTTAAATTTTTAAAGATAGTGCATAGTCAGACTAAAGTTAATGCAGGCTCTTGGTGGGTCACGAACTTCTAGTATTGGTTGAAAAATAAAATTATCAGAATTTTGTACTGAGAAAATACTCGTCGACATTCTTTATAGCTGTCAACTAACTTCTCATTAATCAACACATGAGGGACACTATTAGGTAAAAAGAGTTTAGGCAGTATTGAAAGGTAATGGTCCTAAACAGTAAACACTGAATACATTAGCACCCAGGAGATTGGTTGCATGATATGAGTATAGGGATATAATTGAAACAAAAAAATAGAAGAGAATTTATAATTCGTATATATGTAATTGTGAATTTTCCCCTAAATCTTGTACAACATGTGAATAATAGTTAAATGCATTCATTTTAGATTTATCATGACTTTTTAGAACAACAAACAAAGAGATACGATGCAACTAATTTGGATATATTAAGTGACAACCTTGTGTTGACTGAGATGAATAATTTTGTTTTTCATGCATATTGAATACTTGGAAATTCTCATAGACTTGTAAGTACATCTCTTTGGATTCTAGAGCTAATAAATTATTCAACCAAACGCAAAGGATTGAAGAATAAGAAGAACAAATTAAAGATCAAAACCAGCAAAATAAAGAGGTTCCTTCTTTAACACTTTGATAGATTCAAGTTTGAACATGTATGTAATTTCATTAGAAATCTGACGTTTCAGGCATAAGAATAGTTTTAGTTGTATCTCATTCAAAACCATTAATTTCCTCAACAATGTCACTGACTTGTACTGGTATCCTATTGTGATTATAAGAGCCTGTATACAAACTTTTTGAACTTAGAATGGTTATTTTGTAATATATGACATTCATTCTTGCAAGAACTTTAACGTAAAATTAAATAACATTCCTAGGATTTCAGGTTATAAGTTGTAATTGTTTTAAAAAACTAGCAGTTGAATTATAATAACATCGATGTTTCATTACTAAAACATCAGCGACGCACCGATGTTTTTTTAGCACTACCCGGCTAATAAAACATTGACATTTCATTACAAATACATCGATGATGCACCAATACATGCAACCGATGTAACACACGTATCAAACCAAATGCATTTGTTTGATCTTAGCCAAACCGAGTGCAAACTTCAATCCGAATTTCCTACGACTTTTTTTCTAGCCAACTATGCTATGCCCATCCTAAAAAAAAAAATTAGTACCGGCCAGAAAATAGCCGGTACTGTATTAAAAATTACTTTGGATACCAGTCAGAAAATAACCGATACAAATATTTTTATAACTTCCCAGCAAATATGAGTATCTATTAAACTTTGGATATTATTAAAAATGTCGGTTCTATTTCCCCTCTCCGGTTGCATATGAGAGAATATATTTATTCTTTTTCTGAATCTACTTCCAATCAATTATATTCCACTTTATCAAAATCTGTTTACTTTTAATTGAATGTTACATGTGGAGTTATCGTCGGAAATAAATTTGCTGCGATTCCAAAGAATAGCAAGGACTCTATTTTTTTAAATCCAACTGTTTATTTGTTTTGAGATTCGTGCATAACAACCAACCGCCTTTGAGATTTGTGTAATTAAAAAAATTAATGGTTGGATTTGGAAAAGCAAGGTCCCTGCTATTCTTTGGAATCGCAGCAGATTTATTTCCGTTATCGTCGGTCACTCTCATGGTCGTGCTCTAAGGAGCGACATCTCCGGATCATCTTGGTGGCGATTCCAAATCTTGCACGATAAAGACAGAATACGCTTAAGGACAGTGTTTTGCATGATCCGGCTATAATTATTTTAACTAGATTTATTTTATTTTATTTTGTTTAATTTATTGAACTATCTGAATTTCTGAAAATTTATTTCAACAATCTTAAACGTATTTCCATACTTCGAGTGGTATTCTTTATGAACTATTATTGTGATTTTATGACTTAATTACTCTGAAATTGCATTCAATCATTATAATTAATTTGATTGAAATTATAATCGGAGGAGTTGGGAATAGAAATCTGATGTTGCGATTTATGAAATTAAATTCAGTCCCTTATATATGAATTAATATTTTGTTGATCGAATGCATCAGGAAATTATATTAGTTAATTAATTTCTAATTATGGGAAAGGCTTTCTGATATGAAAAAAAAATCTTCACAGAAAATTAAGTTTCTAATTTAGTAGGTGCGAATCTTCTTGATTGAAATTTTGTTTAAATTTTGATTTATTCAACCAAGTTAACAAAGAACTTTGATAAAATCACAACGATTAGTGTTACAATCTGAGATTTATTAATATATTGAAAAATTTAAAATTAAAATCGGTAAAGTTTTAAATTAAGTTACATTTGAAATAGTCAAGTGTTATGTGTGTGCCGAATTTTAATTATATGATTGTTTTTTTAATCTGGTCACTAAAAAATGAAATCAGAAATAGTTAAGTTTCTTATAATGATTGTTTTTTTAATCTGGTCACTAAAAATGAAATCAGAAATAGTTAAAGAAGCATCACGAATTAGAAAAAATAATTGGGATTCATATATGCATTATTTATTTTTTTCTAAATGGAACTATATTTCATCAAAGAACAACAGTAATTAGAACGACAATTGGGATTTATTTACAATGGAGTAATTTGATTATTGTTGGTCTTAAATATATTCCAAATTTTTTTATTTACTATCTCCAAAAAAACAACTAACAACTAATTAATTCTTTTTCTCAATATTTTTATCGGAATCGCAGTTTAAAACTACAATACTAGTAAGGAGGGACTGCAAATTCAAACAACGAATTCCCAAATAGGTACCGAAATGGCAAACTGCGGTACTAACTATTTTTTTTTTTCCTGAAATTTGAACTTATCGAGTCGAAATTGTTTCAAGGGTGAGCCCTATTGTTCAAAACCAATTAAATGAATTTGACACTACTACATTTCAAGGGTGGGCTCCAGACTCCAGTGCTACAATTTTTAACACACAAAGAGAAAATGCTACTTATCAAGGGCGGGCCCCACTATTTTTTAACATACTTTTTTAAAAGGGTGGTCCCGCTTAGGGCTGTAAATGAGCCAAGTTTGAGTGAGTTACCTCCAACTCGAACTCAGCTCATTAAATAAATGAGCGAGTCAACTCGAGTTGGGATGGTAATAACGAGCTATAGAGCAAACTCGAACTCAGCTCGTTATCAACTCGAGTTGGCTCACAACTTGTTTATAAACTCGTTTAACCAGTTAAATCAATACAACACAAGTTATAAACGAGTTTGAGCTGAGTTTGAGCCGAGTTTGGGTTTGGTTTTGGTTATTCTGGGATTTTTTGTGTCCAAACTGTGTAGCTTTATGTAACTCGAGTTATAAATGAGCGAGTTGGGGTCGGCTCAAACTCAGCTCATTTATTAAACGAGTCAGCCAACTCGAGTTGGAACTAACTCGAGTTGTAAATGAGCGAGTTAGAGCGAGTTACGAGCGAGTTGCGAGTTCGAGCAATTTTGCCCAGCCCTAGTCCCGCTTACTAAAAAACAGAGAAAGCTATTCGGACACAACTAAATAAATGAGTACCGAAGTTTTAAACTGCAATTCTGATAACATATAATTTCTAAAAAAAGTAGAATTAAATGATTTTTTTTTCTAAAAGATGGTAAATGAAAAGGTTTTGGCTATATATAATTTTTTTTTTCTAATTTAAGTTTCAAAGTATTTGTTGAAACGTACAAAGTGCATCAAATTCTATTATTTTCATCTCTATGATATTCATAGTATAAATCACGCTTCAAATGTCACAAAAAAAGTGATTTACAATTTAAAAATTATCTTTCACAATCAGGGGCGGATTTAAATTGAGGGTATGAGGTTAATTAACCTCCATTTTTTTATATATAATTTTCTATATAAATTAAAATAAAATGTCATGATATTGTCTATGGGTTTCTTATTGGGAAAAAAAATATCATAATACTGTAAAATTGATCTCATATTTTTTGAAAGAAAATTTTATATAATTGATCTTCATATATTTATGACCAAGACTTTGTACCTCTTCACAATTATCAATTTAATCCACTGCGAATAAAGATCAACTCCAAGCAAAAAAAAAAAAAATTCTGTTGACTTCGAATCTATTAAATCCGAACAAAGCTACCCGTAGCTTCCCTGTCACCATAATTCACACATTTGGGATAGTCCGTATGAATAATGTCTAAACAGTTGTGTTTTTAAAAGGACTGAAAAAAGAAAATTGATCCTAGTGACTTTGGCGGCGCACCTCACCTTTTTTTCGTTCCGTATCTATCTTATAGTATTAATTTTGGATGTGCGTTACTGTTCACCTACAGTGATTTTTGAATTTTCATCCGTTAGATCTCAATCTAACAATTAATTACTTTTGTCTCCTTCTATTGACGCGTGTTCAAAACCTATCTAAATTTCTCTCTCTTTCCTCTGTCTATGCGATACGAAATCATTACGCTTTGTTTCTCTTCTTTCATCTAGCGATACTGAACCTCTCCGCCGCCTTTCCGCTCTCAGCTTCTGCCCACCCTCTTTCATAATTTCTCTGCAGATTTCTTCTCTAGTCTCGCTGTTTTCGCTGCCTTTCACTATTTTTGCTAACGGGTTGGACTCCGACAGCACGGTTTTCGGAGGAGTCGATAGCTTCTCTCCTCTTGCCATTTTCGCTGCCTTTCACTGTTTTTGCTAACGTGTTTGACTCCGACAGCACGGTTTTCGGAGGAGTCGATAGTAAGCGCTGGATTTCTTCCGAACTGGAGAATGTGTGAGCTATCTATTTTGTCTATTTTATAGTTCTAATTATGTTTGTGCCAATTTAGGATTGAAATTTGTCATTTGTTGATTTGTGATGGTGATTCTTCTACTGCAATTTTGTGCTAATATGTTTTCTTTCTGTCTTCAATGAGCATTATTTCAGGATCGGGACTCCAGGGCAGTGACGGAAAATCCTTCCATTAGAAGATAGTTCCTCCTCTCTTGGTATCGTTTCTAAAACCTATTCTTGCCGTTTGTCTTCTTAAATCAGCTAATGAGAGTCGGGTCTGTGGGTTTCTAGAATGGAATTGAAACAATAGATATAGGGACTAAATATTTGCATTTGGTTTACAAATTGCAATTCTTCAAACTAATACGATTGACTGATTCTTTGTAATAATTTTTCGTTTGTTAAGTCAGCTACAAGTTTTTTCATTTATTTTTCCTTTGGTTAAATTGTGAAAATAGGGACATTGGTTAGTGTTAATCTGTATTGCTTGCTTAATTGAACTTTTTAGAAATAGATTAGAAAATCATGTTAGCTAAGCATTTTTCCATTTATTTTTTGTTTGGATTAAACTCTTAAAATGGAGACGCTGCAAACTGTGAAATATTATTAGTATTTTTTTTTTGGCATGCATCATTTTTTTTATTAAATTGAGCAAGATGCTCTTCTTCGCCATAATTCTGGAGAAATCTTCTTTCTTCGAACCTCCCCTTCAATTCTTTCACAAACAAGTTAGATAGTTGATCTATCCTAAGCGTTCTACAATTATAATTGAAGGCACTCTAAATTGATATTTTAAATGTTGGTTGAATCTTTTTATCAGGAATATAATTCTGCTAGCTTCAATTGTATGTTATCATCTATTGGTTGCTTTCTATTGGTTGCTTGATTGAACTCAATGTGATTGCCCCTCTTTTGTAACCCTCTTATATCTGAGACTGTTCTAAAGTGATTATTTCATCGCCACCAAAAAATCTGAACAAATAGTGCTTGCTCTCCTACTGCCAGGCAAATTGATAACATAAATTAAAATATTCCTAAACTCATTTTACATCTTAGAGAGTCACAGACAATTTAAAGAAGCTTAAGATGTCGCCGTATTCACAACTTTTGTTGTTCGCAGTAACTAAACTAATCAAATTTTCTGCTTTTCTACTGTATTGTGACATGCATGCATTCTTACCGGTAATTTTTGCAGAGAAACAGTGCTTCCAGTGGAAATCGCCATTGTAGTTGGTCTCCACTTGCTCCTCCTCTCTTGGTATGGTTTCTAAAACCTATTATTGCAGTTTATCTTCTAAAATCAGCTAATGAGAGTCGGATCTGTTGGTTTCCATGAAAACTTCCCCATGTTTTTTGATAAGAAATTTAACAATTAATACAATAAAAGTAGAAACTAATTTACCGAATTCATTACAAATCAAAATGTAAATTGTTTTGATACGGACCAATAGAAATAAAAAATTGATAGCAGTGAAAACTAATATTTGAGTATTTTGTTAATGTTTGATTCTTTTTTTTTCTTTTTAAGCCCACTTTACCAGTCAGCTGTTAGATGATAAAATTTCTACCTAGAAAAAGTTTGACCAACTATGCTAATTTCAATGGGCAAATCCTGTTATGATACAGTTGCTGTGATGTGATAGTTTTTGCCATTTTAATGACTTGGCTATATCTCAATGTTTAAGCCTTGCTTAGTACAGTGCACAAAAAAGAAACTTAAATTCGGATCAGAGTGTCTGCACGAAATTTGAGTTGATACCCACTGGTACAGGTGCCACACTTTAAAATGCCGAGAGCAATATTCTAAGCTTTAAAGGTCTTTTAGAATTGATTTTAAACAGTAAAAAAATTCTCAAGAACAATTAGCAAGTTCCTCAGGGCCAGGTTTTTTTCCGTAAAGTCCTCCGTGGTTCATTAAGCCTTGAATTACCATTATTTTTAAAGTTCATTTTTGCAAGAGATGCTAATTTCTCATAATTTATTCTTCTTCTCTTATATGTACAACTTATGGATATAAATAAAAACACAATTTATGTACTTTTGTACCCTGCATTCATCCATTCTCAGAACTTCGACACAGTTTCTGTAGGTATAGTCTATGCTAATGTTGTATATGATTTATTATTATATTCTCCTTTAGTTAATTTTTAAGAACTTGCATTCTGATAACATACATTTTACGAGACTCCTAGAGAGGTATGACTGATCGTTGTTAGAATGCAAGTATTTAGTCACCGTATCCGCAATAGATTTCTAAACCTATTTAGCTGATGCCTTAATAACTGTTTAGCTGATTTAAGAGGACGAACAGGAATAATAGGTTTTAGAAATGCAAATATTTAGTCACCGTATCCACCACTTTTGTTGTTCGTGCTAACTAAACTAATCAAATTTTCTGTTTTTCCACTGTATTGTGACATGCATGCATTCTTACCAGTAATTTTTGCACAGAAACAGTGCTTGTAGTGGAAATCGCCATTGTAGTTGGTTTCCACTTGCTCCTCCTCTCTTTGTATGGTTTCTAAAACCTATTATCGCAGTCCATCTTCTAAAATCAGCTAAACAGTTATTAAGGTATCCCTCTACAGTTAGTAAGGTATCCCTCTAATCTTTTTTTATTTGCGAAACATATTCTTCAACCAAATAAGATACTTAATTTATTTCTGCAAATATTTGGTAAGAACTTATTCTACTATGTTATCTTTACTTAATCATGCTGCTTTAACCAGTAAATATATAAATTCTAAACCAAACATTTTGTTTTATTTTAGCTTTATTTGAACAAAGGACTTATTGGGCATAGTTGTCAATATTTAATGCAATACATGTTTTCCATCACAATGGTCTAAGACAAGTATCATTTGCAAATATAGAATAAGAAGTTTCTACAAAAAAATCATTTTCTAATGAGAATTTCATGAAAATACTAAGTTCAAAATATACAAAAAATTTACTAACAGTTTCAATTACCCCTTTAAGTCAAATAAAATATTGTATTGAGGCTTATCTAATACTCAAAATAAGTATAAATAGTTGTTACAGATTAATTTTGAGTGAAGCAAGTCAACAACAACAAAAATTTATGTAATTCAACTGTAAATTGGGAGAATTGTCTGCAGCTTTCTTCTTTATCAAACCTCTTTCCTTATTTACATACCACTATAATACATGAGTATGGCATGATTTGCATTTAACTATGAATTCTTCAGTTGTACTCACCAGCTTGATCAACTGATTCAGTACATATATACTTACCTTTATCACATTTTCATAAATTTGCAGATGGCTGCAAAAAAGATATCAAGTCCCACTGCCAGCACTTTATGCTGATATGTATCGACTAACAATCATGCGGAGAATTTACCAGTTTTGGACATTTTATAACCCAATAGATAAAACAAAATATTCATGCGATTTCATCGTACTTGACAAAGAGATACCTTAATATCTTATAGAATTTGGAACTTTGCTTACAAGTGCTGCTCAACATCATTACTATGTTGTTGCTAATTTACAATGATTATTTATAATACTGCGATATAAGGTTTTATCGACACTAATGATCCAGATGTAGGTGGCATACTCCAACATATAGAAGGATGACATGTAACTTTGTTGTTCCATATGTAAACTATTACTCTTTTTTTTTTGAGAAAGTAAAGAAGTACTTCAATAGTACTTGCAAGATACGTACCCTGCCTATTTGTACTGAATTTTGTAAATTGTTTTACTTAGGTGCCGTATTTTGTAAATCACAGACGAAGCAAAGCGAGGCTTGTCCTCTAGTAAAATATAATATCCGATGATACTTGGAATAATCTAATCCGATAGAAGGCAATTTCATCTACGGATTATGCGAAAATGGTGGGCACCATACCTACATACATAATTAATATATTTTTGTGTAATCAAATTAAACCAAGATACGGACATTAGTGAGAAAAGAAAAGAGTTATGCATGTAAATTTAGTCTATAAGGAGGAAGGAATTGTTAAGGGAAATAAGATTGTTTATATGTAAAAACAATTATAGATTTTACAAGTCAAAACGCTTCAGAGGTCAATATTGAATTGCTTTTTATGTAACCGATTTTGTGCCCCATAAAATAGTACAATGCTACGTTTGATTCGACGATGCTGGAAAAAAGAGTTCTTTTTATTAAATGTAACCAAAAAATGTGATAACAAATTAAGTTTCAAATTTTGATGTACCTGGATCAAGTTTAATATCAATGAAAGCGGACATTAGCCTTTTATAAATAAAAAATAAAGAACAAAGATTAATTGACAGTTTCTCTTTTATTTAGAAAATATTGACAATATTAAAAGTAAAATTATAATTTTAATCAAACATATTGACAAATTTATATTATCCATGTCTTATGTTTATAAAATATGATACGATTTGATGTATGTTCATTGTATATCAAGCGCCTTGAAAATTTCAAAACTTTGAAATTAAAGATTTTTGTTAATAACACTTTAAGTACATGAATTTGTTTGTTAAACTATTTATACGTTCAGTAACATATCTATAAATTATTTTTTGGAACTTTTTATTTTATATAATTTTCTTGAAGATCTATTATTAAAATTGTCAACTGATTCTTTTCTTTAATAAATAGTTTTAACTTATTGATTCGGTTTCTTGTATGGTTAACTTAGGTTTAAATTGGTTCTTAGGCAATGGCAATAGTATGTTATTTTAGCTTGACAGGTAGTATGGTGAATGCTCTCTTTATTGTGTCTTTTTTAATCTTTTTAGAATTGGTTCAGATCAGCAAATTACTGTCTCTGCTGCATTTTTTAATTCTACATTATCTTTACATTTTAATAGACAATTATCTGAAATTCTTTTACAAAAATGGGTTCAATTACAACATGCCCTTTCCTCTCTTTCTCTCCAACCAAATGAACCAGATTTCATTATTTGGAGATGATCCTCCCATTCTAAATTTACTGTTCATTCATTTTACCAGTGGCTAGACTATGGTGGTATACCTAATATCTTTAACCAGACGATTTAGAAGGCTAACATCCCTCTTAAAATTAAGATCTTTTTATGGCTTGTCAAACAAAATAAGATTTTAACCAGAGACAACTTAACTAGTAAGGGATGGCAGGGAGACACTACTTGTCAATTTTGTAATTCCCCTGAATCAGTGGACCATTTATTTGTCACTTGCCCTTTTATTTTTTCTATATGGTCTTGGATAGCTGCTCACAATGGTTTTCAGTTTAATTGTAATTCTACACTTGATCTGTGGTCTATTGATAATGATATACATACTAGTGAACCTTTACTTTTGGAGTTAATTAGACTGCTACTTTGTAATCAATATGGTTAGTTAGAAATAAAATTTATTTTAATAATGCTTCTGTACCATCACTTGCATCTGCTGCTACCTCCATTATCTCTTTATCATCTTACTGGTGCAAAGTTAGAAACAATAATTCATTTTTAAATTAACTTTACTTTTACCTTTGAACTAGCCAGATACAATAATAGTAATTTCGGATTTAGATACCCAGGAAGAGGCAAACTCTCTGGGTTAGATCCCGCACTTGGATTAGAAGGATCTGATTTTGAGGATTTTTTAACTGATCTTGAGGTTTACAATCAGATCTGATTTTGAGGATTTTATAACTGATCTTGAGGTTTACAATCAGATCGACAGAGAAGCTGAATTATTGCCTTCCCTTTCTCCTTCTGGTTCTGAGTCTACCTCTAGTTCTACTGCCCCTTCTGGTGCTTATGCTGTTGTGAACTCCAGTTTTATGGATAGTTCTTCTGTTATGTAGGTAGTTCTAAGATTGTTGTATTATGGTAACATTTTGTCTAGTTGATTGTTGTAGTTGCTTTTGATGCTGTGAGTTGAACTTCCTTTATTACTGCCTTTTGAATCTCTAGTTAAGACAATAGTTGTATGAACATATATTTTGTTTTCGTAATGAAACAGGTGGGAAACCACTTTTATTAATAAAAAATTGTATAGAATCAAATAGTCAAAAAACTCTTAGGAAATGAATGTATTAAAATTAATTTATAAATTTTTTAATTTTGATCGCTTGACTTTATACTAAATTAGTTTGAAAGTTTATAATTTTCGCATGTAGACATATCACTCATAAGGTAGACGAGTTTTAACAGTTCGAATTCATGTTTGAAGACGATCCGATAGATTTTAGAGTTAAGTTTCAAAGAGACGGTGAACTTAAGGGATCCGTATCCTCCCAGGTACCTGACTCAAGCAAATTGAAACGGACGGCTCAGATTAATCCTATCTGAGCCAAACTCAATCCGGTGCCTATGGAGACTGTAGGAAGTCTGTTTTGAGATTCGTGTCATGTTAAAAAAACCGTCCGATCATAATTTGCTTGAGTGAACCTGAGGTGACGTGAATTCGAACTTAAGAACACCTAGTTTAGTCTCAAAATATCCCGAAATTTTTATTTATAACATTTTAAAAAAATAAATTAACCAAATAACCATCGTTTCTGGTCAATTGTAAATCTAACACGGCCGCAGAATGCCGGAGCGGACCCTCATACGGGTCCGCAGAATGCCGGAGCGGTCCCAGGGGCCGCAGAATGCCGGAGCGGTCCCAGGGGCCGCAGAATGCCGGAGCGGTCCCCTACAGGGGCCTATATAAGGGGCCGCTGGTTTCGGATTTCATATCATTTCAAAGAAGTTTCAATCCCTTCGACCTCGGGTAAGTTTTCTTCTTCTTCTCTAGTTTTAATTTTTAGTGTAGAGTAGTAATTAGGTTTGGGTTTAGGGTTTAGGGTTTAGGATTAGGATTTAGGTTTAGAGTTTAGATTTAGCATTTAGAATTAGATATTAATTTAGGATTTAGAATTAGAATTGGACCCAAATTTAATTAGAATTGCACCCAAATTTAATTAGAATTGCACCCAAATTTAATTAGAATTGCACCCAAATTTAATTAGAATTGCACTCAAATTTAATTAGAATTGCACCCAAATTTAATTAGAATTGCACCCAAATTTAATTAGAATTGCACCCAAATTTAATTAGAAGTGCACCCAAATTTAATTAGATTGTACCCAAATTTAATTAGAATTGTACCCAAATTTAATTAGATTTGTACCTAAATTTTATTAGAATTGTACCCAAATTTAATTAGAATTGTACCCAAATTTAATTAGAATTGTACCCAAATTTAATTAGAATTGCACCCAAATTTAATTAGAATTGTACCCAAATTTAAACCGGACTTTTACCAAAATCTCATATTTGACCAAAAATTATCCAATACAGCATGACATCCAGTAGAGATAGACCATTCTCCAGTAGGGGTACATAGCATGGCCCTCCAGCCACGCCATACGAGATGTCTCAGTACATTGAGACAGCATTGGCGGATGTTCCGGGTATCCGGAGTCGCACCGACAGGGTCAGCGACTTCTTGTGGTACCCGAATGCGGAGTATCGGATTTTAGAGGCTGCCACTGGGCTAAGTAAATTTGTCATCCCGAATTTTTGATTAATGAACTTGATCTGATTATTTAATTAAATGCAGGGTTTGGATGCGGTTACAGTTCGTCACAACCGCACTCATCTACGGTACCAGCCGGCGTACGGGGGGTTTTACGCTCGATGGGATTGTACCAGATATCCCAGATGGTCGAGGAGAATGCTGACGAGGGTTTATCTTC
The DNA here is from genome assembly GCA_028015225.1 of Carex myosuroides. Lineage (NCBI taxonomy): Eukaryota > Viridiplantae > Streptophyta > Magnoliopsida > Poales > Cyperaceae > Carex > Carex myosuroides. The sequence goes on along the minus strand of CM051487.1, from coordinate 5,394,243 downwards.
TGGCCTCGTTGAGCGATGGCGTCCCGAGACGCACAGCTTTCATCTCCCCCATGCTGAGATGACAGTCACCCTACAGGACGTCAGTTGCCTGTGGGGTATGACTATTATCGGGGAGCCGGTCACGGGAGTCGAGTACGGAGACTTCCGGGCATTGTGCGCGGAGCTGTTGGGGATCTCGCACGAGGATCTCCAGAAAGAGAAGAAGAGAGGTGAGAAGACCGTGGTCTTGCCCAGCTGCATCAACTTGGCAAAGCTGCGGGCGAGATTCAAGGATTTTTCGGATCGACCAGATCAGGTATTTGCTTGTACAAGATTTAATTAAATAGTATTATATTTATTTTCTTGTAAGTAATGTTCTAATTTAAATCTATAACAGGTGGTTGTTGACCGACACCTGCGCGCCTATATTTTGGAGATGATCACCTGTCGGTTGTTTCCGGATTCGCATGGAGATCAGGTGCGGCTGTGCTACCTCGACCTTCTGCGCGACCTGTCCACTGCGGGCAGGTTCAACTGGGGAGGTGCCACGCTGGCATGCCTATATAGGTAAGAAACACCTTCTTATAAATATTTTCAAATATTATACATCGTAGTGTAGTAACACTGAATTTGTAAATTGTAAAGGGGTCTTAACACAGCCTGCCTGAAGAAGAACAAGACCTTCATTGGACCGTGCATGTTACTACAGCACTGGTCCTATGCACATCTGATTGTTGGCCGTCCAGTCCTGGCCAACAAGACAGATGTGCCGTAGTGGGGCAAGCTAGAGCCGGACAACTACCCTGCATTTGCCGCCAAGTACTGCTATCCTAAGATTTGGGTGGGTGCAGGGCATGGCGCGTCTCTCGGCATCACATTCTGGAGACAGGAGATCGAGCATCTCAGAGATGATGCCGAGTTTATGACCTGGGAGCCCTACAGAGATTATGTAAGTTTACTTTTGTTTTTATTTTGATTTAAATTTTTTCCAGTTCGAATTAATATATGATATTAAATCTATACTTCCAGGTCGAGGTGGATGGCGCACATCGGTCATATCTTGAGATATTGCCGGAGCGATGTCGTTAGCAGGAGCGTTTCTGGCGTGCAGAGGTGCCACTCATATGTTTTCAGGTACCGTAATTTCTTTATGCTAGTTATTTACACAAGCGACTTAATTTTATAAAAACAGTCTAACGTATTAAAATATATAGATCATCGAGCACCATTACCCCGAACGGGTCATGAGACAGTTCGGGATGCGCCAGCTTGCTCCGCCCCCGGCACCGATCAGCAAGGAGGTCTGGCGAGGGCTGTACCATCCCAGGGAGACCACTGTAGGCAAGGACTGGGGGATTGCCCGTGCAGATTACGTGTTCTAGGCAGGAGCTGCAGATCCCCCATTGGCCGAGCCCGACCGTCAGATGGATGTTGCGCCAGTGTAAGAATTTTTTTTATTAATTCAAAACTTCAACTATAGTTTTTTGATTGGAATATCTAACATTTGTTGTAATTCGTACAGACCTTACAGAGATTGGTACCAGGATCACGGCGCGTACACCATATTTTTTGAGGGATGCATCGCCGACAACCCGCATGAGCGGGTACCGAAGCCGAGAGATCGTATGGGATGGATCCACGGTATTATCCCCGCCGGCGCACCTTTCGCAGCCACGGTATTATTAATTTGAAGTTTCAAATTCAAAACTATTAATATTTACAATTGTACAACTTCGTAATTTTTTCAATTTTCAGGCATTATATCTTGTCAAGAGTTGCGTCATAGGGGCTACGATGGCCGTCACCAGGGGATGGAAGAGGCTCGGAAAGGTCATTCTCAAGCACAACGTACCTGCGGTGTGCCAGTTGGGTACAGGGCACGCCTCGACTCTCTACTGAGGTGCGCTGGCTTTGCACCCGTCCACGGCGCTGAGACGGGCGGTCAGGTATTCGACCGAGGTGCCGAGTTGATGCGCCGAGCCACACATGACGCCATGGGATCCCAGGCTAGGATGCCTACCGGTATAATTAAAATACATAACTGTGATTTTTTTCTTATTCAATACATTATCTAATTTGTAAGTTATTACATGGTGGACACGAGGAGGACCTGGGCTTCAATATCTCCACTGAGTATGGCACAGAGGAAGATGGACTGTATTCCCCGGGTTACAGTCCTACTCAGACAACACCTCCTGCCTATCAGCCAGGGTATGTTCAGACAGAGCCCATCCCGCAGTTCCCTGGCCAGTCCTCACAGCAGGTACCTCACCCTTCCCTCCACGATGACCCCATTGCCAGACAGGCGTTTTTATTCACGCAGGCTGAGTTTGGATAGACCACAGTTTTTGGTCCTGGGGTCCAGCAAACATCCGAGATTGAGGAGGTTCGCCAGGAGCAGGTTCAGTCTACGGATGTCCAGGCAGACGACTCTGCATCTTCCGCAGATACTGACGAGACGCCACTCTACAGGCGGGGTCGGGGGTTTAGGAAGAAGAAGGCGAGGACGGTGTTTAGTCCAGAGCCGTAGATTTTCATTTGTTGTACTGTTAGATATTTTGTTAGATTCTTATTTGTAGTATTGGTAGATGTTTTGTCAGATACTTATTTATTTCGTTGATTAGTTTCTTGTTTGTTTGATTTTGTTGTTATTTATTTATTTCGTTGATTTCATTATCTCAGAGTACACAAAAGAATTTCAAAGAAACCAAGTATCTAAAATATTTCAAACGAACGACATATCTAAAATACGATACGACCAAAAATCAATTTAAACCACATTCGAAACTAAATAACCCTTAACAAATTACAATTTCGTATTTCTAAAATAAAAAATAAAGGGTCCGCTTCGGCATTCTGCGGCCCCAGGGACCGCTCCGGCATTCTGCGGACCCATATGAGGGTCCGCTCCGGCATTCTGCGGTAGGCCCCATATGGGTCCGCTCCGACATTCTGCGGCCGTGCTAGAATTACAATTGTTAAAAAACCGTGGTTATTTGGTTAATTGATTTTCTTAAAATGGTATAAATAAAAATTTCGGCAAAATATCACTCCATTCGTCAATTTTACTATATTATTTTTATATTATTTTTTATTAATTTCTATAAATAAAAAATTCTGTACGAATTTCATATTCCATTGTTTATTTTTCTTTTTTGCCCAAAGAATATTGTCATAGAGTAACAAATCCAAGGCAGTGAGAGAGAGAAAGAGAGAAGACGGACAAATCATATCAGGGGCATAGCATCGTTTGCTTCGCCTAGGGTTTTACAGCCCTCTCCTCGTCTCCACTTAAAATCTTGGAGAAACCCTAAACCTAGTTCTGAAATCCAAGGCAGTGAGAGAGAAAAAGAGAGAAGACGGACATATCATATCAGGGGCATAGCATCGTTTGCTTCGCCTAGGTTTTTACAGCCCTCTCCTCGTCTCCACTTAAAATCTTGGAGAAACCCTAAACCTAGTTCTGAAACGATGGATAGATATCAGAGAGTGGAGAGGCCGAGACCTGAATCGGCGATTAGCGAAAACGAGGTTAGAATCACTACCCAGGGGATGATCCGAAACTATATCAACTATGCCACAAGCCTCCTTCAGGTTTATTATATTCTCTTCCAATTCTCTACATTTTTCTTCTTCTTAATGTTCGCTATGTTTGGTTGTTATCTACAACTTCATTGGTAATTATTTACGGCGCTCTTTTAGTGTTGCTAAAGGCTTAATTTGTGAGTTGGATTTAGGAAAGAGGAATTAAAGAGATAGTTTTGAAGGCCATGGGACAAGCTATCAGTAAATCTGTTGCTGTTTCTGAGATTTTAAAGGTGAAATTGGATTCCTTCTTCTTTTTCCTTTTATTTATTTATTTAGTTGTATGACTATTCATGTCTACTTTTTCAAATTTGTAAAATAGAAAAGGATCCCTGGTTTGCATCAAGACACAGCCATCAGTTCAGTTAGCATTACTGACGTGTGGGAGCCCATAGAAGAAGGCCTTGTACCGTAAGTCTCTCTCTCTCTCTCTCTCTCTCTCTCTCTCTCTGTATAAATGCTCAGACATGCGAACACAAAAGTATATTTTGTCTTTTCAAATAATGCTGGTTTTGTTTTTATATATAGACTGGAGATGACGCGTCATGTGTCGATGATTTCAATCTCTCTGTCAACCAACGAGCTAAACAAGAATTCTCCTGGGTAAATTATTTATACATACTGTCTTCTTTGTTTGGATGTGTAGGAGAAATATTACGTCACTGGTACATACAAAAAGTTATGGTGCGAAGTCTCTAGGTTCCATATTAAGCTCCAAATGCATCACATATGTAAAATTAAACCTCAATTCAATCCAATTTGGTCCTGACTGACATAATTTTGTGCAATTACACATTGGGTAGACATCAGTTAACCATCGAAAGATCAATTAAGAATTACACATAGTGAGAAAACACCAAAATAAAAGAAGTGAGAGGCCGTTTTGTGTGACACTAGTGTAATTCAGTAACAAGCCAATTAAATAGGTATGGTAGTACTTGGTAATTCGTTAAAATTAAATTTAATATTTTTCATAATTACTTCTTTTCTAGGTATCAAGCACCAGAATTTGATGAACAGCAACAACAGCAGCCAAGGCAACAACAGAGGTACCAACAGGCACAGCAGCAACCCCGTCAACCCAGACAAGCACACTATGACTACTATGATGGTACCTACTTCCTATTTCAACTTCAACTGATAACATGACTATTACTGCATCTTACCTATTAAAAGCCTACTTGCACCCATTTGCACCCTCAATTGCACAATTCAAGAATACTTTTGTTGGGCAATGTAACTTCATCTAAGTTATTATTTATTTTTTTGATAGATTCGTATGGGCAAGGGAGAGGGAGGGGGAGAGGGAGGGGAAGAGGGCGTGGTGGGAGAGGTTGGGGGCGGGGAGGCTATGGTGGTTACAGCGGTTACGGCAACAACCAAGGTGGATACAACAACCACAACCAAGGCCAAGGTGGATACAGCAACCACAACCAAGGCCAAGGTGGATACAGCAACCGCAACCAAGGCCAAGGTGGATACAGCAACCGCAACCAAGGCCAAGGTGGATACAACAGCAACAACAACCAAGGCCAAGGTGGTGGATATAGAAACAATCAAAGGGCATATGCTGGATATGCCTACAACAATCAAGGCAGATTTGGTGGTGGCGGCGGCGGTGGTGTCGGTCGTGGCGGTTATGGCCCTAATCAAGGTTGTCTTTTTCTCCTGTTTATTTTACATTTTTCTATATGGGTAAAAAGGTTTCACCATAATTTTTGTGGAAATGAAAATAATGATATAATTAATGATATCTACTGATCAGGCGGAATCAATCATAAAATAAGGTAAACATGTGAAACAAAGACCCAAATGTCAGGCCATTGCTCTGTTTTTAGTTCAAACATGTACTGCGAGGTAAGTGTAGTGAAATGGATGATGCTTGTGTCGGGTGTGAAAGAGTTTTCTAGTTTTTATTGGTTTGAACCCTTGTTATATTAGTGTTCATTTGCTGTTGTGTTGTAGATAATGATGGCTACAATGCAACTTGGGGCCGGGGAGGTGGTATGCGAGGTAGAGGAAATTGGGCCTATCGAGGTACTTCGCTTTATATACATGCATGCATACACACACACACACATATATATATAAGCTGTAAAATTTACCTTTATTTTGAGTCGAAATTTTCATTAGACCTATGCAATCAACCATTAAAATTTATCTTAAGCATTCATTTATTGTCAACAGTGCAAGTATACACCAAATGAGCTCAGGAAAAATGTAACTAATTAATTGGCAACTAAAATTAACGGACGCAACACATGCTGGCCAGTGCATGTACCGTTTTTAAAAGCCTTATAGTCCAAGCGGTTTAACCAATTGTATTAACTGAATAGTTTTAACTTTTCTACTGGTAAGGGGGATATGAAAGAGGAAGAGGTGGCAGTGGTCCCGGGGGAAGAGGGTACATCCGTGGAAGGGGACGGATGGGTAATGGGCCCGGCCATGCGAGGGGTGAGCAAGCGTAAAAGCACTTCTAGCCGTGCATGTTTTGAAAAATAGGGGAACAAGAAAGAGCTGCCTGGTATCACTGCGTAATCAATTTTATGCTATCTTTGTTTTATCTTATTATGTGGTTCTTTTTTAATTTTTCTTTTGAGGAGAAAGGCAAGGTCTTGCGATGTGATATCTATCTAACTCTAAGTTGCCGATGGTTGTGGAAATGATGTAATTACACTGATTCCATCCCATTTAATCCTTCCCTTGTTTCCCCTTGTGGTTACCAAAATGTTTGCATGGTATCTCAATTTTGTTGTTACTTTAGTAAATATTTGATTCCTTTGCTATCGATCGAGATGAAGTTGCTTTGAGGTTAAGCGTAGTACCTTTGCTCTGGGAGAGATTTTTACCACTCATTGGTGGAGCTTGAACTAGATGATGGAGGCTCTTTAATATAAATATCAAACTCAACTTTCACTATAAACTAGATTTGAGGATTGCTTGCAAGTAGTTCTATAATTTTTACGTGTGTTTGGACTACACAAATTTTAGTGCATTCATTGATTGGGTAATCTTTTACGTTCTTCATCATTTGAATTTTAAATTTTTTAAAACACCAATAGGGAAAAGCTAGGACAAGTTGCTGTGCTAAAATCCTCTTTTAACTTTACGACAGGATAAACCCTGTAATATTGACAAAACAAATGACAGCCTGTCATGTGTGGAACTGATAAGAAAAATAATACATATGTCAGAACATCAGAGCCGTATGCCATGGTCCGAAAGACAATTCAAAATGTATGGGGAGTAATAAAAAAATAGAATAAACAGGGTGAAAGACAATTTTGTAATGGTTTTCATATTAAATAATGTTAAATAAAATAGTTATATCTTTCATCGTAAAACTATAAGATAGATGAGAGAACAATAGCGCGGAAGCATTTTTCTTCACATCACATGTTACAATAGTTTAATGTTTAAATATTAGTATGAAAAACTCAAAATTTCTTCCAAAAGATTTTGCTTATAATCTCGTTCTCGAATGACATACATGTATTATATTTGATATTCTTTTTTTTTCCAATTGAATAGAATATATTTTTCAGACTGATAATCTCCGGCATCTTATTATGCCCTGCAGCTAAGTTTATTCTTGTTATACATGAACCGCTGTTCCACTTAAAACCCATCAATTTTGACGGTTTCCATTTTAAACAATTAGGTGATATATTAGCCGTTGCTTGATGTGTCAATTGTTCCTTGTTACCAATATAGTTTATATATGGTGGTTGGTTCCTTGACGGGCTAGACAACAATTGTTTAGGTAACAATTCATAGACCAACTACCGAGGAGATTCTTATGATATGGAGGCAGTACAGTTAAAATTTTTTTTTTTAAAAAATGGTATGTATTAATATCATGGAAGATAGTGTGTAATAATAGAAATCAAGGAGGATTACGTATAAAGATTACATGAATAGAACACTAATAAGCAAATAAGTTTGGAGATATGATGATAATAATGTAGAAGGGCTTTGGAAGGAAATTATATGAACTAGATATCAAAAAAAAAAAAACCATTGCCTTTTTTTCACCTTTATGGCAAGGGATTATAATGAAACACATCAATTGATATAGGTACAAATAAAGTATTAGGAAATGACAATAGTCAAGGCGGAGCCAGACTTTCAAACAATTAGAGTCAAATACTACCATGATATTTTAGTTTAAATTATATAGAAATCATACATAGATACAAATTATTTAAAAAAAAATAGAGGTCAATTAACCCCCATTGCTTGTATTTAACTCCGCCTCTGACAATAGTTATCTTGTTTTGGCATGATAGGTGGACAGGTTAATGCTCTTTGAAAACATTATTTACATAATTATAGAATATTAGCTTAGAACCTGATTTAACTGTAGTAGCTCAGGCACTTGATTTTGGATAGTGCAATCTAAAATTTAGAAGACATTTAGTGGGGGTAATTTAGTTGATATATTGTTTCCTTATTGGAACATTTGGCTTCTTATTATCCATCTGATAATAATGATGCTATTATCTGGGGATGGGATTGGGATACTAGGGGAATCTTTTTAGTACACATACTATAATTGGCCATAATTGGAGAGATTAATATGAAAAGTTACCAAGATACAATGCAGGCTGATATCCCCCCTTAAAAAGTTTTTTTTTGTGGCCAGTACAGAAAAATTTGTTTACTAAAAGACAAAAGACAATCTACATAAAGAGGAGAACAGCTTGGGTCTGATGTCCATTGGACTCAAAATGAGTTCGATGGGTTCGATGACCGTCCGATCTGCTTTAAGATTTGCGCCAGCAACTTTCGCATCTGCTTTAAAATTCATGCGCACGAATCTTAAAGTGAATCGGATGGTCCCGAAATCTATCGGACCCAAATTGACCTCCATAAAGAGAGGTTGGCAAGGTGATTTGCAATGTGTTTATTGTCAGGAAGTAGAAACTGTCGATCACATGTTTGTTTCTTGTTCAATTAGTCTTTTTTTTTTTGGAAAATTCTTAGCAGGAGCTACCTTGTTCAATTAGTCAATGTTTTAGGTGCTGGATTGCACATTATAATAATTTTGTTTTTTAGGGTAACACTATAGAACATTTACGGAATATAGATTACCTTATAGAAAATGGTTGAATTGATTAGGTTGTGTTATGGACCATTTGGTTCGAAAGGAATAGAGACTGATTGTTCCACTGATTTTGGGAGATGCAAGTCCAACTCTCGCGAAAGCATCTAAGAGATTATAGGGTATAGCGGGTGCCCGGAGCCCTTTAATTATAAAAAAAAAAAGGAATGATACATTATGACTGAGGCAACAGAGAAGATAAAAGTGGTACAAGTACTTGCATAGAACTTTAGGAGGAAATGCGAGGGGCGACACCATGAATTTGTTTTGATAAAAAGCTCTGTGATGGTTTCTTACATTGCATTTTGTGATGATTCTGGTGTTGATAACCTTGGGATTATAGTTTCATAAAAATTACGTTAGTTTTTTATGTGGAACTTATGGTACCGGATGTGGTACCTACTAAAGTAATGCCTATATTAGAACATTAAAGTGAGTGCTTAGCTTTTGAATTGGCAACTTGTATGACTACCGGGTTGTGCAACTAGACACTAGTTAAAATAGTTCAAACTGTAGTTTAATTCTGTAGGTTAAATCTCCAGAGATACCGGATGCGGTATCCTTTGATCAATAGCTGATGAACACGCCCGCTATTTCGAGAAACATATCATAGATCATCTGACAGAGCTCTCTCGTATGATATATCATATTTATACCCAACATTTTTTTTATTTTATTCAGGAAAAATATTATTTGCGTAATCAAGTTATTCCAGTACTCTATGCTAAATATTGGAAGGCTACCATCAGTTATTGATTTTGCTCTTTAGGCGTAATAACTTCCATTATCTCGATAGTAAATTTATAATCTTATGCGTATGAAAAAGGGATACACTCAAGGAGACGGACTGTATATGACGATCAAAATAACATAATCTAATGTATTTATTTTCTTCATTTAGTCAGTAATTCAAAATTAGGATTGTAGACCATGTGTTGATTGGGATTTTTTTTTTCAAGTAAACCATATATTTTTGTAGAGGCGGATTTGAATGCCTTCATTATTTCTCTATTTTTAAAACTGCAATAACTGAAAATTTAAAACTTAATTGTCGAAGTAAAACGGTATTTATATCATTTTCTCTATGCCGTAAAAAATCACGACATTCTGATTTTACTTTGATTAGTATCAAGATCTTGTAAACATATACCAATGTGGATAAAATGAGGGATTTGAGAATGAATTATGCATCATTTGATCAAAAACACATGAAAATATTATGCAGCAGATCAATATTAGAAGAAAGATATTTTTAGTTTTGACAACGGTCTTAACGCGCTAAAAACCGCTGAAGGATCACTAATTTGATAAAATAACATGTTAAGCCAATAGAAGAAATCCATGTTGGAAGAAAGAAGTCGTATATGTTCAAATCAAGAAACATTTCGAAAATGACTAATCAAAATTTTCATTAAACAAAATTTGAAGGCATAAAAGCCCGCTGAAATTTACAAATACTGTTTAGTAACCACCCCCCCCCCCCCCCCCCCCCCCACGCGTGTGCATGCATGCAACGCACAAAAAAACATCTCTTACAAAGTACCAAGGATCAAATGTTGGTGCACATTGTAGTCTTCAATTGTTCAAATTCAAGTTGCAGTTCTTGCATTTCATCAATTGCCAAGTTTAGATGGTCTGATTCCTGTCAAAGCACACACAAAAAGTTTAACCAGACTAGCTGTGTAACAGTACTGGACCGTACTTGGCTTCATACAGGCATTATAAAAACAAAATCTACAAATGAAATTTTCATTTGAACTTGGCTAAGTAGATACCCAGTATGTACCGGACTATAAGCTAATTATATTATTTTTGGGCACCGGAATGATCAGATCTGATATTGTAAAACATACTCGAACTGTATAGTGCAGTAACCACTTGTTGAATCTAACTAGTATACAAAAATAAACAAATAAACAAGTACATAAACTAAGAAAAGACAAAACTATGATTTCAGTACTCACCAACAAGTTTTTGATGTTTTCAAAGACGACCTTAACTGAACCTTCACTCGAACAATGATTGATTTGAGCTCTTACATCGTCATGTAGAATTAGAAGAACAGAGATTACAATTTGCACTTTACGTGCGGGCTCCATTGGAAAGGTGTTATCAATTTCTCCCAATATGAAAGGATTAAATAAATCCAAAACAAGAGATAGGAGCTTGCTGCTTGCTTGAAAGAGGCGGATACATGGTTTCAGTAAATACTTGAAATTTTCTATATTTTCTGATTCAGCAGCCCAGCCTGTTCGTTTAGGCAAATACTGTTTGAAAAAGAAAACAAAAGGCCAAGTTTGGATTAAAAGGATCGGTTCGGTTGAATTTTTGAATTACTTCGTTTTTTTATATATGGTTATTTTGGTTTGGATATTTTAGAACATCTACATATTTTGTATGGAATTGAACAATATATGTAATGTCAACAACTTATATATATAATTCATATTTGTTTTTTTTATTATTAAATGTATTTGTGTATGTATTGAGTTTTGACATTTTAAAATTTAATCTACCTTATTTCAGTTCAACCAAACAAACCGAAATTTACTTTGGTTATTTTGGTTGGGTTGTCATTCGGTTGGTTTGGTTATATTTTTGAAAACCGCATAAAATTTTGGTTTGACTATTTTAATTCAGTTTTAACTGATCCGACCCAATGAACACCCCTAGGGCAGAGGGCGTTACATGAGAAAAACATTACTCAGGAAGGAGAGAACGTGCATACAATAGAAGAAGCAATTATGAAGCTAAACACCCAGCCAGCCAAATCATGTACTTCACTATCTGACAGCTTAGAGAGCCTCATGTCAAGTGCAACCACCATTCGCATCAACCCATGCATGTTTGGTAAAGCTGGCTTTCGTGATATCTCGTCAGCAAGTGCGCCCCACAATATCTTTAGGAGGAGTGATCCATCCCCCATTTGAGAGAGGTACGTGAAAACACGACCAGTTAGGGTTCTAAAGGGGTCCTGATTGAGGGTCTTCACTACAACTGTTTCTGTGCAAAAAGGAAATGTTAGAAATACACAAAAAAAAAAACATTTCAAAATAAATAAATAAATAAATAGAAGGGAGTCCTCTCTACAAATATGACCTTCAAAGTATAAATCTCAAATAAAGAAAAGATTTGCATTAAACCACCAAAACATTGTTATATAAAAAACTTGATACAAAAATACTGCAAATAAAGAAGTACAACGACACATTGCAAATAAGCATCATTGCAAGGGTATATTAATTCAGTTCTATTTTATGGAAATTTAAAACAATACCTTGCTAATAATAATAAAAGGTACTAAAATGTAAAATTAATACCAGGATAGATCCTAAAACGAGAAATCAAGGTGAGTAGAAACCCTAGCTGGTCTGAGAAATGCAATCGACTTGCTTTATAAGCTGAATGTAACACCTCAATTATTTTAAATAATATGACTGGATCCAACTCTTCACCTGCATTTAGTTGCAGAGTTAAGAACAATCAAATGAAAAATTTAAGTAAAAAAATGAAAAAAAAGGAACAAACATTTGGGGACTAGATGCTGATCTTGTTCTCAAAAATAAAAAAAAACAAACTGAAAAAACTCGCAATAACTAAAGACAATAATGCAACAAATCAATCTCTTGGTGGAGGAGTACCAGACAATTAACTAACTTTAGATTTTGGTACTATCATCAAAACCAGTACTGGAAGCACCAAATGGACCAAATATTCTAACTTGAGTTTATTTGCAGTGAAATTTGTATCGCAAGGAGTATGTGCTAGTGAGGAAAGAATACTTACATAAACAACAGGACGAAAGAGACTTAAGAAGGGCAGGTGTCAAGCTCGAGAAATAATACAAACAACACACGGCCAACTCCTGGCACTCGCCTGGAATTTTCATGAAAATACCCTTTGGTTTCGCATTGAAAAAAACACAAAGGGACAATTGAATAGTGTCATATTCTACTGCTAGAGGGGTCGTTGATACACTGGTCTGACCCACTCGGAGCAGGAGATTGAACATGACCTAGAAATAGCAAGAGAGGATCATTAAATTGCTAAATCAACACAATAGAAAAGATCACACCAGTTAATATCAGAATGTCTGGTACCTTCATATACTGGCACAGTATCAGGAGGTGTTGCTTTTTAGCACTCTCTTCTTTAGCAGGCTCCTCTGTGGCAATATCCTCTTTAATAGATAGATACTTCTCACCCATGTGCAAGAGAACACGAGGTAACTCTCTAACCCATTCAATTTGATAATGCATCAGCGCAGCATAATAAGGTATGACTGGTATGGACCTGCCCTTTTCCGGAAGAAGCATCTCTTCAATACAAGATAAATAACCCAACATAAGCTTAGATTCCACATTGCATTCTTTGTATGCACTTGTAAAGGCCTGAATTTCGAAAGATAGAAAAAGCAAACAATGACTTCAATATATGCATATGTTTTGCAAAACTGAAAGAAATAATGCTGATATTAGAATTTAGATACACTATTTCTATCATTTGACTAAACAGCCAAGTATCAACTCCAGCTTAGTTTCACAAAATAGAGTGAAGAATAAAATAGTTAATGCTAATTTTAGTTGCAATTAAGAGTAAAAAATTAAGGCTAGATGTAACTTGAATGATGCACTAGATTTATTAAAGTTAAACACAAGATCAACTGAGACAAAATTGGACCAATTTGACACTATTAGCAACTATGGTAAATGGAGGGTCAATTGATTCTTCAAAGGCAACTAGGTACAACAGTTTTACCAATCTGCAAATAACCCAAAATTTGGTCTTATTAAGCTTCAAGTAAGCTTTGCTTCTGCTATTCAGTATTACTTGATAAAACCAATTATGCTTCAATTAACCTAAATTTTGCAATTACGTCCATTTTAACCAACAAAACATAAGATATCCAACTATTCCAACTTTTTAGTACTAAATAACAAACCTAACCCAATTGAGCCTCAACTGTGAAGCTAATGCCATAAACCTTGACTATGCAACTACTCTTATAACTTCAAAAACATAATTCAAATTAACAAAACGTGTACCTCTAGCAATCGATCCTTCCAATCATTTGTGACATGTGAGATGAGCACTGGCATGTAAGTTAATAATGACGCTAAATTATCCTCTTTTTTCTTACTTAGTCGTACACCAGACATATCAAGCAGAGTTCTCTCTATGAAGTTGAGAAATTCACCAGCCAAGTAGGACATGGGCCCCACCCATCCACCAATAAGCAAGAACACTTCCACAATTTTAACATTTAGAATGAAGAATTCTTCATCTCCCTGTATTTCCAAAATCAATTATGATAATAAATTGAATATTTATCAAATTGGTCTATGTTTATCAAAGCCACATTCTCTATCCAAAATTTGAGGCGTGCCAATCATTGTCCATGGCAGGCTCGACCACCACTCCTAGCACTCCTAGCACACCATGTCATCTGGCATCTCTGTCTATAAGTGTGAATCCTGTAAAAATTTCAAGTTTGTATAGAGTTCACACTTGTACAAAACTTGTACATGGTTCACACTTAATTTCCACTTTGCAGAATAGAATACGTGTGTTGTGCTGGGAGTGGTTGGCAAGCCGCAAGAAAAATCATTTCCCTTACAACAATTGTAATGTCAGATTACAAAAAAATTAAAACGCTAGAAAATTGTAACAATACAATGATCTAATCTAAACAAGACCTACAATTCATCTAAAAAAATTGATTGTGTTCATGTGTGCATGTATTAGAGAGAGAGAGAAAGAAGACATAGAGAGACCTTGTCGGTGAGGTCATTTTTTAGCCCAAAAGGAAACCCCTCCAATATTTTCCTCAAATGAACCAAAATAGAGCACCTCAGATGCTCTTTCGGCATGTTTGAATTTTGAACAAGGACCTCTGAAGCTGAATACAAACACTGAATAATGGATGATAAAATCTTGAACGATTGACCAATTACATCCGGAATTGTGCTAAATAAGGACATGGATTCCTCAAAGCAGTTAGCAAGAACTGGTATGAGATTTTCAATCTTATCAAATTTTGCCGAATATCCTGAAAAAAAAATCAAAACATAACCATAAAAAAGAGAGCAACATAAAGCATGACAAGGGGTATAAAGCCTTTGATTCGAAGGGTGATCATTGCTGTTGTTGCTGTCGTTGACTGTAATTTGTGTACTACCAGTTGCATATGCTATTGGTTAAAAAATTACCCCTTTTCAAATTTATTGTGGCTGATCAAAACTGCACATCGAGAATTTTAACACATATATCTACCAGGAGTTGTCCACTAGTGCTAAAAAAAGATTGTTACAGGAAACACGTCCCTCTCTATGACAACTGTTATGAATTCTTTTTTAAATCTATCCTCGGTGTTTATTGTTTACACAATTAGCAGCTCAGATCCCCTATTTGAATTTCGAAAGCCATTTTGAAGCAATTTTTACATTGTTGCCCTCTTAAAAAATAAAGCTTGGAATTGAGTGAAATTCTGAATTTCTCTACTATTAGCCAACTGGGTCAACTTTCTTATGACAATGGAAAATGGAAGAAAAAACTAAACATGTTTCGACTTAATTGCAAAATTACCAATTCTTCCACTAGGCTCTTCAGAGGTGTCTCTGTATGCATGCAAAAGCCGCCTCGCAGCAGTGCTTTTATTCTATGAACAAGTGAGAAACAATAAAAAAAATTCAAAAGTTCTCACCAAGTGGAGGATAAGAAAAGATATAAAATGTACCAACAGTCCCCCCCCCCCCCCCAAATGCCCCAATGCTCACTGACCAAAAGAGCATTCCTAAAATATTTGACCGAAAGAAACAAATTGGTCCAGAACTTTCATTTGCACCACATTGGTCTTTAAATTCCCCAAAAAAAGCCAAGTTGTACCTGAACTTTCATTTGCACAAAATCAGTCCTCGAACTTTACAAAAACATGAACTTAGTCCTTTGCATTCAAGGACCGATGTGGTGCAAATGGCACTCCAAGGACAAATTTAAATTCATTTTTTCAAAGTTCAAGCAACAATTCGGCGAAAATGGAAGTTCTAACACTTTAAGGACCAAAACCTAAATTTAATAAAACAAAAACCAAAAGAAAAAGAGTAACAATATCACTATCCACACGAGTAGAAAAGTTCCCCACTTAAAAGGAGTATATACACATCAACAAAAACTACTCCACGTTAGCAAAAAGAACTATCCATGCCGGCATTCTGTTAGATCAATCTGTACAGAGCATCCTAACTGAAACAAATTGAAAGTCCAGTGACCCACTTATAACACAAAAGCAACCTATTAGGAAATTTGCGCAAAATCTTAAAAACCAAACAAAATATATTGGTTACCAGAACCTCTGGCAAGTAATACGCTCAAATTTCTATGGTTAAACACAACATGGTACAAACCTGAGTAGTAATCGTATTGTCCGTATCAATTCCTTTATTATTGAGGAGAGAAAGGCAATGCTCAAGGCCGCTCAAAATACTGTTGAGCTGGTTCTTCTCTTGTAAATATATCTGGCTATTTCTCAATATATCCATGTAGTGGTCCAGTACCTATAACATATGATAAATGCAGTAACATTTCGCATGTCCACGGTTAACTGTAACAAAACCACATTAGTACCGAATAACGGTAACAGAATTACGGTTATTACCCCAAAGTTTAAGCAAATATGTTGTCAAAAACCTTGATTAAATATTGAGAAGGTTGGAGTGCTAGTGTTACAATTTAATGGGATCCAAATTTAAAACATAAAGATTTGGTCAAAAACTGCCTGTTATTTGAGAGTTTACAGTATGGTAATGTACAAATACTGTGCCAATCAGATCTTGCACAAGCATGTGCTATTCAAATTTGCAATTATTGATACAAACCTTGTCAGAATGCATGAAGAAGGAAGAAGAATAGCTATGAACAAGGAGCCTAAAAAATTTAAAAGCTGACAGACGAATATCAACAGTCATGTGCGTCATCGCATTAAATATGTACGCCATCAAGAGGTCCACTGTTGGTCCCTTTATATCCTGAAAAATATGTACTAAAATTAAGAGAGATGGAGAATTTGAGAATCAGGAAGAGATATATGCCAGCTGTACCAGAAGTGTGGCCGTCTAAGATATCAAACTATCAGGATAAGTTAAATACCAGTAAAACACCTGTACAGTACAGCAAGATCAAAATTTCAGCATTTGATACGTTATTCGAGTATTTCATACCTGTATAGTACACTATTTCTATCTCTTTGATTTCATTTGGACCATATATCATACAAAGGCAGAGTATAAGGATGAAGGCGCCAGATAAATACACAAATTGAAGATTTACCTCTTTCAAGGATCTGAAGATCACACATTCAAAAATATTATATAAAACTTCTCTGACGGCTTTGTCGCAATCACAAATTCTTTCACGCAATTTCTCTATTATTGCAACCTTGTGTGTTTTAAGCTCCAAGGGATGCTTCATTACCAAATCTCTTATCCCATTTAACGACACTTCATTCCAAAAGTATCCAATATAAAAAAAAAATAGAATAAGTTGCCAATTTTAAAATTGCCAAAACGAAATCAATTTTACAGTGTTGTTTTCGACTATTTTAGGGAAGATTGCAAAACAGTGTCCTATATTATTTATGTGTTGTAACAAATCCCCTTAATCATAACATGAAACAGAATCAACTTTCACAGTGCAACTAATGTCTCACACCTTCAGTATTTCTACACTAATAGAAATATTAACAATAGTGCAACAAAGGTCATTATAGTTAAAAGAAATACGATCCATCATTTCCAATAAAATTTTACAAATATTAGACTAATCTAACATTGAATGTTACAATAAATTATTATAGGAAATATTATATGATTTTTGAAGAAATGATTTATAACTCCTATAAAAATAAATTCTATCAGCATGCATGGTTTATCATTGTTAGATGCCAACTGAAGGTAGTTTTTTTTTTTTTTGGTTATTTTCTCCAACAAAACACGACCCTGGGACCTTTTGAAATTATCAATTAAAAAAGGAAAGAGTTTTTGCTATTTATGAACAAAATACGGACTGTTTGCATTTTTCTTATTTTCTTAGGTCTTCCAGTTAGGGTTTTTAAACCAAGCCACATGGCGGCAAAAACACTGAAAATTGGTCAAAAGAAAACTAAAATCTGAAGTACCTCTTCGAAATTTAGAATTATGGTGAGACGTTTGTTGAAGGAGTTCTCTAAGCGTAAGGCCCTTTCTATTGACTGCCATGTCGGTTCTGTCTGCTACCAAGGTCTGTTCGGGTAGAACAATAGCTGTTCACAAAAAAACCCAATTAAATTGTTAATTGTGACAAGACCCTGCATTTCATTACAAGTTAATTCTTGGAATGGGCCTGTTATCTAGAAATCGATATTGGAAATAACTTAAATTGTGCGGTATGTTACAGTTTTTTCAAGTTGGGTCAAAAGTTGAATCCTTTAGAAGTATATTAGTTATACAACACTCAAAAACATTACACCAAATGGACAACCCAATACAAAACAGAAAGCTTGCCACTGCAGACATGCACAAATGTATGAACAATAATGTCCCATTCTTCTCATTTGTTTTTTTGAGAAAGTAGCAACAGCTACCTGTTTCATTAATGAAACAAACCACATACAATATTCTGAAAAAAGAAAAAAACAAACAAATGCGAAATCACTAAAACCTACACTGGGGAACCTATTCTCAGCAATGTAACAGTACCATATCTTTACTTGTACCTATTCTCAAATCAGTACCAAGTGACCTACAAGACTGGTATCAACCCTATACCAGTCCTTATTTTATGACAAGTGCATCATAACAGCAAAACACGTGCGTAGGGAACCCATTCTTTTCATGAATTGTAGTTAAAATTTCAGCTTACATAGATATATACCAAAATGACACTGAGGCATCAGTAATATTTTTCTAATTTTTGCAGGGAAGTTTGAATTAAATTAAATGGGGACATAGTGACCTTTGGACTTAATTGCTGTATCAGTTGCATTTTTCGGCGGTGGGAGCTTTCTACCGACACGACGCTTGATTTTCTGAGCAAAAGCAGAAAAAGAAAAAGGAACAATAAAACAAAATAAGAATAATAAGAGTAACCGGAATTATTATTTATTTATTTTATTTTAAAAAAAGGCTAATTGCCTGTTTCTTAGAAACCTTAAATATCTTACGGAGTTGTAATTTACTTACTAATACCAACTACTTCTCCCTATCTCTACACAAAGAGAGATCACTTTGGCCTCAGCTTTTCTTATAACCAAATTGACTCATAGGAAGAGTAGGCAACTAACAACTCAACCGTACCAGACTGGTACAGGAGTTACATATTACCTATCCTTATCTCGGCTTGTGCTTTTGCATCCTAGGCCCTAAAAAAACTTAAAAACTACATACTGGTCGTACTGTATCTTGCCTACCATTTTTACAAGCCACATAGAACAGTATAATATGCTAACACTGAGCATATAAAGAGTAACCGGAATGAAAAAAAAATGAAAGTAGAGCAAGTACCTTAAAATCGAATCCACTCTTAGGTTTCTTTGAAGGTGGTTTTGAGCGCACCATGGTTTAATTCTGAGACAGTCCGGAGAAACAGAGCTACAATTTGGAGAACTGAGACGGGTTTAGGTGAATATCCGCAAGAAGCAGTTAAATCCTATGTTGCATGGATACGGATACGGGTATCGTATCGGATACGATACGGATACGGGTATCGTATCGGATACGGATACGGGTATCGTATCGGATACGATACGGATACGGGTATCGTATCGGATACGATACGATACGGATACGGCGATATGGCGATTTTAAAAAATGACAGATACGATACGGCTATTATATATATTATTTTTATTATTTTAATTATATTATTAATTCAATACTTGTATTACAATAAGTAAAAAAATTACACTTATATTATTAATTCAACACTTGTATATATATCAAATTTTTTACTTGTAATTTACAAGTAACAAAAAAATTGATAATTTTTCCATGGTATATATATAATAATTAATAAGAGATGTTAACAAAAACAAAATTAAACTAACTATATAGCCACTGTATAGCAATCTTCTATATAAAATCAAATTGATTAATTTACTCTTAAAAAAAAAAATCAAATATTAGCATCAATTAAGCTTGTTGAATTCTATAAGTTCCAAAAAAAAAAAAAAATCATTCAGTATTAGGAAAGGGTATATTAAGGATAATTGATTGAAGCCTCAAATTGTGCACACAGAAGTTCGTTGTCCCTTTGTGAACAATCAGGTATAGCATTGAGTACCCCATGCACAATTCATTACAAGCACTATAAGGAGGCCGGTACCAGCAAAACCAGCAAAACCCAGAAACTGGTACGGGTCCAGCAAAACCAGCAAAACCCAGTAAAGCCAGTAAAACCAGTAAAACCAGCGGCATCAAAGAGGAAAAATCAAACAAACCGGTACAAGGCGCAGTGGCGACGAGAGAAGGAGGCGCCGAGAGGAGAGGGTGGCGACGAGAGAAGAGGGTCGGAAAGGAGGCGCCGAGAGGAGAGGGTGGCGACGAGAGAAGAGGGCGGGAAGGAGGCGCCGAGAGGAGAGGGTGGCGACGAGAGAAGAGGTCGGGAAGGAGGCGCCGCGATTTTAGGTTTAGGTCTGGGTGAGAGAGGAGAGAACGCGAGAGAGACTGGGCGGGGCGGGGTGTTTTCCAAATTTTTTTTTTGGGCGGCTTGGAATGGGTTTAGGGCTTTGGCGAACGGCGAGGGACGGAAGCGCGCCGTTCTCTCTCCCGTATTGTACTAATTCAGATCCAGTGCAGGTATACCTGGGAATGTTATCCTCTGCGGAGCTTAAACTGCGGTTCTTTTAATCTGGTCCGTTAGTAGTCCGTTAGTTTTAACTTTGCACGAATCTAAAAGCATAATAATACTGCCCCCTCCGTTAACCCGATCACAAAGCGGCTGAGAGTTAATCTGGTCCGTTCATTTGCTCCGCACCTGCGGAGTTTTAATGAACTCCGCAGAGGATAACTTCCCCAATACCTGACCGTGTAGATGAGATGTGAGTCGTCCGTTTCAATTACACGAATCTCAAAACAAACTCTTTGTATTCTAAAATCTTAATAGATACCGGACAGAAATCCGCAAGTTAATCTAATACAGCCAAGTGGATTTCTGTGGAATCGGAATTCTGGCTCGTCTTCCGAAGGAGATGATTTGATTCGTCGGAATTTGAGAGGGAATATTTCCTCTAACTTCTAACAAAATCAGAAATTGTAGGTATTTGACGGAAACGATTTTATCAGAGTGAAAGTAAATATTTGTCCTCGTTAGTCTCTTCTTCTGCATTGTTGTTAGTTCGTTGCTATGAGAATACTTTTTTGATTAAAAGACCGAAATCCATTTCATTTAAGAAAATTAACTTGCACTCTGCATACTATTTGTTCACTTTATAGCACCAAAATAACATACCCTAACAAAAGTATCAAATGATAGATGTATCTGATTTAAATGCAACCACAAAGCATCAAAGATCAAAAGCCACCTATGAATCATCATAGGCTGTTCTATGATGAGCTATGAATTTCGGCTGAGAAAATCGTGGCTGAAAGAGAAAATGAGGGAGTTGAAGCGCGGGCCCAGTCGAGTCGTCTTTACCTTCAGTTGAATTTCACATCTTTGCGTTTGCTTGAGTTTCGTCTTCAATTTTTTTGTTGGAGTATACTGTTGGATTTTCTATTCAGTTTTTTCTTGAAGTCTCTTATGACATATTTCGTAAATTAAGTAAAGTGTTGAGTTTTTTATTTATTATCAACTAATGAATATTTTCATTTAATTTACAGCTCTTTTCTATTAAATTGAATTGAATTGAATTCTTATCGTCTCTTTTAATTCTATTTTTGTTGATCTTTATGACTTGAATTCGATCAGACTATCAGAGTGATAATGAAGGTTTCAAATTCTTGTGTTGGGTAATTTGAATGCATTCATGGGGGAAGTAGCTGCACATGAACTCGCCAGAACAGCGCCTCCCAACGACCCTCTTCAACCTCATCCAATCACTCCTTCTCCGCCGCCGCGCCGCCGCCTCCGACCCCCGCGTGGCCCACTGTCTCCTCCTCACCTCCGGTCTTTTGAATCCCCTCCATTCCCCCCACCTCCCGCTCATCTCCATTAATTCCCTCCTCCGCTCTCTGTCCCACGGGCCCCACCCCAGTCCTCACCTCTCTCTCCCGTTTCTCAAGCTCATGCTATCCCCTTCCTCCCCTTTCCCCTCCCCTGACCATCTCACATTCCCCTTCATTCTTTCATCATGTGCTCTTCTACCCTCTCTCTGCTCTGGAATGCAAATCCATGGCTTTTTGATAAAAAATGGTTTGTACCCATCTGACCATTTCGTGAAAGCGGGTATGTTGAAGCTCTATTTGCGTGACCCTAGAGTAGCCCAAGATCTGTTTGATGAAATGCCTAAGGTGGATCCAGTACACTATGACATACTAATGAGTTCTTATCTCCAAGCAGGATTGGCACCTAATGCATTAAGTGTGTTTAATAAGATCTTAGTTTCAGATGTAGAGCCTGACTGTTTTGTTCTTACAACTGCACTCACAGCATGTGCACAGGCTGGTGCTCTAGACCAAGGAGTGCAGATTCATCGCTATTTAGAGAGAAAAAACAGAGATTATTTAAAAGATATGTTCATCGGAACATCACTAATTCATATGTATTCTAAGTGTGGGTGTATAGATGAAGCTAAGCAGGTGTTTGTTGAAATGCCTACGAGAAACATCAGAGTGTGGTCAGTCATGATTTCAGCCTTTGCCATGCATGGTTTAGCAGCAGAAGCTGTCGGTTGCTTGACAGAGATGAAAGAGAAAAATGACTTAAACCCAGATAGCGTTATTCTTCTAGGGGTGCTAACTGCATGTGCACATTCAGGTCTAGTCAGGGACGGGCTTAAAATTTTCTCAGAAATGGAGGTGAAATATAAAGTTACACCCCAGCATGAGCACTATAGCTGTGTAGTTGACATGCTTTGCCGAGTCGGGCGGTTACATGAAGCTCTGGGGCTTATCCGTGAAATGCCGATGAAAGCCATGGTACCAGTGTGGGGTGCATTCATCACCGGGTGTAGATTGCATAAAAATGTTGAGTTGGCAGAGATAGCTGTGAAGCAGATGCAGGGACTGACAGGTGGGGTCTTTGAGAATGGAGATGACGAGGGAGTTTTTGTTCAACTATACAATATTTATCTTCATGCCGGTCTGAAGGACAACGCAAGAAGGGTTAGGAGGCTTATAGGGACAAAAGGGATAAAGAAGGCACCAGCTGTAAGTGAGATTACAGTAGATGGAGTTACGAGTTCTTTTGTTGCGGGGGATTATTCGCACCAGTCACAGGTTGAGATTTGGGGTATTTTGGATATTTTGGTATATCATATGGGGAAAAAGGAGAAGTGTGTAGAAGACATTCTGTTAGATGCTGATGAATACTTTTGCCTGTGACATGAAAACTGGGTAAAATATGTTTTTTCTTTTGACAAGTGTGATTGCAATTTGATGAAGGAAAACAATTATCAGGAATTACAATATCAGATTTTGACAAGGTACCTGTTTTTACTGATATAACCTATCTAACATCAGGATGATACCGGGTTTATTGCTTCCTAATCCGGCTTCTTTACTTCAGCTTCTTTTATGATGCGTGGCTAATCAACATGGCACTAAATGTAGGATATATTGGAAAATTGAGCCTTAATTTTGGTTTAATTGTGCAATTGGGGTTGATTAAAGCTCAATGTTGCAGACATGAGGCTTAACTTGTCTAATATTGCAGCGGTTGCACTCTGCAAATTGACAGAAAAATATTTATCAAAAATTAAATAAAATACAACATATAAATATATATTTTTTTTATAGATGATCATATAATAAAGTTATTAAATTTATACATTATATTAAATTATGTATATCCGTACATTTATGAATATTTATTAATAAAAAAATAAAACAAAATTTAGTCATATGATTAAACTTAACAATAATTAATAGTTAGTTTAATTATAAAATTACTTGATGACTTGACATGCTTTAGAAATTACCCAACTCTGTTGGTCTTATATGTTATTTGGTTCGAACTTGAACACAAACTCTATGATGTATTTAATTGCAAAAATTGTAAAAATAAAATAAAGAGGACCAGATGACACTTCTGTTTTGCGATACCAGTATACCACGATCTTCCACATTATTATTTTATAAGTGCTACCATGCATAGATGTACCGCTTGTTATATAAATATGATGGCACAAACTTCCTATCAGATTAATAAAACAATAAAAGCTGTAAATAAGAGAAAGCATTGACTCATGAAAATATAGTAGAGAACTATGCATATACATTTTGTTAAAATTTTAAATTCACAAACAACCATAATTTAAACAGAAAGAACAACTGATCATAAGCTTTCCTAAGTGCATGGCAATTGTTTTTTTTTTTTTGTCAATCATCTGTTCCATGTGTGTTATCTGCGTGATAACATGATATTATTCTTTTAAAATAAAGTTGTATCACTCTTCCTTTTTTGCTGGATAGACATTTGGAACATCATGAGAGAATAGCAATCATCGATCTAGAGTATTTTGCTTGGAGTTTAATCATAGTAGCAATAAGCAAGACCACCTATTAAATAATTATTGAAGAGTAACAATAAGCAAGACCAGCATTTAATTAAGAGTGAGGCTACGGTGCTATGCATAGCACGGATTGGGTCCGTGCTACGGCTCAAAATTTGACTTTTGAAAATTCTAACGGTCGATCCGAACAGTTCAACATGATTATAAAATGAATATGTACTTGCAAACCAAATTTTACATTTTTTCGAATTTTTTTACTATTTTTTTAGATAGGCTGTTTTTGGATGGTCCAGAATGTTCAGATCAAGTGATTTTCGAAAAAATAGTAAAAAAATTCGAAAAAATGTAAAATTTGGTCTGCAAGTACATATTCATTTTATAATCATGTTGAACGGTTCGGATCGACCGTTAGAATTTTAAAAAGTCAAATTTTGAGCCGTAGTACGGACCCAATTGGTGCTATGCATAGCACCGTAGCCTCACTCTTTAATTAATTATTGACCAGGTAACTATATAACATATGTTTTTATTCTTTAAATTCTAATATGGTATAATCTCCATCAATATCTTGTTTGTAATAAACTTGTAGCTCATAATGCTTCAATTGACGCATAGCAGCTCGCATTGTACATCCACTAAATTAAATAAAAAAATTGACATCTTGCAGCCTTTACAAATGTTAATAGAATTGTAGGTATAAAATATTATTATTTTCTCTTTGATTGTGTACCAGTGAAATACCCATTTATTTTTGGAGCAAATGTTAAAGAAGAATTTTTAGACCGTGGTTATATAAAGTATGAATTAATTTTATGCTAGCCACATATTAATATTAAATTGCATAATCAAAACTGATTATTGATCTAAATCAATGTCCACCAATATCTCGAAAGCATTCTAGTATGCACTTAACTTAAAAACCCATAACCTTGATTCATAAAATATTTTTTGAATAAAGAAAACATCCATCGTTATCAAATGAAGAAACCTTGCATCTGAGTTCGGTTATGTAGCTTCCTCTTAAATTATAAATTCATGCGAAGTTGCTTTTGTGTGAAAAATGGTATTTAGCGTGACCAACTTTCTATTTCATGCAAAGAAGTTCAGTTCATGGAGTTAATATATGTGGGACATTAAAAAAGGTGTGATATACAATGTTAATTCGATGTGCATGCTCTTTGTTAATGTAAAAAAGATATGGCCGGATTAAGTGCCAACCAACATATGCTTTCATTATATCATACTTTTTTATTTATTAAAATTTAGTTACATGAAGATATGCGTCATCGACAAACTCATCCAATTATGTATTTTGACATCTGGGGGTGCAAGACAATCGCTACTCTTGGTGATGAAATGAAACCCAAGTTTGCACAATATTTGATCGTTTAAAAATCTTAAACATGGTTTCGCAACTCTAATTGACACATGAAGAGAATTTACAAAAACTCACTAGATGACCATGGAGCACAGACAGAGGTTGCTTAAGAATTATTATTTCTTCATTTAACTTTTTTATATATCAATTTCAACAAAAGTTATTTTCAACTTCATCTAATTTCATTTATCAAATAGGAGCACTGCTTTACTAACAGACAGAAGCTGGCACAGATCTGAACTCCTTTTAATTTAAATAGGGATAAAAGGGATAAAGCAGGCACCAGCTGTAAGTGAGAATACAATAGATGGAGTTACAAATTCTTTCGTTGCGGGTCAGTCACACCAATCACGGGTTGAGATTCGGGGTAGTTTGATATTTTGGTAGATCATATGGGGAGAAAGGAGAAGTGTGTCGAAGACATTCTGTTAGATACCGATGAATGCTTTTGCCAGTGACAGGAAAACTGGACAAAATATGTCTTTCTGTTGAGAAGTGTAATTGCAATTTGATGAACTAAAACAATTATCAGGAATTACAATATCAGATTTTTTATAAGGTACCTTGTTTGTACAGATACAACCTATCTGACATCAGGATGATACCGGGTTTATTGGGTTTATGATGTGTAGCTAATCAACATGGCTCTAAATGTAGGTTATATTGGACAATTGAGACTTAATTCTGGTTTAGTTGTGCAATTGGGGTCGATCGATTGAAGCTCAATGTTGCAGATATGAGGCTTAACTTGTTTCATAAATATGCAATTATTGTGATACTTTTCTAATATTGCAGCAGTTGCACTCTGTAAATTGACAGAAAATAATATATAAAAAAATGATTAAATATTAATTCTATCAAATAGAATACAACATAAAAAAAATATATAATTTTTTTTATAGATGATCATATAATAAAGTAATTAAATGTATACATTAAATTAAATTGGTATACCCATACATTTATGAATGTTTATTACTAAAACATTAAATAATTTTGTCATGTGATTATAACATTAACTAATAGTTTTAATAATAAAATTACTTGATGACTTGACATGTTTTAGAAATTATCCAACTCTGTAGGTCTTGTATAGTTCGGACTTAAACACAAACTCTATGATGTAATTAATTGCAAAAATTGTAAAAGAAATAAAATGGACTAGAGAACCGCGAACTTAGTGCAGTGGCACGAGTCCCATCTCTCTACGGAGAGGTCACAGGTTCAATTCTCGAGAATAGCATTTAAAAATACCGGGTATACTAGGGCCCTTTAATAAATAAAAAAGGACTAGATGAAAACACTTATGTTTTGCGATACCAGTATACACGATACGACATTAATATTTCATAGGTGTTACCATGCATGTATGTACCGATTGTTATATAAATATGATGGCACAAACTTTTTTCTTGAAAAAGAAATGTGGAGGTCAGGCCTTCAGATCCATTGATTGATAAAGACACAAGAAGTGTCAATTTGTTACATGATGGCACAAACTTACTCTTATCAGATTAATAAAACAATCAAAGCTGTCAAATAAGATAAAGCATCGACTCATTAAAATATAGTAGGGAACTATGCATATACATTTTGTTAAATCTTTAAATTCACAAACAACCATAGTTTCAATAGAAAGAACAACTGATCATAAGCTTTCCTAACTACATGGCAATTATTTTTTTGTCAATCATCTGTTCTTTGTGTTTTATGTGCGTGATAACATGATAGAATTCTTTTCAAATGAAGTTGTATCCCTCCCAGCTAATTCTATAACTTATATTTTTATTCTCTAAATGATATAGACTCCATCATTGATCTTGTTTGTAACGAACTTGTAACCCGTAAAGCTTCAATTGATGCGTAGAATCTCACATTGCAGCCGTGTGAGATTAAGTAAACAAATTGACATCTTATAGCCTTTGCAAATGTTAATCGAACTGTAGATAATAGTTGCTGTTATTTTCTCTTTGATTGTGTACCGGTCAAACACCCATTTATTTTTGTTCTAAATGAAAAGGAAGTTGCACTTGACCTTGGCTACACTAAGTCTGAATTAATTTTATGCTAGCCACATATTATTATTAAATTACATAATCAAAACTGATTATTGTTCTAAATCAATGTCCACCAATATCTCCCAAACATTATAGTATGTACTTAACTTAAAAATCCATAATCTTGATTCATAAAATAAATTTTGACTAAAGAAAACATCCATTGTTATCAAATGAAGAAACCGCTCCTCAGTGGGGCGGTCAGTGGGGCGGTCAGCTCCAGACTAAACTGCTCCCCAGTAGGGCGGTTTGGTTTTGCCTATATATTGGAGGGTACCCCTCCCGATTTTCACCCAACTCATTTCAATTTTTCACTCTCTCCTCTCTTTCTCTCTT
The DNA here is from genome assembly GCA_028015225.1 of Carex myosuroides. NCBI lineage: Eukaryota > Viridiplantae > Streptophyta > Magnoliopsida > Poales > Cyperaceae > Carex > Carex myosuroides. The sequence goes on along the minus strand of CM051487.1, from coordinate 5,366,161 downwards.
TCTCCAGATTTTCGCCCTACACTTTTCATGTAAGTCCCTCAATTTTATTTTATTTTATTTTTTAGTCCAAAATTGTTTAGAAATTATTAGAAATTAATATAAATTGCTAGAAATTGTTTAGAAATTGTTCAAAATTGTTACAAATGGTTAGAAATTGTTTCCAATTAATATAAATTGTCTAAAATTGTTTAGAAATTGTTTAGAATTGTATAGAAATTGTTAGAAATTGTTAGAAATTGTTTAGAAATTGTTTAGAAATTGTTAGAAATTGTTTAGAATTAATATAAATTGTCAAATTGTTTAGAAATTGTTATAAATTATTATAAATTGTTTAGAATTGTTTAGAAAATGTCCAAAATTGTTTAGAAATTGTTAGAAATTGTTTAGACATTGTTTATAAGTTGTCCAAAATTGTGTTACTATTTTTTTTATTTTAGTTTGTAAATAGTAAAAATATGTTAGAAATGTAGTATGGCCAGACCTAGACGGGAACGATCACAAGATACGATGGAGACCGGAGAGAGTTCACATGCTCCCGCTGCAGAGGCTCCTCATGCTGCTGACACATTTAGTCCTCTTCTGTGGATCCCATATATTAAGCATCGTGTCTCATCGCATCAATGGAGGTACGCTGGCTTTTTTACGTAATTTAAATAGTATTTAATATTACATATAAACAGTCGCACATATTGAAATCATTGTTAAATGCAGGACAAGAGAATGTTGACGGTGAGACATCGCATCTCTGAGATTCTGTACATCCTCATTCATTGATGGAGCGGTGCATCATGAACCTCGGCTTGTATCAGGTAGCCATCATGCCTCAGAGCAAGATCGATCAGGCTCTTATATGCGGTCTAGTGGAGAGATGGCACCCGGAGACCCATTTATTTCATCTCCTAGTTGGGAGATGACAGTCACCCTTGTTGATGTGAGCGTTTTATGGGGTTTACGGATCAATGGCGACCCCATAGGTGGTGTCTCGGACCATCCAAACCTAATTAAGATGATACCGGAGCTGTTGGGGGCACCTTCGCAGGCTCTGCAAAAGAAGAAAAAGGAGGGAGGATTATTCGGGATACTGTATTGGTCTATAGTCGCTCCGCATTTACTTCTCCCAATGTCTGATATCCACCAATACCACTGACGAAGAGGCGGTGAAGAGTAAACATAAACATTTACAAATTAAAATATGTTTTGAACTCAACAATAATAGCAATTATTTATGTTGACTATATTATATTGGAGGTATATTAAGGCGATTGTGATAGACCTATGTGGTAGCGTTATGTTCGCGGATTCCAGCGGTGACGCAGTTCCGATTATGTTCCTCTCTCTGCTGAAAGACATTGAGAGGCCATCGAGGTGGAACTGGGGTGGAGCAATGATCAGAGGCTTGTGTCATGCTTGTCTGGTAAGTCTCTACTAATATTGTTATTTTTGTATTACAAATATTAAGATTGAGTAAGTACCAAAATTGCACCTACTCTAAAAATTCAGGTGAAGAACAAGCAGATTGCCGGGCCACTTCTTCTACTCCAGCAGTGGTCGTGGTCACATCTACCGGTATGTCAGCTTGTTACTCCAGCAGTTGGGGTATCAGTTGCCGCCCAGGCAGCGCTGTCCACATGCTAGGTTGGATCTCTCTGGACGTCGCCGCCCTCGTCGTTAGGTTTTTTATGTTATGCGCCAGTTTTAGTTAGACTGAATTTGTAGTATTTTATATTTGGATTGTTATATTTCATTTTTTAATTGTTAAATTTTACCATTTTTTATTAATAGGAAAAACAAAAACAAAATATTAATAATGAGGAATAGTTTTGCTAAATTTTGAAATATAGGAAAAACGTTATGGTTTATAACGTTCAGTTAATCTGATCACTAATGATCTCTAATTAACAAAAAAACAATGTAGCTGGACGTTATAGACCACAACGTCCAGCTACATTGTTGTTTTTTGCTTCGATTTGCGAATTTTTTTGAAAAGGAAAAAAAACACTTTAGCTAGACGTTATAGACCAGAACGTCCAACTACAGTGTTTTTTGTTAATTAGAGATCATTAGCGATCAGATTAATTGGATGTTATGGTTTAGCTATAGTGCCCTAGACATTACAAACTATAACGTTTTTCTTATTTTTCAAAATCTAGCGAAACTGTTCCTTATTGTCAATATTTTTTTTTTGTTTTTTCTATTAATAAAAAAACGATAGATTTTATGTTATAGACTTAACATTTTGTTATTTTTGTTTTGTTGTTTATCTAATCGAACAAAACTAAGTTTATAACATTACAACAAAATTATAACAAATAAAATTATAATAAAAATATAACAAATTATAATACATTACAACAAATAAAATTATAAGAGTGAGGCTACGGTGCTATGCATAGCACGGATTGGGTCCGTGCTACGGCTCAAAATTTGACTTTTCAAAATCCTAACGGTCAATCCGAACCGTTCAACATGATTATAAAATGAATATGTACTTGCAAACCAAATTTTACATTTTTTCGAATCTTTTTACTATTTTTTTAGATAGGTTGTTTTTGGATGGTCCAGAATGTTCAGATCAAGTGATTTTCGAAAAAATAGTAAAAAAAATTCGAAAAAAAGTAAAATTTGGTTTGCAAGTACATATTCATTTTATAATCATGTTGAACGGTTCAGATCGACCATTAGAATTTTGAAAAATCAAATTTTAAGTCGTAGCACGAACCCAATCCATGCTATGCATAGCACCGTGCCTCACTCAAATTATAACCCTAAATTATAAAACATTATAGTAAAATAATAAAACATTACACAACAAATTTACAACAAAAATTTATAAAACAACATAATATATAATACATCTTATAACAAAAAATTTAACATAAATATAATAATACAAGTTTATTTAAAAGAAAAATTATTATATACCAAACCACCCCACTGAGATGCGACTTGGTCTGGAGCTAACAAAGCTGACCGGTCTGGAGCTGACGGAGCTGACCGCCCCTCAGTTTGATATTGAGAGTTGACCGCCCCTCAATGGAGCAATTAGATTATTTTTAAAATTATTTCAAAGCAGAGAGCATATTTGCTATTTTTTTGGGGGGTGAGGCATTTAAAAAAAAAAAACGGCCGCCTAGTAGCCTTTCACATGAGGTTGCAGCACAGAAAAATATATCAATGTAATGTTGCCTACAATAGGCACAAACATGGAAAGGAAAAGGGTGATGCCACTAACATTTGCTGTTTTGATAAAAAAAAAAAAATTGTAACAAAACAACCAAAATTAAGCTAAGAGAAAAATACAAAAAGAACATCAGTCTATAAACGACTTAAAACTACAACAAAATTTCTCCCACCTATGGTGGAAATCAAACCCTATTTGCACAACAAACTTATACCCCACCCCCCACCCCTCAATTCTCTTTTTATGAGGTGCTGTTTCAGAGAATCCTGACATGGTCATCAGCATGAATCAACAATAATATTTCAGGTTCCATATACATGTTTATGGACCGGCGCATCAAAAGTCTTAACTACATCCATCCATTTTTTATCAAGTATAAACAGAGAGCCTTCTGATAGGTGGTTGACAAACAGAACTGGATGCTCAAATGCATAAAAATCAAAGTTCTTGCATTGTCTCGAGCCTTCATCTATGATAATATTCTTACGCCGGCGTTTTCGCTCTAAATTTAGCTTTGCAGGTTTATTGGTTCCAAATTTGTCTAGTGATATCTCCAAGTTACTTATCTTATCTTTATCCTGGACGACCGCATCGATCGGCATGCTGAAGTCAATATAGCACATTGCCCTGAAAAAACTTGATATAGTTACTATCAAAGCCGACAAGAACGTTTCAAAATTTCTTACTCATTCTAACTTCCAAATTTAGGTCATTTCAGATTTTGGGATCGACTTAGCTTTTCTTAATTAATCCTGCTGATTGAGGGTAATTGAGGCCTAATTCACAGTTCAGAGTTGCTTACTAAAATCAAGTCCCTTCTTTTTTGCTTCACTAGTCCAGTGTTCTATAGAATATTTGGTTGTATTGACTGAGGCCTAATTTCACGAATAGATTCAATAAGGCTTAATTAATGTTTGGGACATAGAGTTCCATAGGTCAATGCCCAAAATTGTAAACAAATTAAAGATGCCTCAAGCAACTCTGACCTAATGATCACTAGAGATTTGATAAAGTGTACAATACCTTGAGCTGTAGACGATGACCGAAGAATGTGCATGAGAGAAGCGAGGAGGGAAGGCAAGGCCAATGACCTCACCCGGAAATTCCCGGAATCTCCTGGGGAGGTGATGTGTATGACGCCTTGACCACTCCCCAAGCTGCTTTGCTTCCACATCAAGTACATACACTTCATTCCCTGATGTCGTCACAACCAGTACATTGCTAGTTCCAGGTACGAACCCCCCTGCTGTTATTGATGCTTCATTCATCCTGTGCATGTACCAGTGTTGCCTGCACAGAAGAAATTACAGATTGCATGGTTCAATATATGTCCATGACCTGATCATTGTTTTCTAACTGTAGGTGTAAAAGGATGCAAAATTAACAGTTTTTAGCAGTTTTATAGAACTTAATTGCACAGGATTAATTTTCTGTGCTCTTTACTTTAATGTCTCAAGGGAAAGTAAATCTTCAAATGGGTTTCATAGGAAGTGAGATAATTTCTCATAATTAACTATGTTGTTGGGGATGCAATTATTATCGGTGTCACAGAGGCCCTTGCAAAAACAGGTGTTATTATAGCAAGCTTGGAACTCTTCAAAATATTTAATATAGATTTTTAAATTTAACTTGTATAACTGACCTCTGTGTTTCTAGGTTAAATACATAAATATCCCCAAAACAATTAGCCGCTGCAAGCCACTGTCCATCATTACTTGTGAACATTTTAGTCACGGGTGATTCACTAACCGTAGAATACATATCATCAGCCTTTCTTCGAAGATCGAAGGTGCCAATAATTTCTGATTTTCTAACATCCACTACCTGTTTAGAGCCAACAAAAGGTGAAGGCACTTAATAATCTTCATAAAAGCCCAATTGAAAATTTAAAGAGCTATCAAAAAGAAATGTGCAATGAATATTTGTTTTTCTAGCACAAATTTAGAGGTGCCCTCTCAAAATTGAGAAAAATCTCACATATCCCCAGAGATCTCCTAACACAACATGTTATTCACATGATATTGTGCAAAACAAACTTAACAATTATTAAATTTTACCTGGACGGATTGCTTCCCAGGTAATCAATTTGGAACTTTTTTCAATTGAGTTTTGAATTTGAAATATTAATGTATTAGATAGGTCGTGGCAAATTGTGGCACCTGAACCTCCTAATCACATATAATTTGGGGAACACTACGATATGTTTGAGGTTCGTGCAGTTCTATATATCTTCCTATCACGACAAACACAGGCATACTTACATATATCTTCCGGTCACGACCGCTTATGATCAAACTCGAAGAATCCACACTAAAAATCATGCAATACGCACTCGGCAATCCTTTCGGCAGCTTTAACTTCTTCAACAACCACACTCCCTTGTTATTATGGCCATCTTCACTTTGGCATCTCAACTCAAACAAACACGGCCTGACATTGTGGGAGTACGCAACATGGGTCCCATCTGCAGAGATTGCACTGCAAACTATTCTCCTTAACCCCTCACTTTTCAATTGAAGATGGGTTGGTTGATTTCGGGTGCGCTTCACATTTCCAGCTACATTTTCCAGTACCTTTATATCTAGCCTGTTATATTGTTGGATGAGCATGATTTGGCCATCTCCATCAGAAGTACTCCTTTGTTTTGTGAGATTCACCAAGGGACGTTGCGGGGCAGGGCAGATGTCGTGAGGAGCAAAATTAGTAAACTCCATTGCAGAGTACGCGAATAATTTGGCATCATCTCCCGAGGAAATTAGCATTGGAACACCTAAGTGAGCCCACTTATGATAACTGTATTCTATTGGTTTATCCTTCTTCCTGACCTTGGTGGCTTTTCCTTCGTCAGTCGATGCATCTAAAATATAAAATTACGGAGTTCTGTTATCTCTAATCAAGGTCTTGTAGAATACACGGAATATAAAACAATTACTAACCTTCTCGACAGATTGGTACGGCCACGGTGAGGGCCCTTATGTCATGAGTGTGAGCTCTGACGTATCCAACATAGACCCACTTGCTGGTTTCTGCTTGAGCCGATTCTTCCTTTGATAGTTTGTACAAAATGACCTGAATAAATCTCTAGTTAAACATGAACTTTACACTGTAGACTGCACATACAGCAATAATCAGAAACAAAAAATAATAGAGATTGTGAGCTATAGACAAACCTGCCCATCGGAACCAGCAGAGAAGACTCTTCTGTGATTCGGAGCTGTTGCTAGAGCTAGCACGTCTCCTTTGTGATGCCTTTGACTTTCCAAAAGTGTCCCATGACGGCTATCCCAAAACTGGATGCTTCCTGTACTATCTCCACTTACAAGGGTCCCACACCTAAGAATCCAAATGAAGACTCAGAGAGAGAAAATATGATACCAAATATTACCTTTTCCGTCATGCGGGGTTTCTACTTTATACCACTAGGTGTCACAAAACTGGGCCTTAAACAAGGGTTAGCGTAACTTATAATTGACTGAGAATTTGTAAATTGGACAGTAGATATAAAATCAAGGCATATTAAGTATTCATTGACCATTGGACCGAAAAGACATATAATACAGTCATACAGGCAAGATATAGACATGTAATATGCAAGCTGAGAATTCATGTTACCGAAACCAAATTTCATTATTCTTTTCGAAGGGAGGGGGGTTGTGGATACCTCAAAGATATCAAAGACCAGATGCAGAGGTCAGGTCCACTACCAACCCCTCCAAGCCCGGCCGTTATTCGGTACTTCTCATGGAAACTTCTGACATCCCAGCACCTTATCAAGCTGATACAACAGTAAAATGGAAAAAATAATGTCACCATACAATTATGGAATATTTAATAGAAAATAAATAATCAAGCAAATTTCGAAAGCCCAATTTTGTATCTGTACGTACCCGTCACTACTTCCTGAAAATATGAATTTTGCATCATGGCTCCATGTAACACTCAGCATCTTGCCTGTAGATATACACAAGAATTGTTTTTCATTACCCACAACTTCGCTACATATGAGATTAAAAAAAAAAAAACTGTCTATATACGCATAACTAAGAACTCTTCTTTCAATCTAACCAAATAATCAACTCATGCAAAGTTTTCTTCTGGTTTCCTTCTTTAAACAATTGCAATAAATATCAAATCAAATGGACAATGTAAGTATAAATTTCCATACCACTAACTCTAGGAAACGATCGCAAATAATTCAAAGCATCTGCATCAGGGACATTATACAAACGAATTGATCCATCCTCACATGCCATGGCCAGGCGCTGGTAGGTGGCCCCAACATATGTCGAGCTTGTCTCGTGATCAGAACCATCATCGACATCTCCAATTGTACTTGATTCTGACTCGCTATCCACATCAGCTTTTGTGCTGACATGGCCATTGGCAAACGGTTCCGTGTTACTTTTTACATTGTCATTGGGTTCTAAAGCCATCTGCCAGATTGACACTGCCACGGAGTCTAAAATTTTCTGCATTGTCCAAAAGAGATAAATTAGGAAAACAACAGATTAAATTAAAAAAAATTAAGATATTACAATAACTAAAAGTCTAAAACCAAGCCAACCAAAGCTCCCACGTCTACTAAATAAGAATTGAAGGATTAGATTTAGTATTTAAAGGCTAATCATTCCAGTTGCAACAATTCCATCCTTAAATACTTACCTGTGCTAAACAATATATGAAAGTTTTAGTCGAGGACACTTCCGCATGCAATATTCACGAAAAAACGCAGATAAATAGTAGGATTCTATTGACTAGAAGTTTTCTATTTGCTTATTGTCATTATTTTTTACATCCTTCTAGAAGTATTGTTAATCTACTATTCAACCATAGTAAAACAAAAACAAGTCTCACCACAAGTCATGGTACTTTATTCATTGATTGCAATTGCTGCGGTCGTTGAATAAAACATACACCTATTAATTTACAAAACTAATTCTCGTTCAAATTGCACTAGGCCACCTAAATTCTACCATAACCGTTACAAACAAACGAAAGTTAGCTAGAAAATTGCCAAACAGAAAAGTAATTTTTTCTTTTCAGAAACACAAAAATAAATTCTATTATTAACAAATAGATTCCCACCTTTTGCTTTAAGGAGGAAATATCCCACTCTAAAACAGAACCATCTAAGCTTGACGACAGCAACCGACCAAACCTTTCCTTTTTGGAGGTAGGCCGGCACCACACAAGAGACGACACTCTGGATCCTGGATCTCCTGGTATTGTCTACAATTTTAAAAAAGCAAATATCAAAATGAATAAACAAATGTAAAATTTTACAATGTCACTAAATCTTTCCACAACACTGGAATTAATTTCCCTTAGTCGCCTAAATTCTCATTTAATGATATGTCCCTGCTTTGTATTTCTTTGTCAAAGGAAATACAAAACAGAAACCTTCAGAAATCAAACCGAATGAACGCTTGATAAGCTTACAACATCAGAAATATATTACAAAGCAAGGTAAAAGGCCCATCAAGTTTCATTAAATTTCTAATATGCCACTTGGGCAATTTTCTCATGGAGACCAAAATGACACAGCATAGATTAAGCAGAGAAACCCAAGAAAGTTTCTTTTAAATTTACCAGCTGACAATGCCATCCAACAGAGCCAGGAGCTACAAGCCATATCTCGAGGGTGCCATCCTCTCTGACAGCGGCGACCTGGGACCCATCAAAGCTCGTTGCGAGCGCCAACACGGCGGATGGCTTCCAATCGACGGAACTACACCTACGCATTTGTAGCTTCTCCATGATGGACTGTATTACTCAACACACCTCGGGTCTGAAACCCTAGAAAGACCTAGTTCTGAGTCGATCGCGAGGCAGGTCTCTGGGATTGGTACTAGGGTTTTTGCTGGAGACGGGCGCCAAAGAGTGGAGGCGGCGAGAGAAGAACGCTTAGTAGGGGTCGATTTGGGCCGGATTTGGGTTGGGCTATTATGGGCCTTGACTAATAGAGAGAATTTTCTGAACAAATTCTCTTGCTTTTTGTTTTGGTTCTTCTTCCAAATTTCTACGACTTTGGGGCAAATTTTTGCATCTGGCCATGATTTTCTGCACTGTCTTCTTTGTATCCTAACATGTAGCCTAAGACTGGCTGTATGAGTTTTATATTTTTTAGATAAAGATGAGAATCGAGCAACTCAATTTTAAACATTTAAATATACTTTCATCTGAAATTTCAAACATGCCACCTTCTATACTAAAAGCATTATCTTAGACCGTAAGAGTTTTTATATTGATGTGACCGTGAGCAATTATTTTAAGTATTAACAACGAGATTAATTCTTAAAAATAACATCCAAACGAAGTTGAAGTATACCGGACCTTTAACTCAGCTTCCCACAATCGACATTTTTATTGTAACTACCACTCCAGTAAAAATGCGGCCTTTAATTGCAAAGGGGATGGTTCGTCCCGTCCATGCTACTTTTACACATTTTCCGAAATCAATGCCATGCATTTAAATTTTATTTTTAATATTCTATTAATAAAAAATCGGCGTCAATTAGACAAGACATTAAATTCAGGTTAAATTGACATTTGACCTTTATTCGTAACAAAATGGCTCTTAAACCTTCAAAATTAACTAAATTAATCCTCAGTGCATGTTTAATTGTGGAGTAAACTCTTTAATCCACCTTTAAAATGTCAAGCAGAGTAAATTCGAAGAATTCGAAGTAGTAAGATAAAATAACATCTGAATTAATTCAAAATAAATTACTTCACATCTTAAATGAATTAACTTACTTCACAGTTAGTAATATTCATCTTTCAATTTTCTCTCTCTTCGCATTTACTCTACAGTTACTCCAAACATAATCAACTTAATCCAACTTGGAGTAAGCAATTTAATCCTTCCTAACCTTACTCCACAACCATACTAAAACTTTTATCAACAAATCAACATTAGTCCTTTTGAGAGGACTAGTAAAGAAACTAATTTGGTTATTCTCAAGTACTAATAGGAGCCATCAAACTTAAATTAAACACTTAAACAAGTAAATAAACAATAACCTGTCACCTGTACTCTACATTCTGACTCCAGACTGCAAGTCTGTAAACACTGTCGTGTACAATTAGAGGAATACTTCCCATCCAAATGACAATCACCATAATAATAAATATACAGTTATACACCAATGTCCTACAACTATCCTCATCTCAATAATATACTTGAAAATGTGATTTATAACTTGTAATCATTCTATAGTATAAAAACATTTTATTTCTACCTACATGTGAAACAATCCTAAAAATCAAGAGAACAGCAATGCTTTTACAGAAAAAAAAAATAATGATACCAAAAAATGAACTGCATTGTCAGTTACCATCCCTAGTAAGTTGGATAAGCTTCAGAACATTTTCATACACCACAAATGTGATAGAGGCAGCTGGTATATTCTTTAACAAATTTGATGTTATTCCCTTGTAGAAACCACGAAACCCTTCAAACCTTTAGACAGAAAGTAAGTTACAGAAAATCAGAAAATAGTTCCTTGATTTTGAAAATTTTATTTAAGAATGGCAAAATTAGTATGCAACTAGTGATCATCCCTCGTATGTCAAGTACCCGTGTCAGGTTTTGATGTTTAATTGGAGGTTTTTTGTTTTCATTTTTTTCATGTAAGATCACTTAGCATAGTTTCATCTGCAACTTAACTAATCTGTAAATTAACCCAACTTACCTAGTTGTTTCCTTCACAACATGCCAACTATGCAAATATTTCGGAACTCCATCTGTGCTAGGTCTTTGCTGAAATAATTAAAAAACAAAGATAAAAAATCAGACTCAGACCCGGGGGCGAGGGGGGGGGATTTATAATTGGAGAACCAAACAAAGAAACTTAGAATATAAGATACCTGCAAACGGGTCCTGATCACCTGAAATAAGAGGGGGGGGGGGGGGGGGGGGGGGATATAACAATAAGAAACATTTTATTATCAACTCATTTTAAAAAAAAAAGGGGGGGCCATTAGGCTTTCTTTACATATGATAATTTTCTCAACCATAAAGCCCAAATGTGCCAAAGAAACTTCAAGGTCATTATTGGGATTTCCATCAAGTTAGTTAATTTGCAAGCTTACCTGATATGGATAGGTGAATAACATGGCAGCAACTTTAGAAGCAGCACCAAGCGTCGCATAATCAAAAGAACTCTTTTGAGAAAGAAAGCACACATATATCAACCAATAAGTTTTGGGGGTATGGAATAATGTAAGAAAGGACCTTAATTAATCACACAATACACAAAAGGATCATAAATTTATCTTACCAGAAGCTCCTCACCACCCAAGCTATTTGACTTTATTTCTCGCCTTTTAACATATATTACGGCTTTCTTTAGCTCCTCGTACACTGTGAACTGGATTGCCCCATGTGTCACCTATTGATAAAAGTTTTGAGATTATTTATGGCGCTCATACCAGTGCAGCCAATTTATACCAGGGTAAAGCGTCCATCTCGGCTTAACATTTGTAATGATAAATCCTGCTGTCATTTTCAATACGAGAGGACCCGGGTTTAACTTGAGTTTGAAAAAAAAAATTCTCATGCCCAATTAACAAAGGTTATATTGCGTACCAGAAAAAGGCTGGGTCCCAGGCCTCGGTACAGTGCAAGCCATCCCTCTTCTTTCAGAATGGTTCTCATAGCATCTGACCTTATCATTTTCATTGCAAAAGAAGAGAAATAAATTAAATAAACAGGTTCACAGGTAATAAGAATAAACACATGGAGGCACTTATTAGAAAACAAAAAGCATAACTATACGGTTCTATTAGAAATATCGTCTTTGTATAATGGCAAATGGTTTGTATCCAACATACCCTGTCTATGATTAACTGATGCATTTCAAGCAACCAACCTAAGAGATACTTTCTACAATCTATCTACAATCATAAATAATAACAAGGCAAAAAATAAAAAATAAGGTGTACCGTAAAATCCAGAATATGGCCTGGAGTGGTTTGCTGGCACCTGAAGTTGTAGTCTTGTCTTTACCAGCCAAATTGGATTGGTACACAAGGACACCTGATAAAGCAATGTTGCAAGAAAATAAAAGGTTTAAATTCAATTACAAAAGGGACAAAGAAAATAATAATTACTAAATGCAAGTAAAATGAAACATGCATGTATACGCACACCTTTCAAAAGTGGAAGCTTTTCCCATAGCCCTGTCCTAGCTCTATAGAACTTGTGAAAATCACAATACATTTACTGTTTCATTTATTCATTTCCAAGGGAAAGGATCTTTGTTGTCTCTTAGTTATACAGAGGAAGAAAAGAATTTTGTTGTTTTGGGGTGGGGGGCATATTATATTTTTTTGTTTAGAGTTAAAATTTAAATACACTAAAAAAAATATAGGTATTGAAATTAATTAAGAGGAAATTGAAATACCGAATAACATAAATACTGAGCTCAACCATTTTTATTTAATATTATACAACAGTAAATAGTAGTGTGGTGCATAAATTTTACTAACTTGCAAAAGTAAAGTATACTAACCAAAGCACCGGCTTCTGCAGCTGAAACAAGGTGGTATGCAGGACTCAATTGATCATCTCTCCTGCTACTGTACCTCTGCTTTGCTCTATTATAACTGCGTAATGTGGGAAAAATTAAATAATGCAAGGAAACATAATATTAATTTAAGTACAAATAAGGGGAAGATATATTAAAATGATAACCAACAAATTATTTAATAAATTAAAATGTTAGATGTGTTCTTGATAGTTTAGATAGGATGTCCATGCTCAATTCGATGATCTTTGGTTCACTGATCAAGTGCCGATAAAACTTAACCGTTGATGTTTCTAAATGCATGATGGATGACCAATTGGTTTTCAAATTGCAACAAATTTTACACACAACCCATCAAAGTTATAGGGAATATACATACAATTTTGATGAGTGTTTTTTTGCTTGTCATGGTCGTCGTATAAATTTTCTTTTGATATAACATATTCAATTAAACAAGAACAGAGTGCATTGGCTCCAGGCAATTTTCTTATCGATCGCTCGTGTGTTTTTTTAAACTGAGATTTTTGCTCGGACCGTGACTTCTTTTGGCAAGTACCCCCTATTAATTAATGAAAAATGGGAAAAAGGGAACAAAATTGACATGAATGTAACATATTTATATGTTTATATGTAGTTAAATGCTGAAATAACCACATATAATAAAATTATATCTTACAAGAAGAAATAAAGCCCCCATGAAACAGTGGATCCAAATACCGCTGGATAGAACCCAGCATAGAGACCTCTTACACCCTATAAGCAAAAAATAAAAAACGAAAAAAACTAATGAAATTAAACTAAAATGAAATGATAAAAAAAAGGAACTTTGGATAGTACAAAGTAAAAACCTCGTATCTGGCAATGGAGAAGATTGCATGAGCTGTGTTGTTATACTGTGGCACACTCGACCCTCTCCCATCGCTCACTACACAAATATATCCATCGATTAAATTCAGAAAACTCGCCAAATTATAATCACACGGAGATAGAGAGGAGAGAGACCTTGAAAGCGGGTACGGATTACATCAAGAGGATGGAGAGAGGCGACGGTGGTGAATCCGGCGATTGCTCCGGCCGCTGCGTTCTCCCACCGCCACCTCTTTTCCTCCGCCAACACCATTGCTTTCTTTTTCTTTTGATGGTTCAATTTTTAAAAGAAATCTTCGCTTGATCCAGAGTACAGGTCAGTGAGGTTGGACTAATTGACTTTGAACTCTGATTCTGCTAAACGGGTTTTTAATTAGCCTTCTTATATATGGGCTCTAATGGGCCAAAGCCTAAATTGATCATCTACTAAATTTGGGCCGGGTACAATTTTCTGAAATAACTTTTTCGTCCTTTCTTGAAGTAGAGTACTTATTATTATTTTGTGTCTCAATCAAGATTCATGTCTTACATTTTTATCTTTATTTTAAAATTTAAATAATTAATTTGTACTGCTCAACGTAATATTTATATTTTCTAAAATTATTCTTTTACAATTATGATTTGTGAATTCCATAAGAAATCCAACGGATGGTATTTTAATATTTTTTCTAAATTAATAAACAGCTTTTAGCATTGTCAGTATGTCTGCAGCATCTTTACATTATGATTTGCGAATTCCGGAAGGAATCCAATGGATGGTATTTTTTTATTGAAATTCGTACTTCGTCAAAATATTTTAGAGTGATGCATGATGCTGAGTTCTTTATTAATTTATTATCCACTAAATTGCTTAGATATGTCTTTTTTGAAATGTTATGTAAGTGTCATCCAATTATTACATGTTTAAGTGTGAACATAAACAAATGGAATCAATATCTTGTAAAAAAACCAAATAAAATTAGGACCCAATGAGTAATGATGTATCAAGTTGGTGCCAATTGCCAGCAGAACTTGTTGTGCATGCACCCGAAATTAAATAAATTTACATCATGTCATCTTTGTTAAATAATAATGTCAATTAAAGGTCCATTTGCCAACCGACAGGCCCAATTTGTTGAACAAAAAAATAGAAAAATTTCTGCTTTAGAAAAATAACGTGCTATGTTATTCTTTAATAGAAGGTAAATGTGAACACAAAGCAAATGCTCTTCTGAGAAGAAACGAATCAGACGCTTGCTTGGGCTTCTAGACTACCATCAAAAGCATCGAATCACGTACCAACCGTTAGAATTATCAACGTTTGATTATTCTTACTTTTTGTACATAAAAAAATAATAAAAGCAAACTAATTTCTAAAAAAATGGCGGTTGTTATTGAATGTTTTTACACAATACGAAATAAATTTCACACTTGTAAAGATATTTCAGTAGAAAAATAAAAAAGCTGGTACCGGCAAACCGTAGACAAAAAAATTGATATGAACGAGATAACTTTTTAAATTATAAAGTTCCATTGTTATAAAAGTACTACTAACTTGTTCCTACATTGTAACTGAGAAATATTATAAAAAAAATATATTCTTATACAAAATAACATATTTTCATAAAAAAAAATAGATCAATGAAAAAAATAATATTCAACAATAATTATTCAGTAATAAAAAAATAAACTAACATATTTTTCATTCAAATGTAGAGTCATTCTTTAATGTCATACTTATGAGTTTTCTTTTACTAGTACATATCATTTTTTTTGTTATATTGCTTCACGGAGAAACAAGAGGAAGAAAAATCATCAAAACAAATTGTATTATTTGTTGTTGTCATATTATAGTTATTGTTATTGTTATAAAAGGGTATCTAAAATAGAGAATAGAATTATGTTTACTTAAAATGAGATCATTAACAAATAACATTTCTCAAATGATATAAAAAAAATGAAGACATAACCAATCAATTATCAATCAATCTAAAAATTCTTTTAAAAATAGAAAGAAATCATGACCAATCAGAAAATCGAGTATCTAACAATCAAATAAGGGGATTGAGGAATTTTTTTGAAAAAAAAATGGAAAAAGAGGAGGAAGCGTAAATTATGTGAGATAGAGAGCGTTGGACAGGCATCGATGAGTACGTGTCTAAATAAATTTAGACTTCTATACGTAAACAAAAATAAAAAAAAATACAGACTATTTGATCAAAAAGCTAGTATTCAATTTGAAAATTTTCTCTTTTAATCACAGTTATTGGCGGATCGGAACATCTACGCATTTTGTATAAGAGAAGAGATATAGAAAACAATTGCTGTCCAATAGAGTTAATTTTACATACTTGGACCTAACCCATTTACCACCACATAGTAACATTTTTAATATATATACGATAAAAGCTAGCCAGGTATCTGAAATTGATTTAATAGTGCATCTCAATAATATATTAGCTCCATGGATATATTTTTTTTGTAGGCTCCATTCGGGACTAGATAATTTATAGATAATTCAGAATATATATATATATATATATATATATATATATATATATATATATTCTCACTAAGAATAATAATGATATTTTTTCTCACTAAGAATAATAATGATAATTTTATGTTAAACGTATATAAAGTGCACATATATAGAAACAAATATTTTATGTTTACTTTTCAAAAAATTTATTAATACCCTCCAAAAAAACATACATGGGACGGTTAGATTATTTTTAAGAAAAATTCAATGCGGAGGGTAGATCTGATATTTTTTTTTAGGGTATTAATAAAAATTTCGGATTTACTTTCCTTTTCACTTCTCCCAATTAGCACGTAAAATTAAAATTAAAAAGAGAGAGAGAACTGTGTACTTGACTATTTTCGGGACCTTTAGTTAATTAAAATTTCCAATTTCTTTTGGGCTCCTCAAAAAGTCACTAAACAGTTACATCCAACTGTCCGGCGGGGCCACTTGATTTAGTCAAAACGGCCCCTTCCATTGCTGCCTAGTCCGACCTTTTATACTGAAGGAAAGCTCAGAGAAACATAGTACCTAAATCCTTCCTCTGTGACAAATTAATCCACTGAATCCCGTGTAACAAGTCATTATTTATTCACTTGTCAGTTGTCAATGCCTTTCCTTAATTGCTGATCCAGTGAAGTGATGACTCTGGGCACGGTTTACTTCAGTTAGGAAAACAATAAAGAATCATTAGTCAGAGTGACTCAAAGGAAAGTTTCAACTAAGGAATGTGAATATGACATATAGACCCCTATATATTCACCTCCTTCCTAATTTCATACGAAACCGACATAGCGACCAAGGGAGAAATTAGAAATAGAGAGACTCATAAAACAACCCCGTCGTCTCTCTCTCTCTCTCTCTCTCTCGCTCTCTTCTCCAGCACACTCAGCCAGGTGCCTTTGAAGAGAAGGGAAGATAGATTTAAGAGATGGCAAGCAAGTACACGGAATTGCTAGACATGGGGGCGAGAATTGTGGCGAGGTTCCATTCGCACTGCCCGCAAACCGCACGCTTGTACTACAAGCCTCCTCAGACTCCGATCGACAGCGACGACAACAAATTTGATAGCAGAGGGGTGGTTGCAAGCATCTTTTCTCCGACTGGATTCGCTAATTATGATTCTTGTAATGGTGCGATGAAGAAGGGGGCTGTTGGTTTTGATACAACACAAGTTCTTCTTTACTCAACTCTGTAACAATGATTCATCATGTAAAAAAAGAAAAAGAACATTGCTTAGTATACTTGGATTAATTGCTTTCTTTTGATTTTTTGATATAGAGAAGTTTTTATTTTTTCCTCCTAATTCTAATTGGTTGAAATATTGCGGTGCTGCCGCCTGTATTGTTTTATATTGCTGATTGGAATTTCATTTCAATATATATTGGATGATTTTCTAAAAGAAAGAAATAAAACAAGAAAAAAAAACTAACTATATTGCATGCGGATCTAAATTAAAAAAATTCATTTAATAAATTTTTAAAATCAAATTTATAATTAATGCGAATTTAGTACAAATTTTAATCCTATGCACAATACGGAATTTTTAAAAAAAGATTATAATATTTTAAAAAAAATAAAGATACAAGTTTTTGCTTTTATATAGGATGTCAATGTATATTTATAATCCGATAATGAATTCGCATAAAGTAAGTTCACATGTTGATTTCAAAATCCGATAATTTATTGAATTTCATATGGATTTGCAAAATGATCTACCTTAATTATTGGATTCATATATAAATCATGTATGTTTGTATATTATTTTAGACAATTAGTAATAACAACTGATACGATTCAAATTGAATTTTCAAATACCCCTCAAAAACTTCAAAATTCCGTATTCCTCTAAACTTCAAAATTACATAACCTCTCTAAATTTAGAAATCACGCATTCCCCCTCTAAACTTTCAAAACTCACAAATTTATTCATTTTATTGTCTTCTATATTAAACTCATTTTAAATTTATAAAATATTCATTTTACCCTTTATTAAAAGCATAAGAAAAATTCGTAGCTTGTTTAAGAAAAATTCGGTCTTATATTTAATCGGTTTTTTAGGGCAAAATGAGTATATTATAAAGGGTAAATGGTATAATGGGTATCCGGTTTTCAAGGGCAAAATGGGTATCTTATGAAGGGTAAAGGGTGTAATGGGTATCTTATAAGACCGACATTTTTCGTAAACAAGCTATAATTTTTTATGCTTTTAATAAAGAGTAAAATTAATATTTTGTAAATTTAAAATGAGTTTTAATATAAAAGACAATAAAATGAGTAAATTTGTGAGTTTTGGAAGTTTAGAGAGGGGAATACGTAATTTTGAGTTTTTTGAGGGGTATACATGAAATTCCCCCTAAATTTGCATTTAAATCTTCATATTCTTAATTAATACGATCCTACTTTTATAGCACGCAATGCCAGCTGGAAAAAATTGAGCTAAGCTCGATTTGAGAAAATTAATGCCAACTAAATCTAATTTGTGATTTTTTTTTACCTATTAAAGTTGAGTGAGATAGATCGAAGAAAATCAGGCCAAATGTGCTTGTCTGAGTTGTCTTAATTTAGTCAAGATATTACCATGGCTCCTTCCAGAAATAAAAGAAAAAGGAAAAGGAAAAATAGTTTAGGAATAAATAAACGCGATCTCGAGTTTTAAATTTTTTTTTCCTAAAGTCTATCATGGTTTGCTGTGGTCAAACAGAACCTACTTTCATTGAAACACGGTACATGGTACCCCTTTAATGAGGGGTCCGGATCCCTAAAGTAATCCAATCTTTGAGTTTTGGATCGAGACTGTCCGATTCGAATTTGTCACTCGAGATCATTTCGGAATTCGAATTCGTTGTCGGAATGTGTGCACTCACTTCGGAATGGATTTTCGCAAATTCGAATCGGACGGTCTCGATCGAAAACCCAAAGATTGGGTTACTTCACTGGATCCGAATTCATTAATTAGCCAATGATTTTAAAAACATGGTCAATACAGAGATGATTAATATATATATATAAAAGAGTACAACCACTATAAAGCATCTTTTAAATTTCCAAAGTACCCGAATATTCATCCGCTGTGCGGGCTGACCATATTGTTTTTTTTTATTGAACTTCTTAAACATTTTTTTTTATATTTTTGGGATAGCTGCCTAGGACCGGATGCTAATTATTTTCTTTTTTTAATCTATACTTTATAAAACTAAGAATCAAGTCTTTTTAATACTTTTTAGTCTTTATCTCCTGCAATTGTAGAAATAGTGAAATAGTTTGAGCGGATGCAGTGATTATAGCTGCCTAGGACCAGATGCTAATAAATCATATTTTATATAATTTATTTAAAAAAATTTACTATTTTCTTAAATAGATAGAAAATCACTTGATCTAGATTGTAGATTATTTAAAAGTAATAATTTTCTACTTATTTAAAAAACATGTAAAATTGAGCAAGTACATTTTCATATGGAAATCATATTGAACGGCTACAATTTGAACTTTGAAAATAAAATTACTAATTCATAATACGAACTAATTTGTTCTATACACGGGTATGTCCACATTGAGTCAGGGGTAAACTGTCTCCTGGATTTTGAATTTTCATAGAGATTTATAGGTTCGAACTAACTTTGCCCGCTCCGCTGGAATTTTATTTGCCCACCTCTCGAATTCTGATTTATAATTTGGTTTAAATTTAGAGTTAAAATTAGATAAATTTCTTACATTCTGATTGGATTATAAGTTAAAGAATTGAAAAATTAAAAGTCAGAGCATTGAAAATCATAATTTAAATATTGTTTTTTATATAGTATCTCATTAGCTAATGAGTTTGAATCTAATTAGTTATTTAAATCCGATTCACTATTATTTACCTCTTACTTACAAAAATTCTGAATCCGCCCATATCTATACATATTACATATCCTCACTCACATACAATAAAATAGTAATAATTGTTATTTCGCACGCCTTTAATCCTTCATTCGACATATTTACTAAAATAGCGAATTAGCTCATTCTAACACTATTCCGGGCCATCTAATTAAATGTCTAATTTATATCTGGCAAAAAAATTCGGTGAAAATTACACGTTGTTCGAGTGTTTCACTAATTCTACAATTGTCAAACGAGTCTCGATTGAAGAAGCGTGAGAAGAAGAATTAGGAATTGAGCTAAATGAGGTGCATGATGATGTCTAAATGCGCTTAAATTGAAGAAGAGTGAAATAGGGGTGTTCATCATTAAATTACGATATAATGTATATTGTTTGATTCAGTTTAAATTAGTTAGATTGAATTAATGAAAAAAAAATTAAATCTATCTTTAAAGAAATTAAAAAATAACAAAAATATTATTTTTATAATTAATTTTCTTATTTCCGTTAAATTGAACAAATTGAAATTTAATTCGGTTTTAATTCAGTTGATAAGTTTATTTAGGTCAGTTGTATTTTTGAAAAACGAACCAAACTGATGAACACGTACCCTAGTGTAAAAAATGTATTGATATATGATCCTTAGGGCTAAGGTTCTTAAAAAAGGTTTTGTCATGCATGGCTCAAGTTGCAATTTCATACCTCTTAAAAAATAATTTCTCAATTTTTTGTTTACTATTGCCTAGAAAATCTTTTTTAGAATTCAATAATTAATTAGAAAAATACCATAACAAAATTACTATGCTGACAAAATTTTAAAAGTTCAACTAATTGAGAATACTTTTCTCGCACGAGATAAATACTCGTTCCATTTTTAAGCACGCACGGATTTCCCAATTTGGAAAAGAAAATACGAAGGACCAACAACAACAACAATAATGGAACGAGATCACCTGCCCCAGGGGGGCAGGAAATTCCTACCCCTAGAGTCACTGCCGGGTGGGGCCGAGATCACTTTTAACATTTGAATATTTGATCTGGGCCCACCTCGGACCCACCGGTTGTGACTCTAGAGGCAGGAATTTCCTGCCCCCAGGGTGGCAGGAGATTCGGTCTATTAAGGAACGAGATCACCTGCCCCCAGGGGGGCAGGAAATTCATGCCCCTAGAGTCACTGCCGGGTGGGGCCGAGATCACTTTTAACATTTGAATATTTGATCTGGGGCCCACTTCGGACCCACCGGCTGTGACTCTAGAGGCAGGAATTTCCTGCCCCCAGGGTGATTGACAATGTCCGCCACGACTGTTATAATAGTGGGGTGTTAATTTCAAATTTTAACTTCTTTTTGTTTATTGACAACAAATCGGAATTTAAGCTACTGGTCATTATATATTTGACTTTTTCCTTCATAAAAAAATGAACATTCCGAGTCACATATGAAATTGAAACAGTTGCCTACGGGCCATTCCCTCAAAAAAAAAAAAAATTGAAACAGTTACGACCCTTTGTAGTTCTAGTTCGTACGTATACTACTTAAAAACAAGAGAGAGTCTAGCTATCCCCCGTGAACCATTCTCCGTTTCATCTCCCGTCAGTTGCATTAATTAACTGGGGGACCGCATAACTGTCAGCCATTTTAGGAATTTGCAGAAAGTATTCATATGTAACACAACTAGTATTCATCCATCTATACGAAGGTATTCACATTTGCAATAGAAACATATTTGGATATATTACAACATTCAGCATATGAAAAAGTAGGGGACCACAAACAACATGTGTGGGGAACCGCATAACTATCAGAGCATTAATTAAGTGGGGGACTGCATAACCGTCAACGCATTAATTAAGTGGGGGACCACATAACCTTCAGCTCATTTTAGAAATTTGCAAAAAAGTATTTATCTGTAACACAACTAGCATTCATCCATCTATATAAATGTATTTATCTTTGCAATAGAAGCATATTTCGACACATTAATCACTCATCTTTTCCACGTTTTTAGAGATGGGTTTTTTTTCTCCGTTCAATCTAACCAATATTTCTGACGATCTGTGAGGAATTTTGCAAATCTAAAACCACGAATGTTTTCTACACAATTTTCTCTTTCAAATGAAATCCATGATGACATACTTTCGAGTTGTCCGTTGCACAAGTATTCATACCTCGTCACAAGTATTCATCTCTCATCGAGCAAGTATTCATCATCGTCGTGTAAGTGTAAATAGTTAATGTACCAAGAGTATTACAAACACAAATATTTATACCTAAGATATTAAGTATTCATCCATAAACGTTGAAGTATTCATCTCTAAAACATCAAGTATTCATTCATACACCTCTAATTTTTTTCAAAATTTGTTTTTCTGTCATTTCTTAGTACTTAGTACGCACTTCACTAATTCACCATTAATGAAGCTTTGTTCTTTGCAAATAACTTGCTACTGCATGAGCAGAACATAGAGACGATAGATCTGATCCGGCAGTCGACAGTGATGGATCTAACCCGGTGGAGGCGGAGGTGGGAGGCGGAGGCGGAGAGGGAGAGGTGGGAGAGGCGGGCGGAGGCGGAGAGGGAGAGAGAGGGAGAGAGAGGAAAGAAATAAAGGGAGAAAATTGGGTAATTAATTTGTAGGTCCCACTAGGTAGTTAGAATTTGAATTATAGTTAGAAAAAAAGTTAGTTAGTTGGAGGATGAAATGGGGGATGGATAGATGGGGGAAAGTATAATTACCCTAAAAACAATTGAACTTGGACATTTTACATCAGAGCTATTAATGAACCGAATTCAAGCATGTTGGATATGTTTTATTAAGTTAATGAGTAAGTCAACTCTAGTTGAGAAGACAATATTGAGTTGACAACTATACTCGTGCTCAACAACTTGAGTTGACTTATAAATCGTTAAGATTTAAGACCAATTGATGTTTGAATTTTAAGCAATTTGAATTTTTGAATGCCGAAAGTCTTAAATAAAACATAATAGAAAACTAATTTAACCAAAAACAAAAATACATAATAGGAAAGGAATTGTGATTTAGGTTTGGATCCACTAGATTAGGGTCTACTGTGTTGGATTTATTACCAACTTCGTTGGATTTAATGCCAACATTGAGCATATATGTAATTTAATTATGGATTGTTTACTGTCATATATGGTTGTCAATTAAAGTGATCAAATAAGGTAATAGACAATCAATATATTAATTAGGATGTGATTCATAAATGTGCAGAACAATTTAGGCAAAGATCAAATCATTGATGGACTGATTGTGAGATTTGCAATTCAGAAAACTGCCATTTAAGAGGATTGTGTGGGTCATGCGGAAATCAATGCGGCCGCACGGATTTTGATGCAACAGCACGGTTTTTGATGCAGTAGCACAAAATACCTTTTTCAAGTTGGCAGATAACCAGATAGGTTATTATATACAAGGATTGATCTCCAAGACACAAGATAATAAAGAGAAGCACAGAAACTGAAAAGATGTTTTTCTCTTTAGAAAAATACAGTTATGTGTGTCTTCTCTTCTTTTTGCACCATCAAAGAATAGAGAAGAGAAATCCATTAGGAAATTTGGAGAGGATTTCTCAAGGGCCATATCTTGCTGTCTTGGAAGACTTATTTCTACGACCATACGACTAAACAACAAAAGGGCTTCTTGCCATTAGAGTCTAGTCTCGCGCTCACGGAGACGGTTGGCGATCTCTCAAAGGATCGAGTTATTCCATGGAAACATTCATGGAATCAGGTATTATGTTCCGCACTTAAGATTTATATTTTATGAGTCGGCTTTGGCATAGGACGGTCCTTAGGTTAAGGTGGAGAACTGTTTCTCCTTCTCCGGGGTGTAAGTGTTTGACCCCTAGATGAGATGTAATTGTTTGATCTCTAGACAAGGCGTAATTGTTTGGCCTTTATGATTTCCCCAACATACTGGTGTTGGCTGAGATGTTGAGTCCTTTTGCAATTTTAACTTGGATTTGGATCTGGTTGGAATTGAATGTGACATAAGTTCATATAACTCGGTTGATAGTGAGCGAGTTAAAGTCTGCTCATACTCGGTTTATTAAGTTAACGAACGAGTTGATAATAAACGAGTTATTAGCAAATTATTGCTCATAGCCATGCCAATAACTACACATTTTTTAAAGAAAAATAAAATACAATATAACTTGATTATATTGTATTCTCTAGCGCTTGATTATATATAACTTGGCTTGAGAAGAGTTAAAATGCATCTTTAGTTTTATGTTCCCATACTTTATATTTTTTTTTTTCTATTTTCAAAGTATGAACGATTGATCCGAACCGTTCAACATAATCGTCATATTAAAATGTACTTGAAAATTAAATTTTATATGTATTTTTCGAAATTATATTACCATTTTTTAAAATAAGTACAAAATCACTGTTTTTCTGGACCATCCAAAACAATGATTTTGTACTTGTCTAAAAAATAGTAAAATATTTTACAAAAATATAAAATTTAATCTCTAAACACATTTTAATATGAAAATACTGATCGATTCAGATATACTGTTCGGACTTTAAAAAACATAAATAAAAACGTGAAGCATGATTCAAGCACAAAACCAACCGTTTATTTTAACCCTGCTCATGTACCTGGAATCCTTTCCTGCAAACGTAATATTTCTTATTATACACGCTAGGTTTAATTAATTTACAGTATCGTCAAACTCGCATGAAGAAACGTATGCTTATAATTTAGACTTAAACCAGTAGCGACCAATCATGTAACATGACATGACACCGAAATCGACGAATAATTCTTATTTAACTTCTGCTATGATGCCAACGAAATCAACTATTAATTTAAATTAAATTGCTGCTTCTACATTGCTACCAACTAGCTAAATGTTTAATCTACTTCTGGTACTTATTTTTCTTATTTTTCTCGAGGTGATTGATTCCGAGTAGACTGATTAGGGTAAAAAAAAATTAATCGGCCGGGATATATACTGATTAGGGTACACCCTTTATTTTTCTTATTTTTAAATTAATCGGCCGGGATACTGATTAGGGTACAAAAAAATTAGATCAATCATAAATTTATAATTATTTTAAAATATAATTATATTTTTTATTTTTTTTAGGAAAAATCATAGCAAAAAAATATGTAAATTTTGTTTTCCTTGAACTGGGAAGACCAAGTGTGACAGTGTCCTCGCTTGCTACTATGTGCTCATCTTCGATCCTGCCAGGCAAACAATTCATGTCATTCGTATGTAAACTAACATTTTATAGACCAAGTAGGTTCGATAGGCTATAAGATTGTTTGATCCGCTTTAAGATTCAAACACCTCGCTTTAATATTCAAACACAACCGTTTCAATATTCGTGTATACAAATTTTAAAGCTGGCCAGACAGTCTTGAAATCCATTGAAATTCAAAAATAGATTCGATGTCCATTGAAATTACTGTGCTCTAAACATTTTAAGATAAACACAAGCATGCAGATAAGTACAAATTGCTTTTATATTTGTAGTGCAGCTACTACAAATTAAGGGCGTGTTCGGATGACAAAAATTTGATGGTAATCGATGGGATAGGGACAATATTACAACAATATTTCCCAGCAGCGTTCGGAGGTCTCATTTTCTTTCCATCCGTTCTCGCAGTTTCTTCCCAAGCCATTCCCACCGCAGTATAAAAAGATGGAAAAAAGAAAATGAAGTCGGAGTGAATATTTTTTTTCCTACGGCGCGTGCGTCCTTCTCTCCTCTTCTCTCGTCCTTCTCTCCTCTTCTCTCAGTTCCCTACCTCTATTTCTCCTTCGCTGATAAAAAAATTCCTAGCGCGAGAAGCTCCAGCAGAAATATGAACTTCTCAGGAAAAGATTTTTGCAACGAAAAGAAAGACGAAGAACTTCTCCAGCGAAGGTAAACACAACAAATTGATCTCGCTACCCAATTGAGCCACCTTGCACGCCTTGTGGCATTTTATTGAACAAATTTCTCAATCTCCCAATGTCTTCAAAATTAGATGCTAAGTTTGTTCTTTGCTTTGTGGCATTTCATCCAGAAAATTGATAAATTGACCTTCTTACGTAAAAATGTTGTTTGGCACAAATTGGCAAAAGGCTTACTTAAGAGGCCCAATGTCTATTATTACTGACCTGAAATAAATCACCAGTTCTATTAAAATTTAGTTTGGAAATGATTGGTTCTTCTTATATTGTTGTCGTCAGTTCAAAACAAGAACACTTGTAACAGTTGGACATATTTTGTTAGTTGTAAATAACATTTTGTTTAGTTGTTTCCATGCAAAGAACACTTGGAACCAACTGCACAACTACAGTTCCCGAAGAAGACCCGAACTGAACTAAGAAGATTAGAGTTGTATAGACGCGAACTGACAGAAGGTACATGGCAAATCAGGGAAGGATCGGTGCCAAGACAATTAACTGGTACCATCCAAGATGAGGTACCAGTAGGTACCCAGATGCAATGTTAAAGCAAAACAATTTTTTTTTTGTGAAAATGATAATATGTTATATTTTAGAACTTGTATTGGAGCAAAATGATACAATTATGTTATATTTTACCATTGTGTTTTATTGTATTGGAGTAAAAGGTCAATTTGTTGATTACTAGTTCATTTTTTTTTAAAGGAAAGTGTACCGATACGGTACTAGCACACTTCGAGCTGCTAGTGCTGGTACTCTTTACCCCTACCCTCAAAAACTCCTTTAGAATTAATTTGCATATTTTTGTAATAATGAAATCAACATGTAGTATATTAATCTTTTTATTTCCTCATCTAACCTGAAATTCTACAAAATAAATATTTGTAGGTACTGAGATGCATATTTGCCTTTTTGTCAGAGCCTCATCTATTCCTTTGAGTGTTGTATTTTTATTTCCAACTGCTGACTTTGAATGCTGTATAGAGAGAATTGGTTGAGCCATTAAATTCCTCATTAAATTAGTGTTTGTATTAAAATGATACAATTATGTTATATTTCACTATTGTGTTCTATGTTTTGTTGCTTGGATGAAATCAGCATCAGTGTTGTGTGCTTTGTTGCTTGGATGAAATCAGCATCAGTGTATTAAAATGATACAATTATGTTTTGTGCTTGTTTCTGGTAACTGGTACAATCGGCATCAGTGTTTCTCCTGAATGTTGGTACAGTTGGTCAGTTTTTTTATGTATTTTGTTATTTTGTTATTAACTGGTACAATCGCATCATAGTTTTATATTTTGTTATTAACTTTCTTTATTATATCACTTGCTAATCTACATGTCAGCGTAGTATATATATTATGCATGGTACTGAAAAATATCATTTGAACATATATCTGGACAGATATATATCACTTGCTATGAAAAATATTCCCACAACTATTCCCACGATACAACCGAACACTCATTCAGTACATTCCCATAATAATTCCCGTACATACTTAAGAGTATGAGTTCCCGCAAATAAAAAAGTGGGTTTCCAAACCCGTCTAATCCCATCCCGTACAATCCCGTGACAAACGAACAGGCTCTTAAGAGGAATTAAATTTATTTTGATAAATGTTATATTTTTTTTTTGGTATCTTTCATGACCCGTAGGCCTTACAAACTTCCATTTACAACAGAATAGGAAAACTGCTGAGTATCTAAATCTAGATCCCAACCCATTCTGTCAGTACCCTCCTTTCTAGCCCGGTTTGCCAAGAGGTGCGCCAATTGCAACCCATGTTGGTCCCTGCCTTGATACAGCACTGTCAATCCTCGTCTTTGATCCTTTAATTGCCATGCCTCCCAAATTTCATGGAAACTCCTCCAATCATGTATTCTTGGCTGTCGATGAGCTAGGGAATCCACTGTCTCCAGAGAGTCGGTATACACCGTACCCCGATTACCACCCTGTGCAGCCAGCAATTTGAGTCCCTGTAAAACTGTTATTGCTTCAACTTGTGCCGAATTGACTGCGATGACCCTTTTTGCAACCCACTGAACTACTCTACCCTTGCAGACCACATACAATCCGATACCTGCTGACCCATCCACAGACCAAGAACCATCCACTACACACATTGGATCTTCTTGAGACCCGTTAGCCCGTACCACCTGATTAGGGGCCGGTACCACCTTGGTGAAAACCTGCCCGTTATCAGGCCTTACTTGTACGCCTTCTGAAAACAACGGCTGGCATGATAGCAGTATTTTGTTGTAGTATTTTGAACAGGTAAATAAATTCTGCCGTTTCCCACCTATAACAGCATCATTTCTAACCCGCCAAATTGCCCACATCATGCACAAGGTTCTGAGAACATCCAAATCTGATAGAGTTAAAAAGAAAGAGGACATGATATCTCTAAACGAACCTTGAAGGTTGTCAGACCTGAGTGACATCGGCGATGCCCACCAAGCTGCTCTTGAGAAATCACAAGTGAAGAGCATGTGCTGTATTGATTCTGGGTGCCGGTTGCATAACTTACAAGTCATCGTTACAGAGGAAATTCTTGACCCAATAATCTCCTGCACTGGCAAGGCACCAGTAACACATCTCCAGATAAAAATTTTCAATTTTGGTGCCAAACCCATCGCCTTCCACACCTTGGTCCAGAACTCCTTGTCCACCTGATTGCCACTATCCCCTTTGATCATCTGATAAGCTTTTTTAGCTGTGAATTTCCCATCTCTCGCATAGGTGAAAATAAGAGTATCCGGTGCTGAGGACCGAGCTGGAGCTATCGCAGTATTCAGAGAGATATTCAAGGCCAATTGGAATCCAAACTGTGACTGTAATTTATCAAAATCCCAGGTTCTGGTTTCTGGCGAGATGAGCGAGCTAACCAGCAACCTCCTCTGCTGGGCATTAGAGGCACGGTTGAGTTCCCAACCCGGGTACCATGGCTACGAAAAAACCCAGATTGTGGTGCCGTCCCCTATCTTCCAAGCCAGGTGCTGTTGTAGTATAGGTTTCAAGGCGATGAGGTTTCTCCAAAGCATAGTGCAAGCATTCCTTCTTGTTGCCAGCCAGAAACCTGATTGAGGACAGTATTTAGCAAGCAGTGTTGCTGCCCATGGGTATGCGGCACCTTCAGCCAGCTTCCATGCCATCTTTAGAACCAAGGCCATGTTCATTTCTTTCAAGCTTCTCAGACCCAAACCCCCCATTCCTTTTGGGACCGTTAACTTGCTCCAAGCCACGTAAGCCATATGCTTGTTCCCTATTTCTCCTACCCAGAAAAAATTTCTCGTTATGGCTGTCAGCTTCCTAATGACCCTTGCTGGAATGAGCACAGTACCCATCGCATAGACAGGAAGACTCTCAAGCACAGACTTGATTAGAATGAGTCTGCCCGCATGAGATAGTCGCTTAGCCTTCCATAAGTTGAGTCTCTTCTCGAATCTGTCAATCAGGTAATCAAAGGAAGCCCTTCCTGAGACCATCACCGGACAGCCAAGGTACGTCTCATGTTGGGAAGCATCTTGAACATCAAACCTGTCTCTGAAATATGCCTTGTGTTGATCATCAGTGTTAATGGAGAACCACACTTTTGACTTAGCCATGTTGATGGTCAAACTTGACAAGGAAAAGAAACTCATTAGTGTACCTTTGAACTCCTCCACCTCGCGGTCTTACAGAGATCCCATGAGTATCAGATCATCCGCAAATAAGGAGCAAGCCATCGGTGGTGCCGTTCTTGAGAGTTTTAAACCCTTGATTTGACTGGTCGACATCTTGAGGTTGAGCCATCTTGCCAACGGATCCATGGCGAGGATAAAAAGGTATGGCGATATGGAGCACCCCTGTCGGAGGCCCCTTGACGGACGAAAAAATCCGTCCCCTCTCCCGTTAAGCTGAATAGTAAATTTTGCAGATCTAACACACTTCTCAATCCAAGCACAGAGATTCCGAGGGAAACCATAAAGTGGGAGTATGGCGAATAAGTACTCCCACCTTACCGATTCGAAAGCCTTAGCGAGGTCTGCCTTGAGGGCAAAGAGGTGGCTATTTGAGTGCTTGTTTTGGAAGGAATGAATGATTTCTCGCAGCAGAACAATATTTTTAGAAATTTCACGACCGGGTATGAAAGCTGTTTGCGAGTGCGAGATGAGGCTATTCATAAACGGCTACATTCTTTTCGCTAAAAGTTTTGAAATCACTTTGTAGAGAAAGTTACATACGTTGATGGGTCTAAATTGAGATACCATTGTTGGTGCAGACACCTTGGGAATTAGAACCAGTGTAGAGTGACCAATAGAATCCTTTAAGTTTCCGGTTGTGAAGAAGTTCAAGACCTCAGCAGTAACAACTTCTTTGAATGATTCCCAATTTTCTTGGACCAAAGCCGCTGTAATCCCGTCAGGTCCCGGTGATTTTGTGGGCCCCAAGGCGAAAACCGAGCCCTTAATCTCAGCCTCCGTAGGCATCAGATCCAGTGATATTGCCTTGTGCGGTTGAATTTTACAGACTGAGGCTGCCACCTCGTCGGGAAGCTGAGTTGAGTCTTGGGTTGGTATTGTTTGTGTGAAGATACGTTTGTAATGAGTCACAAACTCAGATCGTATCTCACTATCAGTAACCACCCACTCTCCTCCCTTCAAAATGGCACCGATTCTGTTCCTTCGCCTTCTTACCAGTGTAGTTGAGTGAAAAAATGATGTATTCTGGTCACCCTGTAGAGACCAGTTGAGCCGAGATCTCTGGAGCCAGAATGCCTCATGCGCCGATATGAACCGCTGATACTCTTTTTGCAAGAAATTAATGCGATCCCGTACTTGTTGTGACTGCTGCTTCTCAAGAAGGATCTTCATTTCTTTCTCAATTTTTTGTAATTCCCAGTTCGGGTCTTTACCCCCCTCTGACCAGCTCCTGATGTTGCTTCTCAAAATAGAACAGGTTGTCTCCCAAGACCGCTACCCCTGCGTTGATTTAGCACAGATTTCCTTAAAATTCGGGTGTTGGGCCTACCATTGCTCAACCCAAAATTGTTTAGGACCCTTTCTAGGTGGCGGTTCAAGCCTCAATAAGATTGGCAAATGATCACTGTGATAGTTAGGAAGATGCAGGATTTTCGCCGCCGGGTAAGAGTTAACCCAGTCCCCTGTCCAACCGTTCCATCACAAATGTTCTGTCATCCTAGTTGTTTGACCATGTGTAGGCAGGACCCGAGTAGCCTAGGTCAAGTAAGCCTGATTGCTGGATGAAAGTTCTGAATTTTCTATCCTTTGCCTTGAACTGGAAATTACCCCCATACTTGTCACTGTGATCAACTATGCAGTTGAAGTCACCAATTGTACACAAGGGCATACCCGAGTTGCAGATGTAGTGTTGAATCCGCTCCCAGATATGCCCATTATTAATATCTTGACAGTCGCCGTAGACCGCAAATAGAATCCACGGGTCAGTGCTTGGTTTTTGTTTGATTTTTGCTACGATGAAGTTTATTGATGATTCTAGGACCGTTACCGAGATATCGTCACTCCATAGGAGCCACAATCCCCCTCCCCGGCCTTCAGAGGGTACAATCTCAGCATTGGTTAGGGGCAGTCTGTTGATACATTGTTGGGCCTTCACTGTAGAGCACTTAGTCTCAGAAATAAAAGCTAGATCCGCCCCCGTGCTACGGAGATACCGCCGGATTATAGGAACTGTCGCTAGCCCTCTGCTGCCGCGACAGTTCCATGAGATAAGATTCATAAAGAACCCAGCGGCGATTGAGGCCTCGCCGCCTTGGCTCTTTTTGAGGAGGATGATTCTTCACCATTGTTGTCAAAATGAAGGTCAGAGTCCCTGTTGAAAAGAATAGCTTGAACTCCATCTGTTTGAGAAGAGGGGTAGGGAACTCTCGGTTGAAAAAATTCATTTAGGGATCTCTTAAAACCTGCTGCCTGTTCCGGCCCAGTGCCTGTTTGTGGAAAATCTTGAGGAGTGGTTTGATCAAGAGGGACCAATGCTGGGCTAGTTCTCCACGGCCCAAAAGAAGGGTTCAAGATATTCTTTAACTCGGGCCTATCTTGATCAGCCTGTGAGTTTTTTATGCGAGCCAGCCTGATCCGATCCGCACATGAGTTTAAATCATGGCCCAATTGACCACAAAAATTACAAAGGCGGCCAGCCTCTCATACACTAAGTAGGCCACAAGATCTCCATGGATCGGGTGTGTAAAGCTCACTCCATCTTTGAGAGGCCCTATAATATCCACAAGTAGTTTTACCTTAACGAACTGCCTTCCGTTAAGCACCCCTCTAATCGGATCCGACACAGGAAGACCAACCCGATCCGTTAGCAGCCGGATGCCCTTGTCAGTGAGAGAGTCGGCTTGAGCCGTATGGAATTGCACCCAGAGCTCCGCTGTAGTTACCGGGAGGAGGTCAACGGCGCCTTTGCATTGCCTGGCTGCTATGAGATCATTGCGGTATAGCCACGGGCCATCATTCAGGACTCGCTTAACTTCATCCTTGTGAGTGAGCTGCACCAGGAAGACTCCTCTGCCTTTTTGAGTGAATACTGCAGATGGTTGTAAGTCCCATGCCACCCTCATAAACTTCTCAAATTGAGCCGTGAACACCATTCGGTCCGTGCAAACCCTTGTGAGAACACAGAGATCCCAGTTTGTTGTGAGCACTTCCTGTTGGGGAATGGTGATCGCCTGGCTTTTAGCAAGACCCGTTTGTAAGCCCGCAAATCGACGTATGAGTTCTTCATCAGACGGATCCATTCTTGTTGGGTAGCTGAGAGTGAGGTGAATAGGGTTGGAAAGATGGAAAGAAGGGTAGGTGGAGGGAAGATGGTGGTCAGCTTTGTTGGTTGTGTGCGAGAGAGGAGTTTTTTTTGTATTTATGTGTTTATAAGGGTATGGTCCCAGGATGGATTTTTTTAAATTGGTGTTGAGGCTTGAAGGTTCCCCTGCAATTGGCGTGCGGTTGCTAAAAATTGGGCCTCCATCTGTCACATTGTAGTTTGCATTTTTGTTCCTATTGTAGGAAAGACATGCAAAGGCTCTAGTTGTCTGGTTGTGGAAAAAGACAGAGATGGTATGCGTTTGTCTTGTTATGGTGAAGGGATGGCTGGTGGTAGGGATTGGGTGATTGTTTTTGAGTATGGTAGGGTTATGTGAGGCCTGATTATGCTGGTGAGGAGTTGACAGGTCCTTTTTTTGTGGGTTTTAAGTGGTATGGGTTTGTAACACAGGAATGGGGTTAAGTGGCGTGGCACATTGAATCCTGGGAAGGTCCTGGACGTCTGCATGTACTCCTCTGATTTACTGACGTCTGAGAACTTTCTGAGAATATTCAGGATGAGTTCTTTTTTGATTCCTTGAGAGTTCAGTGGACTCGGCTCTGGTGGACCCATCCGTCAAAAGTGCCGGCGACCGATCTATTGGTCCGCCCTAATTCAGCTGCCACACTTGTAATTGGTTCCGCTGCATGGCCATGACCACCTCTCTAGCTGAGTACAGTGATGCGCTTAGCCGGAGGTCCTCATCTTGGTTGTGATGGATGGGTTCCCTTGGCCATTGCACTGTAAGCAATCTACCATCAGCGGAGGGGCTACCATGGTCATGTAATACAGTATTGCCGCTGTATTCCCAGCCTAGCACTGACACCGGGCATTTTCTCTAATAGTCCTTGTATATCACTAATACAAAAGGTGGTATCCTTACCGGATCAACACATGCAATAGAGATCCTTAGTGTAGATCTATCATTGCCAAAGGAATTGGCGTCATCAATGTAAAGGGGTAAGCCAAAATCTGACACCAGTAAATAGAAGAACTGTGGGTGCCAAAGAGTCAGGGGGTAATTTCTGACCTCAAGGTTTACTTTGAAGCCCGGAGGTTTTGAGTTCCAGCCGGCTTCCCGATTCCAGCAGGAGAGATGGATATGGTTGGAGATCGGCCAGACTAAAAGATTCTGCTCAACCTGGTTACGATCCAGGTACTCCGGCAGTGATACCAGGTAGGCCCTAGGCGAAATCACCAATAGAGGGTACTGCTGAGCAAGGCCCCCATAAACCTCTGCTAGTTTGTGCTGGATAATTGCGGGGTCACGGTTAGGAGCACTGTGGAGAAAACAGGCAGCAAGGTAGTGCTCTGCGTCATTCTCCAGTAGCTCACTGTGGTGGGTTTGGGGCATGTATACATGAGGAGGGAGAATGGGGTCCCCATACGGAAAGGGGGCCTCCATGGTGGTGTCGGTCAACCGTGGTGGTGCTCAATTACTAGGGGAAGGTGGAGAAAGCATCAAAGCACTACCAGGTGAGGAGAGGAGAGGAGAGGAGGAGAGGAGGAGAGGTGAGGAGGAGGAGGAGAGGAGGAGGAGGAGAGGAGGAGAGGATCTCCTAAAGTAACACGATTCAGTAGCTAGTGGGACCAAATGAGGAGAGGATCAACAAGAGCGAACTTGATAAATGTTATATTGATTGTCATGTTTATCACAAAAATAATATTGTCAAAAAATAATTTACTTCTCATAAATATCTTAAGGTAAGATTTTTGGATTAATTTGAGACTAGCAACTAAATTCAGTTCTATAAATTCATCCATAGTCTTCTTGTACGCCAAATAAATTCAATTCTATAAATGACTCGTAACTCGTTGACTATCTTTAATATTTTTGGGATCAAATTTGCTTGCTTGATAATTTTTTGGGATAAAAATTAAATGATGCCTTTTCTTTCATTTTATTTTAAATGCCTTTTCACGGCTTCAGCCGCGCGCACATCTCATACTTTCATCAATTTAAATAATACATAATTTTGACTCTTGATGAACACGAGGGAACAACGTCCCAACAGGGTCAACTAGTTAAATAACACACACACACACTCCACCGACATTTTTATTAATATCCAAAGTTAATTACAAATTAATAAATATACCTATAATTCCTGAGATTTTCCAAAAATGTCCAAACCGGCCACAAAATGACCAGTTTCTGATTTTTTTTTTAGAGACACTATGAAGAAATCTAACACTGGAAATTGAATTTTTTGTTTAAATTATTTGTTAGATTACTTCTTTTGATTTATAATTAGCATATTTATACTAAAATACACTATATTACTTAAAATTATGTTGAATTACACTATATTACATTAAATAAGCTAAATTATGTTAAATTACGCTAAAATAGGGTAACTTTCGGTAAATTATTGTGTGTCTTCATAGTGATGTATAATTAGAAACTATATTTTGTTTCTCTTTTATCTTCATAGTGATTTATAATTAGAAACTATTTTTTTAAGAGACACTATGAAGAGCAAGATAATGAAATCTAACACTGAAAATTCAAATTTGTTGTT
Source organism: Carex myosuroides (assembly GCA_028015225.1). Taxonomy (NCBI): domain Eukaryota; kingdom Viridiplantae; phylum Streptophyta; class Magnoliopsida; order Poales; family Cyperaceae; genus Carex; species Carex myosuroides. The sequence continues at coordinate 5,330,935 of CM051487.1, read as the reverse complement.
TAAATTACTTGTTAGATCACTTCTTTTGATGTATAATTAGCATATTTATACTAAAATATGCTAATTACTAGAAATTATGTTGAATTACACAATATTACATTAAATTACGCTAAATTATGTTAAATTACGCTAAAAATACGGTAAATTACATATGAATATGGATGATATCTTTACTGAGAAGGCGAAAAACGACGACGAAACTTCAAACAGCCATAAAACGGTGCTCAAGTGTCCGATTTCAGCAGATGACCACTTTTCAGAAAGCTTGCGAAATACGCATGTATCCGTGCCCGCGATGCCGGATTCTAAAATTCAGAATTGCCAAAAAACAAAGGGAAGAGCCTCAAAACTTGAGTTGAAGTTTCCGATTAACATTTTCATTTCCAGTAAATTAGTTATGTAATGAACTTGCAGAATACCAATTTTTACTATTTTTGGAATTTTTTTACTATTTTTTATGATTTATGAAAGATGGCACAAAATCGGCCTAATTTAGCATAATTTTGCGTAGTTTACCGTAATTTACCTTATTTCATTATAATTAGCAAAATTAGTGTAATTTACCGTAATTTACCGTATTTTAGCGTAATTTAACATAATTTCAAGTAATTTAGCGTAATTTAATGTAATTTCAAGTAATATAGTGTATTTTAGTATAAATATGCTAATTATAAATCAAAAGAAGTAATCTAACAAATAATTTAAACAAAAAATTCAATTTTTCAGCGTTAGACTTCATTATCTTCTCTTCATAGTGTCTGTACAAAAAAAAAAAAAAATCAGAAACTGGCCACGGTTTCTGGAGAGGAGGAAACCGGCCATTTTGTGGCCGGTTGGACATTTTTGGAAAATTTCAGGAATTCTGAGTATATTTATTAATTTGTAATTAACTTTGGATATTAATAAAAATGTCGGCACACTCCATGACGCATGCGTAAATTCTTTCATAATATATCTGTTAAACCTTCTATTAAGAACGATTTATTGGAGTAGAGGGAGTATTCTAAAACATTATCTCTGTGATGAGTTTGTAACTCCAATTTTTCAGTGATAATGGAAAGCCTACGGGCTACGGGCGTGAAAGATTGAAAAAGAAAAATGAAAAAAGAACGATTTATTACCCCAATTTTCCTTTCTCATTTCATAACTCCGCTGCATCTGGTATTAAATATTTAAACTCTCCATGCCACAATATATGCAGTAATATAAATTCAAATGGGTGAGAATAACTATTTTAGTTGATTAAATTGAAATGTTGTAAAATAAGTAATCCGTCTATTTCTTACAATATTTTCTTATTAAAACACTTAAATGTTTTATTTCCTCATTTTAAATAATACTCATAAAAAGTTTCTACATGTTCAGTTTCCTCATCCAAGTTTGGAAATCACTTATTTCCCCATAAAAACAAACAATCTTTCCCATTTTTCTTTTCTTTAATCTAATTTTTATTTTTATTTTATTTTTAGATGAAAAAACTAATTTATCCTTCTCTAAAATTATATAATTAATACATAAGCATCTAATGGATTGTTAAATTAAATAGTAAGGATTGTATAAAAGTAGTTTATTTAGCTACAATCCAGTATACAAGTCCAGCATCCAATGCCTAAGTTATAAAAGTTGTTTATGTAGTTTATAAGGAGAGCTCCACTGAAATAACATTTTGGACCTTTGGTGTAGTAATTTGTGGCAACTGTTGGTTTTCATCAATATTTTAAAATACATAATTCAAATAACAAATTAAATCTTCATTTCAAGCAATGATTGTTAATTTTGTTCTTCCCCATGAGAAATACGTTTTATGTAAAATATTTAAATATTTTGAGTTCATCTAGTCACTTGGTCTCTTTTTTTTAAAGAATAAATTATGATGAAAGTAACAAGTACGAGATATAGGAATGATTATTTTATAAATTCTGATGAAAGTTTTAAGTTCGAGAAGGTGAATTAGTCCTTTTGTTTTAAAATAAAAAAATAATAATTAATAAGCTCAAATAAAGTTTAATTAGATAAAAAAAGATTATTTGTTTTTATTAGAGAAATAAGCAATTTTCATATTTTGATGAAAAAATTAAAAATATTTAATAAATACGACAACAATTATTCCTAAATATAATGATACATTCATCCAAACCTAGGGGTGTAAATGGATCCGGATTATCTGCTTCGAATTCGCTTATTATCCGTATCCGGATTAAACAGAACAGATAGTTCGCGAATACAAATACTGATAATTTATTATATAGGGATAAAATATGCAAATACAGATACAAATATTTTCACGAATCCGTAAACGGAGCGGATATCCGGATGTATCCGGAACCCATTATCTGAGCTCCGAACCCATTATTGGATAGTTATGTCACAAATTTCATGTCCTATCTAAATTTCTAGTCTCATATTAAGCTAAAATTTATACACATTTTATTCAAAATTTTATTTTGACAACTATGTTTTCATAGTTGTCAAATTTTAGTCATTAAATAGATGAGTTTTCATATTTAAATTTTGTTATATGTATTTCTATCTTAAAGTTCATATGACTCAATTATCCGACAATTATCCGCTCTGTATCCGTATTTGAATCCGTATTCGTGGATTATCCACTCCATATATGAATCCGTATTTATGAATTCATTCGCTCTGTATCCGTATCTGTTTAAGACATATCTAATTTTCAATTTTGATATCTGCTCACTAACCATATCTGTATTCGTTTTCAATGAATCGCATCCACTCATTGAAAGACGGATACAGATCTAATATCAGCATTATCTGCTCTTAATCCGCTCCGTTTACACGAGCCGAAATCGTTGTACTTAGGTGTGGATTCATTCAGTTAGTTGCACGCATTGGTTGGTATTACTTCCAGATCTGCGTTTTAAGGCCATTCGTGCATAACTGACGAACTTCCCAAGGGAACCTCAGATGCTCGCAGGGGAAGGCCGAATAGATCGATTTCTCCCAACGGGCTTCGGCTAGAAACATAGAAAATAAATCTGCTGTGATTCTAGGGGAATTGCAGGACCTGCGATCCGATCTCAACTGTTGGTCTTTTTTGAAACGCGTGTATGAAAATTTACTTTTCTGAAAATATTTCCGAAATCCGCACACGGAAAAGTTTAAACCATTGATCTCGGAATTTCAGAATCCTGCTATTCCTCCCGGAATCGCAGCAGATTCGGACTCAGAAACATATTGGATCGGTTCTATCATCATGCCATATCGGAACATTTTACAGAATACTGATGTATAGATCTAGGCCCATACATATGGGTACGTCACTATACAACCCAGAGCAATTGTCTCTAACGGGCCTATTTCTAATAACGGTAATCATAGCAATCGCGGGCTTCAAAGTGCAAACTAAAACCCTTCTCTCTCTCTGCCTCTCCTCTCCAGTGGAGACATCATGAGGCGCTTTCTCGCCGTACTCCGCCTCCTCCGCCAAAACCCTAGCCGCCACCGCGCAGCCACCTACTCCACCGCTACTACACCTTCCCCCCGTGTCTCTGCCATAGTCGAGGAGATCTCCTCTCTTACCCTCCTCGAAGCCTCCTCTCTCTCCTCCGCTCTCCAGTCCCGCCTCGAAGTAGACCAGCTCCCCATTTTCGCGCTCCTCTCTCCCGGAGCAACACCATCTTTCGCCGGCGCCTCTGCCGGTGCCGCCTCTGCAGCGCCCGAGGAGAAGAAGGAAGAGAAAACCTCGTTTGATCTCAAACTTGAATCTTTTGAAGCACCGAATAAGATTAAAGTGATCAAGGAGGTGCGGGGTTTCACTGATCTAGGGCTGAAGGAGGCCAAGGAGCTGGTTGAAAAGGCGCCAATGGTTATAAAGAAAGGGGTGACGAAGGAGGAGGCAGAGAAGATCGTGGCGAAGATGAAGGAGATCGGGGCCAAGGTCGTGCTAGAGTGAGATCAATCAATCAGCTTCAGGTTTTTTCTTATTAGAGATTGTTTTTTCTTCTCTTCTGGGATTTAGTACAACTTTCTTCTTCTTTTATTAAATTGTACAAGGAGTGGTATAAGCTCATTTCTCAATGCAGTTTCTCTTTGTACAACATTCTGAGTAATAATTTTGTAGTATAGAAGGATTGAATATCCGATTTAGGTGCCTTTTTGGTTCTTTCTGTTCCAGTTTATCTCATTGAATTAAATTCGATTGTTTCTTCATTTTTATATTTTGCTCCTTTAAGCACCACGAAGAAAGGTGATCAGTATGCTTTAAACCATATAATGCTTATGCTATATACATTTTTAGATTACATCCAAGACAATTTTATTGCTGTCTTAACTTATATGAAAAGCAAAATAGAATGGACATACATCATCAATTCATCATAAACGTTACTAAGAACTATTTTGTATTCATGCAACTCCAATTGAATAAACTTGACAATAAAAAACCAACGCAATATTAACTTGCAACGCATCAAAATACCTTTACTCTTTCTATTGGCGTTGTACATTGAGTATTCATATTTGGCTAATTGAACTTAAGATGATTACTATGCATTTCATTCTGAAACAAAATAGTGAAATATACAATCTCAACTCTTTTTGTTAGCACTTTGAGAGCTCTTGGGTATTCTTGGTGGAATGTACAAGGGGAAGTTGTATGTCTGTTTTTTTTAATTGAAACCTGTAGGCTGAATATCATTACTTTACAAAACGGTACATAAAATAGTCTTCAGTACATATGATTTAGGAACTACCTAATTTATGCTAAAGTTTTCCCTAAAACAGAAGATACATTTGTGTCATAGCATTGAATTGCCAGTTACTTAAAATAGTCTTCAGTACATCAGGATCCAAGTAGCTTTCAATTGCCAGTTTTCTCGTGAAGTCACTTGGTGGCAGCCCATTAAAGGTTTCCCGAGTTCTTCTCGCCCATTTTGCTAATGTGTGAGGTTGGTTGAGCGCCATCCTGGTAATATTTCATATTAGGGTTTTGTCTCCCATGCTGGCGAGCTGTCTTACACACGGCCACTGCTTGAGTCGCTTTACATGAAGGCAGGTCATCAATGCATTTGTTGTTTACTGTAGTAACCAGCACCCTGCAGTCTGAGTATACGGTTTATGTCTTGCTGGTCTTGGTTGAGTGCTGCGATGTGCTCAAGAGCTCTTAGAAGTGCTAGCGCCTTAGCTTCCAATGGATCCTGAGTCACAATGTACAACTTTTCTTCTTTTCTTGCAGGACTATTTCGTATATTTTCCGATTGTATGGTTGCAAGGTAATTTTTTTCTAATTATTAGAAATTGATGTCTCAACTTTAGATTTTGTATTGTCAGTTGTGACCAGGTACTGGAGTAATTCTCAATGATGTCTATATGTTATCAAAAGAGACCTATATGTTCCAGCTTTTGGTTAAGTAACCTGTGTGTCTTCATTGAATTGAATATGGATTCAACTTTACATGTCATAGCAATGATGTGAAGTGACAGTATGAACAGTAGATGTATATGTTTTTGAATTCGCATCCTCTGAGATATCTCATATTTTGCGTGACTTTTTGGAAAATCTGAACCGTTCAAAGACGTTCTGCATGAATCTCAAAGCTCAAATTATACTGGCCCCCCTGCGCTATCCCCGAATAGGCACCGGACACGTCGGTCACGCAAAATATGAGATATCTCAGAAGATACACATTCTTTTGAGGCATGGTTCTCTCTTTGGGAGTATTGAGTTATTTGGTCAAATTCATACTGTTGCAATTTGTCTATTAATAGGAGTCTCATGGATGGGGTACCTCATATGGATCTAAATCCACTAGCAACTTAAATTGTTTAATCCATTGTCCATTAGTTACTTTAACAAATCCTCAGATTGTTCTTGTGGGATTGCAACAAATTAAGGTACAAAATATGATAACTGTATTTATTTTTACTGGTCATAACAAACTTTTCTAAGGAGTTGATAGAAATGCTACCCTTCAGTCTCCTTCCTCGTAACAATCTTTTCTCTCATCATTCCTTTTTTTTTTTTTTCTTTTTTTCCGGGCAAGTCTGGTAACTCATATCCAAATTGTATAGCTTTTATCACTGTCGTGTAGGTACAAACCCTGGTCCAACGTGCAACTAACACATACTGGACTTGCATTCAAGTTTCAATCACTGTAATATTCATTGCTTTCACTCAATTCATAGCTGAGTGATAGTAACGCTACCATTCAGATCGGATTCCCCGATGCAAATGGTAGCAATACTACCGTTCTTACTGTCTATTGTAAAAAGGCCATCCCTTACCAGTTCACCAATCTTGACTATTGGACATAACCAAATAGGGAAACAACCAACAAATTTGTGTGTGTTTCTATCTTTGACTCTTTGCCTACTTGGTATTTTCTAGCATCTATAGATTCTCTTAGCCATTTATATTGTAGATCATAAAAAAAATTTGCCGGCCTAAATTGCCTACTGCTCGTCACACAATAGGTTTTGTATTTCAAAATAGCAGGATAATGGAAGAGAAATTGTGCAGAAAGATGCACACATACAGTGCAAAGAAGAAAAGAAAAGGAAGGAATTGCATGATCAGTATTTGTCTAATTGATCACAATGATAGTTTCATTATTTTCAATGGCATTGTATTTTGAAGATACAAAATTATATTACATCATAGAAAACTTCTCATCTATCAGTTTATCAACTAGCTATAATTTCTACAAAAAATAAAACATAAAATAATAGATTAAATACAAGCATGTAATCTAAAGAAAGAAGACGAGTAAAGCAACAGCTCGGCACAAATGGTCGGTCCAATTGAAAATTGATCAAAAGCGAAAGAAGATTTTGAATTTTGCTTTCTCGCAAAAATCCAAATAGATAATTAAAGAGAAGGCCAGATCCTCGAAGGATCAAGTTCTGGCATCGGAAGGTGTTTTTTGTTCTACACAAATATATGATCTTCAATTATCCATTTTTTGTTCTTTTTGAATGAAATAATAGAACTTATTTTCAAACTAATGCAACAGCAAAAAAATTGTAGAGACCCGGACACCTGGTGGCTGTATTCTGTTTTCTTTTTCTGAAAAATAACGGAGCTGTGGAAAGGTTATCTTAAAATCTAGTTTCTTTTTTGTACAGTGCAAAAAAGGTAAGAGTAATCATACTCCATTGAGGACTGCTGTTATGGTCCTCATAATTAAGTTTCAGCTCCAATTTTGGATAAAGAATGTGCAGAGTAGGTCCGATGTCCATCGGATTTACTTCAGGTTTGATAGGTTCCGAAACCGTTCTATCATTTTTAAGATCTGTGCACTATTTTAATATCTGTGCGCATTTGCGTCAATTTTGTGTGCACGGATCGGACGGTCCTGGAGCCATCATACCTACTCCGTTCTCGTGGATAAAATATAGATCATTGAGAAATCTAGGCCTAGCTTGAGGGAGAGCTGGCAGATGTTTTTTTTTCTGGTTTTTCATTTTTCTGTTTTTATTCTAGCAGATGTGATTATGTTTTAGTTTAATGGTACTGTGTGTAGAACTGGTAGATGTTACAGTTTGACAGCCACCGTCAAACCTTTCAAAAAAAGAAAAAAGAAAAAAAGAAAAGTCTAGGCCGCCTTGGATATTCTCTGAAAATCTATTTTTTTTTTTTGTTCTGATTTTGTTGGAAGAAATTTTAAATATAAAAGAACGATAAGAAAAATGAAAGGTGCTAACAGAGCAGAGAAGCCCATCGGTCCTACTTCGGTTTGACGTGCTAATTTACCGTCCGATCAGTATTAAGATATGTGCGCTCTGCTTTAAAATCTGTGCTATTTACTTCAATTTGTGTGCACACAAATCTTAATGTGGATCAGACTGTCTTAGAGCTTATTGGAATGAGCTCCAAAAGTAGATCTAATGTCCATCGGAGTTATTCCGTTCTTGCTAACAGAGATGCAAAATACATAACAGCTACAAAATTTCTAACATTTCATGGGTATATGGTGATTGTTTCTCAAGTTTTACTGGCATTGAGATGAACCAAACCTCATTCAAAGTAATCGCCAATTAGCATCAAGTTGTCAGACACAGAATGACCGATTATTTTATGACTTTTATCCATTGTCACGGTTTTGTTGAGATTCTTCATAAAAATGCAAAGAAAATGTACCACTTCATGGAGTTTTTTTAAAGATCGGCAGTCTACATACAAAATAGACAGGTACTTCAATCCACAATATTAGATTTCTTTACAATTAAATATTAGGCCTAATTAAACTGTCTAGTGTCTAACAACCTGTTATAAAGGACGACATGTGCACCGTGCACGCTCTATCTTTAAAGAGACGGGAAAACGAACACAACTCTGTTGATAAATACAATATAATTACGTTATTTCTTTTCTCCAAGAAGTGCTATTGTAGCAATGTAGCATATCTAATTGGTGAAATTCTTTTACTTTACGACAATGATATAATCCTAAGATTTTAGGATGAAATAATGATGTCAGAAACTTTTATCTATGCATATTACTTTTTTCATTTCATTTTCGTTCTCTTTTCTTCTTGTTTACAAACTCAAGGACAAGAAAGATCTTTAAAAAATATCATATCACCTGTAAAATCTGAAACGGAAAAAAAACACATAAAAATTGCACCAGCCGGGAATCGAACCCGGGTCTGTACCGTGGCAGGGTACTATTCTACCACTAGACCACTGGTGCTTTTTTGTTTAGTTTTGGGTTACTTTATAAGTGACCTTGGTTACGATAAGAGAGATTTCCATGATGTTGCAAAGTTTCTACAGTATGGCCGAGTAAGAAAGCATATGCAATAATGCAAAGTCGCAAACAATCTACGACAAACCTATATATGTACAGCTCAGCATTGTAAGAAAAAACGTTCCCTTCAAATTATTTACAAAAAAATATGTAAAGGGACTAACTGCCATGCGATTATAAATTTTAAAAATATTGCCCTTTGGTTAATTCAAAGACAAATATAAAGTATTTTAATTGATGATGTCAAAGATATCTGCCTAATTTAGTAAATAGCATCTTCCATACTTTTATGGTGTAAGCTATTAAAATAATATATATTAATATAAATAATTCGATTTAAACAAAAATACTATTCAACTGTAATTGCTAAGCAGTATAAATTCAAATTGTGGAAAGACTATAAGTATTATTGACCACATTAAGTATTAAATTATCCATATTCTGCATTTTGATGATTTAATTGTGAGATTAATTGGAACAAAAAAAATACAACCAATGGTCCAAGCTACTACTTACAAGCATAAGTTGGTTTAAATTTAATTTAAGACACATTAATTGATTTTGGGGACATACTAGTTATATTTGATGAGCGAGTAAAGGCGCGTGAGTTATATGTATTGATGATGATTAGTTCAAGTAAATATTTCTCCATGTGTACTGTTTGTGACATTAGAGTTAAAGTCATTGTTTTCCGACTACTCGATGCAACAGACTATTATTTGCATAGATCAATCATTTACATCTTAGAGCATTTTTATCTCAATTGTAAAGTATACAAATGATGATGTTTAATTACAGGAGATGTGAAGCAATTGTCAATTTTGCAATCTACCCAAAAGCATCATATTAACTTGCAATTAGTTTGTAATTGACAATTGTAATGATGTAAACTTGAAATTGTAAAGTTACCAAATATAACTGAAATTATAATTAATTATGTGAATGAGATGGTATGAAACTTGTCGAGAAAAATAGCCAAAATTATTAAGTAATAAATAAATACTTTTAACAATTTAAGGAATGAAGATTTCTTAGAACAATTATAACACCGTCATTGCATACATAGAAATATAGAAACCATTTTATATTCTAGAAATGAAATTGCCCCCGTATTTACCTTCAAAAACTAAATTGTTCCCTTATTATATCCCAATTTTTTAGTTAATAAACAAAGATATTTTACACCAAGAAACCCATCTGTAGGGTTGCCAAAAAAACTCATAGTTCGTGATTCGATTGATTTCGAGTCGAAAAAAAATTCGCAATTAACTCGTTCGATTGAAGTTCGTTATGAAACAATTCAAACCAGTTCGGTTCGAATCTTATTCAAACTCAAACGGGATATAGTTCGTTCGAAATTGGTTCGCAAACTATTTAATTTCAAATCTCAAATTAACATGTACCGTTCAAATTAGAGTAACGCCAGTGGCTCAGTGCAAAATCAAGGTTTCATTTCAAATAAGTACAAATAGATACCTGATATGATCAGATAAGATCCAATGCAATGCTTAGTTTAAGCTATCCAATTTTCAAAAAATAACTAAGGGCGGTAGGGTTGCCAAAAAAAACTCGTAGTTCGTGATTCAATTGACTTCGATTCGAAAAAAATTTCGCAATTAACTCGTTCGATTGAAATTTGTTCTGAAACAAATTAAACCAGTTCGGTTCGAATATTATTCAAACTCAAACTCAAACTAGAGTGAGTTTGATTTGGTTTGATTCGTTTGCAGCCCTGGCCATCTGTCAAGTCTTAAAGCTAAATCTCAGAGATCTGTTTTTGCAAATCAATTTTGACACATGTACGTAGCCCATCTGATGAGTTATTCCGTAAAAGTGGCCGTAATTTAACGGGCCGAATTCATGGAAGCCCTGATCGGACCCCCCAGTAACACTAGTCAGACCGACCCTGGCGTCACCCTGCAAAGATCTGAAGACTGAGGACAGCGTGGCAAAATCCTTGAACATGATTGGTCGAACTACGTAATCAGGAAGTCAAAGCATTATTTTTTTGCACATATCTTTGATCGTTCAATTAACTTTACAACTTTATACTAAATACTAACTGGCCGCAGTCTCGAGTTGCTTCGGTCAAAGTTGGCTTTAATATGAATTAATTGAATTCTTTTATAACTATAATATTTTTATTATAGGTAGTAAAATTACGTATGTTTTTTTTGACATGAAACCAGAAAAGGATGTACATATGATATATTACTAATAAAATATTATATAAAAAAACATTAGAAAATAATTTAGAAAGAAATGTATACAGGCATTTAACTTGAAAGTATATTTTAAAAAACCTATATTAACACAGATCATAAAACGTCAATGTATCTTTTAAGTCAGATAAAATTTTATTGTAGTAATTATATGTCTTAAAATAAACAGATAATAAGGATAATAAAAAGTCTTACAAAATTGAGAATTTGTTTGGACGAGACGTATCCAGACTTTTTAAGGAATCTAGATTAAACACCATAAAGGATCTTATTAATTTTGACAATATATATAATTGAATCTCACTCTTTCCTCAAAAACACAAACAATAATTCAATCGTGAATTCTCAAGAGTCTATCATTGTTTTTGTTTTCTGGAGTAGATGAAAAAAAAATAAAGAAGGAAGTTTCTTTATTTTATTCAATTTGAGAAATACTAAGGTTCAACAAGGATTTTGATTCCATATTATGATGTATTTAAATCTGTTTTTGAATCCAAATGGTTTAAAGTTAAAATTGATACCAAAAAGTTTTTGAAAAAAAAATACAAATTTGAGAATAATTTTATAATTAAGAAAATAATAAAAAATACAATCATACAATAAAAATTGTATGAGCCTCACACAAACAATGCGTTCTTTTGGTGTCCATTTTGTATTTAAAGATGAAATGGGCACTCCAACTCACTGTGACAGTAGATCGACATTTTATTAATATCCAACATAAAATAAAAAATATCAAATGTAGTCAGATTTTCTGAGTATTTTTAAAATTATCCAAACCGGTCATTTTTAAGCCCGTTGGATTAAAAATTTGGACCGGCCAAAAAATAGTCAGTCAAGTTTTTTTTTGTGAAATATTTGTTAGATTACTTTTTTTGATGTATAATTAGCATAATTATATTAAATTACGCTAAAATACGCTAAATTATGTTAAATTACGCTAAATAACGCTAATTACGCTAAATTATACTAAAATATGCTAATTACGCTAAATTGACAATTTTCTTTTATTTTTGGGAGAATTTCACGTATACCCCTCAAAAACTTCAAAATTGCGTATTCCCCCTTTAAACTTTGAAATTACGTATTTCCCCATCTAAACTTCAAAAACTCACAAATTTACCCATTTTATTGTCTTTTATATTAAAACTCATTCTAAAATTTTAAAATACCCATTTTACCTTTTATTAAAAGCATATAAAAGCCCATCAGACTCAAATTTGAATTTGAAGGGTTCCTCTACCGTCCGATCTGCGTGCATTGCATTAAGATTTGTGCGCATCGCTTCAATATTCGTGCTGATTTAGCACACACATATCTTAAAGCAATTATGATCCGCGCTCATCGCATTAAGATCTGTGCATGTCACTTCAATATGCGTATGTGTTTACATCAATATTTGTGTCGATCTTGCACGCACATATCTAAAAGCAGTTCGGACGGTAGATAAACTGTTCAGATTCAAATTTAAGTCTGATGGGCTTTATATGTTTTTAATAAAGGGTAAAATGGGTATTTTATAAATTTAGAATGAGTTTTAACATAAAAGACAATAAAATGGGTAAATTTGTGAGTATTTGAAGTTTAGAGGGGGGAATACGTAATTTCATACTTTAGAGCGGAAATATGTAATTTTGAAGTTTTTGAGGGGTATATGTGAAATTCCCCCCTTATTTTTAAGTCATTTTGTGCCATCTTTCATAAATCATAAAAAATAGTAAAAAATATTCAAAATTAGTAAAAATTGGTATTCTACAAGTTCATTATATACCCAATTTACTGAGCTACTTATATCGAAAATTAGAAATAAAAAAACTTAATCGGAAAGTTCAACTCAAATTTTGAGGCACTTTCCTTTATTTTTTTTGAAAATTTTGAATTTTGAAAAAGTCACCGATGCATGCATCTTTTTGCAAGCTTTCCGAAAAGTGTTCATTTGCTAAAATCGGCCACTCGATTGTTGTTTTAAGACCGTTTGAAGTTTCGTCGTCGTTTTTCGCCTTCTTAGTGAAGATATCGTCTCTCTTGCCTTATCCCTTGTCCTAGGCTCGCCTGTTTACGAGAGATGTCTTAGATAAATATATGTACAACATACACGTGCTTTAGAAATGGGAGAAATAACTTAAAAAAATTTGATACATATGCATTATAACAAAAAGACACAGATCGAAATTGTTAGAGCATTCATAAACATCCGTCTGAAAGAAAAATATTTCTCATCTAGCTTTGAAATAACTAAAATAATATTTATTTATTTACTTATTCTTAATATATTTTGGATTCATATGGTATAAGATTTAGCGTAATTTAGCGTAATTTATTGTAATTTAACATAATTTAGTGTAATGTAGCGTATTTTAGTATAATTATGCTAATTATACATCAAAAGAAGTAATCTAACAAATATTTAAAAAAAAATAAAACCTGACCGGCCAAAATATGACCGGTTCGAATTTTTAATTCAACCGGCCAAAAAATGGCCGGTTTGGACATTTTTAAAAATACGAAACCTGAATACATTTGATATTTTTTATTTTATGTTAGATATTAATAAAAATGTCGGGACAGTAGATGATATCCGTTACATATATGACTGCAGTAATAGATTTTATGTTATGAAAAATACCTAAAAAAAAATCAGCAAAATTTGAAAGAAATCGGAGAAAATTCCGAGAGCTAGAAGGTTCGTCTCGTCAACGGTTGCAAGTAATTGCATTTTTGGGTAAGAATAAATGTAAAATCGAGTAGGAACTGAATGTGCAGATATTTCCTTAAAAAAATGGGAGTTTCTTCGGTCAAACTTAGGCCCACTGTATCCGAGTTGTGAGACTTTTCGAGTATTTCTTTCTTTGTATTGGGAAGACTAAATCTTTTACCTACCTGTCCCTCATTATTAATTTTACAAACTAAATATTACTTTCACAGTCTACTGTTTATTACATAAAATTTATATCTGAAGAATAAAAAGGCTAAGAGTATTATAAGACTATAATTCAAAAAAGAAAAAAGATAAGCTAAGACAAAATTTTGCCACTCAAAATATATCATAATATTATCTACTGAAGTTTTTACTTCTAGTTACGTATTTGTAAAAGAAAAATATTCATATATCATAAAGACTTGCCTCCAAAATATAATAAATGATTAAATAATGAATGATTATTTAACTGGATTTTTATTTAAAATTGACACACCATGATATATATTTTATGTTCATTTCATATATCAAAATGAAAAGTGGAGGAGAAATACATTGCATGAATAATCAACAACACAGGAACCTTCAAAAATAAAATGCGCAAATACTAAAATTTGCGATGGCATCCATGCAAAATTTAAGGAAAAAAACAATTGAACTCGACCAAAACCGCATAAATAGAAACCACAGCTTTAAAAGCACACGGAATGAGATTATTTTACGTTTAATTCCCTGACAAATCCAGCAATCAGCATTGATTCGCTCAAAATCTTAAAATCTGTGGCTAATTGGATATGCTAGAGATTGTAAGAAATTGCAGTGCCATTAGCTGCAAATTTTTCTGGTAAAATTATTGTTGTTTAAATCCGGACCGTCAGATCTATTTTGGCACGAATATTCAATGAGTTCGTGAATTCCACCTCAGACTGGCTCCCAGTTTTCCTTCCCATTCCTTCGCTTCCTTTCTCCTAATTCTTCGAGTCGGTATTTTTTGCCCAGCCATCCCAATCGAACCCTTCATTTCATTTCATTTAGTACCTCATCTCCCATCAAACGGTTCCACAGTAAAATCTCCTTTCTCTAACACAAGTTACAACGCCAGTGTTTTGATTTCGATCAAGGATCTCATTTCATTTTAACACGCCATCTCATATATCGAAGTTTTAATCTGTCACCAATCTCACTAGGCACTTCACAGTTTGATTTAAGACGCGATCTGATTATATGGAGAAGAGAAACGGTGAAGTCGGAGGTCCCACCGCCACCGGAGAAGGCCGGGGTGAGGCGCCGCGGAGTCGCCAGAAATGGCGCTTGACGGTTGTGGTTGGTGCAGTCTTAGCGCTTCTATTAGCAACAGTTGTCAGCTATAGAAGCTTCCCAAAGCTTTCGATATCGTCCAACATCTGTAAATGCCCCATGGGTGACATTTTCTTTTCCAGAGTAAGTGCGATTTTGTGATGTAATAATGCAAGAATCAACAGCATTTCATCTATTTTTTTTCATGCTTATTTTCTTCTCTTTTCTGGAAAACAGGATGCAAGGAAGTACTCCGGGATGGTGGAGGATTGTTGTTGTGATTATGAGACCGTCAATCAATTAAACGATGAAGTTTTGCATCCAATTCTTCAAGAACTAGTTAAAACTCCATTTTTCAGATACTTTAAGGTGATTTACCGACCTCCTCTTTGTTTTCATTTGGCCTCTTTGATGTATATACCAAGGATTCTTTCTCGATCGTTTAGTCCTGTATTATTACCACTCATATTTGGTAACTTAACATTTTAGATATTGTACTGGCACAAGTACAAATTGTTCAGCTTTGTTCTCAATTTTGTATGTTTCCATAGTTAATTGAGCACAGTACCAACCTATGTATTTCATCCTTGATGCACAATAAGTCCCTCTCTTTGACACAATATATGTACAAAATGATAGTGGGTATGGTTTAATACTATACTAGGTTAAACTGTGGTGCGACTGCCCGTTTTGGCCAGACGACGGCATGTGCCGTCTGAGGGACTGCTCGGTGTGCGAATGCCCCGATAATGAGTTCCCAGAGCTGTTCAAGAAGCCATCGAGGGTCCGCTCTGCAGATGATATGGTGTGCCAAGAGGGCAAACCACAGGCTGCTGTGGATAGAACACTCGATAGCAATGGTTTCAGTGGTTGGATAGAGGTCGATAACCCCTGGACAAATGATGATGAGACCGATAACGGTTAGTAAAATTAATTAAATTTGCATTAATTCTTTTGTGTTTTAGTTCACTCTCTTGAGCTCATGTTTCATTTTAGTACCCTAATTGGTTTGATACCATGAAATTCTCTGTTGAAATGTACACTGCTTCATTCTTTGAAAACTTTATGAAAATCTCGTGAATTTTTTTGAAATTCTAAAAAGTTAATATATGTGTTCCAACATAGTGCTTGAAAGTAGTTTGCTTTTTGCTTATTGTAGTTGAAGTGATGTCAACTACTTGACAAATCATCTTTTTTTTATTGCCTACTTTCAATAAGAGCTTGCCTAATATGGATAAAAATGGATGTTGGGTTACTTTTAAGTTTCTTCTTTTTTTTTTCTCCTGTGGTGGTTTGTGTCTTTTGTGTGGGTGTTTTATTTTGTCTTTTTTTTTGTTTGGAAGGTTGGGGGTGTGAAACTACTGATGTATGGTGGGTGACTTATTTGGAACAGGAATTATGACTGTTATTAACCCAATTATTATTTTGGGTACTTGTATTAATCGAAATAACAATTTAACTTGTGTCAAATTGGACATCACTCTAATGACAAAAAAAAAAAGAAAGAAAAAATTACTTTTGGAGATCCTGCGACCACAGAAAGGTTCCTGAATTATTCCCGAGTTTGGTGAATTTTACGGTAATACATAATTTATCTTGTATTATTACTGCATTTTGTGTGCTTTTTAAAATATCAATATTTTGCTACATCTTTTGCATTATAAAAAAGCGAACTATTCACAAATTATACCTGAATTGCTTTAGACCTTTGCTGATCCCACATTACGAACTTTTTATTATGCCTATGACTTTCTCTGGGAACACAACAGAAATTATTTCTTAGTGCTTTTTTCTCAGATGCGGTAATTCTAGTGGAACATATGTAGAGCCTAATTTGTTAACAACTTAACTGAAGCAAATGTAAACAATAATAGGCGCTCTAGAAATCAGAAATATCACATCCCGTGTGTTTTTAATCCATGGTTGTAATTATATTTCTTTTTATTTCCAGCTGAGATGACATATGTAAACCTGCAATTGAACCCAGAACGGTACACCGGGTATACTGGTCCTTCGGCACGGCGAATATGGGATGCAATTTATAAAGAAAATTGCCCCAGATGTGAGCACAACTTTTGACTTTCTATGTCCAAATTGTCATTTCAGTACATTCTTTTTCAATATTAATTATTTATAATTTTCTCCAGATCCTTCGGAGCTCTGTTCAGAGCAGAAAGTGCTGTACAAGTTAATATCAGGGTTACATTCCTCGATTTCTGTGCATATTGCTTCTGATTATCTTATTGATGAAGCTGCGCAGCTTGTAGGTTTTATCTCCTTATGTTTTTTTACCTGTTGAGAAAAAAATCACTGGTTATAATATAAGCCGCAGACCTGTAGTTGACTGGTACATTATCCTAGCGCACAGCTTTGTCTTTGTTATCACTAATTTGCAAATTGAGCCTTAAGTTTCCTTATATAATTAAACACCAAACAAGGGGAAAAATTGAGCGCGGATAAAAAAAGAGAAAGAATAACAAAAATTGTTTGTCCTGATAGTCAAATATGTACTGATGCAATAAAGAGGATCATCTAATATTTGGTATAATATCAAGTATGTTCAATTGCTAGTCCTTGACTTTTACCACTACTATGTTACTACTGTGTCTAAATCTATGTTAATCTAGTATTTACAGTCTTTTGTGTTCCATATTTTCAGTGGGATCATAACCTTGAGTTGCTATATGATCGCGTGATGAGATACCCAGAGCGGGTCACGAACTTATACTTCACTTTTCTGTTTGTTCTTCGAGCTGTGACAAAGGTCATCTTCAGTTATCCCAGAATTTATAATCTTTTTGTTTATTATTTTCAAAAGCTTGTTGTTTTAGTACACATCGGAGGTTAGTATTAGATTAGAGTACCAGTTTGGCCTGATCATTGTTCTTTCATTTCTTTTTCTTGTAATGGTTTCTTTTCTTTATTGGTGTGTGTTATATGGTTATGGACTTAATGGTTTATCTTTGGTATAAAGTACTAATTCTGGCTTAAAAATTAATATTGAAGCTGTTGTACATGAAAAAACCCTCTATTATGTAGTCTATTACCGTTCTACAAAACTGAAATAAGTGCTGTTAAAATGTTGCATTAAAAAGTTTATCAGTAATATTCCTTTTTTGTTTTTGCATTGTCAGGCAGCTGATTATCTGGAGCAAGCTGAGTATAACACAGGAAACTCTGAAGAGGATTTGAAAACACAATCCGTGGTACGACAACTAGTATTCAACCCCGAAATAAGAGCTGCTTGCCCTGTACCATTTGACGAGGCCAAGCTCTGGAAGGGCGAGAAGGGGCCCGAGCTCATGCTTCAGATTCAGAAACAGTTTAGAAATATCAGGTACACTGATCATGAGTAGCATTTAGTATAAAATAAATGAGAAAGTGAAAAACTGTACATGTACCTAGCCCTGCACTGCAAATGCTACCTGATAGTAAATCTGAAACTGGGGTACTTGTACCAACTTCTTCTGTTGTATATTTTTTTATAATCTTTCTTTAACTTTGGAGTATGATAATTTTTTTCGCTGAATTGCAATTTTGTTATTTTTTTTTCTGTAATAATAGTGCAATAATGGACTGCGTGGGGTGTGAGAAATGTCGGCTCTGGGGGAAGCTTCAGGTTCTCGGCCTTGGTACTGCTTTGAAAATTCTCTTTTCTGACAACGGTAACAACAAATTGAATCAACCGGTATGTAACATAAACCCTTTCTTTTTTCTAATATAGTTTTTGTGTTTTTTCAGTAAACCTGGAGTAAAATATAAAGTACTTGTCAAAATGTCAAGACACAAATCAATGCAATATTTTCTTTTCATTAGAACATAACCACAAGAAGATACCTTTTAACCTGTATAGATCAAATTTTTTTTCCTGCATTTAACAAAAGAAATTTTGCTGATCCATATGCAGTTACAACTACAAAGGAATGAAGTAATAGCTCTGTTGAATCTTTTAAATAGACTCTCAGAATCAGTGAAATTTGTACATGAGATGGGGCCCATAGCTGAGAAGCAGATTAAAAGAAAGGTTAATGCAACTCCCAAAAAGAACTCATCATAGGAAAGCTTGCTTAATCAAAGGTGAGTTTTATTACCTAATTTATTTTCTAAATTAAAACTTTTCCTTAATACTCAGAATGCTGTTGCATATATTTCTTGTACCATATAAGTATCAAATGTATTTTCTTATGTGCCCTTTGAAAATCTCACTACAAGCTTGCATCTCTTAAGGAATTCCAACCTCCAAAATTTAATTTCTCACAAGAATTCCCTTTATTGACCAACTAACACTACATGGTGATATGGTGCAAATTTTTGCTAAAATCAGAGAAGCAAATAGGATATTGGTAAATGTACACGTCCAGCTAGCCGGCAGATAAATACATGCATTCAGGGAGAGAGATAGGATGTTGGGTGTCATTGAGTTCAAAATTCAAACCTGAAATGAAACCAAGCACAAGCAATCTTAAAAACTGTTATTGCTGTGAAAATGTGCTTTGCATTTAGAAAATAGGCATAGAGTTGTCAAACTTTTAGAAAATATTGTCAATGATTGGAGAAAGCCATTATAGGAAATAAAAAATGAAAAAAGATTGTCAGAGAAAGATAATCAGTGGTAATAAAAACAATGGATTTTAGGAGGGTAACTTAACATCTAATATAAGATTTTAGGGAATTTTATGTCTCACATATTATTATTATTATTATTATTTTTTTGTTTGTCACAGGAATTTCAGATTTTACAATGCTCTGAGAAGCTGTGCATGGTATTCACGGGGTACATATGACTTGATTTTGTACGTTCATTGTTAATACAAATAGGGTAGAGAAGTGATTGAAATTTTGCAGGAGGCTTCTCTCCCCTGTATTTCAGATTATAGATATAGAGATATTATAACATTTTTCTTTTCTTAGATATTGTAACTCTTTATGTATTGGCCTTATTTTTTAATATCAGTAGTTCATCCTAGTCGTCTACTTTGCAGGCATATATATACTGATATCCAAAATTTGTTTGGTATATAACCAACACTTTAGGCCCATCAAAAAGCCTATATAGGCGACTGTGTTTATATGCTTTTAGATGAAAACATGGCCTTTAATCTAATATTTTGTGGGCCTACGGGATTTTATATCCCAAAAAACTATCGTATTCGTATCATGTAAGGGCGCTTTTGATGATAATTGGGATTATTTTGTTTTGCGTAATATTATAATATCTTGTGGGTTCTGGTTGAAACTTTAGGCCTCGCTGGTTGACAAGTCGCTACGGAGGTTTATTATATAAGTAACAATAAGTTTACTTTGCTAAACTCGTACAGTTCAAAACATAAACTGAACAGGGTGGTGTTTGTACAAATTACAAAGCGAAACAGAACGAACATTGAAAAGAAACACGCCCGTACAAGACTACAAAGTGTGCTGAAAAATTGAAGGCAAGCAATGAAAGACCTTTTTTCTTACCAGGATGAAGATTCATTGACAACGAATTAGTTTGACAATTTTAATAATAAAAAAATAACTGGTATATTTTAAATACGACTAGTAAAAATGTAATTTATATTTTATACATATCATATACATGAAATATAATGAAAATTTATAATAGTTTCATTGTTCATCAAATTCTATGAAAAATCAAATGTTATTTGAATTGTATGAAAATTGATACACAATCAATATGCAAGAAAAATAATGTCTATAATTTTTTATTCTTAAATTTTGTTGGCATGATCTGAAAAGTGTTGTTAAAGTTGTTCAAAAAATTTACCGTTATGAAAAGATCTCCACTCTTTTTTAAACATATAAGACGGAGAAAAGTGTTTTTCTTTTAGTGGCACAGATTTGGTACCAGTCAAGTTATGAATGGTTAGTCTTAAAGATTGAATATTTTAGTAGGTGGGTATAAAAGGACGGAATATTATCCTCTGCGGAGCTTTTAATCTGATCCGTTAGTGGTCCGTTAGTTTTAACTTTGCACGAATCTAAAAGCACAATAATACTGCCCCCTCCGTTAACCCGATCACAAAGCGGCTGAGAGTTAATCTGGTCCGTTCATTTGCTCCGCACCTGCGGAGTTTTATACAACTCCGCAGAGGATAACTTCCCATAAAAGGACTTGGTCATAAAGATCATGGTATGTCATATGTGAAACAGGCAATTTGAACTGACCGGTACGCATCTCAAACGCAATTTGTTCACAACATAGGACACAAAAAACTTTATGCCCGGTTTCAGGTAAAAAATAAAATAAAAAAATCGAACAGAATACAAGTCCAGTTCTATAAAAAGAGGTCATTGGTCAAAGCTATGGCAGTCCACGCTTAAATTTGAATAAAACTGAATTTACTAATATTCAACTTTTTGGTATTACGGTGTTCAAATGCATGCAAATTGAATTGTCTCCTGAAAGCTTGGAAGTAAAGCAAGGGAACCAAATAAATTTGAATAAAACTGAATTTACTAATATTCAACTTTTTGGCATTACGGTGTTCAAATGCATGCAATTTGAATTGTCTCCTGAAAGCTTGGAAGTAAAGCAAGGGAACCAAATCACAACTACCCTCCCACTTTTTTCAAGCTAGTTTTGTTAGTCAAACTTAACTTGAATTTTTAGTATAATAGCTTATGTGTATAGTTGATTAACTATAATTCGGGCTTAATACAAAAATGGGCTTCTATCTTTTGGACTGAAATTTACCTGGGCTTAATTAATTAACAATTGACTTCAGTATAAACAATTCCGTGTGGACTTGGTCACAAAATCCAAAATAAAAAAGGTCTTACCTTTGATCGATGCAACATTCTTAGGACCTATTCGAAAAGGTTTCTTCTTTTCAGATAATCGCACCAAAAGTTTGTGAAGAAATTGTTTTTCATTTAAAAAAAGGAGGAATTTCATGTATACCCCTTAATAACTTCGAATTACGTAATTTCCCCACTAAACTTTAGAAAAAAATATGTGAGTTATTGAAATTTACAAGGGGGTAAATATGATATTATAAACTTTAGAGGAGAACTACGTAATTTCGATGTTTTTGAGGGTTATACTTGAAATCCCCCAACCCATAAAAAAAAAACATCAGTTTTGCCAGCTCGAACCACTTTTCTACACTACCAAAAGATGCAAAATTATTCTCGCACCGGATTTCAAAAACCAATAATTTTTATTTTTCATCATTCTTTTTATGAATTTCATAATTTGTCTTAGTAATCAATTCAAAACATAAATCTACAAATCATAATCGAATGATTCTCTATTTTCATATACAATACAAAGAAGGACTATCAATTTACTGGTTCTCAAAAAATATTTTTCGTAGAACAAAATATAGCATAAAAAATGCAAAAATAATTTTTTATATATTATACATTCCTTATACAAGTATCCTATACATTTGCCTGTCAATTAAAAAAGACATATACAGATAATTATGTTATAAATAATCAATCATTGTAATGATTTAAATAGCAGCCGCTTCAACGGAAACATTGGTATGCTCTGCTACTAGCAGTGTTGTAAATAACGGTATGCGTTCGTCGAACAGACGGGATACCTCTAAGCGATTAATTAGTATGCGGCTAATTAATCGAAATTATACGGACAATTGATCGTTTTCATTAAAATTATATGTATATATTTATAATTTATTAAAAATGATTTATTTAATTCATCAAACTTTTCAAATAAACTTAATTTAACTTAGTTTTATTATTATAACATGACACTACCTTTATTTCTTCTTAACAACACATACACTTTACACGTGTAAGTAACACATTTATTTAATAAAAAAATAAATTTGAGATATAAAACCTTTTCAAATACTAATAACATATTATTTGAAATAAATAAAACATTCCAACATAAAATCACTAAATTTTATTCACGATAACAACTTAATTTCATATATGAACATGTCGTACTAATTGAAAAAATTATATCAGTAAGTAAGAAAAATATATGGTATATAAATAATAGAAGAATCAATCAATTTTAAAGTAAGAAAAAAAACATACATAAAAAAATATTGGATGTATATCGAAGTATAAATAAAAATGCAATACAAGATTTATGAAACTTATTATCACACACAGTCATAGAAAAAAATAATGTGAAAATAAATATTCACTGGAATAAACGGAAATAAATAGAAATAAATGGATGATTAAACGAAAATAAACGGATAATCGGGAATAATTGACCTATTAATCGGAAAAATCCATTAACAGGTCTCCAATTAGTGTATTCATAATGGTTTGGCCGCCGTTAACAATTAAACGGCTGTTAAGGACATTTTTTACAACACTTGCTACTAGTAAAAATTGTACAATTTAGTGTTTTTTTTTTCCGGTAGCAGTCTATTTAGCACCATAATAGACAACCAGTAGAACATGAAAGAAAACCAGTACAAGATGAAAGACAACTAGTAACATATGAAAAACAACTAGATGATGATGAAATACAACTAAAATAACATGAAAGACAACCAGTACAAGATGAAAGACAACTAGAAGATGGTGAAAAATAACTAATATAAGATGAAAAACAACAAGAAGAAGATGAAAAACAACTAGTAGAAGATGAAAGATAACTAGTAAAAAATGAAAGATAATCAGTACAAGATGAAAGACAACTAGAAGAAGATGAAAAATGACTAGTAGAAGATGAAAAACTACCAAAAGAAGATGAAATGCAATTAGAAGATGATGGAATACAAGTAGTAGATGAAAGACAAATAGTAGAACATTAAAGACAACCAGTAGAATGTGAAAGACAACTTGTACAAGATGAAAGACAACTAGAAAATGATGAAAAAAAACTGGTAGAAATGGAAGACAACTAGAAAAAGATGAAAAACAACTCGTTGAAGATGAAAAACAACTAGTATAAGGTGAATAACAACTAGAACAAGATGAAAAACAACTAGTAGAAGATGAAAGAAAATTTGAAGAAGATGTAAAACAACTATTACGTAGTTGATGAAAGACAATTAAAAGAAGATAAAGGAATCAATAGAACATGAAAGACAACAAGTACAAGATGAAATACAACTAGAAGAAGATGAAAAATGACTAATAGAATATGAAAGACAACAAAAAAAGATGAAAAATAACTAGTAGAAGATGAAAGCCAACTAGAATAAGATGAAAGACAACCAATAACATTGAAAACAACCAGTACAAGATGAAAACAACTATCATAAGGTAAAATACAACCAGTAAAACTTGAAAGACAACCAGGAACATGAAAAACAATCAGTACCAAGAAGAAATACAATTAGAAGAGGAAGAAATACAACTAGAAGAAAATTAAATACAATCAGTAGTAGATGAAAGACAACGAGTAGAACATGAAAGACAACGAGTACAATATGAAAGACAACCAGTACAACATGAAAGATAACTAGAAGAAGATAAAAAAAAACTAGAAGAAGATGAAAAACGATTAGTAAAAGATGAAAGACAACTAGAACAACATGAAAGACAACAAGTAGTAGATAAAAGACAATAGAAGATGATGAGAAACAACTAGTAGAAGATGACATCAAGAAGAAGATGAAAGAAAACCAGTACCACATGAGTGACAACCAGTTTAAGATGAAATACAACTTGAAGTAAATGTAAAACGACAAGTAGAAGATGAAATACTACCCGTAGAACGTGAAATACAACTAGTACAAGACGGAAGACAACTAGAAGAGAATGAAATACAACTATAAGTAGATGCAAGACAACTAGTTATAGATGTAAGAAAACCTGTTGAACATGAAAGTCAACCAGTAGAACATGAAAGAAACCCGTACAAGGTGAAAGACAACTAGAAGAAGATGAAAACGACTAGTAAAAGATGAAAAACAACTAGCAGAAGATGAAACACAACTACAAGAAGATGGAAGACAACTAGAAGAAGATGAAAGACAACCAATAGAACATGAAATACCACCAGTAGTAGATGAAAGCCAACCAGTATAACATTAAAGGGAGCTAATACATGATCAAAGATAACTGAAAGAAGATGAAAAACCACTAGTCAAAATTGAAAGACAACTAGTAGAAGATGAAATACAACTAGTATAACATAAAAAAACCAATATTAGATGAAAGACAACAAGAAGAAGGTGAAAAACAACTAGTAGAAGATGAAAGACAACTAGTAAACATGAAAGACAACCAGTACAACATGAAAGATAACTAGAAGAAGATAAAAAATAACTAGAAGAAGATGATAAACGACTAGTAAAAGATGAAAGACAACTAGAAGAACATGAAAGACAATAGGTACTAGATTAAAGACAATAGAAAATGATAAAAAAAAACTAGTAGAAGATTAAAAACAACTAGCAGAAGATGAAACACAACTACAAGAAAATGAAAGACATTAGTAGAACATGAAGAACAACCATTACACGATGAAAGACAACTAGAAGAGGATGAAAGACAACTAGAAGAACATGAAAGACAACCAGTACAAGATGAAAAACAAATAGTAGTAAATGAAAGATAACTAGTACATGATGCATGACAACTAAAAGATGATGAAATACAAATAGAAGATGATGAAAGACAACCCGTAGAATATGAAAGACAACTTGTTCAAGATGAAAAACTACTAGTAGAAGATGAAGGACAACTAGAAGAAAATGAAATAACCAGAAGAGGATGAAAAATAACTTGTAGAAGATGAAAAACAACTAGTAGAAGATGGAAGAGAACTAGAAGAAGATGAAAAACTACCAATAGAACATGAAGACAACCAGTACAAGATGCACAACTAAAAAAAGATGAAATACATTTAGAACAACATGACATACAACTAGAAGATGAAATAAAACCAGTAGAAATACAGCTAGTAGAACATGAAAGACAACCAGTATAAGACTAACAACAAAAAGAAGGTAAAAAATAAATAGTAGAAGATGTAAAATAACTAGAAGAAAACAAGAAGACAACAAGAAGAAGATGAATTATAACTAGTAATTAAAAGCCCACCAGTAAAACATGACAGATAACAAGAAGAAGATGAAAAAAAAAACAAGTAGAAGACAAAAAAAACAAGTAGAAGATGGAAGACAACTAGAAAAAGATGAAATAAAAACAAGTAGAAAATGGAAGACAATAGAAGAAGATGAAAGACTATTGAACATGAAACACAACCAATAATGCACAACTAAAAGAAGATGTAATACATCTGGAAGAACATGACATACAACTAGAAGAAGATGAAATATAACTAGTTGAACATGAAAAACAACCAATATAAGATGAAGGACAACAAGAAGAAGGTGAAAAACAATGAGTAGAAGATGAAAAATTACCAGTAGTAAATGAAAGACAACTAGTAGAACATGAAAGACAACTAGAAGAAGATGTAAAACAACTAGTAGAAGATGGAAGACAACTAGAAGAAGATGAAAGAGAACTAGTAAACATAAAAGAAAACCAGTACAACATGAAAGATGAAAGACAACTGGAAGAAAATGATGAAAAACAACTGGAAGAAAATGACAAACGTTTAGTAAAAGATGATGAAAAACAACTGGAAGAAAATGACAAACGTTTAGTAAAAGATGATGAAAAACAACTGGAAAAAAATGACAAACGTTTAGTAAAAGATGAAAGACAACAAGTACTAGATGAAAGGCAATAGAAAAAGATGAAAAACAACTAGTAGAAAATGAAACACAACTACAAGAAGATTAAAGACATCAGTAGAACATCAAGGACAACCGGTCCATGATGAAATACAACTACAAGTGATGAAATACAACTACAAGAGGATAAAAGACAACTAGAAGAACATGAAAGACAACCAGTACAAGATAAAAGACAATTACAAAAAGATGAAAGACAAACACTAGTACATGATGACTGACAACTAAAAGATGATGAAATACAATTAGAAGATGATGAAAGACAACCAGTAGAACATAAAAGACAACCTGTTCAAGTTGAAGACAACTAGTAGAAGATGAAAGACAACTAGAAGAAGATGAAACAACTAGAAGAGGATGATGAAAAACAACTTGTAGAAGATGAAAAACAACTAGTAGAAGATGGAAGACAACCAATAGAACATGAAGACAACCAGTACAAGATGCACAACTAAAAAAAGATGAAATACCTAGAAGAACATGACATACAATAGAAGAAGATGAAATACAACAAGTATTAGATGAAAAACAACCGGTAGAACATGAGATAAAACTAATACAATATCAAAGATAACTGGAAGAAAATGAAAAACCACTAGTAAAAAAAATGGAAA
This sequence comes from Carex myosuroides, assembly GCA_028015225.1. Classification (NCBI taxonomy): domain Eukaryota; kingdom Viridiplantae; phylum Streptophyta; class Magnoliopsida; order Poales; family Cyperaceae; genus Carex; species Carex myosuroides. The sequence continues at coordinate 5,303,741 of CM051487.1, read as the reverse complement.
ACAACTAGTAGAAGAATACAACTAGTAGAACATAAAAAACAACCAATATAAGATGAAAAACAACATGAAGAAGGTGAAAAACAACTAGTAGAAGATGAAAAATAACTAGTAGCAAATGAAAGACAACCAGAACATGAAAGACAACTAGAAAAAGATGAAAAACAACTAGTAGAAGATGAAAGACAACTCGAAGAAGATGAAAGACAATTAGTAAACATGAAAAACAACTAGTACAACATGAAAGATAACTAGAAGAAGATGAAAACGACTAGTAAAAGATGAAAGACAACTAGAAGAACATGAAAAACAACTAGTAGATGAAAGACAATAGAAGATGATGAAAAACAACTAGTAGAAGATGAAAAACAACTAGCAGAAGGTGGAAACACAACTACAAGAAGATGAAAGACATCAGTAGAACATGAAGTACTACCGGTACACGATGAAAGATAACTAGAACAGGATGAAAGACAACTAGAAGAACATGAAAGACAGCCAGTACACAATGAAAGACAATTACGAGAGATGAAAGACAAACAGTAGTACATGAAAGATAACTAGTACATGATGAATGACAACTAAAAGATGATGAAATACAACTAAAAGATGATGAAATACAACTAGAAGATGATGAAAGATAACCAGTAGAACATGAAAAACAACCTGTTCAAGATGAAAAACAACTGAGAGAAGATGAAAAAAACAACCAGAAGAAGATGAAACAACTAGTATAAGATGAAATACAACTAGCAGAAGATGAAACACAATTACAAGAAAATGGAAGACAACTAGAATAAAATGAAAGACAACCAATAGAACACGATGACAACCAGTACAAGATGCACAACTAAAAAAAGATGAAATACATCTAGAAGAACATGACATACAATAGAAGAAGATGAAATACAACAAGTTGTAGATAAAAGACAACCTGTAGAACATGAAAGAGAACTAATACAATATCAAAGACAACCGGAAGAAGATTAAAAATAACTAGTCAAAAATAAAAGACAATTAGTAGAATATGAAATACAACTAGTAGAACATAAAAAAAACCAGTATAAGATGAAAGACAACAAGAAGAAGGTGAAAAACAACTAGTAGAAGATGAAAAATAACAAGTAGTAAATGAAAGACAACCAGTAGAACACGAAAGACAACAAGAAAAAGATGAAGTATAACTAGTTGTAAATGAAAGACAACAAGTAGAACATAAAAGACAACAAGAAAAAGATGAAGGAAGTATAACTAGTAGTAAATGAAAGACAACTAGAAGAAGATGAAACAATCATAAGAGGATGAAAAATAACTTGTAGAAGATGAAAAACTTGTAGAAGATGAAAGATAATTGCAAGAATAAAAACAACCGATAAAACATGAAAACAACAAGTACAAGATGCACAACTAAAAAAAGATGAAATACATCTAGAAGAACATGACATACAACTAGAAGAAGATGAAATATAACCAGTAGTATATGAAAATCAACTAGTAAAACATGAAAAACAACTAGTAGAAAATGAAAGACAACTAGAAGAAGATGAAAGACAGTTTAGTAAACATGAAAAGACAACAAATACAACATGAAAAATAACTAGTAGAAGTGAAAGACAACCAATACAAGATGAAATACAACTAAAAGAACATGATAGACAACAAGTACTAGATGAAAGGCAATAGAAGATGATGAAAAACAACTAGTAGAAGATGAAAAACAACTAGTAAAAGATGAAACATAACTACAAGAAGATGAAAGACATCAGTAGAACATGAAGGACAACCGGTACACGATTAAAGACAACTAGAAGAGGATGAAAGATAACTAGAATAACATGAAAGACAACCAGTATTAGATGAAAAACAAACAGTAGTACATGAAAGATAACTAGTACATGCTGAATGACAACTAAAAGATGATGAAATACTAATAGAAGATGATGAAAGACAACTAGTAGAACATGAAAGATAACCTGTTCAAGATGAAAAACAACTAGTAGAAGATGAAAGACCATCAAAAGAAGATGAAACAACCAGAAGAGGATGAAAAACAACATGTAGAAGATGAAAAACAACTAGTAGAAGATGGAAGACAATTAGAAGAAGATGAAAAACAACCAATATAACATGAAGACAACAAGTACAAGACGCACAACTAAAAAAAGATGAAATACATCTTGAACAACATGACAAACAACTGGAAGAAGATGAAATACAACTAGTAGTAAATGAAAGACAACCAATAGAATATAAAAGATAACTAATATAAGATTAAAGACAACTGAAAGAAGATGAAAAACAACTAGTCAAAAATGAAAGATATATGGAGTGTTGATAAATATTTGTTTTATATTATACCATAACTTTTGTATATCCATACGCAGATATTTCTGAAAAATATGTTGAAATATCTGAAAGAAATCCTTTTCATCCCTTTCTCTTAAAAAGAGATTTCGTTCTTCTATCCTAAAGGGGTAGAATCAACTAATAGAATCAACTAGTAGAAGATGAAATACAACTAGTAGAATATGAAAAACAACCAATAAAAGATGAAAGACAACAAGATGAAGGTGAAAAATAACTAGTGGTAAATGAAAGACAATCAGTAGAACATTTCGACAACAAGAAGAAGATGAAGTATAACTTGAAGAAGATGAAGTATAACTAGTAGTAAATGAAAGACAACCAGTAGATGAAAGACAAAAGAAGAAGAATGTGAAGTATAACTAGTAGTAAATGAAAGACAACAAGTAGAACATGAAAGACAACTTGTTCAAGATGAAAGAAACTAGTGGAAGATGAAATGCAATTAGAAGAAGATGAAACAACCATAAGAGTATGAAAAACAACTTGTAGAAGATGGCAGATAACTGGAAGAAGAAAAATAACCAATAAAAAATGAAGACAACAAGTACACGATTCACAACTAAAAAAAAGATGAAATACATCTAGAAGAACAAGACATACCACTGGAAGAAGATGAAATACAACTTGTAGAACATGAAAGAGAACTAATACAAGACCAAAGACAACTGGAAGAAGATGAAAAACAACTAGTCAAAAATGAAAGACAACTAGTAAAAGATGAAATACAACTAGTAGAACATGAAAAACAACCAATATAAGATGAAAGACAACAATAAGAAGGTGAAAAACAACTAGTAGAAGATGAAAAATAACTAGTAGTAAATGAAAAGACAACCAGTAAAACATGAAAGACAACTAGAAGAAGATGAAAAACAACTTGTAGAAGATGGAATACAACTTGAAGAAGATGAAAGACAATTAGTGCACATGAAAGACAACTAGTACAACATGAAAGATAACTAGAAGAAGATGAAAAACCACTAGTAAAAGATGAAAGACAACTACAAGAACATAAAAGTAAACAAGTAGTAGATGAAAGACAATAGAAGATGATGAAAAACAACTAGTAGAAGATGAAAAACAACTAGCAGATGGTGAAACACAACTACAAGTAGATGAAAGACATCAGTAGAACATGAAGTACTACCGGTACACGATGAAAGACAACTAGAACATGATCAAAGACAACTAGAAGAACATGAAAGACAACCAGTACACAATGAAAGACAAATAGTAGTACATGAAAGATAACTAGTACATGATGAATGACAACCAAAAGATGATGAAATACAAATAGAAGATGATGATAGACAACCAGTAGAACATGAAAGACAACCTGGTCAAGATGAAAAATAACTAGTAGAAGATGAAAGACAATCAGAAGGAGATGAAACAGCCAGAAGAGGATGAAAAACAACCTGTAGAAGATGAAAAACAACTAGTAGAAGATGGAAGACAACTAAAAGAAGATGAAAGACAACCAATAGAACACGAAGACAACCAGTACAAGATGCACAACCAAAAAAAGATGAAATACATCTAGAAGAACATGACATACAATAGAAGAAGATGAAATACAACAAGTAGTAGATGAAAGACAACTTGTGGAACATAAAAGAAAGCTAATACAATATCAAAGACAACTAGAAGAAGATGAAAAACAACTAGTCAAACTTGAATGACAACTAGTAGAACATGAAATACAACTAGTAGAACATGAAAAACAACCAGTATAAGATGAAAAACAAATAGAAGAAGGTGAAAAACAACTAGTAGAAGATAAAAAATAACAAGTGGTAAATGAAAGACAACCAGTAGAATATGAAAGACAACAAGAAAAAGATGAAGTATAACTAGAAGAAGATGAATTATAACTAGTTGTAAATGAAAGACAAGAAGAAGAAGATGAAGTATAACTTGTAGTAAATGAAAGACAACTAGAAGAAGATGAAACAATCATAAGAGGATGAAAAATAACTTGTAGAAGATGAAAGACAATTAGTGGAAGATAGAAGACAACTAGAAAAATAGAACTAGAAGAACATGAAAAACAACTAGAAGTTGATGAAAAATGACTAGTAAAATATAAAAGACAACTAAAAGAACATGAAAGACAACAAGTATTAGATGAAAGACATGATGAAAAATAACTTGTAGAAGATGAAAAACAACCTGCAGAAGATGAAACACAACTACAAGAAGATGAAAGGCTTCAGTAGAACATGAAGGACAACCGAACACGATGATAGACAACTAGAAAAGGATGAAAAGACAACTAAAAAACATGAAAGACAACAAGATGAAAGAAAATTACAAGAAGATGAAAGACAAACAGTAGTACATGATGAATGACAACTAAAATATGATGAAATACAACTAGAAGATGATGAAAGATAGCCCATAGAACATGAAAGGCAACCTGTTCAAAATGAAAAACAACTTGTAGAAGATGAAAGACAACCAGAAGAAGATGAAACAACCAGAAGAGGATGAAAAACAATATGTAGAAGATGAAAAACAACTAGTAGAAGATGGAAGACAATTAGAAGAAGATGAAAGACAACCAATATAACATGAAGACAACAAGTACAAGATGCACAAGTAAAAAATGATGAAATACATCTTGAACAACATAACAAACAACTAGAAGAAGATGAAATACAACTAGTGGTAGATGAAAGACAACCAGTAGAACATAAAAGATAACTAATACAAGATGAAAGACAACTGGAAGAAGATGAAAAACAACTAGTCAAAAATGAAAGACATATGGAGTGTTGATAAATATTTGTTTTATATTGTACCATGACTTTTGTATATCCATACACAGATATTTCTGAAAAATTTGTTGAAATATCAAAAAGAAATATTTTTCATCACTTTCTCTCAAAAAGATATTTTCTTTTTTTATCCCATAGGGATAGAATCAACTAGTAGAAGATGAAATACAACTAGTAGAACATGAAAAACAACCAGTATAAGATGAAAGACAACAAGAAGAAGGTGAAAAACAACTAGTAGAAGATGGAAAATAACTAGTCGTAGATGAAAGACAACCAGTAGAACATAAAAGATAACTAATACAAGATTAAAGACAACTGGAAGAAGATGAAAAACAACTAGTCAAAAATGAAAGACATATGGAGTGTTGATAAATATTTGTTTTATATTATACCATAGCTTTTGTATATCCATACACAGATATTTCTGAAAAATTTGTTGAAATATAAAAAAGAAATCTTTTTCATCCCTTTCTCTGAAAAAGATATTTTCTTTTTCTATCCCATAGGGATAGAATCAACTAGTAGAAGATGAAATACAACTAGTAGAACATGAAAAACAACCAGTATAAGATGAAAAACAACAAGAAGAAGGTGAAAAACAACTAGTAGAAGATGGAAAATAACTAGTGGTAAATGAAAGACAACCAGTAGAACATGAAAGACAAGAAGAAGAAGATGAAATATAACTTGAAGAAGATGAAGTATAACTAGTAGTAAATGAAAGACAACCTGTTCAAAATGAAAACCAACTAGTAGAAGATGAAAGACAACCAGAAAAAAATGAAACAACCAGAAGTTGATGAAGTACAACTAGTAGTAGATGAAAAACTTGTAGAAGATGGAAGATAACAGGAAGAAGAAAAACAACCAATAGAACATGATGAAATACATCTAGAAGAACATACAACTAGAAGAAGATGAAATACATCCAGTAGTAGTTGAAAGACAACCAAAAGAAGATGAAAATCAACTAGTCATGATGAAAGACAACCGGTGGAACTTGAAGGGCAACTTGTACAAGATGAAAAACAACCAGAAGAAGATACAAAAAGTAGAAGATGAAAGACAACCAGAAGAAGTTGAAAGACTTACAACATGAAAGATAACCTATACCAGATGAAATACAACTTGAAGTTGATGAAAAACGACTAGTAGAAGTTGAAAGACAACCAATACAATATGAAAGACAACTAAAAGATGAAGGAATACAACTGGAAGAGGATCAAAATACAACTAATGATGAAATATAATCAGTAGTAGATGAAATACCACTAATAGAAGATGAAAGACAAACCAGAAGAAAATGAAAAACAACATAAAAGAAGATAAAATACAACTAAATGTAGATGAAAGACAACCAGTAGAACATGAAAGACAACATGTTCAAGACGAAAAACAAATAGTGGAAGATGAAGATAAAAAACAACCAGAAGATAAAAACAAATAGTAGAAGATGAAAAACAACTAGTTGAATATGAAAAATAACTAGTGGAAGACAACTAGACGAAGATGACAGACAATCAACAGAAAATGAAAGACAACCAGTACAAGATACACTACTAAAATAGTAGTAGATGAAAAATAACTAGTAGAAGACGAAAGAATACAAGAAGATGAATGACAACAAAGAGAACATGAAAGAAAACTAGTACAAGATGAAAGACAACGAGAAGAAGATGAAAGACGACCAATAGAAGATGAAAGACAACCAGAAGAGGATGAAAAACAACTAGCAGAAGAAGAAAGACAACAAGATGAGTACAAGATTAAAAACAACTAGAAAAAGATGAAAAATAACTAGTAGAAGATGAAAGACAACTAGAAGAAGATGAAAAACAACTAGTCGAAGATAAAAGACAATTAGTGGAACATGAAGGACAACCTGTATAAGATGAAAAACAACTAGAAGAAGATGAAAGTAACTAGTAGAAGATGAAAGACAACCAGAAGAAGATACAAAAGAAATTGAAAGACACCAAATGAAATACAAGTTGAAATAGATGATAAATGACTAGTAGAAGACGAAAGACAACCAGTATAATATGAAGGACAACTAGAAGATAATGAAATATAACTAGAAGAGGATTAAAATACAACCATAAGATGAAAAACAAGTAGAAGATGAAAGACAACCAGTAAAACATGAAAGACAACCAGTAAAAGATGATATACAACTATAAGAAGATGAAAAACGACTAGTAGAAGATGAAAGACAACCATAAGAAGATTAAATACAACCAGAAGAAGATGAGAGACAACCGGTAGGACTTGAAAGACAAATAATAATATATCAAAGAGTATATACGGTGAAAGACAACTAGTAGAAGATTAAAAACAACTAATAAAAGATGAAAGGCAACTATAAGAATATGAAAGACAACTAGTTTAAGATGAAAGACAACTAGCTGATGATGAAAAACAACTAGCAGAAGATGAAAAACAACTAGTAGAAGATGAAAGACAACTACAAGTAGATGAAAGACAACCAGTAGAATATGAAAGACAACAAGTAGAACATGAAAGACAACATGTACAAGATGAAAAACAACTAGTAGAAGATGAAAGACAACCAAAAGAAGATGATGAAAAACAAGTAGTAGAAGATGGAAGAAAAACAAGTAGTAGAAGATGGAAGACAACTAGAAGAAGATAAAAGACAACCAGTAGAACAGAAAGACAACCAGTACAAGATGCACAACTAGAAGAAGATGAAATGCATCTTGAAAAACATGACATACAACTAGAAGAAGAAGAAATACAACCAGTAGTAGTTGAAAGACAACCAGTAGAATATGAAAGAGAAGTATAAGATGAAATACAACTGGAAGAAGATGAAAAATTACTAGTCAAAAATGAAAGACAACTAGTAGAGGATGAAAGACAATTAGAAGAACATGAAAGACAACAAGTATAAGATGAAAGACAACAAGAAGAAGATGAAAAATAATTAGTATAAGATGAAAAACAACTAGTAGAAGATGAAAGACAACTACAAGAAGGTGAGTGAGAACAAGTAGAACTTGAAAGAGTGTAAGATGAAAGATAACCAGAAGAAGATGAAAAATAACTAGTAGATGAAAGAAACAAGAAGAAGATAAAAAATAACTAGTAGAAAATGAAGGACAACTAGATTTAGATGAAAGACAACTAGTAAGACATGAAAGACAACGAGTACAAGATGAAAGACAACTAGAAGAAGATGAAAAACAACTAGTAGAATGATGAGGAAAATCTTGTTGGCTAATAATAATTATAACCCAGTTTCCTATACGAGTCGGATTACAAGCGCATAATCCTATCAAGTAGTATAATCGGGTGTCGATCCGCAGGGAATACTGTTCAGAGTCTTGGACAATTAAATCTCAACCTTTCGAAAGGCTAGACAAAATATGAAATTTTAGAATTGTTGGTTTGATCTTTGGATTTGGCGAAAATTAAAGGTAAATAAAATAAATAAGATAGTGTGTGAATTCCTAGGGTTTTGGTTTACAATTGCCACTCAATCTATTTTGATATGGTCTCATTCGATATTTGGTTTTCAGATGTTGTTTGAAGGTTTCTAATCTAATTTAGTGACTGTCACTTTCGCATCGACACATCCATATCTTTCAAGAGATTCGGCTAAGGCTTGTCTTAATTGATGCAAGGAGTTCTGTGATTAACCTAAAGATTTCATACTTCACTTAACTAGGTTCTTTGCCCTACTGTCTGGTTCTATTGGGTATCATCATGGTGAGGCATGATGATGCGAAATTAGTCTGCAAATGCCAAGACTACAGGGTATACTTTTATTGGTCCAACTAATGGTATCTTCGGCTAAGGTCTCCACCACTAATATATTATTTTTATTCTCCTTATCCTAACTTGGTTAGCCCAATGGTGTCTATCTTTCAAGGTGTGGCCATCACATGGTGGACTAAACTAACAAATGAAATTAAGTAAGAATGAACATAAAACGTAAAATCAATCGAACAACAAAAGACTAAACAAAGACCAAATAAAATATATCAAAAATATCATGAGTAACAAGGTTTACTGCCAAGCCCTAAGAATCTGAACTTCACCGCGAAACGGCATTTTTACAATAGAGATAAGAGAAAGATACAACCATACAATAAGCACCCTCCTACTTAGTCTTTATGCACTCCACTTTCTCACTTAAGACAATAAACCTAGATATAAGAAATAACCAAAAGGTTCTAAAGATATATTCTCCTTGCTCCATTTGATGTAAAATTACCCCAAAACATAGTTCCTGCGTTATATCATAAAAAGAGCAACAATAACTGATTTCTCACAATAAATAAACATAAAGGTGAGATAATTAGGCAAAACCCAAGCTCCTTCGTAAATCAAGATCGTTTTTACCCATATCATAGAAGATAAAAGACAACCAGAAGAAGATTAATGACAACTAATACAAGATGAAAAAATAGTAGAAGATGAAAGACAACTGGTAAAAGACGAAAGGCAATATGAAGAAGATGAAAATACAACTAGAAGATGATGAAATACAATTAAAAGAAGATAAAATACAACAAGTAGTAGATGAAAGACAACTTGTAGACATGAAGGCCATCAGTAGAATATGAAAGACAACCTGTACAAGATGAAAGACAACTTGTAGAAGATGAAAGACAAAAAAAAGAAGATGAAAAAACACTATTAGATGAATAAGATGAAAAACAACCAGAACAATATGAAAGACAACAAAGAGAAGATAAAAAATAACAAGTAGAATATGAAAGACAACTAGAAAAAGATGAAAAACAACTAGAAGATGATGAAAAACAACTAGTAGAAGATGAATACCACTAGAAGAAGATGAAAAACAACTAATACAAGATTAAAAAAAATATAGTAGACGATAAATGACAACTAATACAAAATGAAAGACAACTAGAAGAAGATGAAATACATCTAGAAGAAAATGGCATACAACCAGTAGAACATAAAAGATAACAAGTAAAACATGAAAGACAGCAAGTACAAGATGAAATGCAACTAAAAGAAGAAGAAATACAACTATAATAAGTTGAAATACAACCAGTAGTAGATGTAAGACAATCAGTAGAATATGAAAGTGAACTAGTACAAGATAAAATATAACTCAAAGAAGATGAAAAACAACAAGTAAAAGATGAACGACAACTAGAAAATGACGAAAGACAACTAGAAGAACACAAAATACAACCAGTACAAGATGAAAGACCGGAGATGATGAAAAACAACTAGTAGAAAATGAAAGACAACAAGAAGAATATAAAAAACAACTAGTAGAATATAAAAGACAACCAGTACAAGATGAAAGACAACTAGAAGAAGATGAAATACAACTAGAAGAAGATGAAATACAACTAGAAGATGATGAAATACAACTAGAAGATGATGAAATACAACTAGAAGGTGATAAAATACAATAAGTAGTAGATTAAAGACAACCAGTAGAACATGAAAGACAACTTATACAAGATGAAAGACAACTAGAAGAAGATAAAAAACAACTACTAGAAGACAAAAAGAAAAAAAATGAAAACAACTAATAGAAGGTGTTTCAACATATTTCAGCCTCTAAGAAACCAGCCATTTTCCTTAAGCTAGATTTCGCTAAAGCTTTTGACTCAATTGAATGGTCTTTCTTATTTAAGATCATGATAGCAAGAGGGTTCCCCCAAAGATGGATAGCTTGGATGCAATCTCTTTTATCCACAACTTCATCTAGGTGATAATTAACGGTGAGAATATCGACTTCTTTCTTCATAAGAGAGGGTTGCGGCAAGGAGACCGTCTTTCACCTTTGCTCTTTAACATTGCAGCTGATGCATTCCAACAAATGATCTCGGCCACCAATCATATCATTCAAACTGGCATCACAAACAGAGTAAAAGAGTCCTTGATAGCTTACCAATATGCGGATGATACGGCAGTGATTGCATCCGCTAATATCACTTCGTTAATTTCGCTAAAATTGGTGATTAGACTCTTTGCTTCGATTTCTTAGCTCAAGGTTAACTATGCTAAGAGCAGCTTTATTCCTCTCAACATCTCGAATGGAGATATGCCATGGTCCAAGCGGTTCTGGGCTGCTCATAACTATTTTGAAACAAAAAAAGAAGCAATTCATGCAGTAGAAAGAATAGAGAAGAAACTGGGGGGATGGAAAGGCAAGTTTCTTTTGAAGGGTGGTAGGCTACAATTAGTGCAATCGGTCTTCTCTGCAATGCCGGTCTATCATTTGATGTGCTTTAGATTACCACAGTGGGTGATCAGGAAGATCGACAAGATAAGGTGACAGGTTTTATGGGCGAAATCGGGTGATGGTACAAGGGGTATATCTCTCATTAATTGGGCAGCTGTATGCAAGCCTAAGATTTGGGGAGGACTGGGCCTTTCCTATCTAAACTTGGTCAACATCACGTTACTACTGAGGTGGTGGTGGAAAGCATACCACAAACCATCATGCCTTTGAACAACCATAATTTTGATGCTTCGGAAGAAAGGTTTAGTTGCTGATGGCCTTAAATTTTGGATAGCTACTGGTTCTTTTTTCTGGTATCAGCTGCATAAACTCAAATTCTTGTTTGATTGGAGCACCACCTGGTCAGTGGGGCATGGGACCGGTATCTCCTATTGGATGAACTCTTGGCAGGGTATGCCTCGGGTCTAGGAACTGGGACTCATTATTTCTTATGGGCAAATTTCGCTCAGGGATGCATATGACATGTTGTCTACGGTTGATCCTTCAAGAGAAATGACAAGACATATGAGTTTCACCAACGTACCTGATGCAATAGTTTGGAGATGGGAAGAATCGGGTATCTATTTTGCCAAATCAGTGTATGCATTGTTGAGTGGAGGAGGCATGATAAGATGGCAGTTCAATTACATTTGGAAGATCAAAATCCCTTCCTCTGTCAAACTTTTTGCTTTCTTTTGTTTTAGGACAAGCTCCTCACAAGAATGGTTCTATTTAAAAGAGGTATGAATTTTGGGTTAGTTTGCCCCATGTGTTAAAACTGCCCTTTTGAATCTATTGTGCATATGCTTTTCTTATTCCCTTCGGCTGTCAAAGTGTGGTAACATATACAACAAATTCTGGGTTACAAAATTTACAAACCAGGAGGGACAGTACAAGGTATGGCACGCATCTTGGGACTTAGTGAAGTCACAGCGAGTTATATCAAGGAAAGAGTGGATGGTGCGGTTCATATGTGTGGCTTGGAAAATTTGGAAATTGCGAAAGGCAATCATATTCAGAGAAGAGCATAGACCAGATAAGGTGGTTGTTGACAATACTGTGCATGAGATGAACATGTGGTTAAAATTTTGTTGAATTTGTTGTTTAAATTAGCTAGGCAGATGTTAGTGTAGCTACAGGCATCTTGCTAAGGCGAAGCTGCTAGGGCAATAAGTCCTTTTATTGGCTATATGATGTAATTTGATACTTTATGTTAATAAAATCAAACACTGGCAGCTGCTGTCAGTTTATCAAAAAAAAAAAAACTAGTAAAAGGTGAGAAAAAACTAGTAGAAGACGAAATATATATCTAGTAGAAGATGAAATACAACATGTAGAATATGAAAGACAACCAGATAAATATGAAAAACAACCAATAAAAGATAAAAAAAACAACTAGTAGAAGATTAATGACAAATTAGAACAAGATGAAAACAACTATTGGAAGATGAAGACAACTAGAAGAAGATGAAATACAACTAATAAAAGATGAAGAACAACTAACAGAAGATGAAAGAAACCAATAGAACATGAAAGACAATTAGAAGAAGATAAAAAATGACTAGTAGAAGATAAAAAACAACTAGAAGTAGATGAAAAACGACTAGTAGAAGATGAAAGTCAACTAGAAGAAGATGAAAAACAAATAGTAAAATATGAAAGACAACCAGTACAAGATAAAAAACAACTAGAATAAGATAAAAAAACGATTATAAGAAGATGAAAGAAAAAATGAAAAACAACTAATACAAGACAAAAAAAATAATAGAAGATGAATGACAACTTGAACAAATTGACAGACAACCAGTACAACATGAAAGAAAACTAGAAGAAGATGAAATACATCTTGAAGAATATGACATATAATTAAAAGAATGTGAAATACAACCAGTAGAACATGAAAAACAACCAGTATAAGATGAAAAAGATGAAGAAATACTATTAGAAGAAGATGAAATACAACATGTAGTGTTGATTTACCTTAACTTTTATAAATTTCTTATCTATAATATAGAAAAATGTTAAACTTGATATTGTGTTACGATTTTGTGTTTTAAGAACATTTTAGCTGGCTTTAAGGATTTACAAATTACAAAGAAAATAGTAGAAAATCATGTCCCACTGGAACCGGTAGCGGCTGATACATGCTCAATATCCACTATGTCAAATGCCCACCACTATATATGAACCCGCTAACAAGTGTTTAGACCTTTGAATGATGATAAATTTTCATAGAAGTATATGGTTTTAAACAGGTTCTAAAAAACGCGCTACGTTTTCGGGGCATAAAAGTTATAACGCTATTGGCGTTATAGCACGCTATAGCGGCACAATATGACAATACCATCTCTTTTTTAACCGTTCCGCTATGACGCGATAAATGCTAATTAAACCTTTGATTTTAAGTGAAATTAACATTTGAAAAATAAATTTTCAAATTGGAAGTGACTCAAGTGAGGTAAGAGCAAGATTTATAAAAAAAATATAGCAGGCGAATTGTTAACTATGATTTCATTAAAAAAAGAATTAATTACAATTGGAGAGATATATACGAGCGAGAGAGCAACCAAGGTGATCATGATGTTAAAATGGGAATAATTGCCGATCATTGGAGCTTTGGTGCAAAGATATTGACAGAGCTGATTTGGCTTCATTTTGTCTCTATTAATCGACCGCTACATAAAGCCAAACTAGCTCTTTCTATATTTTTACCCGTATTTTGGCCAAAAAAGAATCTGAACTGGATATATTGCGTGTAACCCTGAACTTATATTAGTAATTTGCATGGAAATGCTCTCCGCTTTTTTGTTCTTCTTTAAATTTCCTAAATTTCTTGTTGAAACCTTTTTTTTTTCCAGACTGGCAGTAAATCCTCGATCCATATAACTGCTATCATATGTACATAAATTAAATTTCAATTCATATATAATTACATATGATTTGTCGAGAAGCTCACCTTTGACAAGAGATAATAATTTTTCTATCATATTTTCACACAATAAATACATGCAATTAAAAGAAAACAAATTTATTGTTTCGTCAGTTACAAAGAATGAACAAATTTACAAGAGCAAAAAGTTAAAAATATTCTATACAAACTAATTATGTATAGTCTCAGGCTTAGAAGGCTGACATCGATTTCCTGTACAAATTAACGCCTCTCTTCTATATATTCAAGTCTCTGACACCAATTAAATTTAATTCTGTCAAAAATCTTAATCAACACGAACCGCCAGTGTTGCTAGGGTTGCTACCGCAATTTGAGTGCGATGACCCGGGCCCACCTTTCGGCAAAGAGCTCAGAAGATTACTCGGCCAGCTTCCCTCGAGTAATCTTGCGGCATCAAGATATTGCAGATTAAACAACAACAGTACCAGCCACAACAACAGCTTTACAACAGGTCTTTGATTAGTACTGAACCTTGCCATCACAAACAAACGAATCGTAGAAATATATACTTTCTTTTGAAGTAGAACAAATAGTATTAAGTGTAGCTAGGTTGTGAGTTATTGAGATGTATAGAGATGAGCTGATGAAGGATGCATGGAGAGGTAGAGATGTATATATAGGTGGGGATGCGAGTCTACTTCCATGGATTGGTCAAGCATTTTGAATTTTTCTTTTTTTTTGAAAATTCATTTTCAATTTTTCATAGGTAGCTTTACGAGACTTTGATTGGGTCAGATTATGAGTTCATGACCTGCGTACTAAGAAGTAACTAACGACTTAATTCCTTGTTTTGGGTTTTCTCCTGTAAATTATTAAATGGACATTTCCAGTTTCCACGATTACATTGTCTGCTCAGCCAAAACCTCATAGAAAAGGGGACCAGTTTTGTATGGAATGGAGAGGCATGGTACAACGTGTGATTTGTTCCTGTCTAAGGTTTTCTTTATCCGACAATTCAGAAAGAATTTCATGTTGCCTGCCTTTTAATAGTTTTTTGCGGCGGGTCATTAATTATGCTTGAAAAAGGAACATATTAATTATATTACAAGTTTACAACGTGTGTTTTTTAATTTCCATTTAACTAAAATGATGATTAATTAACAATGCTAGGATTATGATAAATGTTATAGCAAAGTTCAGCATATATATTTCAAATAAAATGATTCATTATATTTTTTTTCCCTTTATCAATGTTTTTGAAATAACAATTTCGTTGCTAATTTTTTCCATTAAATGGTCAGGCTGTCAGCTTATAGAGTTGCAATTCAACAGTACTGCAACCAAATGGGTCATTGTGTCATTTATTGAATTAGTGAGTGTTTTATTATTAATTAGCAACTCCACTATAATTGATTTTAATAAAAAAAAATTTTGTCTAGTCAATTCTTGAGAGATATTCATCATTTGCCTTTTTTAGTATGTTTAGAACCGACAAGGATTATTTATTAAAATACATTTTTTTGGATAGGTGTAACCTCCCGTAAATTTAATATTTTTTTAGAATTACTGATAATTATCTATAGAAAAGCGCGTCGTTAAATAATCGGTTACTGAGTTTTGTAGTTGACTCCATTTTATTATTTTGTTTTTTTATGCTGGTGACATAGGTTGATGGGCCAAAAATAATTGTGATGATGATGTTATAATTATGTTTCGAATGGTCAAAATCTAGGGTGTGAGTCGTGTGACAATAGTATATATCATGGATTTTTGTATGGTATAAAGTCCTCAAATTATTTTCGCGATGATAATTTAATCCAATCCGAACCCTTAAGATGAATATATAGAATCTAAGAGGTTTACTGTTTCTACTTTAAAGAGGACAATTAATTACATGAATCAATTTTTGAAAGCCGATATTGATATCGACAATTTTATCAAACCAGTCTACGTTTGAACAAAGGTTGTGCTGCCTAATTAAGCATGAAATCAGCTGAGAACCACTGTTATGGACTCAGCTCAAGAACTTTTCACGCATTTTAAAATGCTTATGTGTGTCATAATTAAAATGCTTATGTGTAATTATGACGATGCATACTTAATTGTCTATACTATTAAAGTATACGTGTCTATTTTAATTAAGACATAACTGTTAACGGTTGCAATTAATGTTTGACCAAACCAAATTATGTTGTCACAGCTAGCTATTAACAACTCTTTTGATCTTTGATACTCGTTTTTTGAATTTCATGCATAAACTTCATCATTTTTCATGCATAAAATATATATTACATCTTAATTATTGAATTTCAAAACTAAACATTACTTTTATTGGTTGTCAAAATCTCACTTTGCTAATATTTGTCAGAATTGAAAAAAATTAAACCCTGACAAAGATCAAAGAAAACATAAAGGTACTTGATAGGACTATGTACCAAAGGCCCCATAAGCTGCTCACAGGTCGAGCATCGGGCCCGACATCAAGAGCTTCCTGAGCCCACCTGCCTGATTGGACTCGAAAGATCCTGCGATAGCCTAGTAAAGCCCACTCAGCTAACCTCCTAGAGCAAGTCCAGTGCAAGCTCGGGATGGTCCTATGCGGTTTAGGATTTAGGATCCTATGCGGAAAATACCGCGTCTACATGGCTGCTATGTCACAACTTGTCAGGCCACGTAGACGTGATCCCGTTACCGCCCGCATGTTACGACCACCAGATGAACTATATAAGGCCCCAAACTCAACTGAGCCAGGGGACAAACTTTTTCGTAAGAGAGGTATCAATACAGGAAAGAGTCCGAATACCTCAATCCCTTTTCATCTCAGGAACCGATAACCGAGACCATCCATTCACGGCCTGGCTCCTCGAGATAGGACGTGCCGACTACCCAAATCTCACATACGGCTTACTCTCCCTGAGATAAGACGTATCAATACTGTATCAAATTTCCAGTCCTTAGTGATAACAGAAAGCTATGTTCTCATCATTACAGCCACTAATACCACTAGCACCATCATGCATGGAAGTTAAATAATTCTATAAGTAGTAGTAAAACAAATTAAGGTTCTTGAGTTAATTTTTCTCTTTTTTGTGTAAGTGGAGATGCAAAAGAGAGACATGCACGGAGAGAGGTATATATAATTGGAGAGGTCAATAAATTAAACTGGTTCGATCTGCTGGTATAAACCGTGCAAGTCATTTTGCATAGTGCATGTACGTGGGTCAAATTTTTTGGAAGTTTGATTTTTTTATAAACCATAATTAATTTTTTTTTTAATAAATTAACATGATTATTGTTTTTTTACAAAAATCATAAGAATCGAAATGCCATTTCGGTCCATTATTTTTTTTTATTTCGGACCGAAATGGCATTTTGGTCCGGTCCCCTTTTTGGATTTTTTGTGGTACTGGTTTCACAAGTTTTCATATGAGCTGCCACAAAAAATCCAAAAAGGGGACCGGACCAAAATGCCATTTCGGTCCGGAATAAAAAAAAATAACGGACCGAAATGACATTTCAGTTCTTATGATTTTTGTAAAAAAAAATAATCATGTTAGTTTCGTAAAAATATATTTTTTAATTATGGTTTATAAAAAAAATTATAGTACTATGGTATTATGTTTTACTTGCGATGTTGCATAGAATATAATATAATGACTTGGTCTTTACGTACCAGACTAAGATGAGAGTATCAGATATGTCATGCTTGTTTGCAGTTTGTAGTATATATTATTATCTTATTTAGACTGTACGGATCAGTACTCTCCTTAAACTATTCAGAATTTACAGATCAGAGACATACATTATTTATGGATGCTTTTCCTTTTCGGTAGATAAATGTTTATGTTTTAATCTTCTCAAATTTGAGGATTCTGACCGTCAACTCATTTTAAATTAAAAAAAAATGACTACCCTGCTATAAGCTTTTTTAGAGCAACAGATTGATTAGCATTCTTAATTAACTAATTATAATAAAAAGAACCATGCAATTAAATAATGGGAAGGTTAATCTTGTATTCTTGTTCTAGCCTGTCAATATATATATGATGCGTATATGCCCAAAAGTTTCTAAACTTTCAAATTTCCATATTTTATACAAAATTTAGTTTGAATAAACTAAATTATATTTCATATGATTTGTTGAGAAGTTCACTTTAATTTGACTAGAGATCATTTTCTATTATATATATATAGACACACAAACACAAATACATTCAATTAAAACAATGCACAAATTTATTGTTTCTTAAGTTACAAAGAATGAACAAATTTACAAGAGAAAAAAGTTAAATAAACTATACCAACTAATGTATATTCTCATGCTTAATTAGAAGGCTGACATCGATTTCATGTACAAATTAACGGCCTATCTTTTGTCTAAAATCTAAATCAACACGAACCACCAGTGTTGCTCGGGTTGCTACCGCAATTGGAGGGTGTTGACCCGGACCCACCTTTCGGCAAAGAGCTTAGAAGACTACTACTCGGCCAGCCCTCGAGTAATCTTGCAGCATCGAGATATTGCAGATTGAATAACACCAGTACTAGCAATAACAACAGCTTGACAATAGGTCTTTGATTAATTAGTACTGAACCTTGCCATCTCAAACAAATCGTATAAAGACTTTCTTTTCAAGTACAAAAAATAGTATTAAGTGTATAATTAAGCTTGTGAGTTATTGAGATTATATATAGAGATGAAGGAACCATGGATAGGTAGAGATATATATATAGGTGGGGGTGCAAGTCTACTTTCATAAATTGGTCAAGAAATTTGAACTTTTTTCATGTTTTTGTAAGTAGCTTTACGAGACTTTTTGATTTGTTTTGATTAAAAGCCCTTGGGCACTTTTTGATTTGGTCAGATCATGAGTTCATGACCTGCGTGCTAAATAAGAACTAACGACTTCCTTGTTTTGTTGCAAAAACAAAAAAACTTCCTTATTTTGGGTTCTCTCCTGCAGGTCATAAATGGAAATTTCCTGTTTCCACGATTACATTGTCTGCTCAGTCGTCCAAACTCCAAACCTCAGAGGATGCGGGACCAGTTTTGTATGAAATGGAGAGGTACAATACCATTAAGGATTTTACAGGAGACACAGGGGTGTCAATGAGTACGGTTCGGCCGGGTCGAAACATTTTCAAACTCATACCTATTAAAATTGACTTTACTCATATCCTACTCAAATTTATTAAAAATTGATCTTATCCTACCCTATACTTACCCGTTAATATTACCGAGTAACGGAACGGTAGCGGATGAATAACAGATAATACTAATATAATAATTAGTTTTATTATATTTTACAAATTAAATATAAAAAACTCATTCATTTCACACATATGTAATTATATTTCTAATAAATAAATGTGCAATCAATTCCAACTAAATTGTTTTTTATAAAGAAAGAAAATTCAAAAATACGAATATATATTTAAGTGGGTTGGAAATTAAATTAAATATATATTTAGATTTTATAATTAAGGATAACATGTACGAAATAATCTTTATCCATATTCTTACTCATTTGGTTAATGAAAAAAAAAATCTTATCCACACTCATATCCAATAAACTAATGAAAAATAAATCTTACTCATATTCAATTTATCGAATACGATATCCGTCTTATCGAATACGATACGGATCAGATAAACGGCTAAAAATGTACCATTGACACCCTAGGAGAGGCAGTTCCTGTCTAAAAGGTTTCCTTTATCCGACAGTATAGAAAGAATTTCCTGTTGCAATCCTATTAGAAGTTTTATGCGGCGGGTCACTGTGCTTCAAAAAAGAACATATTAATTATATTACAAGTTAATTAAAACGGGAGAATTTTTCCATTTAAGTAATAATGATGATCAACAATGCTAGGATTATGATCAATGTTATAGCAAAGTTCAGTGAATATATATTTTATGACATGGAATCAAACGATAGTCCATAATGAAACGGACAGATATCCTGTTAAATTTGTAAGAGAGAATGATGTAAGAAAACAATTTTATTATTGCAATCTTAATTTCAGATTTTACATATATGTCTATTTATAAAGAAGAACAAAAACTAGCCGTTATACTATTAATTACAACTACCAACCACTAACCACTAACTCCTAGTCTATTAATTACTAACTAGCCGTTATTTACAAATTTGAATTGTAGCCGTTATTTTTAACACTCCCCCTCAAGCTAGGAATGTATATATCGTACAATCCTAGCTTGCTTGTAATTTTCTCGAATGGACCCGGATATAAGCCTTTAGTGAAGATATCCGCGAGTTGATTTTCACTTTTAACGTATGGTGTTTCAATTTCTTTTGCTTGAACTTTTTCTCTAATAAAGTGGCAATCCACTTCTATGTGTTTTGTTCGTTCATGAAACACGGGATTTGAAGCTATGTGTCTTGCCGAATTATTGTCGCAATACATTTTCATCGGTTCTTGAATTTTAAATCCCATGTCCAATAGGAGTTGCTTGATCCATGTTAGTTCACTTGCGGTTGATGCCATGGCACGATATTCGGCTTCGGCGCTTGATCGTGCTACAACATTTTGTTTCTTGCTTTTCCATGTGACTAGATTTCCGCCTACAAATATGCAAAAACCGGTTGTCGACTTTCTATCGAAGCTTCCGGCCCAATCTGCATCGGAATAGCCACATATATCATTAGAATTATTATTTTTCATCCAAATACCCTTGCCGGGATTATTTTTTAAAAATCTCAAAATTCTATTTACGGCTTCTAAATGTGGTGTTTTTGGTGAATGCATGAATTTACTAATTTGACTTACGGAAAAAGAAATATCCGGACGTGTAACCGTTAGATATATCAATTTTCCTACAAGTCTTTGAAATTGATTTATGTCTTTTAAAGGTTCACCATCTTCACTATTTAATTTGCATTTGTTGTCAATGTTGTCCCTTATGGTACCACTAAATTCGAAATAAATAAATAATTGCAAATAAAATAAAGTAAAAGAGTTTAGAGAAATTTGACACAAGGAGTGATAACGGAGTTCGGCTTAAAATGCCTACGTCTCCGGGGCGTCGCAACCGCTTCTCGGTGCGCCTTTCTATTACCCAAAAGAGAAAGGTTACAACTTGTGAACCGGTGAGCCCTTACAACCAACGGAAAGTCACACGGCCAACTAGAGTCGAGAACGAAGTCTCTAAGTTCGAAGTCTCAAGAGAAACACTCAAGTAAACACTCTAATCTAATCTAACTCAAGATTAGTGAAGTGGATTTGAGGTTGTGTTGAGGGATATTGAATTTCGTGTTCTCACAACAATGGAGGAACTTGCTCTCACAGAAAAATAGGTTTAAAAAGGTTAGAGTCGGCTAGGTTAATTTGAGGAGAACCCTAAGGTTCTATTTATAGTGGCAGCTTTCAAACGAGTATTCTGCCATAAAACGTCCCAACGTTTTGTAAAACGTAGAAAACGTTTTAACTCAAATTAGGTCAAAATTCAAATTTCTGTGAGATATCATAAAACGTTCCAAACGATTATAAAACGTTTCAAAACGTTTTATTCTGGAGATTTATCGATTGAAATGCAAATTTTAAGTCTGAAAAACAATTTAAATCGTCCAGATGATTTATAAAACGTCTGGGACGTTTTAACTTGTTTTCCCAGCTATTAGATGATTTAATCTCCAGATTTTGTACAAAGAAAACGTCTGAAACGTTTTATAAATCGTTCCAACGTTTTATCCCTGTTTTTCAACATCAAAGCTACTTTACCAATTATTATAAATTTACAGTTTAAATACTTGATAAATAACTTGATGATTTCTTCAGTCCAAGTGCTCTAAATTGCAATTCCAATTGTCTTGAACCTGCATTCTTTCTAATCATATGGAAAATCGTAAAATTCAATCATTATATGTTTTGCAAATTAGTCAAATAGACTATAAGAGAATTGCTTGAAACAACAATCTCCCCCTTTTGACGATTTGCAAAACATACAACGCAAGTAAGTGCATATATCGATTTTTCCCAAATTTCAATTTTTCAAATAATCGGTGTTTGCATGTCTTGCATTTTCTCCCCCTTTTTGGAAATCGACGAAAGGGAGACAAAAATACAACCAAATAGCACAATCAAGAGTGCTCCCCCTCAAAATATGCACTCCCCCTCAATTTGATAATATATGACATAAATTTAGAAGATTAAGCATGTCATCACAAATATACAATCATGGAAGATAATCAATTTAGAATGTAGCATGCAATTTTAATACCTAGCAAAGGTCAAGTTGAAACATCATAATGATAAAAGTTCAAGCACACAACATAGAAACAATAAAAGTTCATGCAACACAGATAGCATAGCATAGCAATCACTTAGCAAATTTTAATTAGAAAAAGTTTAATGGATTTAAAATTCGGGATCATCATCATCATCTCCTTCGGCACCCTCTTCATCATCTTCCTCATCCTCATCTTCGGAAGGGATGTAAGGAGCACTAGTGGACGCGCCACCAGAGGCACCATATTGCTTCACAAAGCGCCGAGCGAGTTCAGAAGTGGTGAGATCAATGTCATATAATGCTTTTGCGTTTTTGCGACAACGAATTTGGATTTTGCGTTGATTTGCCTTCAAGATTTTAATATCGTTGTTGATTGCGGTAAATTGATTGGTATTGGCTATTTGATATTCTTGCATGTGTTGAACAAGCCAAGCCAATTGGTTTTCCGCTCCTTGAGGAAGCTCACCTTGAGCCATTGGCGGTATTGGTGGTTGATCTTCTTCTGCCTGCCGTTCTGGTTCATACGGATCCCAATATTGGTTGGGTAGGGCATTGACAGCATTGATCCAATCATTGATAGGCCTATAATCAGGTTTAAGCAGTGGTAAACCCGAGACCGAGGTACCGTGCAACCAACCATGTTTGGGTAGGATATCAAGTAAGTGTTTAGGCTCATTTTGAATGAGATGACTGGGGACGGTTATGCCATTGAGGCGAATCATACGATGAATTAAATGACCATAGGGTAGAGAGGCAACGGAGCTAGAATAGCAAGTAATCATGTGACGAAGAATAATGAAAGGAATGTTGAGTCGTTTCTCATCCATAGATATGAGGTGCCTCAAATAGTACATTGGACCCCACTCAATGTTTGCTTTGATCGTTGCTTTGGGTATGAGAATATTATTTATGAGAAGAAATAGCAAACGATGTAAGGAAGGGAGAGAGGATGCATAGAGGGGTGCACCACCAAGGTTGCGGCGAGCAAACCAGGTTTTGTAATGATCGGCATTTTCTAAGGCTTGAGCGGGCCAATTTCTAAGGATATAGGTTTCTTCACCTTCATTTACCAACCCAAGCCAATTGGCTACATTTTCCAAAGAGAGAATAATCTCTCGACCGCAAACATAGGATTTGACAAGAAAAGGGTTTTCGGTAAAAGTGAGATTACAATAAAATGTTTTGGTAATCATCTCACTATAAGGTTCATCACACGTAATCAAAGATTCCCAAGGCCAATGTCGAATAAACCCGATGACTTTGTCATCTTCGGGGTATTGAAAGGTAACCGAGGCTTTGTTGAAATAATAGCAATTGGATAGTTTTCGATCCGAAAATTGACCCGTGAAATTGGTATGAGCAATTGGGTTTTTAAACAAGTAGGTGTTGGATCGAAAGATATTGAAGTCGGGTTCAATTTCAGTGGCACTAGATTGACCCGAATCATTGCGAGCCCTCTTCTTGCGAAGGATAGCCATTTTCGAGGCTTTTGGTTTAGGGAGCGACATGAATTTAGAGAGAAATAAAAAAATACCGATTGAAGAAGGAAGCACAAATCCTTGAAGAGAACGACTCTACGAGTGCGTTGGTGAAGACGGATCGTCGATTTAACGGTCGGATTGCCGGATTTCGAAAGGTGACGAGATGTAGGGTTTTGGTGGAGAGAGCAAAGGAGGGAGAAAGACTTGGTTTTGAAAGGAGAAATGGAAGGGGGGTTGAGAGGAGAGGAGAAATCACTTTAAACGAAGGGATTTGGAGATTTGTAGAGGTGGGAATGGTGAAGAAGAGGTAAGGTGGCGGATAGGAGAAGAGAAGAAGAGAAGAAGAGGAAGAGAGAAGGCGGCTGGCGTCGGTTCGCAGATTTATTGAAGGTGCTGCGCCGAAAACGTCTCGGACGTTTATAAAACGTCTCAGAACGTTTTAGTCTGGTCATTTTGAGACAAAAATTTCGATACTGAATATTGATTTTGCATTTAAATCGTCCTAGACGTTTTACAAAACGTTGAAAACGTTTTGTATTTTAGGTCAGAGTTATTTGAAATTTATGAGAATTTAATATTGAGTAATAACCGTTTTGACGTTTGATAAAACGTTTGAAACGGTTTAAATGATGTTTGATGAGTCAAAAATTTCGCAGAAAAACGTTCAGACGCTTTACTAAACGTTTCAACGTTTCAAGATAGTTGTCATGCAGGAAATTTGAAGAAAATTTGGAAGATCAAAAACAATGAACCGTCCAGACGTTTGGTAAAACGTTTTGGACGTTTTAGGTCAATTTTCAGATGAAATTTTCGAAGTATTTTGAATGAGCAAATCGTCCAGATGTTTGACAAAACGTCTGGGACGTTTTAGGTCAGGAAGATAGAATCTGGAATCAATTTTATAAACGTTCTGACGTTTCAGAAACGTTTTGAGACGTTTTTCTCTGGCGTTTTTGTCTTAAAATAAGCTAATTGATTGCTATGCTTCCAATAAAAATGCTCACTCCTTAAGTTCAAGCATGCCTAATTTAAACCGCAATTCATTGTGTTGTTGAGTGTTTAAGGGCTTGGTAAAAATATCGGCAATTTGATTTTTGGTATCAATATGAATGAGTTGGACCTCACCTTTCTCAACATGATCCCTAATAAAATGATGCCTTATTTCTATGTGCTTAGTTCTAGAATGGAGAACGGGATTTTTTGATATCATAATGGCACTGGTATTGTCACACATAATTGGTACGTTGCGGAAGTGAATTTCATAATCAGTTAAAGTTTGGATCATCCATAAAATTTGTGTGCAACAACTACCAGCCGCAACATACTCGGCTTCCGCGGTGGAAAGCGCAACCGAGGTTTGTTTGCGACTTGACCATGAGACAAGTGATCCGCCAAGGAATTGACACGTACCACTTGTACTCTTTCTATCCATTCTGTCTCCGGCAAAATCGGCATCGGTATATCCTATTAAATCTAATTCCGATTGTTTGCCATACCACAATCCCAAATTCAAAGTGCCTTTGATATATTTAACAATTCGTTTAACGGCTTTCAAATGCACTTCTTTAGGATTTGATTGAAACCTAGCACATAGACATACCGCAAACATAATATCGGGTCTACTAGCAGTTAAATAAAGGAGGCTACCTATTATAGCTCGGTATTGGGAGATGTCCACGGGTGTGCCGCTTGGATCCGAGTCAAGATTTGCATTTGCAGGCATTGGTGTTGGGCTTGTCTTGCTCTCAGTCATTCCAAACTTCTTTACCAGCTCCTTGGCATACTTGGTTTGGCTCACAAAGGTGCCATCCGACAGTTGCTTGATTTGTAGCCCCAAGAAGAAGTTCAATTCACCCATCATGCTCATCTCAAATTCACTACTCATAAGAGAAGAAAATTCCTCGGCAAGTGCCGCATTAGGTGAACCAAAAATAATGTCATCGACATAAATTTGTACTATTAAAATTGAGTTGTTTTTCTTCTTTGTGAAAAGAGTTGTATCATTCTTTCCCCTTATGAATCCATTTTCAATTAGAAAGGAACTAAGTCGACCGTACCATGCTCTAGGAGCTTGTTTAAGACCATAAAGTGCTTTGGTGAGTCTATAAACATGGTTAGGAAATGCCGGGTCAACAAAACCGGGTGGTTGATTTACATATACTTCTTCATCTATAAATCCATTCAAAAATGCACTTTTAACATCCATTTGAAATAGAGTAAAGTTTTTATTTGAGGCAAATGCTAAAAGCATTCGAATGGATTCTAGACGAGCTACAGGTGCAAAGGTTTCTTCAAAGTCAATGCCCTCTTGTTGTTTATACCCTTGAGCTACTAACCTAGCCTTGTTCCGAACAACATTTCCATTTTCATCTTTCTTATTTCTAAAGACCCACTTAGTTCCAATAATCATTCGGTCATTTGGCTTAGGTACTAGTTCCCAAACTTTGTTCCTTTCAAATTGAGCAAGTTCTTCTTGCATGGCACAAATCCAATTTGAATCCCCATTGGCATCTTTGAAATTCTTTGGTTCAACATTTGATACAAATGCACAATGGGCAATCATTTGATTTAATCCCGATCTAGTCCTAACCCCTTCCCTAGGATCCCCAATCACATTAGAGAGAGGATGAGAGGAAACTTCCCTTAGGTCTTCGGGAGGTTGATATACATTTGGTGGAGATTGATCCTCCTCGATGTGCATGGACTCGTTCAATGGGTTTTCTTCGGGTTGTTCTTGCTCGAGTGATTGTTCAATGTTGTTGGTTGTATTCTCAACCTTATCATTCTCGAGCTTGGCATCTTCAACACCTACAATTTGAATACCTTTCTCGGCCTTTTGATTAGTATCTTCATCAAATTTGACATGTATGGATTCAATTACAATTTGATGAGATGCAATGTAAATTCTATAGGCTTTACTTGTCAAAGAGTACCCCACAAATATTCCCTCAATGGATTTAGAATCGAATTTTGTAATTTTAGGTGATTCATTAAGCACAAAGCATTTTGATCCAAATACTCTAAAATGAGATATTTTTGGCTTATACCCCTTCCATAACTCATAAGGTGTTTTCTTCAATATCGACCTTATGCTAACGCGATTAATAACGTAGCAAGCCGTATTGACCGCTTCGGCCCAAAGGTGTTTGGGTAAAGGGTATTCATTTAGCATGGTTCGGGCAAGCTCTTGTAATGTTCGGTTTTTCCTCTCAACAACCCCATTTTGTTGAGGTGTGCGAGGAGCCGAATATTCATGTTTATATCCTCTTTTAGAGCATACTTCATCAAATTTTGCATTTTCAAATTCACCCCCATGATCACTTCGAATACGAATGATCTTTGTTCCCTTTTCATTTTCAACACGATTGCAAAATTTAATGAAGTTCTCAATTGCTTCATCCTTATGTTGCAAAAATATGACCCAAGTAAAGCGACTATAGTCATCTACAATCACATATGCATATCTTTTTCTAGCCAAACTTGGTATACTAATTGGTCCAAACAAGTCCATATGTAGTAATTGTAGTGGTTGATTGGTTGAGACCATTTCTTTGGACTTAAAACTACTTTTGGTTTGTTTACCTTGTACACATGCATCACATAACCCTACAAATTCTAATTTGTGAGTTGGTAAACCACGCACTAGGTCTAATTTAACCAACTTTTTAATAGAATCAATTGCAATATGACCTAGTCTTCGGTGCCATAGTTTAGAACCAGTTGTTGTGGCATTCAAACATATTTCACCGGACTCGAAATGATCAAAATCTAGATAGTAAACATTTTTCTTTTTCTTACCGGTGTAGACTAAAGAGTCATCGGATTCTCTAAACAAGAAGCAAGCATTAGTGTTAAATTTAACATAATATCCGGCTTCACATAATTTACTTACACTAAGTAAATTATAATTCAAGCCGTCAACAAGGTAGACATCCGATATGGTTAAGTTTTGGTTACCTACCGAACCTAGTCCAATAATTGAACTTTTTCTTTGGTTACTACCGAAAGTAACCGACCCACCATCATATGGTTCTAAAGATTTGAAATTAGATTTGTCACCGGTCATGTGGTGTGAACATCCACTATCAATGATCCAAGCATTTTCTTGGTGTGTTGTAATCAAACATACCTACAAGAGTATATATATATTTTCAATTAATATATACCTTGTTTTAATCTCCCCCTTCCTTAGTGATTTTCGTTTTAGGTTGGGGAGATTTCAATTACAACTTTAAGTTAGTTTAGCTTTAGGAATCCAAACAACTTTTGATTTGTTGCTTCCTTTCCTAAAGCTACACTCTAATGAGGTGTGGCCAATCTTACAACAATAATTACAAAATGTGACCGATTGCTTGACATTAGTTGAACCATGCTTGAAGGTGGTTTGATATTTATCCTTCACCTCTTGAATTTGATTCCTATTGGTTGTCACTTTAGGTGCATAGGACTTATTTTTGTGTGAATCAAGTTTGTTGCGATGTTGGGGAACATCTCTATTCAAACCATTTCTTTGGTTTTTGTTTTGAAAAATCTTTTTGTTGTGAGTTTCATAAAACCATCCATCCGGTCCCTTGAAATAAGTTTTGTTTGACCTTTTTGGATTAAATGTGTTCCTATCACTATTTTGAGACTTGTTTTCATTTTTGTAATTTTTGTTAGAAAATTTGTATCTAAATGCATAATTTTGAGACTTTTTATTTTGTTTTGCATTTATGGTTTGAGGAGTGGTCCCTTTATTCGACTCCTTTGTCAAGGGTGTTTTACCATGTTTGAAATGAAATTGGTAATCAAAATACTCTTTGCTATTGAACTTAACTTTGTTTAAATTTTGAGTAAATTCCCCATTTTCTTTTGGGCCTTGTGAAAATTTTGATTCAAATGAGGATTGACCCTTCTTGTATCCAATGCCCATTTTACCGGATTTCCGATTCAAATTGGCATTGATCAAATTTTCTACATAGTAGGGATCAAGACTAGTGACATTTGAGAATTCACTAGGCGATCTTAAAGCCCTATTTTCGGTCTCTAGAGTTTGAACTTTCACTTTTAACATTTCTATATCTCCTATGTGTGATTGACAAGTGTGTGACTTAAGCAATTCTAACTCTAAGTTTTTGATTTTAGACTCAAATTCAAGAAGTTGAGATGTCAATTTTTGTATGATACCTTCCTTTTCAAGCATGGCCTTTTTAGATTCCTCAAGCAACCTAGGCGCATTGTAATTAATTAGAGCCTCATCCATGAACGTGCTTGTCTCATTTGTCTTTATATAGTTGTTGTTCATATCTATTTTGGATTCATCTTTCCTAACTTTGTAACCATTCAAATGGTAATCGAGATTGGTCAAATCAATGGTAGACATATACCGATTAGGAGAAGAGATAAGATGTACCTTATTTGGAGAGTTTGTTACATCTTCTATAGACGCATCCTCTACCTCGATAATGGTGTTAGTTGATGCTTTGACGGGATCAACTGCTACCTCAATGATGGATTGTGTGGTGGCCTTGGTAGAGTCCTCCAATTCCTTGTTGATAGGCGGATTGATGAGATTTTTGAGGAATTCAATGGTGATCTCATCGGTTATGTTCTTGCTTGCGATGATTGTATCCACATCAATAGTTGCCGATTCTTCATTCACTATTGCCATCAAGGCAAGGTTGATCTCTTGTTCATCGCCCGACTCCGAGTCGGATTCTTCTCTACCACTTTCATCGGAGTCGATGCAAAATAAGGCTTGCATTGCCTTGGCCTTCTTTTTGCTTTTATATCCTTCGTATTTTTGTTTAGATCTTCGGTCATTTTGCCCTTCATTATCCTTGTTCTTCAAGTTGGGAAATATTTTGAAGCAAGTTTGGATGGTATGGCCTTCTCTTTCACATGCAAAGCAAACTACCCGTTTGTTTCCATCTTCACGCTCCTTGTTGTATTTTCGTTCAAAGTTAAGCATGGATTGAAACATTTTGGTCATGGTGGCGGCATCAAGAGAGGTTTCATGTCCAAGTTGACTCATGAGTGAGTCATTTGATTGACGATTATTTGAGGAGCTTAGGTGGTTTCGGTGGTTTTGAGCCGGAAAAGCCACGGTTTTTGTTTTTGACTCTTGCTTGAGTTCACCGGCTTGTATGAGTTTTTCTTCAAAACTCCGGAAATGAGCATAGAGTTCATCCGGTGTGAAAGATTTTTGTGCCCCATGAAGTGCTTCTAGGGCGCTCACCAATCCATCCCACCTAGGTCTCCTTAGCATTACTCGAAGAAGCTTTCCTACAATTTTATCGTTAGAAAGCGGTTCTCCTAATTCAATGAATTCATTTTGAATATGCATAAGTCTATTATACATATCTTCTACATTTTCACCATTTTCAATTTTGAAGGTTTCAAATTTGGTGTCTAGACCGGCTATTTTGGTTCGTTTGATTTGGGTGTTACCCTCATATCGATCAATAAGAGTATCCCACATTTCTTTTGCATTTGTTGTGTTACCGAAAAGTAACGCAACCGATTCACTTACCGCATTATATATTGCATTAATGGCAAGGTTATTTAGTTTCTTTCTTTCGGTAGATGCATATACTTCAACTTTGGCCTCATTTCCAACAGAATTATCATATTCCGGTTTATAGGCTTTCTCAATAACACTCCAAAGGTCAAGAATATTTAGATAGTTTATCATGGTCCTTTTCCAATGACTGAAATTTTTGGTAGCACTACCAAAAACTGGAGGTTCTTTCACATATCTAGTGGTTGCCATTTTAAGATCGGTAAACTCGAATTAAGTGAGTCTTAATTTGAGTAACGCGCTCTGATACCACTTTGTTGTCCCTTATGGTACCACTAAATTCGAAATAAATAAATAATTGCAAATAAAATAAAGTAAAAGAGTTTAGAGAAATTTGACACAAGGAGTGATAACGGAGTTCGGCTTAAAATGCCTACGTCTCCGGGGCGTCGCAACCGCTTCTCGGTGCGCCTTTCTATTACCCAAAAGAGAAAGGTTACAACTTGTGAACCGGTGAGCCCTTACAACCAACGGGAAGTCACACGGCCAACTAGAGTCGAGAACGAAGTCTCTAAGTTCGAAGTCTCAAGAGAAACACTCAAGTAAACACTCTAATCTAATCTAACTCAAGATTAGTGAAGTGGATTTGAGGTTGTGTTGAGGGATATTGAATTTCGTGTTCTCACAACAATGGAGGAACTTGCTCTCACAGAAAAATAGGTTTAAAAAGGTTAGAGTCGGCTAGGTTAATTTGAGGAGAACCCTAAGGTTCTATTTATAGTGGCAGCTTTCAAACGAGTATTCTGCCATAAAACGTCCCAACGTTTTGTAAAACGTAGAAAACGTTTTAACTCAAATTAGGTCAAAATTCAAATTTCTGTGAGATATCATAAAACGTTCCAAACGATTATAAAACGTTTCAAAACGTTTTATTCTGGAGATTTATCGATTGAAATGCAAATTTTAAGTTTGAAAAACAATTTAAATCGTCCAGACGATTTATAAAACGTCTGGGACGTTTTAACTTGTTTTCCCAGCTATTAGATGATTTAATCTCCAGATTTTGTACAAAGAAAACGTCTGAAACGTTTTATAAATCGTTCCAACGTTTTATCCCTGTTTTTCAACATCAAAGCTACTTTACCAATTATTATAAATTTACAGTTTAAATACTTGATAAATAACTTGATGATTTCTTCAGTCCAAGTGCTCTAAATTGCAATTCCAATTGTCTTGAACCTGCATTCTTTCTAATCATATGGAAAATCGTAAAATTCAATCATTATATGTTTTGCAAATTAGTCAAATAGACTATAAGAGAATTGCTTGAAACAACAGTCAATTGGGGTAGAGGCTGGTTTACATCCTAACTTACCGGTTTCTTTTAACAAGTCAAGTGTATATTTTCTTTGAGAAATAAAAAGTCCTTTATCCGAAGTGGCTACCTCTATTCCTAGAAAATATTTAAGATATCCTAAATCTTTTATGTCAAATTTTTCTTTTAGTTGTTTCTTAATGTTTTGAATTTGTTCAAAATTATTTCCGGTAATTATGATGTCATCTACATATACTAAAATGAGAGTAGTATTGATACCGTCACATTTTGTAAATAAAGAATGATCGGCATTACTAATTTTAAAATTATAAAAAATTAAATAAGAGCTAAGCTTGCCATACCATGCCCGTGGAGATTGCTTCAATCCATAAATTGATTTATTAAGCCTACAAGCCAAGTTAGAATTTGTTTCCAATTTATGACCGGGTGGTAATGTCATATACACCTCTTCTTCAAGTGTTCCTTGAAGAAATGCATTTTTAACATCCATTTGGTAGAGGTCCCAACCATTGTTTACGGCAATAGAAAACAAAATTCTTACGGTATTCATTTTTGCAACCGGTGCAAAGGTTTCGTTATAGTCTATGCCATAGGTTTGGGTGAATCCTTTAGCTACAAGTCTTGCTTTATACCTTTCTATGGTTCCATCACTATTATATTTGGTTATACACCCATTTACAACCAACCGGTTTTTTATTTTTTGGTAGAGAAACAATATTCCAAGTTTTATTTTGTTCTAAGGCTTTTAATTCCTCATCCATAGCCTTACACCATATTGGACATTTAATTGCTTCTTGGTAATTTTTTGGTTCTAATACTTTTTCAATACTAGTGAGAAATGTATGGTATTCGGTTGAGATGTTGTCATATGAAACAAAATTTTCAATTGGATATTGTACCGAATATGTCACATAATCTCTAAGTCTAGTTGATGGTTGTCGTTCTCTAGATGATATTCTTCTAATCGGTAAACTTTCTTCCGTTTCATTTTCATTTATGTCATCATTAGTTTCATTTTCATGATTATTTTCAACTTGATGATTATTTCTAGGAATAAAACTCAAATCATCTAAGTAAGGTAAAACTATATTGTCATTTAAATGTGTTTGATGAAATATTTCTTTTTCTTTGAAATATGGTTCATTTTCAAAAAATGAAACGTTTCTAGAAAGATATTTTTTTTTATTAATTGGATCATAGCATTTATAACCATTTTTATAAGATGAGTATCCTAAGAAAATAGTTTTTTGTGATACAAAATCAAGCTTGTCATTTCTTTTGATATGTACGAAACTTGTACAACCAAATACTCTCATATGGTCATAAGTGATTTTTTGTTGATAAAGAATTTCTAATGGACTTTTGTTTTCTAAAATAACACTAGGTAATCTATTGATTAAATGGGTGGCACAAAGTACGGCATCCGACCAATAAATTTTAGGAACATTATTTTGAAATAATAAAGATCGTGTCATTTCTAATAAATGTCTATTTTTCCTTTCCGATACACCATTTTGTTCGGGAGTATTGATACAAGTTGTTTGATGTATAATACCCTTTTCTCTAAAGAGACTTGAAAACTTCCTATTTATAAACTCGGTTCCATTATCCGATCTAAAGATTTTTAATTTTGCATTAAATTGTGTTTCTATGAGACATAAAAATTCATAAAAACAATCAAACACTTCATCTTTGGATTTAAGTAAAAATAACCAAGTTGCTTTTGTAAAATCATCAATAAATAAAAGAAAATATTTGAATCCATTATATGAATCTATTGGGGCCGGTCCCCATACATCGGAATGTACTAAATCAAAAGGAGCTTTACTTTTGCTCGTAGAAAGAGAAAAATGAAGCTTTGTTTGTTTTGCTAATTTGCAAATTTCACAAGTAGTACAATTTAAACTTTTAAAATCTAAAATACTATTTAAAATCTTGTCTGAATGATGCCCAAGTCTCTTATGCCAAATATCAGAATTAACGACTTTTGCGGAAGCACAAAAATTTAATTTGGAGTTCAAAAGATAATGTCCATTTTCTAGAAATCCTTCACCAATCTTGACCCCGGTTTCCCGGTCCTGAAATACAACGTTTTTACAAGAAAATATTGCATTACAATTTAATTCTTGTGTTAATTTATTTACAGAAATTAAGTTTACGGGAAATGTTTCTAAATATAAAACATTTTTAATTTGTTTATTGCATAGATTAATTTCTCCTACGCCATTTATTTTTGCCTTCATACCATTTGCAACCAATACAAAATTATTACCATTGGTCGGGTTGAGGTTTGACAGTAGTTGTTTATTCCCAAACATATGATCTGTTGCACCACTATCTATAATAATTTGATTAAAAAAGAAATTTTTTGAGTTAGAAGCAATACCACATATGCTGGGATTGTTTTGATTGTTCATCATCGCACAGAACTGCTGAAAATACTGCTGCATTTGATCTCCAGGCCTTGACCCGCTTGAAAATGACCCATTTGCGCCAAAATTAGCCTCTGACCCGTTCCAGGATGACCCGCTAGCGCCTGACCCGTTCCAGAGTGACCCGCCAGCGCCTGACCCGTTCCAGGATGACCCGCCAGCGCCTGGAATGAGGGTCCATTTGGTGTCTCCTTATTGGGTCCGCCAGGGTTGGAATTGAATCCATTAGTAGTTTGGCTAGTGTTATTGGGTCCGAATCCATTTCCAGACGAACCCACTAGCCCATTAAGTCCTTTCTCTTCAACAGAAGCTACATAACTTCTGTTTTTTTCACCATTTTTTTCCCAATTTCGATTCTGATCATTTCCCTTCCATTTTTTGGGTCTAAGATGGGGATAGAGGTGCCAACATCTATCTTCAGTGTGGCCATCTTTTTTACAGTGGTTACATTTTTCATTTTTTGATTGATTTGGGCGATTTTGAAAGCTAGGGTTTTGATTAAAATTGAAATTTTTTACGGTTAAGCCATGGGTCTCGTGTCCCTCATGGCTTACAATCTGACCATTCATGGCAATTCTCCTACTTTCCTCTTGTTGAATTAAACTTTTAATTTGAGAATAAGATGGAAGAGGTACCGTGGTCATGATTTGAGATCTTACGGCTTCATAACTCGGGTTTAGACCCGCGAGGTACTGAAAAATATCGTCCTCCTCAGCTCGTTTCTGAAGTGTGGCCAAATCTCTTGTAAACGGCCGGTAAGATTGAAGTTCATTGTGTTTTTTCTCAAGAGCACTAAGGTAGTCAGTGTGACTTCTTGACCCTTGTTTTTCTTGTTGAATCTCCTGCATAAGTTGATAAATGTGAGAAAAATTATTTTGTTGACCATACATACTTTTTACCGCTTCCCATAGTTCATGTGCCGTTTCGGCCAACGTGAAGAGTTCGGATACGGCCGGTTCCATGGAGTTGAGTAGTAAGGTAACAATTCTGTCATTCGTAGTTCTCCATTTTTTTGTTTCTATTGTTTCTTCGGGTGTTATCTTGCTTGTGTTTGCAATTTCTGGTTTTTTCTCTTCACCCGTAATGAATTCTAACATCTCTCGACCACTCAGGGCTCTGGATGCTGCCCTTGCCCATGACACATAATTTTTTCCATTGAGCAAGGTATTTGTTAGCTTCGAGAAGTTCGCTGCTTCTTCTGGAGCCATTTTCTTTTTGCTGAAATTTGTCACGCGTTTTCGATTTTTCGGTCACAGAGAACGTGGCTCTGATACCATGTTAAATTTGTAAGAGAG
Source organism: Carex myosuroides (assembly GCA_028015225.1). Lineage (NCBI taxonomy): Eukaryota > Viridiplantae > Streptophyta > Magnoliopsida > Poales > Cyperaceae > Carex > Carex myosuroides. The sequence continues at coordinate 5,268,172 of CM051487.1, read as the reverse complement.
AATAGATGTAAGAAAACAATTTTATTATTGCAATCTTAATTTCAGATTTTACATATATGTCTATTTATAAAGAAGAACAAAAACTAGCCGTTATACTATTAATTACAACTACCAACCACTAACCACTAACTCCTAGTCTATTAATTACTAACTAGCCGTTATTTACAAATTTGAATTGTAGCCGTTATTTTTAACATATCCTCCTAGGTACCTAACTCAAGCAAATTGCAACGGCCGGCTCAAATTAATTCTATCCGGGTCAAACTCAACCCGGTGCCTATTGAGACTGTAGGGGGTCTGTTTTGAAATTCGTGTCATGTTAAATGGGCCGTCCGATTGTTATTTGCTTGAGTCAGGTAACCTGAGGTGATGTGAATTCTAATGAAACAATAGCTATTATGTTCAAATAAAAATATCCATTTTTTTTTCCTTTTTGATATATCAATGTTTTTGTAATAACAATTTCAATGCTATTATATTTTCTCATATTATAGAGTTGAAATTCAACAGTGCAGCCAGTCAGCCAGATGATATATCATTGTGTCATTTATTGAATTAGTGAGCATGTTAGAATTTAGCAACTCCACTAATAAACATAATTAATTTTAATAAGAATATTGAAAAGGTTGTCTAGTCAATTCATGAGATATATATTCATTATTTTTTTTGTTTGAGTATGTTTGAGAACAGACAAGGATTATTATTTAAATACATTATTTTATGGAGACAATATCATGGATTTTTGTATGATATATTTCACGATGATAATTTTAAATACAATTTCTGAACCGTTTTGAGTATATAGAATCTAAGAGGTTAATTTGCTATTTCTACAATTTAAAGTGGAGAATTACATGAATAATTTTTAGAAAGTCAAAATCGATAATTAATTTGATCAAACTGGATATATGGTCTACGGTTGAACAAACAAGGTCGTGCTTTCTAAGCATGAAATCAGCTGAGAAAAATTGTGGTCGCTTGAAAATTAGAGCGTGTTTTGTAGGAGACATGGATAGTATTTACAGGGAAGCTACATGAATAATTTTTAGAAAGTCAAAATCGATAATTAATTTGATCAAACAGGATGGTCTACGGTTGAACAAACAAGGTCGTGCTTTCTAAGCTTGAAATCAGCTGAGAAAAATTGTGGTCGCTTGAAAATTAGAACGTGTTTTGTAGGACACAAAAATTATTTAGTATGTGCTTCTTCATTTTTATCATACCACATATATAATCGTTATTTTGGATTAACCGTAAATATATATAGTCGCATGAACTTTTCATATCCTTAGAAATCCAAAGATGTACACTTATATATAGTTCAGCAGTAGAACTAGGGTATTCTTTAGTTCATCAAACCTCTTTGTGAACTCAACTCTAAAATCTATCAGATTGGCTTTAAACGAGGAATTCAAACCGTTGGAATCCATATACCTTACGAGCGATATGCCCAGATGCAAAAAATTTAAACTTTCGAATTATTTTAGTATAAAGTTAAGCGGTCAAAATTAAAAGGTTTCTAAATTAATTTTAATATATTTATCTTTTGGATGTTTTTTTACCACTTGACTTTTTATACAAAGTAGTTCGAAAATTTAAAATTGTCACATGTAGACACATCATTCGTAAGGTCAATGAATTTTAACAGTTTAAATTCATTGTTTAAATCAAATCCGATAGATTTTAGAGTTGAGTTCACATATAAACTTGATGAATTTAGGAACACCCAAGTTCTACTCATAGTTCAGATGTATATTATTTGTCTATTTTAGTTAAAGACATTACTGTTAGCAGCTGTTACCCGGTTTTGTCTGAGTTAAAATGTATTTTAAGTTTTTAACAGATGTCTTGATTTTTAAAACTTGTTTTCCAAACTCTTTAAAATACATATACTTGACTACTGCTCAATACATACTTATTTTTTTGTTTTACTTGACTAAATTAAATGCGGCGCTGTTTAGGATGAAGAATTGAATGCTATACAAAATGTTAATTATTTATTAGGACCCCCACCATTTTTTTTAAATCTGCGGCTTGGGTCCTGAGAAAAATCCAACACTATTATGATACGATTTATTGTCTTGAGTAAAGATTGGAGTTTAAGACAACCAACTATTTAATATTCACACGAAATTTGTATCAAAATTTCAAACTTGTGATCTTTCACATAAATGTATTGCTTTTGCTACTAGATCAAAAACGGTCAAAGTCATAGCACAATTAGTAGAAAGATACATTTTACGATTAGTAATTCAACATTTGGTACGTGATTAAGCAAAAAACAGAGTTGCTAAACTGAACTATGCTTGGTTTTTTATATGGATTTAACTCTAATAACATCTTCTCAAAACAATTCAATTTAAAAAAGTTAGAAAAATCATAAACATATTGTTATTCTAGTAGATGATCTGCTTCAATTAACGTAATTTTAATATTATTTAATATTTCATCAAATTTCTTATATTCAAACAATTGTAAATTTAAATTATTTATTGAAAGGTGAAATTGCATCAACATCATTTTTCATGCATGATTATAATATGTATAAAATATGAATAACATCTTAACTGTTGGATTTCAAAACTAAAAATGACTTTTATTGAGAACAACTTTTGGTCTAGTGGCAAAGGCAATATTCTCCATGTGAGAGGTCGCAGGTTCGAAACTCAAAAGGAGCAATCCTTTATGGATATTTAATAGTTAGATGGCTTGACCATCAATCTTTATTAAAAAAAATGACTTTTATTGGTTGTTAGAATTCTCTAGTTACTTTGCTTATATTTGTCAGCATTAACAAAAATCTGACAAAGATGAAAGAAAACAAAATGGTACTGTGTCAATTAAGTTATGAGAGATTTTTCAGTCCCTCTGATAATGATAACAGAAAGCTATGTTTCAATTATCATTTCGACCACTAATATACCTATATACATTGATTGTTGATATCACACTCAACATCAGTAAGTTATGGCATATATGCATGTTGAATTGTTGACTGATATTAATTGATCCATTAATAGTTTTGTAATAACACATAATTACATTTTTCTTTCAACGCATTTAGTTGCTGAAAAAGAAACATAATTCTTCCTTTTTTTAGTCACATAAAAATTCAAAAGTAATCAAGTTTAATTATACTATTAGCTGCTAGATGAAATAAATAAAATTTATTTACACCAATCTTTCTTGTGGCCAACTATATAGAGCAAAATTTACATTCATAAAACTGTGATTAAAATGCAATAAAAACAAATTAAATCTCATTTGCACGAACCGCCGGTATTACTGGGGTTACCCGAACAATTAGAGGGACCACTCTTTGCTAAGGAACTTAACAGAAGTCCACGTGGCGACGGCCAACTTCCGTCCAATAGCCGAGCTGCTTCGAGATGCAACACATTGGACAACATCAGCACTAGCCACAGCACTAGAACAATGCACTTCCTCTGATTTTTACTTAGCGCCATCATGGAAATTAAATGATCCTAGTAAATAGTATTAAATTACCTAATTAAGGTTCTTGAAATAAATTGGATTTTTCTTGTATAAGTAGAGATGCATGGAGAGTTATATATAATGGGAGAGAAGGCAAGAAATTAATCTTAGGTCAATTAGTATAAACCGTGTAAGTCATTTTGCATATCTGGTGTGGGTCAAATTCTTTGAAAAGTCTTAATTAGTACTATGGTATTATGTTTTACTTGCGATCTTGCATATAATTAATATAATGACTTGGTCTTTACACCAGACTAAGATGAAAGCATATGTGTCATGTGCCCGAAATTTTTATTTATAACATTTTTGAAAAATAAATTAATAAAATAACCATCGTTTTTGGTCAATTCTAAATCTAACACGGCCGCAGAATGCCGGAGCGGACCCATATGGGGGGTACCGCAGAATGCCGGAGCGGACCCTCATATGGGTCCGCAGAATGCCGGAGCGGCCCCTAGGGCCGCAGAATACCGGAGCGGACCCTTTATTTTTTATTTTAGAAATACAAAATTGTAATTTGTTTAGGGTTATTTATTTAGTTTCGAATGTTGTTTAAATTGATTTTGGTCGTATCGTATTTTAGATATGTCGTTGGTTTGAAATATTTTAGATATTTTAGATATGTGGTTTCTTTGAAATTCTTTTGTGTACTCTGAGATAATGAAATCAACAAAATAAATAAATAACAACAAAATCAAACAAACAAGAAACTAATCAACTAAATAAATAAGTATCTGACAAAACATCTACCAATACTACAAATAAGTATCTAACAAAACATCTAACAGTACAACAAATGAAAATCTACGGCTCTGGACTAAACACCGTCCTCGCCTTCTTCTTCCTATACCCCCGACCCCGCCTGCAGAGTGGCGTCTCGTCAGTATCTGCGGAGGATGCAGAGTCGTCTGCCTGGACATCCGTAGACTGAACCGGCTCCTGGCGAACCTCCTCAATCTCGGATGTCTGCTGGACCCCAGGACCAAAAACTGTGGTCTGTCCAGACTCAGCCTGCGTGAATAAAAACGCCTGTCTGGCAATGGGGTCATCGTGGAGGGAAGGGTGAGGTACCTGCGGTGAGGACTGGCCAGGGAACGGCGGGATGGGCTCTGTTTGAACATACCCTGGCTGATAGGCAGGAGGTGCAGTCTGAGTGGGACTGTAACCCGGGGAATACAGTCCATCTCCCTCTGTGCCATAATCAGCGGAGATATCAAAGCCCAGGTCCTCCTGTAATAACTTACAAATTAGATAATGTATTGAATAAGAAAAAAATCACAGTTATGTATTTTAATTTAAATTATACCTCGGTAGGCATCCTAGCCTGGGATCCCATGGCGTCCTGTGCGGCTCGGCGCATCAACTCGGCACCTCGGTCGAATGCCTGACCGACCGTCTCAGCATCATGGACGCCTGCAAACACGTCCTCATCACCAGTGTAGGGGACATAGACATCGGGCTCGTCAGATATGTCGTCGACCGCATCAACACCGCCCAAGCCAGCGCACCTCAGTAGAGAGTCGAGGCGCGCCCTGTACCCACACTAGCACACCACGGGTACGTTGTGCTTGAGGATGACCTTCCCGAGCCTCTTCCATCCCCTGGTGACGGCCATCGTAGCCCCTATGACGCAACTCTTGACAAGGTATAATGCCTAAAAATTGAAAAAATTATGAAGAAGTTGTACAATTGTAAATATTAATAGTTTTGAATTTGAAATTTCAAATCAAAAATACCGTGGCTGCGAGAGGTGCGTCGGCGGGGATAATACCGTGGATCCGTCCTCTACGATCCCTCGGCTACGGTACCCGCTCGTGCGGGTTGTCGGCGATGTATCCCTCAATGAATATGGTGTACGCGCCGTGATCCTGATACCAATCTCTGTAAGGTCTGTACGAATTACAACAAATGTTAGATATTCCAATCAAAAAGCCATAGTTGAAGTTTTGAATTAATAAAATTTCTTACACTGGCGCGACATCCATCTGACGGTCGGGCTCGGCCAATGGGGGATCTGCCTGTCCTGCCTCGAACACGTAATCGGCACGGGTAATCCCCAAGTCCTTGCCTGCAGTGGTCTCCCTGGGATGGTGCAGAGCTCGCCAGACATCCTCACTGATCGGTGCCGTGGGCAGAGCAAGCTGGCACATCCCGAACTGTCTCATGACCCGTCCGGGGTAATGGTGCTCGATGATCTATATATTTTAATACGTTAGACTATTTTTATTAAATTAAGTTGCTTGTGTAAATAACTAGCATAAAGAAATTACGGTACCTGAAAACATATGAGCGGCACCTGTGCACGCCAGAAACGCTCCTGCTGACGACATCGCTCCGGCAATATCTCAAGAAATGACCGATGTGCGCCATCCACCTCGACCTGGAAGTATAGATTTAATATCATATATCAATTCGAACTGGAAAAAATTTAAATTAAATAAAAATAAAAGTAAACTTACATAATCTCTGTAGGGCTCCCAAGTGACAAACTCGGCATCATCTCTGAGATGCTCGATCTCCTGTCTCCAGAATGTGATGCCAAGAGACGCGCCATGCCCTGCACCCACCCAAATCTTGGGATAGCAGTACTTGGCGGCAAATGCAGGGCAGTTGTCCGGCTCGGGCTTGCCCCACTGCGGCACATCTGTCTTGCTGGCCAAGACTGGACGGCCAACGATCAGATGTGCGTAGAACCAGTGCTGTAGTAACATGCACGGTCCTATGAAGGTCTTGTTCTTCTTCAGGCAGGCTGTGTTAAGACCCCTTTACAAGAAAACAAAGTCATTGTTACTACACTACGATGTATACTATTTGAAAATATTTATAAGAAGGTGTTTCTTACCTATATAGGCATGCCAGCGTGGCACCTCCCCAGTTGAACCTGCCTACAGTGGACAGGTCGCGCAGAAGCTCGAGGTAACACAGCCGCACCTGATCTCCATGCGAATCCGGAAACAACCGACAGGTGATCATCTCCAAAATATAGGCGCGTAGATATCGGTCAATAACCACCTGTTATAGATTTAAATTAGAACATTACTTACAAGAAAATAAATATAATACTATTTAAATTAAATCTTGTACAAGCAAATACCTGATCTGGTCGATCCGGAAAGACCTGGAATCTCGCCCGCAGCTTTGCCAAGCTGATGCAGCTGGGCGAGACCACAGTCTTCTCACCTCTCTTCTTCTCTTTCTGGAGATCCTCGTGTGGGATACCCAATAGCTCCAAGCACAATGCACGAAAATCTCCGTACTCGACGCCCGTGATCGGCTCCCCAATAATGGTCATACCCCACAGGCAACTGACGTCCTGTAGGGTGACTGTCATCTCAGCATGGGGGAGATGAAAGCTGTGCGTCTCGGGACACCATCGCTCAACGAGGCCAGAAGATAAACCCTCGTCAGCATTCTCCTCGGCCATCTGGGATATCTGGTAAAATCCCATCGAGCGTAAAATCCCCCCGTACGCCGGCTGTTACCGTAGATGCTGGCGGTTGTGACGAACCGTAACCGCATCCAAACCCTGCATTTAATTAAATAATCAGATCAAGTTCATTCATCAAAAATTCGGAATGACAAATTTATAAATATGACAAATTTACTTACCCCAGTGGCAGCCTCTAAAATCTGATGCTCCGCATTCGGATACCACAAGAAGTCGCTGACCCTGTCGGTGCGACTCCGGATACCCGGAACATCCGCCAATGCTGTCTCGATGTACTGAGACATCTCGTATGGCGTGGCTGTAGGAGCATGCTGTGTACCCCTACTGGAGGATGGTCTACTGGTACTCATGCTGTATTGGATAATTTTTGGTCAAATATGAGAGTTTGGTCAAAGTCCGGTTTAAATTTGGGTACAATTCTAATTAAATTTGGGCACAATCGAATTAAATTTGGGTACAATTCTAATTAAATTTGGGTACAATTCTAATTAAATTTGGGAACAATCGAATTAAATTTGGGTACAATTCTAATTAAATTTGGGTACAATCGAATTAAATTTGGCTACAATTCTAATTAAATTTGGGTACAATTCTAATTAAATTTGGGTACAATTCAAATTAAATTTGGGTACAATCGAATTAAATTTGGGTACAATTCTAATTAAATTTGGGTACAATCGAATTAAATTTGGGTACAATTCTAATTAAATTTGGGTACAATCTAATTAAATTTGGGTACAATCGAATTAAATTTGGGTACAATTCTAATTCTAAATCCTAAATTATATCTAATTCTAAATACTAAATCTAAACCCTAAACCCTAAATCCTAAACCCTAAACCTACACCTAATTACTACTCTACACTAAAAATTAATACTAGAGAAGAAGAAGAAAACTTACCCGAGGTCGAAGGGATTGAAACTTCAAATGAGATGTAATGAAATCGGAACCCAGCGGCCCCTTATATAGGCTGGGGACCGCTCCGGTATTCTGCGGCCCCAGGGGCCGATTCGGCATTCTGCGGACCCATATGAGGGTCCGCTCCGGTATTCTGCGGTACCCCCCATATGGGTCCGCTCCGGCATTCTGCGGCCGTGTTAGATTTAGAATTGACCAAAAACGATGGTTATTTTATTAATTTATTTTTTAAAAATGTTATAAATAAAAATTTCGGGTCATGTGCTTGCTTGCACTTTGTACTATTATTATTACCTGATTTAGACTTAACGGATCGGTTCCCCTCTTTAATTTAATCAAAAATTTACAGAGACACATGCATATAAAAATAGGGATAATTGGTTATATGCCACCCCAAAACAAGGAAATTGTGAATTTGCCACCCTACCCCAAAATTGAATGATTAGTACCCCCAAATTTGTCCCCAGAATAAACTAGATGTGTAAACAAAGTGCATACTTAAAACTTTGAGCAAGAACAATTATAATGGTATGATCAAACCTGAACTACTAACCTGGAATATTTGACAATCAAACAACAGTAATTTCTATACAGAATAGTTTATGAGCGAGAGGTGGGAGCAATCCATTCAAGAGTGGTATACGAAGTCTCGAACCTCTAATCTAGAATACCTAGATCTTTCAGATACAACCATAACCAACAAACACTTAGCCAACAACATTTCTGTCATATATGACAGAGTAAACTTGTTAAGCCGAGTAAGCTTAAAGAATTTTAAGCAAACCCAGGAACAAATCCACTCCCTTGACCAGAAAATCCAAAAACTCGAACAAAACTTGAAAAACCTCACAATCCTATTAACAGAAAACCATCCTTTAACAACATCAGAGGTCAAAACTTTGGTGACAAAGGTCACAAGGCAACTCAAACCCTTTGAAACAGAGACCTTAAAAATTGCTGGAGAACTCAACCAGAAACTCGAAAGAATAGAAGCTGCCCTCAAAAAGGTAGAAACCTGGGTTAGTTCATGAGTAATTACACACTCACTCAGAACACCCAATTCTACAAACAAGCAGTTCAAGCAACAGACTCAATTGAGTCACCCGCAGTAGGCTTTGCAAAACCTACTGACAATCGTGGTGGCGGCTCAGGCACAACCACATTAATTAAGCAAAACAACACCCAAATCCAGTTGCTGGTACAAGCACTAGAAGAAATCCGAAGCCTGACAGCAGAAGTGAAAGTCCTGAAAGAGCAAATTCAGAAACAAAAGAGTGTGGAGTTGCCGAGCGACATAACTGACGAATTATCAGCCAGATTAGCCGGACTATCAATCGGACCCTCCAGGCAAAAAGAAAAGAAGGGGGTTTTAAGAGTTTTCAAAGACCCCTTTGTTATCCTCCAAGAAGAAAAACAAAAACTTAAATGATGGAAACGTCAGGGAGACCTAGTGTAACCCAAACCCAAACAATAAACCCAGACGCACCATTATTCGAGGATCAGGTTCGCGAATACCGAAGGGGGCAAAGAAGGAGATATAATGCCCAAAGGAACCTGAGGAACCTTGCCCGAACTGTAACGGGTAGAAATCCTTACCAGATGACTCTGGAAGAGCAGGTGGACCCAGATACTCAGCTCAGAAGATCCCTGCGAGATCGAGCTGCTATAGTACCTGCTGAAGTACTATACAATTCCAGAAGGGATGACAACAACCACCGTGTCTATAACCATTTCTCTGAGGAAGCAATTCTCTGCACCGACAACCAGCAAATCGACAGGCCATTTATACAGCCTGACAGCTATACGGCCCTTCGACAAAGTGGGATGCAATTCATCCACATAGGGGTCGCTCAAGTAAGAATACAGATCCTGCACAGACAGGATGAGGGCACCTCGGCGTTAGTTGTTTTCAGAGACAACAGGTGGCAAGGGGATCAGTCCATTTTTGATACAGTAGAGATTGATCTAACAAGAGGAAGCCAGCTGGTATATGTTATACCAGATACTATGCAAACAATCGGGGATTTCTATAGAAATTTCCAGTTATCAATCCTAACAAGGGGATACCAAAACTGGCAGAATGGTGAAGCTAACCTCCTAGTCACTAGAGGTTTAGTAGGCAGACTTTCTAACACATCGAATGTCGGCTTCGCCTACCAAATAAGCAATGTTTCAGAATACTTGGCAAGCAGGGGCATACGAGCCCTTCCGGGCAGACGTTACTCAGCACAAGAAAATCAAGGAAGAAACTGGGTGGTCAGGCCATCGCGAATTGAAATCCCTATGATACCAACAGAATTGCAGACCAGTAACCTCCTCGATGGTAGAATCTCTATATCATTCCAGAATTATGTCCCAGCCCCCGATCCCGTGAGCGATATACCTGATGATGATGAAGACGAAGTTCGGAGTGAAACAATTCTTATCCTAACAGAAGAGAGGACTGATACCGAGGAAACCGATGATGAAGAAGATGATTGGCAGTACATACAGTACCTCGCTAGCCAGTCAGCACAACCACCTAATGGACAAGAAGATTCTGACCCTATCTGGGATACAGATCCTGAAGGCAGTCCTAACAACACTACTACGGATTGGGTCAATCCTTTTTCGTCTAGGGGGGGTATGGATACCATTTTCATGATGAGCGGTGATACAGCAGAAGTATTTGATTACCCGCAATTCAAAAACCTATCTGAAACACTAAAAGAGCAACATGCTTTTATGTCAAGCTCTTCCGCGATATCTCATTACCAACCACCACCAGACCAGTCCATGCACATGCCCAGCTACCCCCCTGCACGAGGTACAAATGAAACAAGATGGACCACTCCCACGTTTGATGAAAGAGTGCCCAGAGCAGGACGATTTCGCGGGGGCTACAACAATGAGATGTGGACATTACCATCAGCGCAGCAACAACAAGGCGCTATGTTTGTAATCCCAGATCAACTGGGGTTGTTTCATGATGCGTTCTCAAGATGGGAGTCCATTACTCGAAACCATGTAGCCGAGAAGGGGTTTACAGACCCCAGGGATAAAATAGAATATATGGAAAATCTCTTGGGAGAAGTAGAGAAGTTAACATGGGTTCAATGGAGGATGCAATTCCTTACGGAGTACGAGGCGTTGATAGCAGTGGCGGATGGCAGAGAGGGTACACAAAACATACTTTCCCAAATGAGAAGAGTATTTTCACTGGAAGACCCTGCCCAAGGTTCAACAGTTCTCCAAGATCAGGCCTACAAAGATCTGGAGCGCCTCACCTGCGACAATGTTAAATATCTCATTCAGTATATGAACGAATATTTAAGATTAGCGGCAAAATCCGGGCGAATGTACATTGGCCAAGAGCTCTCAGAAAAATTCTGGTTAAAGATGCCTGGTGACCTCGGGACCAGAATAAAAACGATGTTCGAAGAAAAATACCCTGGTCTCACCATAGGAGTAATCCCGAGGGTACTATTTGCCTATAAATACCTGGAAAACGAGTGCAAAGATGCTGCTTTCAAACGATCACTCAAAGACCTCTCATTTTGTAGCCAGATCCCAATTCCTGGTTATTACCGTAAACCAGAAAAGAGGTACGGCCTGAGAAGATCAACAACCTATAAGGGCAAGCCCCATGAATCTCACGCCAGAGTCGAAAAGAGAAAACACCTGGTTAGAAACAAAAGGTGTAAATGCTACCTATGTGGGCAAGAAGGTCACTTTGCGCGAGAATGCCCCAATGATAGGAGAAACATTAAACGGGCAGCAATCTTTGAAGGGCTCGATATAGCAGATGATTGCGACATAATATCATTACAAGAAGGGGAAGGCCAGAGCGATGCTATATTCAGCATTTCCGAAGGCGAAGATGGGGAGATGGAGCTACAACAGGGAATACAAACCCTACAGCTAAATTCTCTCTTTATGCTTGGAGAAGAGAATTCGGGCTACAGGCCTAGAATAAAATTACCCGAAAAACAGATGGGGTGCCAACACCAGTGGCTTCATAACCAAGTCATAGAGCAACCATTCAAGACAACCTGTTCCTGTTGTGCCAGAGAAACTATAATCCGTGCCAGAATACATTGTTCAGATTGCGGAGTAACAGCATGCAACCTGTGCGGCCCATTCTACTTCAAAAAGGAAGTACCAGTTACCCCAGCAACCGCACCAGCACAAATCAACCTCAGAACACTAGTCCAAGAACAGAGAGACTATATTATATGGTGTGAGGCTGAAATGGAAAGGCTGCAGAAAGAGGTTGACCATCACAAAAAGAGGTACGAGGACCTCCTTGAAGAACACCTGAAGGAAGAATTCAACAACCTAGAGCCAAAGCAGAAGGGCATTGATGAAAGCGCAAACGCCCTCAATGGAGAAACAGTCCATAACACTAGCAGTAATCCATCCAAGGGGAGAATTATCAAAAATAGACTGTATAACCTGGAAGTAGAGCTCGATATTCCTGGAATTCAAAAACTAAAAATAAGAGCAATCCTAGACACTGGCGCCACAACCTGCTGCATAGATCAAGGGTCAGTACCGAAGGAAGCTCTTGAGGAAAATACCTTTGTTGTGCAATTCACAGGGGTAAATTCCACTCAAACCGCCAACATGAAGTTGAAATATGGAAGAATGATCATTGGCGAAAACCAGTTCCGCATCCCATATACCTATGCGTTTCCAATGAAGTTGGGGGGGAAATACAAATGATCATAGGGTGTAATTTTATACGCTCTATGCATGGAGGTCTGAGAATAGAGGGTGACACAATTACCTTCTACAAAAACCTGACGGTCATCAACACACAACCACAGGCAAAAGTCCTAACCATAGAAGGACTAGACCTCCAAGACCTGGAGTACATACAACTCCAAGAAATGGTCCATTACAATTTTGGGCAAACATCATCGGACTTTGTTACAAAGTTTGATCAACTGCTAAGAAGGCTACAGGAGGCCGGGTTCATTGGTGAAAACCCTTTGCAACATTGGAGTAAAAACAAGATCGTCTGCATGCTGGAAATCAAGAATTCAGACTTCATCATTGAAGACAGACCCTTAAAACAGGTCACGCCACTGATGAAACAAACCTTCAGCAAACATGTGGAGGCCCTGTTAAAACTCGGGGTAATACAACCCAGCAAGAGTAGGCACCGGACGACGGCGATTATCGTTAATTCCGGTATATCAATAGACCCGAAAACCGGAAAAGAGGTAAAAGGCAAAGAACGTATGGTATTTAATTACAAGAGGCTTAATGATATAACTGAAAAAGATCAGTATAGCCTTCCTGGAATTAATACCATCATGAGGAAAGTCGCTAATAGTAAAATCTACTCTAAGTTCGATTTAAAGAGTGGATTTCACCAAGTAGCTATGCACCCAAATTCAGTCGAATGGACGGCATTCTGGGTGCCCGATGGGTTATATGAATGGCTAGTAATGCCGTTTGGGTTGAAAAATGCTCCAGCAGTGTTCCAAAGAAAGATGGATCATTGCTTCAAAGGCACTGAAAATTTTATTGCAGTTTATATTGACGATATTCTGGTCTTTTCTCAGTCAGAAAGGGAGCATGCAGAGCACTTAAAAATAATGCTCTCAAAATGTGAAGAACATGGCCTTGTCCTAAGCCCAACAAAAATGAAGATAGCCGTTCCACAAATAGAATTCTTAGGGGCAGTAATAGGCAAGGGTACTATTCGGCTACAGCCGAATATTATCACAAAAATTGAAGAATTCAAAGAGGACGATCTCACTCAGAAGTCTGGTATGAGATCTTGGCTAGGGATCCTCAATTATGCCAGAAGCTATATCCCGAACCTCGGGAAGCTCTTAAGCCCTTTATATGCGAAAACCAGTCCAACCGGTGATAAACGATTAAACAAACAAGATTGGGAGTTGATTCGTGCAATAAAACAGCAGGTCAGAAACCTGCCTGATCTCTGTATACCCCCGGAAGAATGCTTTATCATAATCGAAACAGACGGGTGCATGGATGGATGGGGAGGTGTATGCAAATGGAAGCCAAAGAAGTATGACCCAAAGAGCACAGAAAAGCCATGCGCCTATGCAAGTGGCAAATTCAACCCGCCTAAATCCACAATAGATGCAGAAATCTTCGCAGTCATGAACAGCCTGGAGGCATTAAAAATCTACTACCTCGACAGAAAGGAATTAGTGATACGCACTGATTGTCAGGCGATCATTAGTTTCTTTAATAAATCTAACATGAATAAACCATCACGAGTGCGATGGATCTCGTTCATAGACTTTGTAACGGGATTGGGGATTAATGTTCAGTTCGAGCACATAGATGGGAAGGACAACCTTTTGGCTGACTCCCTATCACGGTTAATTAATGTTTTAATTGATGCAGGATGGCCCAATCAGGAAGCATTGAATGTTCTGGACAACCTAGCTGGGGCTCTTCACGAGAGCGAGGAGCACCCCAACCAGGAAGTCCAGGAGAAAATGTCACAAATCATCCTGCAAATCAGTCACTCGTTTGCCAGTACAGGGATCTACTACGGCAAACTAACGAAATCCATACCTTGGAGAGACGAGGCGAGCTCAGACTCCAACTTCGAGCAATAGAAAACAAAGTGATTTCAAAGGCACTTGAAGGGTTTAATGATTTAATAAAAATACAACAGATGAAAGAATCCCAAAGTTCTAGATTCGCAACAAGGGACAATTACTGGGGAGATTGGCTACCCCAAGTCCAGCAAACTCTTACTAGGCTTCAGAAGGCTTACCGAGAGTTTAAACAAGTAATCTGTGAGGTGAAAGTATTCCGTATCTAAGTATGTGCTGGACCCTACCACTATAGGATATGTATCATGATGTGTGCTTTCTTTTTAGGCCTGCTTATAGTGGCCTTTGCTTTTTCTTTAGTGTGGGCCAATAATTGGCCAGCTTTCGGTGCATTATGAGCACCTTTATTTGTAGTGGGAAACAGAAGTTTGTGGAAATCCTTTAATCACATGCGATGGGGCCCAATGAGTACCCGATGTGATAATTGAGATTCCATCTTCAGTCTCTATATAAGTTTAAGTTTTCAGAGTTGCAAAACAAGCTGAGACACAGCAAGTTTTACTTCTCTCTCTTCCCTTGTAAAATTCCACTGAATAATAAATTTCCGCTTGTGTGCCTTCTTTCTTCCCGTGTTCACAGTAACCTGTTGAAGTAAGAAGGCTCTGACCGACCGATCCTCACCCTGGTATCAGAGCTAAGGTCTGTTTATATTCATGGCTTTCTAAGTTCCTTTATATTCTAGGAAGGTAGCTAAGGGGAGATCATGCCAAAACAACACTATGAAAATGCTCAAATCGAAGGAGAATTATACAATTTAAAGGCTTTTTCTTAATCAATATTAACCCAAGGATATTAGCTTATAGGGCTTGATTTTCGAAAAATATAGCTAAACCAAAAGAATCATCCTGCCGTACAGTACCCTAAGAAGTGGGGAAGATTACGGATTAACACGATGAGGTGAGGTGTGGCTAAATTCGGTAGAAAATATCGCCCCAAAGCTAAGAGCAACGGTTGATATCCAAAAAAAAAAAAAAAAAAAAAAAAAAAAAAAAAAAAAATTATCATTGGGGTACAAAGATTGGGTATCGTATCATTAATCTTAAGGAATATTCCCTCAGAATGGCAAAAATCTAATTTTGGAACTTTCAAGTGGCATAAAACGAAGTGCCCCTATAAAAATATTACGGATACTTGTATCGTTAGATAGATGACTGCCCAGCTACAGTAGAATGAGATAATATTTGTGAAGGTAAAAAGTGACTATCCGCGCGTATATACTGATAAAAAGATGTTTTTTCTATTAGCGACAGGAGTATCCGCGAGGGTATACCAATAATATTTCTCGCGGATATTGTCCTATTCTTGTAG
The DNA here is from genome assembly GCA_028015225.1 of Carex myosuroides. Lineage (NCBI taxonomy): Eukaryota > Viridiplantae > Streptophyta > Magnoliopsida > Poales > Cyperaceae > Carex > Carex myosuroides. The sequence goes on along the minus strand of CM051487.1, from coordinate 5,252,415 downwards.
TGAGTTGCTATATATAAGCTTTTCTTGAGCAACTGATTGATTATTATTCTAAACTAATTAATGTTTGGTTGTGGAGTCAAGTAACTCCATATTAAATTGCTTATTCTTTGTTAAAGTAGATGGAATTAATCATGTTTGGTTGGAACTTGGTGATGTAAACTCATAAAGCCGAAATTTTTATTTATAACATTTTAACAAAATAAATTAATAAAATAACCATCGTTTCTGGTCAATTCTAAATCTAACACGGCCGCAGAATACCGGAGCGGACCCATATGAGGGAGGCCGCAGAATGCCGGAGCGGACCCCCATATGGGGCCGCAGTATGCCGGAGCGGACCCGGGTCCGCAGAATGCCGGAGCGGACCCTGTTCTTTATATCCCGAAAATGACAGAGAAATTTCATTCCACGCTCTCACACCTTCTCTCTCCTGAGTTAGCTCTCTGATCTGTAAGTTTTTTCTCTCTTCTTTTAAATTTTTATTTTTATTTCACTAGATTAATAATTTAATTAGAATAATTAATTTAGCAATAATTAAATTAGCAATAATTTAATTAGAATAATTAATTTAGTTAATTTTTAATTGTAGGTTTTTTCTGTATTGAATTGGAAAAATGGCTCTTATGGTATCCATCTACACTGGTGGGGATGTTTTAACAGGTCCTAACGGGGTTTACTATAGTATTGGACCTGTTACTGTGATCCCGGTATTGCCGGGTACTGATTATTTGGGACTTAAATCAAGTATAAGTCAGAATTTGGGGTTGGATCAGGGTCAGTATGACCTCAAAATTGATGCCAAAATTAGCATGCCGACTAGTTCGGCACATACCTAGTTCCAACTATTTCCAGTTCAGAATGAGGGAGTCTGGCAGGTATTGTACAACCAAACCATGAGTTTTTCTGGGGGTGCATACAAGATAATTGACCTATATGTGGAGGTTACCAGAGCCCGGCGTTCGAACCCAGTTATGAGGTTAATCCAGGGTCGTAGTCGGGGTAACTCATCCGGCTCTAGTCCGTCCCCTGTCCAAATTGACCAACCATCCAGTAGTCGGGCCCCAGTTCAGAGGGACCGACCCTCCCGTCGGGCCTCAGTTCAGAGGGACTAGCCTTCATCTAGTCGGACCGCTCATTGGGGTCAAACTTGTGATCCGGATGAATCCGATGAAGAAGTGGATCCGGAAATACTAGAGACAGAGGAAAATTGGGGTCCTGTTGATCCTGAGGGTATGAGCGATTATTCTGACCAGGAAGATACCGGGCCTGTGCTCGGACTATCAAGGAAATTCAAGATGGATCGCGGGTTTCGGATAATGGATCGCGGGTTTCAGCACCCGATTAATGCTTTCAACGACACATCAGGGTTTATGGAAGCCAATTCGGGTTTGTTTGGAAGTAGGGCAAAGTATGAGAATGAATTGTCCGAGGGACAAACATATGACTCAAAAGAGGAAATGAAGAGCGCAATTGCCAGGTTTCACATCCTTTGCAACAAAGAGGTAAAACCTACGCACAGTGACCGCACAAGAATGAGGTTCAAGTGCAAGGACAGTTACTGTGGGTGGTACATACTCGCAAGGGCCACCGGTTATGGAACACAATGGCGTGTCTCCAAGTGCCCAACACAACATTCATGCCACGCGGATGCGACAAGAACAGATCACGCCCAGTTGTCAGCTGCTATGGTTGCCGAGTGTATATCCGCTCACATGAGGAACGATGTCGACTTGAGTATTCAGGCTGTCCGAATTGCTGTTGCTGAAAGGTACAACGGTCAGATATCGGCGTACAACAAACTATGGCGTGGCCGTGAGTTGGCAATAACCCGTCAATTTGGCAGTTGGGAGGGGTCATACGCTCTTGTAGTTCCATTGTTGGAGGCAATCAAAAGAAGCAACCCAGGTACTACATTGTTCCTTCAATTTTTATGTCATTTCATTATCAATCAAAAATTGAACTTATTTTTTTAAATTTTTTGACAGAAATATTGTTTGAGGTGACCTCATATCCCACTGGTGAACCTGGACCATGGAGGTATTTTCATAGGGCGGCTTGGGCATTTGGACCGTGCTTAGCTGCTTTTCAACATATCAGACCGGTCATCACAGTTGATGCATGTTTCCTGTCAGGCCGATATAAAGGTAACTAATTTGGTTGTTTTCACTTTATTTATTTTAGTTGATTTCGGCTCTTACAAAATAGGTTTTAACCATAGGCAAGCTGTTGATTGCAACCGGGTACGATGCTGAAAATCAGCTCCTCCCGTTAGCTTTTTCACTGGTAGAATCAGAGAGTTATGACGATTGTGCATGGTTCATGAAATGGTTGCACCGTAATGTAATCCGCTCCAGATTCATGTGTGTCATCACTGATAGGGGAAAGGGTATCAAAAAGGTGTTCAGACAAGATGATATGGGGTGGAACGAGGAGGATGAGGATCAATGTGTTCACCGTCTTTGTGCTACTCACATAGCCGAGAACATGAAGAAGAACGGTTGCAGTGATAAGGCAATCCGTTTTTTTAGAATATGTGTGGCTAAGAGGAAAATGAGGAGGTACGAGCAAGAAATGCAAGCAATGGGGCAGGCATGTGACATTGCCCTCAATTGGCTGGACGGGGTGGGTAAATATTTGGATCAAGATGAGAACGAGTGCCCCAAACCATGGAAGATATTCCAAGCACTGGACGGTGGTTACCGTTTGGGCATCATGACTACAAACGGGTCCGAATCGCTTAATAAGGTCTTCAAGTCCTCTCGTAGGCTACCGGTTGCAGCAATAATTGAAGACACATTTTACAAATGTATGACATGGTTTGCGCAAAGGAGGGCCAAAGCAGAATGGGAAGTCAGTCAAGGTCAACAATTCTCGTGTCGTGTGCATCAGGTACTTTTATTTGTAGTTCTTTCTTCATAATTTTTAATTTAATGAACTTTGTTAAAAAAATCTGACTTCTTCATTATTTTTTAATTTTTCGTAGCTGATCAACAAACGGTTCGAGAGGTTCGATAAAATGAAGACGCTGGGGGGCTTTGGAAACAACAACGAGTTCGAGGTAACCTCCACACAGGAGAGAGTTCACGCTTTCATACCTGACGATTCTGGTCGGTTTACCAAGGCCAATTACAAATACACGGTGATAATCGGGGATGATCACACGGTAACTTGCACGTGCCAGAAGCCTCAATTGGAGAGAATACCGTGCTCTCATGTTCTGTCCGTGTGTCGTCTCCGAGGCATCGACCCTGGCGTATTTGTAAATCACTACTATCACATCCATACACTGATCAACACATGGAGCGCACAATGGCATGTCTATGGAAATCAGTCGGAATGGCCTCAACACGATGGCCCGATCCTTGTTCCAGAGAAAAAAAATATTGCTGTGGGCAGAAGACAGCACGACAGAATTCCGATGTGGATGGACGTTCTACATAATAGGAGAAGAGGACACCAAGCCGGCCGAGATACACAAGAAAGACAAAACAGAGCTGCTCGAGCTGCACGAGATTGAGAGTTAATGTTGCTTTTTAATTGTACTCGTAGAAATGTTGTTTATTTTCGGTTAATTAGACGTATTTGTAATTTCCGATAACATTAGCATTATTCTATTGTATGCTTCTTTATATGGCTTTCTATTGTAATGTTTCTTTTGATCAAACAAACGACGAACAACAATTTCAGATTAAACGACATTTCAAACATAAGTAATTACACACAACTTCCAGTACAAACTTTACATTTTTGATAAAAATTTCCAAAACAAAATCATAATCAACTTCAGAATCAGATTAAAAAAAAAAAACAGGGGCCGCTCCGGCATAGTGCGGACCCAGGTCCGCTCCTGCATTATGCGGACCCATATGGGGGTCCGCTCCGGCATTCTGCGGCCGTGTTAGATTTAGAATTGACCAGAAACGATGGTTATTTTATTAATTTATTTTGTTGAAATGTTATAAATAAAAATTTCGGCTCATAAAGAGAGATAAAATTGTAACACATATGGTATTCTAACCGTGGGATTCATAGATGGAGTACCTTACTTCGGATTAACTCAAATATTAATCCAACTTATTCCTTCAAATTTAATGCTCATTTGACTCCTTAAAGATGGATTTAAGAATTTACTCCACTACTTATTCCACAACGTACCAAAAATTACCTATAATAAAATAAGAACCATGCATAAATTAATCTTGTTCTACGCTGTCAATGATGTCGTATATGCCCAAAAGTTTCTCGACTTTCAAATTTCTTTTGTACATTAGAAGCCTAAAAATTAGTACGTACATATGAAAATAAGCTTTTGTTTTAGTGACAAAAATAATATCTTCTATATGAAAAGTGGCAGGTTCGAAATCCAGATAAGAAATCTTTGTGGATATTAAATTAGTTAGGTGGTTTGATCCCAACTTTACTAAAAAAATTAATACATTAACTTAGTTACTAATAATGAAATTTAAGTAGGAAAGAAAATATAATTTTGAAGTAAAAAAAAAGTGTTACTTTGCTTAAATAGTATTTGACTGGATCGTAGAGATGGAAAAAAACCGGACAGGATAAACTTTAATTAGGAATAGTAGTCAATCTTTGACTGGAAATTTCCATTCCCAGCTTGCAAGTTGCAAGTTTTACAGCTCCTACTGTCATGGAAATTATAAAATATAATTAATGGAGAAAAATACAAAATAAATAAATAAATGCAAAAGGATGTGTAGTTGTGTGTACCTATAAATTGGGACCATAGTTTGTCTTAGATAAGACCAACCAGCAGAGTGTTACCCAGCTAGAAAGCAATTTGTTGCCAGTCAATTAGGCAACATAATTTAAGGTTAGTCGATGTCTAAGTGTTTGAATTTTCTTTTTCTATTTTTTCAAAAAGACTTGGTCATGAAGCCATGGTATATGATTCAAAAAGGAGATGCGTTCTCGCCGGTCCATATCCATTAATTTATTCTTATAAGGTTTTGTATTACATATGTCAAAACCAGTTTTATTCAGAACATAGGATGCATTAGAAGAACATTAAAACACCTTAATTTTGTCCGTTCTTCAGATGGATTATTATTTAAAAAGAAAAGATAAATGACAACTTTAATTAATTAGTCCATAGAATTAAGTCAGCAGTGACACCTAAAATAGTGTACGTTGATTAAAAAGATTACAGGAGTAATATTCAATTTGTTGTTGTGATTTTTATATGCTTTGAATTTGAATATGGTCGACAGTAGACTCCTAAATGCTTGACAGAGAAGCTATGACTGAAGAAACCAAAGCGCAAGTTATACTATACGCCATTTTTCATTTTATGCTTTTCAACTTTGCATTCGTCAAACAAATAACTGTACAATTTTTAGTGAATTTGCATTTGACTTGAAAGCATACATGGAGTTCTTGCGGGGTCGATAATTAATATATAATGGAATTCGATTCGTTGGCTTTACATTAAATTTAAATTTGAAATTTCACGTATTGAAACGTAAAATACATAATATGTGGTAGTTGGAATGCATAAACATACGCACAAATTTTTATTTTTTAACTGTTTGACTTGATACTAAATAAATTTAAAAATATTGTTTTTATATGTAAATAAAGCTTTATTGAAGGACATCGTTTTGAACGATATAGATTTTCTATTTGAAGTTGATTAGATGAATTTTGGATTGGAAGCATATGGGTTGAAATGTTACTAAAAACATATTAGTCGGACTCTCTCTCTCTCTCTCTCTCTCTCTCTCTCTCTCTCTATATATATATATATATAGAGGAGGGTTCCAATGCCTCATATTTTTCATACCTCATCTACCTCACACTTTATATCTTTGTTTTCAAAGTTCAAATTATCGATCCGACCGTTCAACATGATACCCATACTAAAATATGCTTGGGGATGAAATTTTATATTTTTTGGAAATTTTTTACTATTTTTTAAGATGGGTACAAAATCACTGTTTTTGGACCGTTTAAAAAACAGTGATTTTCTACCCATCTTAAAAAATAGCAAAAAATTTCCAAAAATTATAAAATTTCATCCCCAACCATATTTTAGTATGGATATCATGGTGAATGGTTCGGAACGACAATTTAGACTATGAAAATGAAGTATAGAACATGAGGTATGATGAGGTATGAAAGGCATGAGGCATTGGAACCCTCCTCATATATATATTGGCTAATAATAAAACGTTTGTTCCGGAGCCGTGGTGCAACTAATTAGTTTTCCAATTTTCAAAGTTCAAATGGTCAATCCAAACAATTAGATGTGATCTCTATATTAAAGTGTGCTTGGAGAAAAAAAAAATTCATTTTTGAAATTGTTTTACTATTTATTAAGATAGTTTTAAAATCGTTGATTTTGATAAACAGTAAAAAAATTCTCGATCATTGAAAACAATGATTTTAAAACTGGCTTAATAAATAGTAAAAAACAATTCCAAAACAGGTAAAATTTGGTCTCCAAGCATATTTTATTATAGATTGAATGTTGAACGGTTTGGATTGATCGTTTGGGTTTTGAAAATATAAAAACTGAAGCGTTTGTCACACAGCTACCGAACAAACGCTTCGGTTTTTATATTTTTAAAGTCCAAACAGTCGATCCAAACCATTTAACATTCAATCTATATTAAAATGTGTCTGGAGACCAAATTTTACATTTTTTGGAATTGTTTTACTATTTATTAAGCTAGTTTTAAAATTATTGTTTTCAATAATCCAGAAAATTTTCACTATTTATTAAAATCAGCGATTTTAAAACTGACTTAATAAATAGTAAAACAATTGCAAAAAATGTAAAATTTGGTATCCAAGCACATTTTAACATAAAGATCACATCTAACGGTTTGGATCGACCATTTGAACTTTGAAAATCGGAAAACCAATTGGTTGCACCACGGCTCTGAAACAAACGTTTTGATAAGCATAACACACGCTAGCTTTACTATATATATATGAGTTGGGCTACGGTACTTCGCGAAGTAAAATGAGTATTTTACTTCACGTCTATATCTTCAATTTGAAACTTCAAAACGTCGATCCGAACCGTTCAAGTTGATCTCCATATTAAATTGTACTTGGAGACCAAATTTTACATTTTTTGGAAATTTTTTACTATTTTTATAGAATTTTTGAAAATCGCTGTTTTTCAAAAAATCCTGGACCATCAAAAACAACAATTTTCAAAAATTCTAAAGAAATAGTTAAAAATTTCCAAAAAATGTAAAATTTGGTCTCCAAGCACAATTTAATATGGAGATCAATTTGAACGGTTCGGATCGACATTTTAAACTTTAAAATCGCAAAATATGAGTGTGAAGTAAAACACTCGCTTTACTTCGCGAAGCACCGTAGCCCAACTCTCTCTCTCTCTCTCTATATATATATATATATAGTAAAGCTAGCGTGTGCTATGCTTATCAAGAGGATTTGGTGAGCATATATAACTTCAAAAATCTATCAGATTGATTTTAATGACGAATCCAAATCTTTGAAACGGATCTACTTCACGAGTGATACATATACATGCAAAATTTTAAAATTTTCTAATTCATTGAGTACAAAGTCAAGCGGTAAAAAATATGATGAAAAATGAATGCATAAAATAACTTATAAAGTAACTTATAAAAAATTCATTTTATGAATGAAGTAAAAAAAGTAATAACTTATAAAGTAACTTATAAAAAGTTCATTTTATGAATAAAGTAAAAAAAGTAATAACTTATAAAGGAGTTATAAGTTCATTTTATGAATAAAGTAAAAAAAGTAAATTATTCATCAGTTCAAATTTCGAAGTTCATTTTATACTGAATCAGAGTAAAAAAAAGTAAAAAAAAAAGTTAATTTATAATAATTAACGACATGTATTCATTTTATGAAAGATTAGCGGTTTAGTTCATTTTAAAACTTTATATTTTTGAAGCATAAATGTAAAAGAGAGATTGCGTCATTAGTGACAACAAAACCTGGAGCTAGGTGGAAATGCAAATATTTTGTTCTCAATGATGCGCAAAAAATGTTTATTTTACAAATAATATACAATCAGCAAGATGCATGGTTATTCCAATGTGCTGGTACAAACAGGTATTGAGCAGTCCGTGTAACTGGACCTGGAGCTCAGAATTTGTCATCAATTTTCATCAATAATTTGCAAAGCTTATGTTGTGTAATGCAAGTTTATTGTGCAGCTCATGTCTTTGTTTGTTTTAAAATAGTGTTATGGCTTGACATCACATTTCTTGTTGGAATTTCAAGACAAAGTGTAGCCTAGCTGGGAAGCTCGAATTAAATTTGAGGTGAATTTGCATTAAGTGATTAAGTGTAGTCAGGATCTGCATATATGTCCTAAACACAATATTTTCATGATTCGGAGCATACTACCTTTCCTTTTTTTTATTTTATTGTTTTTTTTACATCTAACAAAATTTTTTTTCCTATGAGAAGTTATTTCCTTTATTAATGGTTTCCTTTGTTAACTTTGTATTAATTAAGATAGATAATGAAGAGAGAACAGAAAGGTAAAATAGTTATTTGGTGAGAAAATTTTCTTTCACTTCTCAATATTGTAATAACTTAGCTGAAAATAGCACTCTCCTTTTCATATTGACAACTACTTTTAATATATTTTTGGAGAAGGACAATTTTACAACATTTATAAATAATGAAAGACTAATTTCATTTTTTTTTATGCAACAAATTTTCTGTTCCCAAAACGAAGCCCGGAAATCAGCCATATTTAAGTATAGCAATATAAACAACTTTTTCACAAAATATACATTTCTGAAATTTATTTTATTTTTACATACATAGTTAAAAATTATTTAACAACGGAATCCTCAATTACAAAGTTATCTCATATACTAGGAAAAAAACGCAAACAAAAGTACACACGTCAAAACAGGTTAGAAGTTGTCCATTAGAATAGTCCGTGTGCATTATATTTTTTATTTTGTCTTGTTTTCAAATTTTATATCTGACAATCTAAATTATAGAAAATATATCTATAATATTATCATTTTCATTTTGAGAAAAAATAAAGAGGAGTAAACTAGGAGTGGGAGGAAGGGGAAAGAGAGAAAAGTGGAACTTACAAAGACATTTTATTAAGAATTTTGAGAAGGGAGTATTTTGTTTTAAATTTTGAAAAAGAAGAGCATTATATAAAATTTCTCTAATTAAATTATTTATATTATTGTAACCGGAGATGATCTGACTTTAGATAAAAGGAATCTGTATCCTTTCAGGTACTGAATTCGTATTCTCTGCATTAACTCAAACTTTAAATTTAGAATTTAGAGTTTAGGATTTAGATTAATGCAGAATTAACCCGGACACGAATATCAAAAGAGTCCGTGCATTTCATCTTGGAATCTGGTTCAGATCCTGATCGGATGGCCGATAGGCATTACCTCAAAAGTTTGAGTTAATACAGAGGATAGAGATTTTTAGATATTTGACTCAAGCAAATTACAAACGGACAGTTCAAATTAATTTCAATCTGACTAAAGTTAATTCGGTGTCTATAGAAATTATAGAGTATCCGTTTTGAGATTCTTGCCAATTTAAAAGAATTAATTTCAATCTGAACCTTGCGTTTGTAATTTGCTTGAGCCAGGTACCTGCGGTGATCCGAATTCAGAAAAAAGAGGTTCAACCCAGAACTATCCACCTAAGAACTTCTGCACAATAGAAAAATTCCAATTAAATAAAGTCAGAGGAAAATCTTAAGCGAATCTCCGGTACACACCGAGTCACCGATTTTAAACAGGCTTTGGTATTGGTGGGACCCGCCAAAGATTGAATGTCTCATGCCAGCAGGGAATTTGCACCATGTCCGTGAAATGAAATGATGCCTCATTGGTGGCTTTTGAGCTGGTCAACGATTTAACAAAGAGGTGTTTTGTTTGACCATGGGTACTTGGGGGGTTTATAATTTTTAAATATTTAAAATAAATATTTTATTTTGAAATCTGATATTTGAGAAACATTTTACTTTTTTTTTGGCATATCTCATTAGAAGATACGCAAAATCTCTGCTACACCTTTGAAATATACACACTTTAATAGTTAATTAGATTGATACAATCCGATAATATTTTGTCAACTTTTAAAAAAATGGTTGAACAAATCTCAGGGCAATATTGTTGTCGCAATTTCTTACATCAGAATCTTAGTTATTGGCTCACTGTTGAGGCACAACTATGAATCTATGATGTGTATGAATCTCTAGGATATGTATAAGATGTTGTGTTTTTGGTTGTTTTATTTAGATAGTTTTGTATTAAAAGTTCAAGGCGGTGTGGAATTGTGATGTAAGAATGTTTTTTTTTCTGTTATTAATATAATTAACCTTGAGAGCTGTTGCTAAGTTTTTCAAAGAGAGAGAAAGAGAGATTGGCTAAGATCATATTGGTATAACCAAGACATATAAACTACCAAGTCCGTATTGTAATATTTAAAGTTTAAAAAGTCAATTTTAAGTGCTCAACGTGTTCTCCATATTAAAATGTATTTAAGATCAAAATTTACATTTTTTTAAAATTATTTACTATTTTTTCGGATTTTTGAAAAACAATAACTTTTAAAATTCAGAAAAAATAGTAAATAATTTCAAAAAAAATGAAAAATTTGGTCTTCAAGGGAATTTTAATATGGAGAACACGTTGAGCACTTCAAATAAACTATATGAACTTTAAAATTGTAAAAACAAATTTGTAGCACCAAAGTCTTGGTTATACCACTTTAATCTTAGCCAATCTCTCATTCTCTTGAAAACCTTCGCAGAGACTGCGAAGTCATGAGGGGAATCACACTCTGGACCTTTGGGTAACCAACAGTCCTAAGACTCTTTTTTCTAGCCAATTGTGCTAACTTCCCTCCCTCTGTGTATGTTTCTTAAATATACCTCCTCCCTCTGTGTATGTCTGTGTATTTTACAAGGGAGGCTCAACTATATAAAATTTTATTTTATTTTTTTTATTAAGTTTTAATATACATATAATTAAAAAAAATTAAATTACGAAGTGACCGAGCACTAGGGGTGTAAATGGATCGGATATTATCTGATTTCGTCCGGATCCGAATCTAAAAAATTACTTAAATTATCCAATCCGTATCCGTATTCGAAAAATTATAACAGATAAAGATACGGTTTAACCACTATCCGATCCGTATCCGACCGTTTACACCCCTACTGAGCACCCAGGCTAATAGTAGATCCCGATTCTGATGGTTACAAGACAACCAACCATTTTTGTTTTTATATTTTTAATATTCTCTTTTTCTTAATTTTTTTTTCAACATGATCAGCTCTGCTTAAAATAGAAAGAGTACTATAAGGCTGATTTACGGTGCACAAATTTTTTTTTTGGCGATAAAATATTGCAGGTAGTTGTTAAACTTTTCAATTTTAGTTTCCTTTATTTTCTGCAATGTAAGAAATTTACTACATTTACTTTGGTAACATTATTATGTGACTAGCTAATTTTGTTTTGAGACTTTGCTTTTAATTTTTTATTGAATTTTTTTTTAAATGGAACAACCCCTATAAGAATGTTGAATTCAGTATTTAATAAAATAAATATTCTTTCAAATATATATAATAGCGTAGAATGATGAGTTATGCAAGAATATACAAGAGAGTTTCTTCATTTTAAGATTCTTTTGCACTTTAGAAACATCAAAATCATTAACTTTAAATGACGAGAGAAATATATATGAGAGACGTCCAAGCAGAATAAAATAATATCTAACATATAATTTTAATTATAAATAAATTATTTTCAAATTATATACGTATTATAATTTATATTCAGCATGATATTTATCTTAGATTAGTCATAAAATTTTACGATTTTTTAATTTTTTTACCAATATATCAACATGCTAATTAATATATTATATGAATTAATAAACACATATTTTTTATTATTTCGTATTATAAATTATATTTCAAATTCTGAAATTGAATAATGACGAAGTATGTAAAGGAATGTTCAAACACAAGCATAATGAAATTTTGTTGGAAGTCTAATTTCATGTGTATTACCAAATAAAAAATAAAAAACTATTAGGTGGTCAAGGAAGAATTTTATACAGGTTATTTTTCAAGACTTGGAAATTTGGTCAGACTAGCTAGCTGGCTGCGTATCTAAATTGATGGAATTATTTTTTTAAACTCTAAAGTAGTTCTCTTAATTTTGCAAAAGAGACTTAAAAAAAAACCACAAGATCACCATTAAATTTTAGCAAAGATCAAATTAAAGCTTTAAATTTAAAGAGTGTGTAATTGTGTATGTATGCGTCTACAGATTGAAAAAAAAAGACTTGTCTAAAAGAAATTGAAAAGTAGTACAAAATGTCAGAAGCTATATATATTTGAAAATGCAATTGCAACAGGACACAGGCCTACTTTTATGCTGACGGATTTGGAATGGACTTTTGCAATTCGAAATTGACTCTAATAAATTAAAGAAAGCAAATCCAATTGAATCTCTTGTAAAAATTAAGTAAATTTAATATTGATTAAAGTTCTAGCCGCCACTCCATCCCACCTTCTCCGCCCAGTCCGTCCACCCGCCTCCCTTCCAAGCCAGCCTCCTCCACTCCACTACCTCCGCCAACAACTCACTTTTTGTCCTCTCCCCTCCGGGCGGAGGACGGAACACCGGCAGAAAGCCATCCCTCTGCTCCACCACCCATGCCAGCAGGTCACCTCCTCCTCTCCACCTCACTGTTCCACGGCAACTTCTGTGTTTTTTTTTTGTCCTCCACACTATTTGAGAGAAGAGAGTCGGTGACGATAGCCCTAGCTGCTAGCTATTTCGTCTCCCGGCACCTTTCCGTCCTTCTCCACTCTCGTCTGGAGTTTCTGGAAAAGTTAGTGACAATAGTTCTAGTCGCCAGCCCTCCCGTCTCTAGTACCCCACTCTGTCATCAAGACCGGTCTTGAAGATTTTGAGGCCCGGAGCGTGAGAAAAATTTGGACCCTTTATGTACACTTTTTTATCAAAATAATATGTGAGAATCCCTATTATTTATCTGTAGAAAAATTAATATTATAATCTCTAATAGGACCATTCTTAATAAGCAAATCTTTCAGTTTTGAATCTAAATCATCACACACTATAGGATCATATATATTTATAGATAACGAATAATCTAAGCACTCAGACACATGATTAATTTCTTCATTATTTTCACTAGTTTTATTTTCAAGCACAGTTGTTATTTCTTCATTTATCTCATTTTCATTTTCAGACATTTGTTGTTTCTTGATTTACCTCACTTTGATTTTCATATACATTTCTTGTTTTTCAACTTGGTTTTTCAAAACTCATTTTGTGGTTTAATTTTCTTCCAAAACCTTTGAATAGAACCTTTTTGAGATTTTAGTTTTTCTTCTCCCTCTCTTTTTATGTTTCTTTTTTCGCTACCTGATGTATGTTTTCTAAGAAACATTGTTTTAAATTAAAAATAAAACAAAGTAATAGAAGGATAGAACCTAAGTAATGAGGCAGACATAGCGCTAAGCCGCCGGCAGTCCAATCCAGAGGCCGCGTTGATGCGTCGGCCCGCCCTAACCAAACGCCGCTTCCGTCTCCGCCTCCCACTAGCTGTCGCAGAACGAGATCATGACTCGTGACAAGAGCTAGGTTTCTTAATTTCTTTCTTCCCTCATTTGTTGATTCACAGAGAAGAAATGACGGTCGGCGGAATTAGGTTTATTAATTTTTTCTCACTTCGTTTGTCGTTTCACAGAGAAGAAACGAAGTTTTATTTTCGGCCCTATTAAATTGTTGACTTTTGTTTGTCGTTTTTAACATATACAAATTTTTTTTTTTGGAGAGCCCTGTTGGATTTTGAGGCCCGGGGCCATTGCCCTAGCTACCTTGGTCAGGGCTGGGGATGCCTGTCATCCACACCCCGCTTCACAAAACCTTTGATAAGGAAGGGGAGGCTGAGGCCGCGCCGTTCTCCCCCACCTGCAAACTTAGTTGAACAAAAAAAAGAGGATGCGCCCTTTCGGTCTCTAGTTAGCCGATGTTGAAGGTCGTCGGTGTCTACTACCAATGAGGAGGGTTTGTTTTATTTTGTTATTTTTAGTTGTTTGTGTCATTAGATGTTGAGGTTTAGACGGTAATATTTGATGATGTTGATGTTTTATAGATATTGATGTAGTTTGATGTGAATAATGTTCTGAATGTAGAACAATCAATGTAATTTATGTTTAGTTAATGAAAATTATATTGACAGTCACTGTCAAAAGTTTCAAAAAAAATATTAATTAAAGTTTCTTCTATACTGTGTGAAGATTTTTAACCACTTGGTTGACAATTATGAAATCTGATATCAAACTTTGTGAAGTTTGATAAATTAAAATTACGGCTGAGCTGTTTATATTTTGATATAGTGGGATATTAAACACTAAACATTATATAAATTATTTAATGATAATTTAAATTTGTTATTTTACTATCCAATGTTTTTTGTTGGTTTATTTACCATGTCAATCATGTCAGTAAAATCCATAAAAATGAAATGCTGACTATCAATTTGACAGAACTGCACTGCAAACAAGACCCTCAGAAGAGAAGCAATTAAATTAATTCCAAAGGAATAAAATTATGAAACTTAACATTATCCTCTTATTTTACACAGAAGCTTTAATTGGCTTCCTGATGATCAAAGGAAAAAAAAAATTAAAGAATGCAAAATATTGACCAAACTGCATGTACAAAAAATGTTCCACACATATGATTGCCCCCAAGCTCATAATTAGAAAGAATTGGGGGGAAAAATTCAATAGTAAAAAAAAAGATTAAAAATCTTGTTATAAAAGATGGCACTTCAGTTTATGGGCATGAGCCTCCTGTGTTGCTACCGTTGCTTGTACAATTGGATGGCCCACTTCCTGACAATAGCCTAGGCCTAGCAGCATGGAGATGCCACACATTTGACAACACCAGGACCAGCCATAGAAGTAGAATGAGGCACCTCCTCTGATTTGCTCCTAGCATCATGTTTGGAGATTTAATTCAAACAAAGGTTGCTCTTCTTTCAAATTTGAAATCTGATATTTTCTCTCTGTGCAAGTGAAGATGTAGAAGAGAGTTGCATGGTGTGGTGGGTATATATAGTGAGAAGGAATGAAGAAATAGAGCGTGGAAGTCAAAATTGCATAGGGTGTTAACATTTGGTCTAATATTTTGACAATTCTATTTTTTGGATGGAATAAATGACTTGGTCTTTGTACAAGGTTTAAAAGTAAAACAGACAAAACGTGTCCTGTAAGTTCGGACACTAGTGACGCCATAAAAGTAGACAAAATCTGCTTCCTCTTATGTGCTTCACTAATGACGTAATGTTACTTTGTTTTCAAGGCTTTTAGTTTAAATCGGTTAATTTGATTCATAAAAAAAAAATAAAACTCTGAAATTAGAATTCAAAATTGATTAATTATGAATTGTATTTTGATTAACCCGATAATTAAAATTTGAATACGAATTTTGTAATAAAATTTTTAGCAAATGCTGACCCAATTTTGTACGTTATTTTTTCATAAAGCAATTTATTTTTGTGTAACAACTTGTTAAGTTCTAAATTTTTTAATTAACACTTTTTTATGTTATTGTTAGTTGAAAAATGTTATATTTCTTGCTTGTATTTTTTTTAATTATATATTAATGTAACTTATTTTGGTTATAACATTTTTTAATCAAAATCTGCATAATACGCAAAACCCTACCGCCTAACATAAAATTCAAATTAATTAGTAGTTCATCTTTAATTAGTTAGCCACAAATTGAAAAATAGCATAATCCCACTATAATAAATTGTGTTGGTAATTTAAATGAAACTCGATCAACCCGACCCGTTTACCTCTTTACTTTATATTTCTCTGTTTCAACTTTTTTTTTTCAATAAAAGTCGGAGGTCAAGTCACTAAATATTTAATATCTACAAGGATTCTCCATTCTAATTTCAAATTTGAAACTTCTCACATAAAATATTATTTTTAACACTAGACTAAAAATTGATTCTCAATTTCAACTAATCTTGTTATATAGACTGTGATGGTAAGTCGATCTTACGTACTCTAAGTTAATAAGATTTGTTTTTTAAAAAGATCTAACATGTAGCACAAACACATGCGTTCTTAGCCTTCAACGATTTCAAGTTGATGCTCTGACTAGTGACTACTTATTTTGTGATTTCTCTCTCCAAAGATAACAATTGGATCAGATCTACATGAATTTGTGAGAATGTTTGATTAATGCATTTTGTGTACCATTTGATGTAATTAAATTAGATGAGTAAAGCTCCCTTAGGGGGGTGTAAATACTTTTTTTTATCTTAATATATTGTCAGCCGGCCCTGACCAACTGACCTTCAAAAAACGAGAATGTTTGATCAACATGAAAAATATTGTTTAGTTTGTTAAAGTACTATATAAAATAGATTGTAATACTTGGGTCCTATTCAATTTTGTATAATATGGTTGGATATTCTAAGAAATTTTAGATTTCTCATTACATGCCAGATGATGCATATCAATTTGATCGAATAAATCTTGATCCTAAACGAAGTAAATCTAATAATTTAGGATTAGTTAATTTTCTTAGGAATAAGTCAAACGAATATTAAAATTTTGATCAGATAGCGTTGAATAATTTAATCTACTATTCTAATGAACGAATCAAATAGCGAACTAGAGATGCACAAAAAAGGTAGTTAGAGCCAGGTCAACCCTAGTTACAGTAACAATTATTTCAAATTGAATTTTTCATTTTAGAGTTAATTTTTCAAATTAAAATTTTGCTATCCATATTTGTTTGCACCAGTCAAAACCGGAGAATAAATCAGGTGCTAGTCTACTATTATGTTTCCAATAAGCACCGTTTGAATTCAGACAGAGTTTGAACAGATACTGGACATGCGTAACAAGGAAAATCCTACATGCATGTGTTTTTCTGAGCAATTCTTGATGCCATCATTTTCGTTTATTGATCAAATCGAATTAATGGTAATTTAATTGGCGATCAAATTGTGCTCAATTGCGCGTGTAAAGAGGCCAGCACAAGTTGAGGATTATTGAATTGCATGACTTGTTTTTAATACTTTTTTGCGTTTGAATTAAGTTGATACTTTATAGCGTCCAAAATGGAAATTCCTATAAATATATAATAAAAAGTAATGGTAGTACAAGTTCTAGTATACTTTTTTATTATAATATTTAATTACACGAAGTCAAAAAAGTCAAGCAAAAATAGTTTGAACTTCATGTTGTGTGCATGTTACTTTTTTTTTTTGCAAGGTGGTGCTTGTTTGAATTAGGCATTTAATTTTTCAATGTGCGCCGTCCAAAACGTTTTAGCGCGCAGACACACACACACACACCACTTTTAAGTTTCAAGTGCGCCTCCTCACTGATAGTAAGGAACTATATGTCCATTAAATCTAGATAGATCTCAATCGTTTATTTCAGATCAAACAGTCTTATATTATGAACAAACCAAACATGTCAAAGGTAGGTAGGTATACGGTCAAAATTAATATAAACTGTCTAATCTAAAATAAACCATACAAGGTTGTCTGAAAAAGGGAAACGCGGACGCCTTTAATAACTAAAGTTAAAGAAAATTTATTAAGTGGGTCAAATATTAGACTCAAATGGTAACTCGTTGGGGGTAAAAAGGACTTTCCCAGTTTCCTCCTTGACAAAGTGGAGAGAGAAGACTGGTAGACTTTTGCACTTTGGCTTTTAGCCTTCTATTACAAAATTTTAAATAATTATTAATTTATTATTGTTATTATTCCTTCAAATAGTCAAAGCAGAGAAAGTTAGTTTTTTCAATGTAGCGAGTCAGCATTGACCCGCTGCGTGTATTGATTTAATTTATTACACGGTAACACGCAAGTGACGCATGCAGTGAACAACTTTAAAGTTTCACAATGCTTATTACAAACGGACTTAACATATTTGTTTTTTCTGTAGCATTAGTTTATAGGGGTGAAAACGGTTGAGATAATATCTGATCCGTATTCAATATGTATTTTGAAAAATTAGATGTGGATATTCGATATCCGAATATCCGTCTGGATATGAATACTGATATAGTTTTACATTTTAATTATTTGTATCCGAATAGTAGATATATATTATATATTTTAATATATATTATGAAAAATATTGTTATTCACCATTAAAATTTGATAAATATTATGAAATTTGGTATTTTTTAATATTATTTTCATAAATATCCAATCTGATCCGTATCCGTATATGTATCCGTCTAATATCCGATCCGTATCCGGAAAATTAAAAAGGATATAGATATGGTTTTACCACTATCCACTCCACTCCGTATTCGCTCCGTTTTGACCCATATTAGTTTACCGATTATATTTCTTAAAGCTAAATTCAATGAATATTTTCATAAAAATATATTCCAGAAGAAAATTCCCTTAAAATTTTAATCAAGTATTTCATGAATATTTTTCCTCATGTCTTTTTATTAAGAAAAATAATCTATATTCCATAAAAGTTGTTAAGTTTTCAGGCTTTTCACTTCTGCCGCATCATTGACACCTTCATCCAACTGAATACATATTTTGTTTAATTACTATAATTATCACAAGAGAGAGTATATGTTTATTTTTCTAAAGAAATTTTCATACAGTAAATAGTGTAATTTTTATTATAATAAGATATTAGAGTTTTGAAAAATTATTTATTTTTGTCCAAATATTTTACTATAAGATTCTTTATGAAATTATTATTGTAAATAGTTTTTTTTCCTATTCTTAAATAGTTACTATTTATATCATAATAAAGTTTAAGGGACAATTCTAGTATTAACAAATTAATGAGGCACTATGCTAGCACATTGAAGATTGATCTGGAAACGTTACATGCATGTTGACTTAAAGTAATTTTTAATTGTAATTAATTGATACACGATAATTGTAAACGCAATAACATTTTGCTTTCCGCTTGGGTGCATATAGATGCCGAATAACAATGAATTATGTACCACTATGTTCAACAATTTTGTTACGTAAAACTATTCTTAAGATTAGCTAGCTATTTTTTTTTCTTCTTAAATAATGGGTTTTGTCTACTGAATCTTATTATATTAAAAAAAATTACAAAATTTAGAGGAAAAAAAATTGAATTAAAAAAAAGATACAAGTTACATCAATTGTTTCTGTCACTGGGCTTACCTATAGTGATCAGAAGAAAATTGACATAAATTAATATATGTGATGAAAACCCTAGTGATCAAAAGAAAATTTTATTTGCATGAACCGCTGGAATTATTGTGGTTGCCACTTCCATGCAATAATGGTCGCTTCAAATTGCCACACAGTAGACAACACCAACAATAGACACAGCATTAGAGCGATGCACTTTCTCTAATTTTTTACTTTCAACGTCACATCATCAAGATTTTTCTGTTATTGAATGAGTATTAGCTCATATTTTAATTTTGTTCAGAGTATTAACTTTTACTTAAACTTTTAATTCACACATGTTTGACTATTAATGTATAGATCTAAGTGAATCTGGTTTTATTTATACTAAATTAATTTACAGATCAAAGGAAATTGAAAAGCTAATTTAACAATAATAAAGATGATTTAAATTAATTGAACCAAGAGAAATAAATGGAGAAGACCTGAATTTCATTATTCTCAATCATTTTTTTTTTACTTTTACGAATGAAAAAATTAGAAAAATAATTAAGATAATATGATCATAATTTGTTACCAATTGTTATCACCTTATCCCTGTAGAGATTAATATTGTTCTATTAAAATAAAAAACTATCCTAAATAAGTAAACTGTGTAATTAAGTCAAACTAGAGTTGGTCTAATACTTTGAATAGTCTATATATAATAGAAACTTGGTTGCTAGGCCAGGTTATGTGAAGAATGACAACCGTGTCTAATATGCCACATATGTTTACACTTTCTAGTATGACTATACAGAATGATATGAAAACTCGAAAAGTTTTACCAGGTGATTTTTTTTTTCTTACCTTCAGATGAAATGCTCCAGTCCAGTCATGCATGTATAAATTTCAACAGCAAAAAGGCAGGAAAAGGGCACGGTAAAAAATGAGTAAGGCGAGAGAATTTGTTGCAAGCTATTTTCATGTCTTGGTCAAGAGGTTGAATTGATGTAAGAAGCTTAATTTGCAAGAAAGTTTGTCAAATAACTGAAACAGTCAAAAGATCAAGGTAGTCTACATAAACTGTCTTTGACATCCTTTACCAAGCTTACTTCATATGTGAAGTTGGAGCAAGAACTAATGTGCAATTTATGGAAAATAGAAGTTATTTTAATTAATAATTAAAATAAATAAAAATATAACAGTTGTGTACTTGACTGGCCCTCAATTTGCCGAATTCATATCCTCGGCATTAACATAATGTGCGTTAATAAATCTTGACCGTCCGATTGAGATCCGCACCAATATTAAAGAGCCCGTGTGTTATAGACGTGGACCGGATGAACTCTGATTCTGATCAGATGGCTGAGATCTATTAAGATGCGGACTCCAATTTGCCCCCCCCCCCCCACACACACACAAAAAAAAAAGAAAAGAAAAGTAAGATGTGCCTGTTTTTGAAACACATGTTCCATATATATTGTTGGATTCGGTATCTAGTCTCTAGTCTTTAGTCTCCATATTTGATGATCTAAAATGTGTAGACTTATTTAGTTGCCAAAAAAGTTGGCTAAGATCAAAGTGGTAGTTCTTAAACTTTGGTGCTACGTACTAATTTGTTATTACAGTTTTGAAGTTCAAATATTTAATCTGAAGTGCTCAACGTGTTATTTATATTAAAATGTGCTTGGAGACCAAATTTTACATTTTTTGAAAAAAAAATTACTATTTTTTAGGATTTTTGAAAATCAGTATTTTGAACAATAAAAATTAAAATAAATAAATCTGAAAAATAATGTTTTTTAAAAGTCCATAAAAATAGCAAAAAAATTTCAAAAAATATAAAATTTGGTCCCAAAACATATTTTAATATGAAGAACATGTTGAGCACTTCAGATCGACTATTTAAACTTTGAAAACCACAAAACCAAATTGGTAGCACCAAAGCTCAGAAAATACCACTTTGATCTTAACCAACCTCTCATTATATAATAATATTTTTATTTTTCTCATGCTTATATTTGACGGAAGAAAGAGTTAAGCAAAAGACTTATAGCCAGCTGGAATTTTCACTTTTATGTCAACAACCATCGTATGTACAAAATCTCTAATGTCAATTCTACACATTTAAGCCGGTGAAGTTTGACCGTCATGAGAAAACAAAAATTTCCAAACAACTGTAATAGCACCCATCAAACAAAAAATATATAACAATTTTTTTTGTCATGTTGTTATTTATATCAACTTTAAGATTAGTAGTTGTTGACTATATAGCTTACAAGATCAAACTGCAATTGAATAAATTAATGAATTAAATTTACACCTTTCCGCCGTCAACCACATATTAGAGATTGAAGAGGGAAATAAAAAAGAATGCCTATACAGACTACAGAGGATTGATTTACAAGAGAAAATGAAAATGAAAATTAAGCGCGTGATGAGAAGAAATCTCATGGGCAATGACCGCCGGAAATTTTGGGGTTTTTGGTACAATTAGAGGGTCCACTTCCTGCCAAGGAGCTTAACAGTTGACTGACCGATGACGGCCAGCTTCCGGCCAAAGGCCTAGCGGCTTCGAGTTGCCACGCATTCGACAACAGCAGCACTAGCCATAGAACTAGAACGATGCACATCCTCTGATTTTTACTTAGCGCCATCTTGAATTCTCGACTGTCTGGTTCTTTAAATTTGAATTTGTTTTTTATTGTGTGATTGGAGAGAGGTAAGTAATTAAGGTTTGGAATGTAGAAGAAAGGAATGCATGGGGAGAGGTATATATAAGGAGAGAGCGGGAAGAAATTTAAGTTGGTATAAGGATATCCGCGTGAGTCGTGTTAAATGGTTCTTGGTCTAACAGTTTGAAGTATCTACTGTTAAGAACGACTTGGTCGACACACAAGGTTCAAAGTGAAAGGCCACTCTCTTCCCTGTTTACATGTGTACCATGAGCTGATCAAATTGCACGGATCACTAACAGATCCAACACACTTACACACCCAACCCACCCCACCACCGCCCCCAAATTCAAATTTTCAGTTTAGATTCAGACCATCTGATTGGCTTTAGCACAAATATTAAAAGACCCCGTGCATTCCACCTCGAACAATATTTGCTTTAGCCCATTTGCATTTTGCATAAATCATTTCCCAAGTAGAAAAAGGGAAGCGGAGAGAGAGAGAATGAAGTTGCGAGTCCCTTGTCTTGATCTTCTTCTTCAAGTCATTTATCTGGGAGTACTCTTTTGTTTTAATTTCATCAAAATATATTAGATAAACACAGATTAGTGTATGATATTGTAAAAGAGTGTGTTATCGACTTGATTATCTCTTTTTATTTATAAAGAATTCAAATATAGTGATTTTACAATGTGCTGAGAGATGATGTTCTAGCCTAGCCATCGCAGTCATCTGGAAGAGCATTCCCTTTGGACTGAATTTGTAATCCAAATTCCACGAACAACTGGGAGTCGAATTCAAGAAACTCAAAACATAAAAGTTAAAGAGAACTTCGTTGTGATTCCAAAAAGGCCGGTCTCACCTGAATTAAAATTATCATCACAAAGTTACAGCCAAAATATTAACCAATATATCTTTAGTATGCCTTAGGGGTGAATTAGATGTGCATACCATGATTCGGCCTAGCCCTGTTCTCTGAACTCATAGAACCTCTTTTAATTACATTTTTCGAATCCCTTAATCAGAGGTTTTGGAGGTTATCTATATAATTAAAGGTAGAAGCTTGTTCTTGTCAGAAGAAAACCGACCCCACAAGCAAATGGTAAGCTCCGCAAAAGAGTGTATCTGAAAAGACATTCACATGGGCCTACATAATTTATATAGGCTAACAAAAATACCTCAACAATACCATCAGATGCTAATAGTAAGTGGAGATCACATTTGAGCTCTCTATATTACCGGCTGCAGTATCTTTGTTGAACGGTGTTGAGAACTTGAGCCGGTTCTGCTCGACTAGAAACTTGAGGTCGTTGATGTAATATATACCTTGTAACACTATACTTAAGATTAGCTAGCTCTCTCTCTCTCTCTTTTTTGCTTAAATAGTAGATTTAAATTTTATTAAACTAAAGAAAGCAAGATATTACAAAATAAAGAGGAAAAATAAAAATTGAATACAAGTTACATCAATTGTTTCTGTCGTTAGGCTAATTTGTAAAGAACCGAATAAAATTGACATAAATTAAATCTGTGATTAAAACCCATGTGATCAGAAGAAAATTTTATTTGCATGAACAGCCGGAATTATTGCGGTTTCCACTTGCTATTACATTCAAGTTACCACACAGTGGACAACACCAACACTAAACACAGCATTAGAGCGATGCACTTTCTCTGATTTTTACTTTCAACTTCACATCATCAAGATTTTTCAGTTATTGAACAAGAATTAGCTATTTATTTTCCGTGATTTTTATTTTTACCCAAAAAAAATATATTTTAATATAAATAACCAGGTTTTTAAAAGTTTTTTATTTCTACCCAAACCGCTAGGATTATCAGCGGTTCGAATTAAAAATTCAAACCGCTACGAATATCAGCAGCCTGAATTCTTAATTCGAACCGCTAGGATTCCTAGCGGTCTGAATTAATAATTCAAGCCGCTGATATTCCTAGCGGCTTGAATTCTTAATTTTATTACAAAGCATTATTTTATTATTTTATTACAAACCGCTGATATAAACCGCTGATATAAAATTTCATTACAAACCGCTGATATAAAATTTCATTTATTATTTTATTAAATGGTAATTTTTCACCGATAACCCTAGAAATTTATTCACCGATAACCCTAAAGTTATTTTTATTACAAAGAATTATATTATAAAAATTTATCAATAATATAAATTTCATTTATTATTTTATTAAATGGTAATTTTCACCGATAACCCTAGAAATTTATTCACCGATAACCCTAAAGTTATTTTTATTACAAAGAATTATATTATAAAAGCTTATCAATAATATAAAATTTCATTTATTATTTTATTAAATGGTAATTTTTCACCGATAATCCTAGAAATTTATTCACCGATAACCCTAAAGTTATTTTTATTACAAAGAATTATATTATAAAAACTTATCAATAATATAAAATTTCATTTATTATTTTATTAAATGGTAATTTTCACCGATAACCCTAGAAATTTATTCACCGATAACCCTAAAGTTATTTTTATTACAAAGAATTATATTATAAAAGCTTATCAATAATATAAAATTTCATTTATTATTTTATTAAATGGTAATTTATCACCGATAACCCTAGAAATTTATTCACCGATAACCCTAAAGTTATTTTTATTACAAAGAATTATATTATAAAAACTTATCAATAATATAAAATTTCATTTATTATTTTATTAAATGGTAATTTTTCACCGATAACCCTAGAAATTTATTCACCGATAACCCTAAAGTTATTTTTATTACAAAGAATTATATTATAAAAGCTTATCAATAATATAAAATTTCATTTATTATTTTATAAATGGTAATTTTTCACCGATAACCCTAGAAATTTATTCACCGATAACCCTAAAGTTATTTTTATTACAAAGAATTATATTATAAAAACTTATCAATAATATAAAATTTCATTTATTATTTTATTAAATGGTAATTTTTCACCGAAATTTTATATTATTGATAAGTTTTTATAATATAATTCTTTGTAATAAAAATAACTTTAGGGTTATCGGTGAATAAATTTCTAGGGTTATCGGTGAAAATTACCATTTAATAAAATAATAAATGAAATTTTATATTATTGATAAGTTTTTATAATATAATTCTTTGTAATAAAAATAACTTTAGGGTTATCGGTGAAAAATTACCATTTAATAAAATAATAAATGAAATTTTATATCAGCGGTTTGTAATGAAATTTTATATCACGGTTTATATCACGGTTTGTAATAAAATAATAAAATAATGCTTTGTAATAAAATTAAGAATTCAAGCCGCTAGGAATATCAGCGGCTTGAATTATTAATTCAGACCGCTAGGAATTCTAGCGGTTCGAATTAACAATTCAGGCCGTTGATATTCCTAGCGGTTTGAATTTTTAATTCGAACCGCTGATAATTCTAGCGGTTTGGGTAGAAATAAAAATCTTTTAAAAACCTGGTTATTTATATTAAAATATATTTTTTTTTGGGTAAAATTAAAAATCACGGATTTATTTTGATTGGTTGGTTGACTTTTACTTAATTTTTATAATATATGTTTGACTATCAATATTCAATGTTATAGATCTAAGTTAATATCTTTTTATACTTAATTTTTATAATATATGTTTGATTATCAATGTTATAGATCTAAGTTAATATCTTTTTATACTTAATTAAAATTAATTATGGAGGAATCAAAGGAAATATATCGAAAACTTCATTTAACAATAACAAAGAGGACCTGAATTTCATTATTCTGAATCATTTTTTTATTTTTTTTATTTTTACTAATGAATTTTTAGAAAAATAGTTAAAATTTATATAATCATAATTTGTAGCTATTGAATATTGTTTATTAAAAAAAACAATCATATTGTGTTAATAAACCGTGTAACTAAGTCATACCTATAGTTGGTCAAATTAATAATCTATGTATAATAGAATCTATGTAGCTACCCCCCGAAATTTTTATTTTTAACATTTTAATAAAATTCATTAATAAATTAACCATCGTTTTTGGTCAATTTCAAATCTAACACGGCCGCAGAATGCCGGAGCGGACCCATATGGGGGGTACCGCTGAATGCCGGAGCGGACCCCCATATGGGTCCGCACAATGCCGAAGCGGCCTCAGGGCCGCACAATGCCGGAGCGGTCCCCGACCTATATATAGGGCCGCAGAATTCCAATTTCATTACATCTCTTTTGAAGCTTGAATCCCTTCGACCTCGGGTAAGTTTTCTTCTTCTTCTCTTGTTTTAATTTTTAGTGTAGAGTAGTAATTAGGTGTAGGTTTAGGGTTTAGGATTAGGATTTAGGTTTAGAGTTTAGATTTAGGATTTAGAATTAGAATTGTACCAAAATTTAATTCGATTGTACCCAAATTTAAATAGAATTGTACCTAAATTTAATTCGATTGTACCCAAATTTAATTAGAATTGTACCCAAATTTAATTAGATTGTACCCAAATTTAATTCGATTGTAACCAAATTTAATTAGAATTGTACCTAAATTTAATTAGATTGTACCCAAATTTAATTCGGTTGTAACCAAATTTAATTAGAATTGTATCCAAATTTAATTAGAATTGTACCCAAAGTTAAACCGGACTTTTACCAAACTCTCATATTTGACCAAATATTATCCAATACAGCATGAGTACCAGTAGAGATATACCATCCTCCAGTAGGGGTACACAGCATGCTACTACAGCCACGCCATACGAGATGTCTCAGTACATCGAGACAGCGTTGGCGGATGTTCCGGGTATCCGGAGTCGCACCGACAGGGTCAGCGACTTCTTGTGGTACCCGAATGCGGAGCATCGGATATTAGAGGCTGCCACTGGGGTAAGTAAATTTGTCATATTTATAAATTTGTCATCTCGAATTTTCGATGAATGAACTTGATCTGATTATTTACTTAAATGCAGGGTTTGGATGCGGTTACGGTTCGTCACAACCGCCAGCATCTACGGTACCAGTCGGCGTACGGGGGGGTTTTACGCTCGATGGGATTGTACCAGATATCCCAGATGGCCGAGGAGAATGCTGACGAGGGCTTATCTTCTGGCCTCGTTGAGCGATGGCGTCCGGAGACGCACAGCTTTCATCTCCCCCATGCTGAGATGACAGTCACCCTACAGGACGTCAGTTGCCTGTGGGGTATGACTATTATTGGGGAGCCGGTCACGGGCGTCGAGTACGGAGATTTTCGTGCATTGTGCTTAGAGCTATTGGGTATCCCGCACGAGGATCTCCAGAAAGCGAAGAAGAGAGGTGAGAAGACTGTGGTCTCGCCCGGCTGCATCAGCTTGGTAAAGCTGCGGGCGAGATTTCAGGTCTTTCCGGATCGACCAGATCAGGTATTTGCTTGTACAAGATTTAATTTAAATAATATTATATTTATTTTCTTGTAAGTAATGTTCTAATTTAAATCTATAACAGGTGGTTATTGACCGATATCTGCGCGCCTATATTTTGGAGATGATCACCTGTCGGTTGTTTCCGGATTCGCATGGAGATCAGGTGCGGCTGTGTTACCTCGAGCTTCTGCGCGACCTGTCCACTGCGGGCAGGTTCAACTGGGGAGGTGCCACGCTGGCATGCCTATATAGGTAAGAAACACCTTATTAATATTTTCAAATAGTATACATCGTAGTGTAGTAACAATGACTTTGTTTTCTTGTAAAGGGGTCTTAACACAGCCTGCCTGAAGAAGAACAAGACCTTCATAGGACCGTGCATGTTACTACAGCACTGGTCCTATGCACATCTGATTGTTGGCCGTCCATTCCTGGCTAGCAAGACAGATGTGCCGCAGTGGGGCAAGCCCGAGCCGGACAACTGCCCTGCATTTGCCGCCAAGTACTGCTATCCCAAGATTTGGATAGGTGCGGGGCATGGCGCGTCTCTCGGCATCACATTTTGGAGACAGGAGATCGAGCACCTCAGAGATGATGCCGAGTTTGTCACATGGGAGCCCTACAGAGATTATGTAAGTTTACTTTTATTTTTATTTTTATTTAAATTTTTTCCAGTTCGAATTGATATATGATATTAAATCTATACTTCCAGGTCGAGGTGGATGGCGCACATCGCTCATATCTTGAGATATTGCCGGAGCGATGTCGTCAGCAGGAGCGTTTCTGGCGTGCAGAGGTGCCGCTCATATGTTTTCAGGTACCATAATTTCTTTATGCTAGTTATTTACACAATCAACTTAATTTAATAAAAACTAATGTATTAATATATATAGATCATCGAGCACCATTACCCCGGACGGGTCATGAGACAGTTCGGGATGCGCCAGCTTGCTCCGCCCCCGGCACCGATCAGCGAGGATGTCTGGCGAGCTCTGCACCATGCCAGGGAGACCACTGCAGGCAAGGACTGGGGGATTGCTCGTGCCGATTACGTGTTCGAGGCAGGACAGGCAGATCCCCCATTGGCCGAGCCCGACCGTCAGATGGATGTCGCGCCAGTGTAAGAAATTTTATTAATTCACTACTTCAACTATGGCTTTTTGATTGGAATATCTAACATTTGTTGTAATTCGTACAGACCTTACAGAGATTGGTATCAGGATCACGGCGCGTACACCATCTTCATTGAGGGCTACATCGCCGACAACCCGCACGAGCGGGTACCGAAGCCGAGGGATCGTAGAGGACGGATCCACGGTATTATCCCCGCCGGCGCACCTCTCGCAGCCACGGTATTTTTAATTTGAAGTTTCAAATTCAAAAATATTAATATTTACAATTGTACAACTTCTTCATAATTTTTTCAATTTTCAGGCATTATATCTTGTCAAGAGTTGCGTCATAGGGGCTACGATGGCCGTCACCAGGGGATGGAAGAGGCTCGGGAAGGTCATCCTCAAGCACAACGTACCCGCGGTGTGCCAGTGTGGGTACAGGGCGCGCCTCGACTCTCTACTGAGGTGCGCTGGCTTGGGCGGTGTTGATGCGGTCGACGACATATCTGACGAGCCCGATGTCTATGTCCCCTACACTGGCGATGAGGACGTGTTTGCAGGCGTCCATGATGCTGAGACGGTCGGTCAGGCGTTCGACCGAGGTGCCGAGTTGATGCGCCGAGCCGCACAGGACGCCATGGGATCCCAGGCTAGGATGCCTACCGAGGTATAATTTAAATTAAAATACATAACTGTGATTTTTTTCTTATTCAATACATTATCTAATTTATAAGTTACTACAGGGTGGACACGAGGAGGACCTGGGCTTTCATATCTCCACTGATTATGGCACAGAGGGAGATGGACTGTATTCCCCAGGTTACAGTCCCACTCAGACAGTACCTCCTGCCTATGAGCCAGGGTATGTTCAGACAGATCCCATCCCGCCGTTCCCTGGCCAGTCCTCACCGCAGGTACCTCACCCTTCCCTCCACGATGACCCCATTGCCAGACAGGCGTTTTTATTCACGCAGGCTGAGTCTGGACAGACCACAGCTTTTGGTCCTGGGGTCCAGCAGACATCCGAGATTGAGGAGGTTCGTCAGGAGCCGGTTCAGTCTACGGATGTCCAGGCATCCAGCTCAGCATCCTCCGGAGATACAGACGAGACGCCACTATGCAGGCGGGGTCGGGGGTTTAGGAAGAAGAAGGCGAGGACGGTGTTTAGTCCAGAGCCGTAGATTGTTAGATGTTTTGTTAGATTGGTAGATTCTTATTTGGAGTATTGGTAGATGTTTTGTCAGATACTTATTTATTTCGTTGATTAGTTTCTTGTTTGTTTGATTTTGTTGTTATTTATTTATTTTGTTGATTTTATTTTCTCAGAGTACACAAAAGAATTTCAAAGAAACCACATATCTAAAATATCTAAAATATTTCAAACGAACGACCAAAAATACGATACGACCAAAAATCAATTTAAACTGCATTCGAAACTAAATAACACTTAACATATATACAATTTCGTATTTCTAAAATAAAAAATAAAGGGACCGCTCCGGCATTATGCGGCCCTGGGGCCGCTTCGGCATTGTGCGGACCCATATGGGGGTCCGCTCCGGCATTCTGCGGTACCCCCCATATGGGTCCGCTCCGGCATTCTGCGGCCGTGTTAGATTTGAAATTGACCGAAAACGATGGTTAATTTATTAATGAATTTTATTAAAATGTTAAAAATAAAAATTTCGGAGCTACCCCAGGTTAATTAAGTGAAGAATGAAAACCGTGTCTAATATGTCACCTATATATATGTTTGCACTTTGTAGTTTGTAGTATTTGCTTTATTGAAATAATAAATAAATAAATAAGGGTCAAACTATGAAAAAAAACGAAATACCAATCCTTATTCATTCAGTTGTTAAGAATTAAAATAGTGAGTTGGCATGCCCGCTAATCAAAATATAGAACGATCGATCTGGAAACTTAAAAGAGTTTTGCCAGGTGATTTTTTATTTATTTTGACTTTAATTACATGAAATGCTCCAGTCGAGTAATATAAATTTCACCAGAAAATTAAGGCAGGAAATTAAAGGGCACAATAAAAATTGAATAATTATAAGGCGAGAGAATTAATTTGTTGCAAGGTATTTTCATGTCTTGGTCAAGGGGTTGAATTCACGTAGGCAGCTTAATAAGCAAGAAATGCGAGAATTGGAAATGGTCAAAAGAAGGTAGTCTACATAATCTGTTTTTCACAATATCCCTTACCAAGCTTACTTCATATGTGACGTTGGAGCAAGAACTAATCGCCAATTTATGGGAAATAGAAGGTATAATTGTAATTAAAAACTATAAATAAATAAAATTATAACATTTTTTTTAAAATCCGTAGGCACATTATTAAACATGAAAGTACATTACAAAAGAGCTGTAGTACTAGTAGTACCATGTATGGACAGTAAAAATAAATCTGGTACGTGCCAAAATTGCATACCAGAGCATAATAGTGAATCTAAACCCACCCACTCTTACCAGTACATAAACTAAACACTCTATTACAAAAGTAAACAAGGAAAACCAAAGAATTAATACATGTTAGAACGAGCTGACAGTTATTTATGCTCTGATGGAGATGAGTGAGTCAGTAACCATCTTTGCCCTCAGTAGAACACGCTTGGTGAAAAACAAAGTGAGTCTTGAGTATTTAGAAGCAACACAGCCCAATCATGTACTATTAGAGAAAGAAGGTGAGAGAAGAAGCAAAAAGAGATAATAGAGAGAAATACTTGAAGAAGGGAGAGAGCAGAAAAGACCAGAAACACAACAACAAGCAACTCACAAACATATTGTATATTTCTAAAAAAAAAAAGTATACTATATGTACCATTGGTTCCGCCCACTCTTCCATGAATTCAGATCCAGTGAAGTAACCCAATTTTTGGGTTTTAGATCGGGATCGTCCGATTCAAATTCGCGACAATTCATTCCGAAGTGGAGCGCACACATCCCGATGACAGATTTGAATCTCGAGATGATCCCGAGTGACGGTTTCGAATCAAACGGTCCCGATCCAAAATCCAAAAATTGAGTTACTTCAGTGGATCCGGACCCCTCTTCCATTACCAAAGAGAAGAATAAGAGCCCCAAAATGACTAGAGAGGTGAGGTGGTGGTCAAAGAGAAGAGCGGTGGTCAGATCCACTAGGTAGAAACACCGAAAGTGGTGATCAGATACACTAATCGGAAGCACCTAATCGAACGGAAGTCGGAATAAAGAACGGTGACCAGATCTGCTAGATAAAACACCGAAAATGGTAATTAGATCCACTAGACGGAAACATCTGCTCGGAGAAATAGATAACACAAGAGTTAAAAAGTGAATTAGATGGGTAGGTGAAAAGGGTGAGGGACATCGCCATAGGCGATTGAGAAATAGCCCAAGCTCCCTGCTTAAGCGGCACCTCTCAAAAGTATAAAAGTATAACAGTTGTGTACTTGATTGGTCCTCAGTTGGGAATTCACATCATCCCCGGTACCGTAATAAGAAATCTTTTACAATTATTAGATTTGAAACGTTCTTTTTAACTTGGCACGAATCTCAAAGCCCAATAATACTGTTCCTGCACTAGCCCGAATCTCAAAGCAGCTGAGAGTTAACTTAAACTGTAAAGTGAAGAGAATCTTTTACAGTAATGGAGAGGATACTTGTTCCTCAATAGGCCCCTTAAATTTCGCTGCGGAACGTCTGGATATTTTTGAACTGTTCAGATGAATCTATCCAGAAACATCTATCTAAAGAGGGAGCAGACCTATAATATGCGGCCCAATTGTTTAATCCGTATATATAGTGATTTTTTTGTTGTACTTTTGTGGTTCTCTCCCGCAAGTTTTTTGATGTAAAATTTTATCTCTTTTATTTTTTTTAGTTGATCGCTTATTGTGTTGGCTTCTTATTAGTTAAATTAATAATTAAGATTGAATGTTTAATTCTTCATATCAGATATTTCAATGTTGCTAATCGGTCTATTTTTTAATGAATAAGTATTTTAGTACCCACAGTTGAGTACCCGCACTTAATTCATTCCCAATTAACTGCCATAACTGTAAGCGGTCCCCACAACTACCAATTAACTAATTTACATACTTTCCAGTTTGAATTTTAAATTTCCCTTTCTCTCCGTTTCTTCCTTTTTCGAAGCTTCCGCGATTTTGAGGCGATTTTAGATCGATTTCGAGGCGATTTCAAGGCGATTTGGAGACGATCGTCTAGCGATTTCGAAACTGGAAGCGGGGATTTTTCAAAAAAAAGTGCGGGTACGGTTATTTAAGGAAAATTCATATATCATATATGTAGTTCATTGTATAGATATAAATACTTATCTTGTATAGGTATAAATACTTCACAATGTTACTATTAATACTTGTTAAATAAAATTACAGTGTTGGAACGGTTGTGTGGTCCCCTAATGCGGGTACGACGCGAGAATTTTTCATATATGTAGTTCATTGTATAGATATAAATACTTGTCTTGTATAGATATAAATACTTCACAATGTTACTATTAATACTTGTAAAATAAAATTATAGTTTTAGAACGGTTGTGTGGTCCCCTAGTGCGGGTACGACGCGAGAATTTTTCAAAAAAAGGTGCGGGTACGGTTATTTAAGGAAAATTCATATATCATATATGTAGTTCATTGTATAAATATAAATACTTGTCTTGTATAGGTATAAATGCTTCACAATGTTACTATTAATACTTGTAAAACAAAATTACAGCTTTGGAACGGTTGTGTGGTCCCCTAATGCGGGTACGACGCGAGAATTTTTCAAAAAAAGTGCGGGTACAGTTATTTAAGAAAAAATCATATATCATATATGTAGTTCGTTGTATAGATATAAATACTTGTCTTGTATGATATCTTAAGTATAAATACTTGATGAATTACTATTAATATTTGATATCTTAGGTATAAATACTTTCTATTTTGTATGAATACTTTTCATATTTGAATATTTGATACTTTGAAAAACGTGTAAAAGTATGTCATCACGGATCTCATTTGAAAGATAAAATTGTGTAGAACGCGTTCGTGGTTTTAAATTTATAAAATTCCTCATAGATCGTCCCAAAAATTGGTTAGATTGACCGGAGAAAAAAAAACCACCTTGAAAAACGTGTAAAGATGAGTAGGTATTGTGTCTAGTTTTTTTTTAAATACTTGATATCTTAGGTATAAATACTTGATGAATTATATATGAATACTTGATAATTTAGGTATAAATATTTTCCATTTTATATGTGAATTAATTTAAGTGCGGTCCCCAAAAACAGTTATGACAGTTTAGGTGCGGTCCCCAAAAACAGTTATGACAGTTTAGGTGCGGGTACAATGCGGATACTCAACTGCGGGTACTCATATCAGCTTCCTTTTTTAATTTAAACCCAACTCTATACTTAAAAAAAAACTATCTTCGAAAATTAATTTTAAATTTAGTCTTATGCATAAAAGGTCGAAGGGTCTGAAATATGAAGAAGATATTTTTATATATGAATATTTAAAGGTCACATACTTGTGTATCGTTTTTCATTAACAAAATAATTAAATAGCTATATATGCATAATGAAGTTTTAGCTCAAATATAAAGACCCCATTTCTAATTTTAAAAAAATAGTAGAGATGTTGAAATCAAAACTTTGTTGTGTAACATCTAATATCAAATATTAGAATAGAGAATCAGTTTTTCGTCTAATGACAAAAGTAATGAATTTTGGGCGAGAGATTGTAGGTTCAAAATTCAAAAGAGACAATTATTTATAAATATTAAATAATTTAGTGGCTTAAACTTCACTTTTTAATAAAAAGTATTAGAATAAAGTTTACAACGATCTATACATATTCAGCCCCAATTTATATTAATGT
The DNA here is from genome assembly GCA_028015225.1 of Carex myosuroides. Taxonomy (NCBI): domain Eukaryota; kingdom Viridiplantae; phylum Streptophyta; class Magnoliopsida; order Poales; family Cyperaceae; genus Carex; species Carex myosuroides. The sequence continues at coordinate 5,218,205 of CM051487.1, read as the reverse complement.
TTTTATATTTTTATCATGCTTGATATTGGACGGCAAGAAAGAGTTAGGCAGTATACTTTTAAGTCAGTAGGAATTTTCATTTTTGAGTCAACTACCATCAAATGTATGTCACGTGTCAATTATACTATATAAGTACAGTCTCAAGTGTCAATTCTACGAGAAGGGAGTAGGTCCGATGCCCATCGGACTTATTTTTAGGTTCAACGAGCATGATGATCGTCCGATCTAATTTAAGTGTGCGCATGAAAATTAAAACAGACATGCACGAAGTTTAAAGCATTTGGCACGAATTTTAAAGCAAAACAACGGTGATTAAACCCATCGGACCAAAGTAGGTCCGATGCCCACGGACCTACTCTCAAGTGCAATTCTACAAACTGTAATAGCACCCGTCCAAAAAAAAAAAAACATATCACAATTTTGTTTGTCATGTTGTTATTTAATTATACAAACTTTAAGATTAGTAGTTGTTGACTATATAGCTTACAAGATCAAACTGCAATTGAATAAATTAATGAATTAAATTTACACCTTTCCGCCGTCAACCACATATTAGAGATTGAAGAGGGAAATAAAAAAGAATGCTTATACAGACTACAGAGGATTGATTTACAAGAGAAAATGAAAATGAAAATTAAGCGCGTGATGAGAAGAAATCTCATGGGCAATGACCGCCGGAAGTTTTGGGGTTTTTGGTACAATTAGAGGGCCCACTTCCTGCCAAGGATCTTAACAGTTGACTCACTGATGACGGCCAGCTTCCGGCCAAAGGCCTAGCGGCTTCGAGTTGCCACACATTCGACAAAACCAGCACTACCCATAGCATCAGAACGATGCACATCCTCTGATTTTTACTTGGCGCCATCTCAAATTTTTGATCGATCAGAGTCGGACTGTCTGGTTCGAGAAGAGTAGCAATGGAACAGATGTATATAGAGCTTTGTTTAAATTTGAATTTTCTTTTGATTGTGTGATTGGAGAGATGTAATTAAGTAATTAAGGTTTGAGATGTGGAAGAGATATGCACGAGGAGAGGTATATATAAGGGGAGAGCGGGAAGAAATTAAAGTTGGTATAAGTAAAACCGTGTGAGTCGTGTTAAATGGTTCTTGGTCTAACAGTTTGAAGTATCTACTGTTAAGAACGACTTGGTCGACACACAAGGTTCAAAGTTGAAAGGCCACACTCTTCTCTGTTTTCATGTGTACCACACCTGAACAGATTGTACGGATCAGTTACACATCCAAACCAACCAACCCCCAGATTAGTATCCAGTGCAATACCTGACCGAGTACAATTAGATCTGAAATGTCAGTTTTAACTAGGCACGAATCTCAAAACACACTCCATATATAGAGAGACACCGAATTCTAATCACTCTGTTGAGATTTAAATTTTTTTGAGTAAAAAGGCCGAAGCCCAATTTCCATTAAACGAAAACAGTTTAGATTACAAGGTTAGAGTAGAACTAGAGTGTTCAAGCTCATCAAGTTTCTCTGTGAGATTAACTCAAAAACTCATTGCATTGGTTTCAAACAATGCATCCAAACCGTTTATAAATTTGGATGCATCCACTCGTGAAGTAGATCTGTTTCAACGGTTTGGATGCATCGTTTGAAGCCAATTCAATAGTTTTTGAATTAAGCTCCCAAAAGGACTTGGTGAGCACACCCTAGTTCTACTATACAAGGTTATGTCAAGAGCTGATATGGAGCTCTCTTTTTTTTTTAAAAAAAGGCAGAAGCCCGTTCCATTAACATGAAACCATAATTACATAATCCTTGTTCCACAAAAATAGGCACTTTGTGCCAATTAGCCATAAGAACATATCTCAAAATAGCCAACTACACAGCATAATACGCATAACAGCCAAGTTATATACCAAGCTTGGATGGAATCTAAACACCAAAAAATACTAAAGTGGCAATTACTAAGCCGCTCATTAAGGGGCTAAGGATATATTCTAGATACAAAAATTGGTTGTTGTTCGGCCGCATTGCTAACTAGGGGACACTGGCGGTTGATATACCACCATCTCCATGGGCATGTACTGGGCAAGTGGTATGGCATCTTCAATAACCGGCATCCAGTCATCAACCACATGTTGCACCTGCTCTTTGACATTTCCTGACCAGTACCCAAGTAAAGATTTAATTAGAAAAATAAGTGATCTAGCAGATTTAATAGGGGAATTGTTAAAACAGCAATCATTACGATGTCTCCACAAAGACCAACATACTGCACTAAGTACTAACAAGAACCCTGTTTTCTCAACCCTAGGCAGTGTCATTGCAAAGGCAACTATATCTTCAAAACAATGCCAATTAGTCATAAACTCTTGACTCTTACCCAACCAAAACCAAACCTTCTGAGCTAGTGAACAGGTGAGAAATAGATGACTAATTGTTTCTGGTTCAGTATAAAATTGGCAAGTTTGTTCCCCAGTCCAACCCCTAATTGACAGATTATCCTTTGTGAGGATGGAGTTATGAGTAACTAACCACATAAACACTTTTATTTTTGGTGGGACAGGTAAGATCCACCAGATCAATTCTGGTAATAAAGGTATAACCCCCCTAAAATTCAGAAATTTATATAATGAGTGTGTATTGAACTTCCCTGTATGGTCCTATCTCCATGCTATCTGGTCCTGAGGTGAAGTAAAAGACACTGAACTTATGATGTGCAGAATTTCAGCCCACTCCCTCAAGTCAAAACCTTCTAATGGTCGTCTAAATTGAACTCTCATTCCTTGAGAATTAATAACTTCACTAAAAAGGATGTGTTTATTGCTACACTTACTATAGATGATAGGGTACTTAGTAGCTAGTGAACAATCTTTATACCATATATCAGTCCAAAATCTACAATTTGATTGACTACCTGGTACATACTGTACACTAAGAGAACCAATATTTTCTAAGCTAGAGATACTTGTCCAGAAAGGGGATGGAGGTGTGTGATTATCAAGATACTTATGAATAATCATGTTTTTCCAAGTGGCATGATAGTCATTATTTTTAACTCTCCACCACCATTTTAGTAATAGTGCAATATTCATTTCCTTAAGATCTAAGACACCCATCCCTCCAAATTGTTTAGCTAAGCAGACATTTTCCCAACTAACTAAAGCATACTTCCTTTTTTTTCTGTTCCTTGCCATAAGAACCTCCTTCTAATTTTATCTATTTGATGAATTACAGTAATTGGTATTTTAAAAACTGAGAGAGCATACAAGGGAATTGTAGATAAGACCGAAGTAACTAATGTAACCCTTCCTCCTATAGAAGGGAGTTGGCTGTGCCAACTAGGTAATCTAGCTTCAATTTTATCTACTAAGAATTGCCAATCACTAACTGCAAGTTTTTTTATGTGTAAAGGGAGTCCTAAATATTTAATTGGGAAAGTTCCCCATTGGCATCTAAACAGTTGATTAAGAGGTGAGGTTTGGGGATCTATATGAATAGGATACATTTCAGTTTTTTCATAGTTCATTCTAATCCCTGATAATGCTTCGAAAGCCATCATTGCCCACCAGGCAGATTCAATATTCTCATCCTGGGCAGCTAGGAATAGAATAGTGTCATCTGCATAGTGGCAATTGGTGATAGCTGTGTTTTCTATACATTCTGGTCCTAATCCTGTAATGATTGTTGCTTTCCTACCCTTATTAAAAATTTTACTTAAGGTGTCAGCAGCTAATATATATAGAAAAGGGGACAAAGGATCCCCTTGCCTAACTCCTCGCTTACAATAAAAATAATCAGTTAATTCTCCATTAATTGTCAAACAGGATTGAGAGCTATACAACCATTGTGTAATCCATTGAATCCATTTCGAGCCAAAGTTCCTACTATGCAAGGCTTCTAATAAGTAATCCCAATGGATTTTGTCATATGCTTTCTCAAAATCCACTTTGATTACAACACCTGGATGCTGGTTATGTTAACAAGAATGCAGAATTTCCTGCCAAACAATCATATTATCTAAGATGTATCTATTCTTAATGAAAGCTGCCTGACTAGAATCGATTAATCTAGGCATTACTTGTTCTAATCTAATCGTAAGTAGTTTGGATAGGATTTTAAAACTACAGTTAACAAGACTAATTGGTCGAAATTTCTTAATCAAAGTGGCATCCTTTTCTTTAGGGATTAGACAAATGCATGATTTGTTGATTTTATGTAAATCTAGTTGGTTTTCATAGAAGTAGTGAGTGAGAAGCATCAGATCAGATTTAACTAAGTCCCAAAAGAATTGATAAAATTTAAATGTGAAACCATCTGGGCCAGGTGCTCCATTAGGTTCAGATGCAAAGACTGCATTTCTTAATTCCATTTCAGAAAAGGGTCTTTCTAACTCCCATTGTTCTACAGATAATAACAGTGCTTTATAGTATTCTACTATATGGGATTTTATTTTTGGAAGAGAATGAGTAAGTTGGCCATCTATTTCTAAAGTATTTATTCTATTTTTTTTATCTATGTGTTGCTAGGATGTGGAAATATTTAGTGTTAGCATCCCCTTCAGCTAACCATTTTTGTTTAGATTTCAATTTCCATTTAGATTCTTCCTCTTGATAAATTTCTTCTAGTTTGTGTGTAATGTGAATCCATTGTTCCCCTTCTTCATTGGTAAGTTCCCTATTATCCCTGATCAGTTCTAAGTCATGTAATAAGGCTGTTAATTGGGATTTTTCTCTCCTTTGCTGACCATAAAAGTTATAAGACCAGCCCTTAATTCTTTTCCTAATGTGTTTTAATTTTTGTGTCCAACTTTTAGCTAAATCTGGTAAGGAAAGAGGGTATTCATTCCACCATTTGTGCATAAGCTGAATAAAATCAGCTTGATCTGTCCAACTAGGGTCAATTCTAAAAAGGGGGGAGAGTGAGAATTCTCAGAAGAAGTTTGTACTAGGAGAGGACAATGATCAGACCTATGACTACTAAGATCTCTAATTGAACTAGAAGGGTATTTTTGTTCCCAAGCAAGGGTAGTAAAGACCCTATCTAAAAGTGCAAATCTATTGCCATTGGACCAGGTATATTTTCTAGTGTGTAATTTGTGTTCAATTAAATGAAAAGTGTTAACAAAAGCATTAAATTTATTACTAATTGGAACATCAAAGTTATTCCCTGTTTTCTCAACCTTTTTCCTAATAGCATTAAAATCCCCACATATAAACCAAAGATCTATATTAGTGTGTCTAATATTGGATAACTCATCCCAAAAGGATTGCTTAAGAGACCTAAGTACTGGTCCATACACTACAGTCATTTGCCATTTAGTGTTATCTAATTTATTCTCCAGTATTATATCTAAACAATAAAGGTGTACTGTGTGTTGAACAAACCTAACTTTGTTGCTATCACATCCCACTAAGATACCTCCTGATCTACCAATGGAAGGTACCCATAGCCAAGAATCTAATTTATGTGAAATACTTTTAAGACATCTATTAGTAAAGTCTTCCTTTTTTGTTTCTTGGATGGCTAAGATATCTACTTTGTTATTATCAATTAAATCCTTCACTATTTGTCTTTTCCTACTAGAGTTCAGACCTCTACAATTCCAGTTGAGAATATTCATGGAGAGCTAAAGGAAGCACTAGAGTTAGCTATAGTATCTATTAAAGAAGAATCTACTGTCTTAGGTGACTTAACTACTAAATCTAGAACATCATTTGCTACTGCACTATGGTGTTGAACTACTATCTCTGGATCATGATTTGCTACAGCACTAAGTTGTTGAACTAAGTCTAAAGTAACTGGAGGTAATTGTCTATCCTTAGTATCTTTTAACAGCTGATTAATGACCTGTTCAAATTTACTACGGTCTAAAGACTTAAGGCTGTCAATAATAAGTGGTCTATCCTCATCTGAATTACCTAAAGTTATTTGATATACTTCAAACAATGCAACAATTTGATCTACACTAAGTCGATTATATGGAAATTTGGTTATAAGACTGATACCTGAGGAGCTGCTGCCATCAGACATTTTCCTTTTCTGAGCTTTGCTCAGAGCAGACGCAGGATCATCTTGTACTGTGACTCGAAGGCTACGGCGGGGAGCTGGTTGGGCTTGTCTGACAGGGGTATCGGTAACTTCAGGGGTGGGCACCTCAGTATCTGATAAACAGATGGCTTTTTCTGGTGTAGACCCTGTGCCCTGTCGGTTCTGTCTTGTGGCACTCCTCAATCTATTGCCCAAACCAGTAGCAGTGGTAGCAAATTTTTTCTTAGATTTGATAATGCCAGACTTAGGAGTTTTGATAGCTAGAGGTTTGTTTTTCTTCCTCCCCCAAGTAAATTTCTTTTTAGGTGTGGGTCTACAGGTAGGAGGATCAGCTACCCACTTCTTAGCAGGTTTGGCAGGTGCACTAACAGGTTTTGGTTTCTGGAGAAGATTCAATCTCACCATTCTTGCTAGAATAGGCTCATCATCTTTAGATATATCCTCTGGAGGTGTGGGTATGGTAGGAGGGGGCTGATGGACTGTTGGAAGAGGAGTGGAGCTGGCTGGTGATGAAGTAAAGTGAGCAGAAGGTGGAAGAGTTGGCCCAGGTGTAGCAATTGGCTGCTCTACTGTAGTAGCTTGTGTCTCTTGCTCTACTGGCACAGTATCAGTAACAGTAGGTACTGGTAAGGTTACTGGCACAGAATATTCCTCTGACATAGGAGTTGGGTTTGAAAAAGAACTGGGTCCAGCCTCATCTCTACAGCGAATTTGTTGCAGATGTTGCTCCCAAGCATTTAAATCAAGATCCTCAGTAATGAGTTCTTCTTCTAAAAAAACATTAAGTCCTTCCATTGGAACCTTGCCAGGATCCATTGTCCTGAGATTGATTAGGTTAGGAAGAGGGATATCAGAAGGCAGCATACGAATACTACCACCCTCCTGCGGGGGTGGAGGTGGGGGTTGATTGGCTGGTCCTCTCTCTGTGGTAGGGGGAGGTCCTAGGTCCTTGCGATCACCTTCCCTAAATTCGGTGCCATTTGGATATGGTCGTCCCCTCTTTCTACCATCCCAGGCATTTAAGGGTTCAGTTTGTTCAGTTTCGACCTCAATGTCGATGTCAAACATGGATAGTGTGCCAGTAGGGTCTCTATAGGGTACGATGTGAGTTTTGGGAAGAAGCTTTAGGTCACAGACAGCGAGTTTGAGTCTAACAAAGCGGACGTCGTACCCGCTTTGGGTCGCACAATCGATCTCTTGCACATAGGTCCCAAACGGGTTCAAAACCCGATCATATTCAGAAAAGTCATCAAGGAAGATCGGGAAATTATAGATTCTTACCCAAATGTTTTGTAGCGGAATCCCTTCACTGAAGCTTTTCTCCCAAGCAATGATGGGGAACTGGACGTCGCCTAAGCGGAGATACCCTCGGGAAGCTACTGATTCGAGCCAGGTCGAATTCAGGGCTTTGATGAGGTATTTGTACTCATCGAACACCGACGCCACCCACCGGTGTTGAGCAAATCGACTTCTAAGAACAGTCTCAACTCTTTCCGGTCCCCAGGCAGCTATATCGTCAAGGACGAAACTCATCATTAAATTGGCTTCAATCGCGTGGGATTGGGGGGTAGCGGCAAGTAACACTAACGAAGGGGTGATCGCCATGGGTGAAGTGGATCTAGGTCTCTGTATCTGTTTAGGAGGCGGGAGGTTTTTGGATCTAGGGTTAGCAAGAGGGGAAATGGGGGGATGAAGAGTGGAGTTGCGGCATGCGGATGCTTTGTGACCTAACCTGTTACAAGCGAAACATAATTACTTATTGCGACACGATTTCGCTAGGTGTCCGCGATCTCCACATCTCATACAAATCGGACGGTGTGAGGTAGATTGTGACCGAATCTCATCAATTTTCCTTCGCACCACTGTGGATCTTGAGTCAACTTTACGCGTCTGATGTCGCTCACGCCAAATTGCGGTAGGCTGTTGCACAACACTACTATATGATCTAATCTGGGTCTCATTTGGGTGAAAGGCCGCCATTAATGGAGCTTGATGAGCCCCATATTTCTTGCGAAAACTAGACATTAACAAGCCCAATCTACGTTGCTGGGTTTTCTCAAGGAGAGGCGAGGCCATATTATTGTTCTTTTTTTTTCAGATTTTCCTTCTTTTTCCTTTTTTTTCTATTTTTCTATTTTTTCAATCGCTTTTTCAGTCGCCTCTCACAACTCCGATAAGATACCCGTTTATGGTATTCGGCTGAATTATAAAAGCTCCTGATATGGAACTCTTAACCTTCTGTCTATTCTTAGCTACTCCCCTTGATAAAACAAAAACAAAAAAACAGTTGAGATTTAATGAGATTTATTTTTTTACTCAGTCAGGTACCTAGGAGAATACGCTAGATAATTTCAAATTTGTGTATGATATTATAAGATAGTATATTATTGGCTTGATTATGTCCTTAAAAATGTAAAGAATCAAAATATAGTGATTTTGCGTTGTGTTTTTGTAGTTTTCACCTGTAATGATTTCTATGTAAAATATTATCTCTTGTATTTTTTTATACAGCTTGATTGTTTGTTGTGTTGGCTTTTTGTGTCTTTTATATTTCTCTATTTGAACAGGTATTGTTGTATATCCACAATATGTTTGACAAAATTATCTCGCAACAGTCCATCCATAACATGATTAGCGACGGCCCATCCATAACATGATTGGACTAGCCCAGATTCTGATTGGAGGATAAAAATTGGAGGTCAAACCACCTAACTATTTAATGTCCTCAAAAAAAATTTATTTCCAAATTTCATACCTGTGAAATCCTGCATAGAGAATATTGTCTTTGTCACTTGACTAAAAGTAAAATATAGTTGACATACATTTTTAGTATGTCATAAGAGTGAATTAAGTGTGCATACCATGATTCTGTTTATCCCTCTCTTCTAAACTTGTAGATACCCCGCTCTTAATCATATTTTTCGAGGTCCGTAATCGAAGGTCTTGAGGGTTACCTGGGATAGTTACGGTAGAGACCTGTCAATGTCATAAGGAAAACGACCCCGGCCCGCAAGCAAACAATAAGCTCCGCAAAGGAATTGCATCTGAAAAAAACGTTCGCGTGGGCTTTTATTAGTGAATGGAGATCACATTTGAGCTCTCCATATTGCCGGCTGCAATATCTTTGTTGAACAACGCCGAGAATTTGAGTCGGTTCTGCTTAACCAGGAGCTTAAGCGCGTTGATGTAATCTAACTTGTTGCTACATAAAATTATACTGAAAATTAGCTCTCTTTTTTTGCTTAAATTGTGGATTTTGTCTACTAAATTTTATTAAACTAAAGAAAACAAAATATCACAAAATAATGAGGAAAAATAAAAATTGAATGAAAAAAGAAAAGAAAATACATGTTACATCAATCATTTCTGTCGTTAGGCTTAACCTGTAAATACCTGAATAAAATTGATATAAATTAAATCTGTGATGAAAACCCTATTGATAAGAAGAAAATTTGATTTGCCTGAACCGAGCCGGAATTATTGCGGTTGTCACTTGCTAGCATAGTGACAAACGAATAGTTCGGGTTTGGTTCAGCGGAGTCAAAAATTCATAATTCGGGTATAATTCGGATATAATTCGAAAATAATTTGGTACAACAAAGAAGCAAAAAAAAAAAGCCCAAAAAAAATATTTAATTTTTTTTTTGTATTTTTCTCGCGAATAATTCGTGATTCGCTTTTTATTCGCGAATAAAACGTATTATACGTTTTTGTTAGTTTTATTCGGAGTTCGGTTCAGAAACATCAAAAAAAAAAAAGACGAATTATTCACGAATTTATTGCGTATATTGTTACTATGAGTTGCTACTTGCTAGTACATTCAATTTGCCACACAGTGGACAACACCAACACTAGACACAGCATTAGAGCAATGCCCTTTCTCTGATTTTTACTTTCAACGTTCACATCATCAAGATTTTTCAGCTATTGAACGAGTATTAGCTCATATTTTAATTTTGATTGGATGGTTAACTTTTACTTAAATTTTATAATATATGTTTGACTATCAATGTATAGATCTAAGTTAATATCTTTTTATACTTAATTAATGGAGGAGTCAAAGGAAATATAAAGAAAACTTCATTTAACAATAATAAAGAGGAATTGAATTAATTAACCAAGAGAAATATATGAAGAGGACCTGAATTTCATTATTCTCAATCATATTTTGTTTTTGTTTTTTTTTTGACGAATGTGAAAATTTTAGAAAAATAATTAAAATTTATATGATCATAATTTGTTACCAATTGTTGTAGATCATTAATATTGTTTATTAAAAAAAAATTAAACCGTGTAATTAAGTCATACCTAGAGTTGGTCTAATAGTTTGAATTAATAAGCTATATATAATAGAAACTTGGTAGCTACCCCAGGTTAAGTGAAGAATGACAACCGTGTCTGGTATTGGACTATGGAATATATGTTTACACTTTCTAGTATGACTATATGCTCTGATCAAATATACAGACACAGTGCTTTGCTTTATTTAAATAATAAAAAAATAAGGGTCAAATCTCTGAAATAACAAAATACCAAAATCCCAATTCATTTGGTTGTTAATAAATAAGAATCATAATAGTGAGTTGACATGCATCCACATTAAATCTAGATGCATGTATAAGCAAATATAACATTTAATTTGTTAGTAATTAAGATGCAGCACGATCTGGAAACTTTTTTTGCCAGGTGAATATTTTTACCTTTACATGAAATGCTCCAGTCCAGTACTCATATATATATTTCAACAGCACAGGCAGGAAAAGGGTACAATATAAATTAAAGAATGCGAGAGAATTACTTTGTTGCGAGGTATTTTCATGTCTTGGTCAAGAGGTTGAATTCATGTAGGCAGCTTCATTTGCAAGAAAGTTTATCAAATAACTGAAACGGTCAAAAGAAGGTAGTCTACGGACCTTTTTAACAACTAAACTATGTAATAGCTGTTAGCTTTAGTTTAGCTTAAAATTCTTTTCTTCTTCTTACATTCTTAAGAGTCATTACCGGTTCCTTCGAGCACGTAATGAGCATTGTAAATATTTTTTAACATCAATATATTTTTTGATGAAAAATTTCCACTAACCTTCAAAAGAAAGTAGTCTACATAAACTATTTTCGACATCCCATACGAAGCTAATTACTTCAGACATGACGTTGGAGCAAGCACTAATCGCCAATTTAATTTAAAGGAAATAAAGCAGAATATTATATTTTAAGAAATTATATAAAAATAATAATAGAGTATTATATGGATTGCATCCTTATTTCGATTTGCCAATTTTTTGTTATTCCTTTAGGGAATTTTAAAGGAACCAGAAAAACAAATCGATTTCTTTAAGAATCATACCGCTTACTGTATAGACACAAAAAATAACCTATTTTTTTCCCGTCTTCCTAGAAGGAGCCGGAAAAAAACTCAGTTCCTGGAAAAATGGATACACTATATTATTTGTATACAATTTATAAAAATAAAATTCTGGAAATAAAAGATATTGTAATTAAAAATTAAAAGTAAATAAAATAATAACAGTTATGTGTACTTCACTGGCCCTTTATTTTTGCCCCCTAAATTTCGTTGTGGACGTACGTCCAAATATTTTTTAACTTTTATTTTTCCAATCAAAATGGTATTAGGCTTCTATTTTATTTCTTTTATGTGTAGACTTATTTAGTTGGTTATCAAGAGAAAAATACATCGTTATGATAATGTATTTTGTATGAAAAATCGTAGATTTAAAATCTAGTTACAAGATTTTTTTAAATATTTAAAATTAAAATTTTTATTACAATTTTATTTAAAAACACAGAAATTCGATCAGTCGCTTCTGAACACCAACTAGTGATAAAATTCAAAAATTTAGGTGGATAAGTATATATAATATATTCATGATCATATCAACTTTAAAAAAAAATTAAAAGTTACCAGTCATTAATATTTAATTTATTATAATAATAGTTTGTTTTAGTGATGAATATATATTTTGAATATAGTTGGCTCGAATGTGTACGTAGTAGATAGTTAACTGTTTACGTATATAATAGCTCAAGAAGAAAGACTTTTATAAAATAAAATTATATTTACTTTCGTGATTATTTTTATTTTGCATATAATGGAATTGCAACAGACAGTTTTTACTAAATTAGACAAATGTACTATGTCCCATAGTGTTTTTTTTTTCTCATGCTTGATATTAGACGGCAAGAAAGAGTTGAGCAAAAGACTTTTAGTCAGTATGAATTTTCATTTTTTTTAGTCAACTACCAACAAATGAAATGCCACGTGTCAATTTTGCTATATCATGCATCATCTCAAATTTCAATTCTACAAACTTACCCTTGTGAAGTTTGACGCTCATGAGAAAACAAAAATTCTCCAAACAACTGTAATAGCACTGGTTCGGAAAAAAAAAAAACAAAGGGAACAGCTTGGGTCCGATGAGTTTCGGGACCGTCCAATCCACTTTAAGATTTGTGCGTACGAATTTTAAAGCAGACGTGAAAGTTGCGTGTGCGAATCTTAAAGCAGATCGAACGGTCATCGAACCCGTCGAACTCACTTTGAGTCCGATGGGCATCCGACCCAACCACCTCTCAAAAAAAAAAGATATCATAAATTTTTTTGTCATGTTGTTATTTATATTAACTATAAGATTAGCTGTTGTTGACTAGCTTACAAGTTCAAACTGCAATTGAATAAATTAATGAATTAAATTTACACCATTCCCCCGTCAACCTCATATTAGAGATTAACTTGAGGGAAAAGAGAATTAATGCCTATACACAGGATTAATTTACAAGAGAGAATAAAATGAAAATTAAGCGCATGATGAGATGAGATCTCATGGGCAATGACCGCCGGTATTACTAGGGTTTGATGTACAACCAGAGGGCCCACTTCCTGACAAGGAGCTTAACAGTTGACTAAGTGTCGATGGCCAGCTTCCGGCCAAAGGTCTTGCGGCTTCAAGTTGCCACGCATTCGACAACACCAGCACTAGCCATAGAATCAGAACGATGCACATCCTCTGATTCTTACTTAGCGCCATCTTGAATTCTCGATCGATTGGAGTCGGACTGTGTGGTTCTTTAAATTTGATTTAGATTGTGTGATTGGAGAGATGTAAGAAAGGTTAATTGGTTTGGGATGGGATGGAGAGGAGAGATGCATGGGGAGAGGTATATATAAGGAGAGAGCGGGAAGAAATTTAATTGGTATAACCGTGTTAGTCATGCCAAACGGGTCTTTGGTCTAACAGTTTGAAGTGCTTACTATAAAGAACGAATTGGTCTACGCACAAGGTTGAAAGAGAAAGCCACACTGTTCCCTTTTACATATGTGTACCATGACCTGACCGAATTGTACGGATCTTTGACACATCCAACCGATTTCATAACCTCAAATTTTGAGTTTCGATCTTGACTGTCATATCTGTTTTGGCACGAATATTAAGGAGTCCTATGCATTCCATCTCAGTCCGAATTGGTTAGAATTCTGATCGAACGGTTCGGATCTAAATTCAAAAGTTGAGTTACTTCAGAAGACCCGGAACCACCACCCCCCCCCCCACACACACACAAAATAAAATAATATCAAGATATATATATATATATATATATATATATATATATATTGGTTGTTATACCATTTAATTTTGTTTTAAATAAATCATCATCATTAATCTGTGCTATGTCTTAAAATATACAAAAAGGCTCCAGGGCCAACACCAATTTGAACTGTTGAAATGAAAGTGGAACATGTTACGAGTCAACAAAAATTTAGCTAAAATAGGAGCGGTAGAGGCGCAGGCGCGCAGCACAAATTTCAACTATTTGATCTGTTTTGGTACATATTTGGGGATAAAATAGCAATGAAGATATAAGATATATGAGATTTTGCTAAGAAACAGGAGATGAATTGCATGGAGGCCCAAGCCCATTTGGTGACCAATCAAGTTTAATCTAAAGAATATCTCCAACTGTTCATTACCGACTTCGTTTAATCCAGTTAAATATCTAAATTCTACTCTTAGATAGATCCTAGGACCGACATTGGGACTACACTAGGTGCTCTAGCACCGGCTTTAATCGGAGAAGATAGAGAAGATACAATACTTAGTGTATGAGTGAAGTTATGGTACTTCGTAAGATGTATATTAAGCTCTCTTATGAATTTATATTTTTTTTTAAGTTTTTTTCTTAGTAAAAATTAGAAATCAAGTCACTCAACTATTTAATATCCATAAAAGATTGTCTCTTTTGCGTTTACCTGTGACCTCCCACACAGAGAGCTTTGTTTTTTCCACTAAATCAAAGACCAGTTCTCTTTTTTTTTTTTAAGTTTAAAAGATTGATTTTGAACCGCTCAATATGATTTTCGCATAAAAGTGTACTTGGAAAACAAATTATATATTTTTATTTTATTTTACTATATTTTAGATAGATAGAAAATTACAACTTTTGCCTGGTTCAGAATTTTTAGATCAAGTGAATTTTTAACATTTAAAAATAGTAATTTTTTGTAAAATATATTAAAATTTAAAATCGAATTTCATTTTCATATGAATCGCTCAGACCAACTATTTGGACTTTTGAACATGAAGAAATAAATCCGTGACATTATTTGTCAATTGCAAAGTATCATAGTCCCGTTCTTAGAATATTTGATGGGATACTAGTATATACTGGTGGTATAATTTTAAGTAGCAGTAATAATAAAAATGTTTAAGTACTGTAGAGTTATAGACTAATAGGTTTGGTAATAATGCAGTAATGTCTGTTTTGTTAGCCAGCAGGAACACAAATTTTGTTAGCTGTCTTGTGCCCATGACTAAGCCGACATGTTTCCAACTTTAGCAAAAAAAATTAATATCAAAACTTATGTTGAATTATTTTGATTTACAATAATAATAACTTGCCTTTGTTTTGTTATTTTTAATAAAGAAAATCAATATTAATTAACCGTTGTGTTTAATTATTTTGATTCTGTTTAGTAGATTCTTTGGTGAAAATGAGGAAAATATTTTCTATTTGGAAAAGCCAATTCTCCGAATTCACACATTAAAAATTGAATTAAAAATTAAGGTTGCAAAAGACAAGTCCAGGATGAAAAACCTGGCCGTTATTTGATAAAATAGCCCAAAATTCTAAGCTCATTTTTGAAATAACGGCATGCGTTTATAAGACTTTATCCTGGGCCTCTTTTCAAATAATATTTAATTTTTTTATAGTGGAGGGTTCAAATATCTCTATTTTTTACCTCCATCATATTTTTATTTTTAAAAAGTTAATAATTTAAAATTTAAATCATAAACGTTCAAAATAAAATCATTAGAGATGATCTATGTTATTTTCTCTATGTGCCCATAAAAAATTAACACATTTCGATTTTATTTTTATGTAAATCAATAAGTTGAAAAATTAACGTCTAAAAATTATCTACATTAGTACATTTTTACAAGCTCTTGATGACAACCAAAATTAAGTTGAAATGTCATAATTTTTTATACGTACATAGATAAAATGATGTAGATTATATCCAATGATTTTATTTTGACTTTTAAGTTTTAAATTTTTTACTTATTAAATTTTTAAAAATAGAGGCATTATGGAGGTACAAAAAATGAAGACATTTGAACCCTTCTCTTTTTTTATATACTAATTCAGATAATTAGCATTTTCAGACATATGTTTTAACTCGATCACTCAGCACATCAAATAATTCCGGCTTATCTCAATTTTTTTTAAACGTTTTATTCAATTAGAGTATGAAAATTAGTTGATTTAAATTTTTAGAATTTTATTGAACAAAATGCTGATTTAATTATTTAAATTCCTGCATGATATTATCGGAAAATATTCTACACAAAAAATATTTCCATTTTCTTTTAACCATTGTTTTCAACATTACACTATACTAGTAGAAAGTCTTGCTTCGCTTCGGCAGAGACAATTGAGATAATACAGGAAAACAAAATAAGTAGGACAGGATTTTAAATATTGGATGAACCACAGTATAAAAGCTGTGTAGATCATATAAGACATGATTTATGATTTTAGATATCTGTATAGAGTATAGACTATACATAAGAAACAAAAACACTTTATATGAGCATGGTTAACTTGTGGTAAATAAAAACGATAAAATTATAAATTTACAATGAACAATATAATTTTAAGTGTTTTTAACATAATGGTGCGGTTACTCTTTCTCTTCTTTTGGATGAACCACAGTATAAAAGCTAGCTGTGTAGATCATATAGGACATGATTTTAGATATCTGTATAGACTATAGACTATACATTAGAAACAAAAAAACTATATATGAGCAGGGGCGGAGGGATTAAGAGAAAATGAGAGTCAATTGACCTCTATTTTTTTAAAAATATTTTTGTATTTAGATATGATTTTCTATATAATTTAGAGTGACGTGGCTTGATATTATAAAAATAACTCCCATATATTTCTAATCTCCATAATTCGAAAGTCTGGCTCCGCATCTGTATATGAGCATGGTTAACTTTTGGTAAATAAAAACGATACAATTATAAATTTACAATGAACAAAATAATTTTAAGTGTTTTTAACATAATGATGTGGTTTACTCAATCTCTTCTTTTGCCTTGTTGTCGTCACCGCTGCAGAAATGAAAATATAATACATTATCATGTTTGAGTCAACAGACTTGATATCACCCAAGGCTTAGAATAAATATTTATAATATGAGTTGAATGAGAAGTATAGTAAAACTCAGTAGAATTTGGAAGATCGCAAGTTCGAAATCTGAATAAAAGAATTTCTTATAAATATTAAATAGTTGGGTGGCTTGAACTCTAATCTTTACTATAGTAGAAAATGATGTCGTTACACTTTTGTTATCTTCGTCATATTTTCAATATTATCTATATGATCAAACCAATAAATACATTATAATACTTGTTATACCTGAAATGTCATGTATTTGTTGAACACTCCAAAAATTGGATTTCTAAGTAATGGTTGATTTGAACTAAATTAAACAAAACAAAGACATGTTGTCGCCTGATTAGTGGAAGAGGTCCGAAGAGAGAGAGAGAGAGATTAAGTGACTATTGTAGATTAGTGGGTTAATTTCAAAATCTTTACTTTATATATTAATATCATTCAAAATAGAACTTTGAACAAATCTAATTCCGCCACAATTTTATGTTATTTGTGTTTGATTGGTAAAAAAAAGTAGTAAAAAATGATACTATTCAGATTAGGAGGTGAAAATAGTGTAAAAATATTGATAATATGAAATGTATGGAAAAAGTTATAATTTCGTATAATTCAAAATAACTATACTTATTCTGAAATTATGAATCTACTATTTTATAAAATATTAGATTAACGAAATAGTATTAACTAAATACAACTCCAAGAAATAAGATATATATATATATATATTTGGAGTATGGCTAATGTGCTTCCTCTAGAACTTCGGCCTCGTGCTTCCGGAGGCATATCTTAGTGTTTGATGTTCAAACAACAAATTCAAACTGTTAGATGTTCAATCTATATTAAAATGTACTTGGAGACCAAATTTTACATTTTTTGGAATTTTTTTACTATTTATTAAGCCACTTTGAAAATTCCAGATCCGGGTGAACAGTAAAAACAGTCTGGACCATATGATCTGGAATTTTCAAAGTGGCTTAATAAATAGTAAAAAAATTCCAAAAAATGTAAAATTTGGTCTCCAAGTACATTTTAATATAGATTGAACATCTAACGGTTTGAATTTGTTGTTTGAACATTAAACACTAAGATATGCCCCCGGAAGCACGAGGCCGAAGTTCTAGAGGAAGCACATTAGCCATACTCTATATATTTGAATTGTTTCCAAGTAAAAATAGCAGGAGTATTGTTGAATTAGTGCTATTTTGATGTATATAAACATAGTTGTAGAGTTCATCTCCTAATAGAATATTTACATTCCTCTAAATTACTAATGAATATTTTTAAGAATTTAAAATTTTCTTTTTCAGCGGTTTATGGATGAGATTAAAACAATTGATAATTAAATGTTTTAACAATATTTAAAAAAAATAGAATTGAAAGAGAAGAAACACTTTTACTAGTATCATATTTTTTTAGGAGAAATACCCGTAGGCTTCTATTGCCAACTGAGAATGATACATGGGATTACAAACCACAAGACTAAAAATCCTAAAAACACATCCTATACAAATTATTAATTGCAATTTCACTTTTGTATGCTAAACATCGAGTATGCGAAACCCCTGTAGCTCTAACATTCCAGTTCTCATCTTTTAGCATGTTGATCAGCCAAAGTGTATTGATTTCTAGGCACATGTATGCACCCGTACTCCGAAATGGAATGTATGTCATCATTGTCTAAACTTCCAACACCTCATTATAAACTCTCCAAACTACTTCCATGGGCAGCTGCATTTCTTATCATACCATAGTCAAAGAATATTATTTTTATTTTCATGATAATTTTAAAATAAATAAGTATCAGTTTCTACCAACATATTACATAAGATGATTAGCAACGATCATCTATATTTTATTTTTATTACGAAGGCAAAACTCTTAATTTTATAAGAATTCTAAATGAGAAAATTGTGAGTAGATCATATACATGATGTTCACGTATTGGATAACTCCATGTTGTTTGCATTTTTGGTACATTTAATTGTACGGAGAAACTAAATATACCGTCTGTTTTGTATTATTAAATGAAACACTCAGTGATTGTATGGAGTAGATTGATATGGGCAATTTAATTGTTTGTATTGTCTACTTTAAAGTTGAGTTACTTGCCCCCGGGATTATAAAATCTTGACTTTATTTCTGAACTCTTTCGGGCTTAGTTTATTAGATTAAAAAATATCGGTTATTAACAAAAAAGGTAAATGATATATTATTCAGATTTTAAAATTTATTCACATTAAATTCTTCATTTTAAAGTCCATTTAAAGATTTAATAAAAAAAAGTCCATTAAAAGATGAAACATATTATAGCACTAATTAAATTGTCCACATTATTATTAGAGGAGGGATCCAATTATTTGATGAGTGTAATACACAATTCAAACCAAGCAACATATCCCTAATGGTGGTACCCAATTACCACAATGACCAAACAAATACAAATAACAATATGTTTTGTAAAATGGAGAGAAAGAAGCCGCAGAGTGTTCAAAGAGGATATCAAATCAGTGAATGTGTCTGTTAAAACCGTTTTATTTTTTTCTTTTGTTAAACTGACACTTCACGTGTCCCTTAACATGTCCCTTATCAATGTAATTTGAAGACATGACCTTCATCTTTCTTTCAAAAAAAAGAAAAGAATGTGTGTATTAAGAACAAGACCATTAGAAATCTGCTTACATCTAATTCCCGTTGCTAGTTGTTAGATAATTGAAAGCTGAAATTTCAGATTATATGAGTGGGCTTGCTGAGGTCCGTTTTAGACAGTTGGGTCTATTTGACATAATTTGGGCCTGGTTAAGTCCAGTACCGGCGTAAATAAAAGAACATGTGATTTTGCATTGCATAAAAGAAACCGTACTATATTTGCAAAACCATGTAGAAAAATGACAAGTAATTTTAATTGATAGAATGATAGGAAGCCATAGTTAGGTTACTTATGTATGTTCTCTGCAATTAATTATTATATAACTGCATGGCAATGTGTTTGTCAATGATATGCTTAGAAGCAACCTGTTGTTTGAAGAAAAAGGCTGTGATTAAAATTTCACTGTTTTTTCATGTGCTGTGGTACATTTGGTATTAATGATATGCTCAGTGTTTCAGATGACCGCCATGTTTATTTTGGAGATGGATTTGTAAATTAACTGCTGATAACTACAATAGTTAATATTTGTATGGTACATGAGTTCTTTGTATTATAATAACCTCATTTTAATTTTGTACGGACTTAGTGCAGTAGAGCAAGTTTCGTCTCTCTGTAGAAATGTACATGTTCAATTTTCGAAAATAATATTTAAAAGATATTGAAATATACCGGATTCTTTAATATAAAAAAATTATATAAAAATATGAAGGTCCATAGTCTGCTTATAACTCGCGGGATAATGTGATAGAATAAATCCAATAACATAAATTTTGAGTTTAGATACGGACCGTGTAATCTACTTGTACACGAAATATTAAAAGGGTCGGTACAATTCACCTCGAGCTGAATTGGTTCGAATTCAGATCATATGGTTCAAATCTAATTTCAAATATTATGTTAGCTCATGTTAGTTCAGAGTAGGAACGAAGTCAGACTTTCGTACTACAGGAGTCAGCCACATATGAGAGTCAATCGTATAAAACTTTTCTTACCAAAATAGAGATTAGAGCATGTTTGGCTTCATAATTTCCAGTGGGAAATGGGTTTGGACTTTGGTGGGATAGAAATCTTTCGGAGGCGTTCGACAGTTCAAAAAAAAATTTCAAATTTTTTTTCCCTCAAATTTTCCTGTAGGTTTTCCCAACCTTCTCATTTCAGTGCAATTTTCTGGATTCAAAAAATCCAAACTTGAACCTCATTTTTCCATTCCCCTCCGCCGAACCGTTCTCCCTCAATCAAGGCCGTGCATTCAGAGTACTAATGCCGAGCCGTTCTCTTCCCGCCTCAGTCGATCCATTCAGTCGCGCCTCAGATCGGAACGAGACACCTAAACTGCTCCTCGTTCACACCACATGCTGTCTACCTCTATTCGCCATACACCGCTTTTTTCCCTTTTACCCTCGTCGAAACCACCCTAACCCTAATTTCGTAGTAAGAGCTTGATTTTTCTTTGATTTGTTAGAAGATGTATCCAAGATTAGAGACGCTCTCATGAAGTTGAAAGGACAGGTTTGAAACTATGAATTCAAAATATTCAAATTTTGTCTATTTACGTTCTTTATGTTAGGATTTTTCATATTTTAAGCTCCTGTTTGACATGTTTCGAAACCAGATAGAGATCTATAGATGTATCGAATTGGTGATATGCATCAACATATATAGCTTTTCATTCTATTGAATGTGTTGGAAGTTATTATACATATCTCAACTAATCAAGTGTTAAATTATAGCATGTGATAGCATATGATCTGCTGATGCGGCTCGACAAAATGCACATATCTGCGCTTGTGCTGGTTATTTTAATTGTTCATTTATTTTGATTTATTTCTGAAATTATTTCTATTGTGCCCTTGCTGAATTAGATTTGTACTTCAGCATAAACCATTTAATATGTAATTGTTTAGAAAGCCCTACTAACATTGCTTTTTATCTATTTCTTCATAAAAAATGAGAAAGTAGATTTACAAATTAGTTCTTTTACAAAAAAAAAGAAGGAAATGACCTTTAGTTTGGTTTTTCTAAATAAAACTTTCGATGTATTTCCATGTTCTGCAGGGTTATATGATTTTTAGTAATCTTGGTTTATAAGATTAGACTAGAAGATTTTTTTTTTTTTTTTAAATTCAACGAGGATCTGAGAATTTTTCTATTGAGTTCTAAAAAATCTTTTTGCTTTTAGGAGTTGGAGGATTTTACTTGGCAAGTGGCTTGATAATTCAAATGGTGTTAGAGCTAAGAATCCCCACTTTTAATCTAACTTCAACTGATGCCAAATGTGTCAACTTTTTCAAGCTCTTAAGTTGTTTCCTTAATTACATTTCAACTTTGTAATATCCTATTTTTTCGGACTGGAAAATGAAGAATCAATAATAGAAGAACTGGAGGCAACTGTGGAGAACCAAAAGGCAAGCAAGGCCTTTTTTTTTCTGACCTAGTAGGTGAAAACAGGTCAAGCAAGGTTTTTATGGGTTAATCTTTGTTTCATTGAATCCTTTGTTTTTTCAATTGATAGGAGTGTATTGGAAGATGATGAGGTTTATATGGTGGCTAGTTTGTTAGGTGATCTGATGGCATATCGTGCATCAGGAATCGTCCATCTAATTAAAGCTCCTAGCAGGTGCCTTTAGTTTTCGGTATTCATATTTATTTTGTGTTGTACCAGTTTGCTTGCTCTGTATATGCTAGAGTTTTGAAGAAAATTTTTACATGTAAACATCGCACTTTAGCAATATGTTGCAGATATTTGTTTCAGGTCCTATCTTTGAATGGAGGAACTTTCTTGTCAGGAACTGTGGCTTTCTGTTAGACATTGTTGCCTTTTGAGTTTATTAATTTGTTTTAGGTGAGAGTAGGGAGGATGTAGGGTTCACAAACTCAGGACTCTGTGAGTATCAATTAATTCTAGGCCACAAGAAGGTTTTAGTGTTTGTGGAATTAGCTCATGTAATTTGTATTGTGAAAATGTGATATTTAGATAATGTGGTATTATTATTGTGTTATTTAGTAAAATTTGAATTATGTAAATGTGATATGAATTAATATGGAATTAATATGTAAAATTTCTATTACCTAAATGTGATATTTGAATTAGTGATGCACTGTGTAATGTGTTAATAATTAATACCTACATTTTGCAAAAAAAAAAAAAAAAAAAAGACAATCATGGTCGGATATTACTAAAAGTTCGATTCTGATAATTGAATACCAATATTTTGCAACAAAAAAAAGACAATCAGGATCGATAGTTAACAAAAGCCCGATCTTGATAGTGAGAAATAGAATCAGCTGTTAACAAAAGTCTAATCTTGATAGTGAGAAACAGGATAGGTTTTATGGCCGATACTGATTAGTAGTACTATCGGTAACACCTGGATCAGAATCGCACCCAGATCCAATCCTGATAGTTGTTTTTGACTAATCCTGATTGTTGATTCTCCACTAGTGAGCAGACCACACAACCACCTGTTTATGAGGAGCTAACAATGGCAGCTTTCAGAAAGGTGTGGGCATGGAAGGGACTGTTGCCACGTGTCCAGACGTTCCTTTGGAGAGCAATACATGTTGGTTTGCCAACAACCACTGTACTGCACTCCAGGATACGAGCAATCAGTCCAACTTGTGCGAGATGTAATGCTGAAAATGAATTTTTAATGCACCTTTCCTTCTTTTGTGATGTGGCACGAGTGACATGGTACGCTTCCTCTTTTGCTCTAAGGGTAGATCACCTGCTGCTCGATTTCACTAAAGCGCTGCTGGATATCACACAAAATCTGGCAGATGAACAGGTGGTTGAATTCTGCAACATGCTGTGGAACCTTTGGAAGAGTAGAAATGAGGAACTCTTTGCAGGCAAGAAACCAGAACCTCAAGGAATCATAAGCAGGACAAGGGCGATGACAATACTAGAAATAGATCAACCACCTCAACAAATCACATCAGCAGCGACACTGGTACAGATTCCAAGGGGAGCAAAAACGATACTGGTAGATGCATCGTGGGACTCTTCAGGAAGGTCAGGCATTGGGGTTATTTATTTTAATGAAGCAGGAGACCTTGACAATGCTCTATGCTGCAAATTGGAGACATCTGACCCCTTCCATGCAGAGGCTCATGCACTTCTTAGTGCTTTGCACCTGGTGGAAATGAATGAGCAATTCACAGGAGTGCAAACCTTAATCTTCTCTGATTGTAAGCTTCTGGTACAAGCGGTACAAGTACAGGAGGTAGATGATATACCATCTTGGAAGGCTCGAAACACTGTGACACAATGCATTATAGTATGGAGAAAGGTGAACCACAAAACACAGCTGCATCATGTGAAGAGAGAGGCTCTGGCACAACCTCATATACTGGCAAATGGAATCAGAAATGCGACAACTGATATCAGCGCATTACAGTTAATTAATCAGTTAGGAATTGAGAGACACCTCTTAAATGGTTTTTTTAGTGTGTTCTCTTAGACTAAGTGATGTAGAAGTAGATTAATGTAATTTTAGGAACTTGTTGCGCAGGCCAGTTAAGAGGCTGCAATATAATGTAAGAACTCTTTTCAATTCAATAAATCGGTTTTTCTAAAAAAAAAAAAAATGTATGCACACAATGACATGTGCTACAGGTACCTAAATGATAGCGCCTTGATTTTTGCACCCAATTACAACTCCACATACTTTCTTTCTTTGTACCTCTATCATAAATTCATGATGGAATGGATCATTTTCTCCGCTGTTTTCATGATTTCATCCGTTGTAATTGCATAGTACTGATACAGTAAGAACAGTACAGATTTTAAATCATTCCATGTGATCTTCCTTTCAGAGTTCATACATTGGATTTTACTCTAGCCTAAAATCGTTCCCTGTGATTTAAATCTTAAATCCGAAGAAGGATCATAATATACATTTGGATGACTGGGCTAGGGGTGCAAACGGATCGGATACGGATCGGATAGTGGTAAAACTATATCCATATCCGTTTTTATTTTTTCGGATACGGATACGGATCGGATATTAAACGGATACGGATACGAATCGGATATTAAACGGATGCGGATACGAATACGAATATCATTCGGATACATAATACGGATGTTGTATTAAAATTAACTTATTATTCAACAAATTAATTTTTCAAATAAAAATTATTTAATAAAGATAATTATTGTCAGTCTCTCAAATAATAATACACTATCACCTCCGCATGTTATTGTTTAATTTTTGTTTACTAGAATCATATTTATATATTCATGTACATAATTATAATAATCAACGTAAGAAACAAAAATTTCTTACGGTGCTAAAATCTTCTACAGTTGAAGGCTTAAAGCACCGTTATTTTATATTTACTTTTTCAAATTATAGGTTCAAGTGTCAGCCTTTAGTATATTTGGAATTTCAATATAATTGGTATGAGGATAAAATGAATCCAAGTTGACAACAGCTTTTTGCATGTAATACTGTGGTGAGAGAATGTAACAAAAGGAATAAAGTAAAAAGATTAGTAGTGGGTTTTGCGGAGCAGAGGGCTTAATGGATATCTGAAATCTAAAAATTTACGGATCCGTATCTGTATCTGCTTCTAAAATCAAAACCGTATCTGTATCCGTATCCGCATAATTTATATCCATATCCGCAAATTATCCGTATCCGAATATCTGTATCCGCAAATTATCCGTATCCGAATATCCGTATCCGCAAATTATCCGCATCCGAATATCCGTATCCGTAACCGTATCTGCTTTCAAAAATTGAAACCATATCCGTATCCGTATCCGTATCCGTATCCGCATAAGTAATATCCGTATCCGCACCCGCAAATTATCCGTATCCGAATATCCGTATCCGTAAAAAATCGGATACGGATCCGGATCCGCACGGATAATATGCGATCCGTTTGCACCCCTATGACTGGCCTTTTGCTTTTGCGTCAGAAGCAGCATATAAGGACCACTTTTTAAGCTGTAGTCTGTTTATTCAACAACCTTTAATTAAATTAAAGTCTCAAATAAATAAAAAATTAAGGTCAAGATTATACAACACAAAATTCAGAATTGATGCTATTTTCTAAAAAAAAAATTGTATTAAGCCAGCCAGCCTGAGTTGTTGGGGAATTATAAAGGCCAAACAATTACGCCTTATCTAGAGATCAAACAATTACATCTCATCTAGGGATCAAACACTTACACCTCGGGGAAGGAGAAACAGTTCCCCACCTTAACCTAAGGACCGCCCTATGCCAAAGATACCCGAAAACATAATCTAAGTGCGGAATTATACCTGATTTTATGCCGTTTTCCATGGAATATCCAAAGTCTTTAGCAAGCTGTCTCCATGAGCGCGAAACAAGTCTTTAATGGCAAGAAGTCATTCTCGCCTTTGTGGTTGGGTTGTGGATTAGATCTTCCAAGGCAACAAGATACGCCCTTGAGAAATCATCTCCAATTTTCTTATGGATCTCTCCTCTCAATTCTTTAATGGAAGAAGAAGGGAGAAGGCACTCAAAATTCTCTCTTAGAAAAATAACCATTTTTCAGAATTATGAGTTGAGTTGGTTATCTTGTGCCTTGGGACCAATCCTTATATATAGAAATATATATGGTTATCTGCCATATTGAAAAAGGTATTTTGTGCGACTGCATCAAAATTCGTGCTGTCGCATCAATAACCGTGCGGACGCGTCAATATCCGTGTGGCCCACACAAACCTCTTAAATGACAGTTTTTCTTAATTGCAAATTTCAGAATCAGTCCATCAATGATTTGATATTTGCCTAAATTGTTCTACACATTTATGGACCACATCCTATTGAATACATAGATTGTCTAATGTCTTAATTCCATATTAGATCACTTTAATTGTGACAATCATATTGACAGTATACAATTCATAATTATATTACATATATGCCCAACGTTGGATATATGATCCAACAATCTCCGACTTGAGCAATATGTCATACTTTTTTAATTATGCATTGTTAACCTTATGTGCGCACATACTTTTCTATCATCTTTATGTATTCCCAAACCAATTCCGTCAATCAATTACATCAGCAAAGAACTAAAGCGGCTTTCTTCACATTTATATTAGTCATGACTAGACCATCAATAATCTCAGTACTAACATAACCAAATGATATGAATCATGATGTGGATGTGTAGCATAGAAATTACACGCAATTGTGATCTTACTGTGCCAATTTCTAACTTAGTCTCCTTCTTAAAAACTTGAAACTAAATTTCATGAACTTGTTATGAAATGCAAAATTCAAATAAACAATTCGCAAATCACATACTCAAATATAAGGTCAAAACAAAAATTAGAGATAGAATGCATATAACAATCATTTTGCAATACCATGCATATAACATAAATTACTTGTTTTCTGTCACAAGTTTCATATCCAAAATTACAGTAAGTAAATAGAACATTGAAATAAACAACCAACAGACTCCCACTAAAACTGAATTTTCCTAACAGAAATTACACACATATGAGCAACATGCTCTTCAAACTTATTGGGTGGTAATCCTTTAGTAAGTAGATCTGCTAACATGGAGTCTGTCCCTATATGTTCTATGGATAACTGACCCTTTTGCACTCTCTCCTTTACAACCAAGAACTTGGTGTCAATGTACTTGGACTTTGACGAACTTCGGCTGTTATTTGCGTAAAGTACGGCTGAATTATTGTCACAATACAATTTTAGTGGTCTCTCAATAGACTCCACTATACGCAGCCTAGTGACAAAATTACGTAGCCATACACTATCATTCGATGCCTCATGACATGCTACAAATTCTGCGGCCATTGTGGAAGATGCTATAAGTGACTGTTTAGCACTCTTCCATGAAATAGCCCCTCCAGCTAACATGAAAATATAGCCGGATGTAGATTTCATGCTATCTTGACATCCTCCAAAATCAGAGTCGGTATACCCAATGACCTCTAACTTGTCCGATCTCCGATACGTGAGCATGTGATCTTTTGTTCGCTTCAGGTACCTCAAGACCCATTTGGCTGCTTTCCAATGATCTAGACCTGGATTTGATAAGTATCGGCCCAACATGCCAGTGATGAACGCAATATCCGAACGCGTACACACTTGCGCATACATGATGCTCCCAACAACTGAGGCATATGGATACTTTTGTATTACTTCCTTTTCTAAAGGATTCTTTGGGCATTGGCTGAGACTGAATTTGTCTCCTTTTGCCACGGGGGTATTTCCTGGTTTACTGTCTTGCATGCCATACCTTTTCAGGACCTTTTCGATATAATTCCTTTGGGATAAACCTAACATACCTTGGGTTTTATTCCTCAGTATCTCAATCCCTAGGACAAATGATGCATCACCAAAATCTTTCATCTCAAAATTCTTCATTAGAAATTTCTTAGTCTCATGTAACATATTTATATCATTGCTGGCAAGCAATATATAAAACCAGAAACACAAACTTACTCCCACAGAACTTGAGGTATATACACTCATCCACAAGATTTGACTCAAAACCAAATGAGATAATCACACTGTGGAATTTGTAGTACCACTAACGAGACGCTTGCTTTAGCCCATAGATGGATTTCTTAAGTTTGCACACCATAGACTTTGCGTCTCCTGACACATAGTTTTCTGGTTGCACCATATAGATTGTTTCCTCAATGTCACCATTGAGAAACGCAGTCTTAACATCCATCTGATGAAACTCTAAATCAAAATGCGCAACTAATGCCAATATAATCCTTAAAAAGTCTTTCAATGAAACTGGAGAGAAAGTCTCTTTATAATCGATGCCTTCCTTTTGCGTAAAACCCTTAGCGACAAGACGAGCCTTATATTTCTCCACATTACCTTTCGAATCCCTCTTGGTCTTAAATATCTATTTTGAACCAATAGGTCTCGCTTCTTTAGGCAATGGGACAATTTCCCAAACGTCATTGTCTGCCATAGATTTTATTTCCTCATTCATGGCATCGATCCACTTGCTAGAGAGTCTTGCATGGCTTGTTGAAAATTTATGGGGTCATTTTCTAACATGCCAACATCAAACTCATGCTCTTAAAGGTAAACTACATAATTCGAAGATATTGCAGACCTTTTCTCTCTAGTGGATCTTCTTATTGGCACTTCTGAATTTTCTTGAGGGTTTCCAGCATTGTTGTCAACAACAATCTGGCCAACAACAGCATTCTCTAGAATTTCTGGAATTTCATTTTGTACTGTTTGATCTTGTTGAGTTTGGTCTTCAATAATGGTTTGATTTTCGACAATTGTATTTTGAGTTAAAATGGGTTCAATATCCACAAAACTTTCAACACCTGTGGGAATATTTGCATACTCCTCTTCGAATTCATCCATTATTGTATCTCCTCCCGCAAACTCAACATCCTCAAAAAAATTTGCATTTCCCGTCTCAAAAACTGAATGTTCTGTAGAATTATAAAACTTATAACCCCTTGATCGCTCGGGATACCCAATAAAATAACAACTAACAGTTCTTTCATCCAGTTTCTTTTCATGCGGCCTATAAGGCTTTGCTTCAGTTGGACAACCCCACACACGCAAATGTTTTAAATTAGGCTTTCGCCCATTCCAAATTTTGTATGGGGTTTTGTTAGTTGCTTTAGTGGGCACTCTATTTAGGATATGTGCTTCTGTCTTTAAGGCTTCACCCCATAGATTATTTGGTAAAGAAGTGCGACTCATCATACTTCTTACCATGTCCTTAAGCGTTCGATTGCGCCTCTCAGAAATACCATTCATTGCCGGCGAACCGGGCAATGTATACTGAGGCACAATGCCGCATTCTTCTATGAAATGTGCAAAATGCCCTTTACATTGTTCACCTGATCCATCATATCTGCCGTAATATTCACCACCACGGTCAGATCGAATGGCCTTAATGCGTTTGTTAAGTTGTAACTCAACTTCCGCTTTGAAATTTTTGAACATGTCAAGGGCTTGAGCCTTTTCCTTAATCAAATATATGTAGCCATATCTTGAATAGTCATCTATGAAACTAATATAATACCGTTGACCATTTCTTGTGGCCGTTGAAAACGGACCACAGATATCGGTATGAATTAATTCCAAGACTTCCGAACACTTTTTGGCTTCATATTTTCTTAAATTGCACCACAGAAGTAACATGCACTTTCCGATGCGGCAACTGATTTGCCCTTATCCTGTTTCTTGTTGGTCTTCACTGCAGCATCCTTATTATCCTTATTCTGATTTGATTTCTTACGCTTAGCCGATGCCTTAAATTTGGAAGTTGTAGCAAAATGGGCACTTTCTGTCTTCTGTTGTTTCAATCTTTCATCTTCTTCAACACAATGGGAGATGAGTTCATTGAGTGGCCATTTGTCCTTTTGACAATTATAGCTCACCCTAAACTGTCCAAAGTGTGCAGGAAGGGATATCAATGCTAGATGCACTAAGAGATCATCAGAAATCTCCAACTTAAGTGCCCTTAGTTTTGAAACAACATTAGTCATCTCCATGATGTACTCCCTAATACTTCCCTTATCTTTATATTTCATTGAGACAAGTTTGGTCAAGAGTGTACCAATTTCAGACTTTTCATTCTTGACAAATCTTGTCTCAACTTCGGCTAAAAATTCCTTAGCATTAGTAATCTTATCAGAAATCGAGCCTCTAAATGCCTCTGGAATGGACCTTTTCATAATCATTAGACTCACTCTATTAGATCTGTCCTACTTTTCCTCAACTCTCTTTTCTTCAAGAGTTGAGGTAGCAGTAATTTTGGGACAGTCAGTTCTGAATACCAAGTCTAAATCCATGACACCGAGAGTTATCATAACACTCTCCTGCCAATACTTGAAATTTGTACCATTTAACATTGGAATGTCTTTTAGGCCAGTAGTAATGCTAGCTGAAAAATTCGAACAAAAGACACACAAAACAAACACGATTTAGCAAAAAATCTGAATTTATAAATTATATTCAAATAAAGGCTAAACAATTCCATTATTACCAAAGTATCGGTTTACATTAATTGATTACCGGAGGGCAGTAAATTAATTTCTTATGATACTTTGTCGCAATAATAAAGTATTGATGATTCATTAACATATCGACAACATGCCTTCCGGAGGGCCGACATTATGACATATGTATAAAACATAATAATCATCTTCACACTTTAATATCACTCAATTGTACATAAAACTTTAACAAACACTATCTTCCGGAGGGCCGATAAATGATTGCTTCAATTAAATGTACACTTAATTTCTTTTTATATAATGAATCTAAATTAACTTTGTCAAAAGAGGCACCGGAGGGTACAATAATGACTCAATTAATTTAGTTCAAGATATATATAACTTTAATGCCTTTATAAGAATTATAATTTATACCTTAGCCATAAAACAAAAGTGTAATTAAATAAATATATATAATTGCATCATAATAATTGCATTTTTAATCTCAGAAATTATTCTCTAACTTTTCAGAGAGTTGTGTGGCCCCCACGAAATTTTGTGCGGTCTGCCAAATTAAAAAAGGTATTTTGAGCATCTGCATCAAAAACCGTGCGATCGCATCAAAATCCGTGCGGCCGTATCTTTGTCTGAGTAACTGTAAAACTGCATTTATTATGCTGAAATTGATCCATGATCTAGAGAGATTTCTTAATTTTGGAAGCACCTTAAATAACTTTTTAAATTTAGAAATTTAATTCCAAATCTATATAACCTTTCAAATTTAGAAGTTTAATTCCAAATTTGTAAATTTTGTTTTGGAAAATTTATCAAAAAATAAATTTCACCAAAACCTAAAATTCCATAACTGCTTATTAAAATTTGTGCGGAATTTTGTGTGGTCTCTATGCGTCCGCAAAGAGGGTCGCACAAACTCCGCTAGGATCGAATTTTAATTAGAATTTTGCGATTTCAATTAGAAATCTTCTAGCAAATTCTAACAAACTTAATAACTGAAAAATAGACAATTATGGCTGTGAACTTCTACAAGTTTTGTGCTCTCCAAACCATAATTTTCAGATCTAAACAATCAAGAAAAATCCAACAAAAATCAACGAAAAAATCATCAATTCCTAATTCTCTCTAGATCATTAAAGACCTAATCCTTCGGCATAGGAAGGCTCTGATAGCACTTGTTGGGGAATCATAAATGCCAAACAATTACGCCTTATCTAGAGAGCAAACAATTACATCTCATCTAGGGGTCAAACACTTACACCCCCAGGGAAGGAGAAACAGTTCCCCACCTTAACCTAAGGACCGCCCTATGCCAAAGATACCCGAAAACATAATCTAAGTGCGGAATTATACCTGATTCCATACCGTTTGCCATGGAATATCCAAAGTCTTTAGCAAGCCGTCTCCGTGAGCGCGAGACAAGTCTTTAATGGCAAGAAGTCCTTCTCGCCTTTGTGGTTGGGTTGTGGATTAGATCTTCCAAGACAAGATACGCCCTTGAGAAATTCTCTCCAATTTTTTATGGATCTCTCCTCTCAATTCTTTAATGGAAGAAGAACGGAGAAGGCACTCAAAATTCTCTCTTAGAAAAATAATCATTTTTCAGAATTATGAGTTGAGTTGGTTATCTTGTGTCTTGGGGACCAATCCTTATATATAGAAATATATATGGTTATCTGCCATATTGAAAAAGGTATTTTGTGCGACTGCATCAAAATTCGTGCTGTCGCATCAATAACCGTGCGGCCGCGTCAATATCCGTGTGGCCCACACAAACCTCTTAAATGACCGTTTTTCTTAATTGCAAATTTCAGAATCAGTCCATCAATGATTTGATATTTGTCTAAATTATTGTACACATTTATGGACCACATCCTATTGAATGCATAGATTGTCTAATGACTTAATTCCATATTAGATCACTTTAATTGTGACATTTATATTGATAGTATAAAATTCATAAGAGTGAGGCTATGGTGCTATGCATAGCACGGATGGGGTCCGTGCTACGGCTCAAAATTTGACTTTTTAAAATGCTAATGGTCGATCCAACCGTTCAATGTGCTAACCATATGAATATGTACTTGCAAACTAAATTTTATATTTTTTCGAATTTTTTTACTATTTTTTTAGATGGGTAGAATTTTGATGGTCCAGAATTTTCAGAAAACACTGATTTTTCTACCTATCTAAAAAAATAGTAAAAAAATTCGAAAAAATATAAAATTTAGTTTGCAAGTACATATTCATATGGTTATCACATTGAACGGTTGGATCGACCATTAGCATTTTGAAAAGTCAAATTTTGAGCCGTAGCACGGACCCCATCCGTGCTATGCATAGGCTCACTCAATTCATAATTATGTTACATATATGCTCAACGATGGATACATGATCCAACATGAGCTTCCAATTGAACAGGACAACTACATGTGTAGGCTAAAATAGACTAGATGTACAGTCACGGTACACCTCACCTCACCTCAGAGGCTCAGACGTCGGTGTACGTTGCTAACAAATAACATGTTACAAAGAGAGGAATCAAAAGACATGCCAAACAAGTCCCATCCATCCAACCCATATACATCCCAACATCCCATCATGTTTGGATAACTGGGAGCACCTTCTCTCTCTCTGAGTTCTCAGTACGTTTCAAGTCGTTTTTAATGGTTGATGCCTGGTGGACTCCTAGTGTACTATTATCAAATTTATAGCTTGGAAATTAAGATTAGATGTTTCATAGCTTTCTGCCTTTCTGTGTAGTTGGTGTATGGATAATTAAAGAGCCAGTCATTTTTCTTTTTATGCAGGAATGAAATAAATTTTTGTTTGATCAATTAATATCTAGGTACACAACAATTGGTATGGCCTGAATTGCAGAGAATCTATGAGTGATGTGGGCACAAAAAGTAGAATGGGCCACAAAGAATCCGTATCTTTTCTCCGGTCTGTCTGGCCCGCCTTGAGATGGAGAGTCTCTGTCTCTGTGACCATGAGTCTAGTTAGCTAGGCTCTAGCTCTACTACAACCGCAATAACAATAGCAATGTCAAATAATTTGATTTGGGGTTCATGTCATGCGCCCCTATCAATCCACTTCAGATGACCTATCATGAGTTCAGACCTTACTGAGAAGGTTTCAGACTGAGGCAGTGAGGCGGGGCCGCGGGGGGACCTTATAATGCTTGCACTGTTAGTCATAGCCTCTACTCCCTCTGCACTACACTACACTATTGGTCAAAGATTCGGTCATTCTGTTCCCTTAATTGTCATTCCAGATCCTCTGTGCCACCATCTACTCTATTTACCAATTATATACATACTGATTGATGATTTTTCTCTTGTTCAGTAACATACTACACCTTTTGATACATAGTATTTTTCACAGAGGATCTGAAATAGGACGTCTCTTAGCTGGACCCTCACTTTGGGACTTTGGGCTCTATTGGATTTATTAGGCTCAGCTCAAACCCTCCGAGGAGAGAGAGAACACTCCGCAGAGGTTCTGTCAGAAATTATTTTCTGGACCGGGTCTATACGTCTTATTTCTGTACCTCGTCTTCTTTGTAGAATGTAGCATTTCATGCGGCGGGTCATTCTGCAATTTGATATTTCTTTATTTCTGGCACCATTAGTTGGGATTTTTAATTTTTTTTTTTTGTGGGGTCCAGTGGTGCAGTGGCTCCATGGGTGATTTTAGTACTGTCAATTGTCGTTGTGCATGTCATGCTATAACAGTTTCTCCGTTTATTAATTATTATATCCTCGTTCAATTTTATGTACTATATATACTTTAGACAGATTAGACTAGCTAGTAGTTGGACTAGGTGTAATGTGACTGTTCCAGTCAATACAAAACACACCGTTTGTCAAATCTGATCTCAAATTCTCAACACCAACGTTGTATATCTTATATACAGATTTTATCTGGTTTTAATAAATATATACAACGAAATCCCAGGTTATTATGGGCTTGTTGGGCCGACATTATTTTGAATTATCCAAAGAGAAATGAAATCTGATTGATAGGACTCTAATGCCAGTACTTGCTTCTGGTCATTAACTAAAGTTTGAAGTGGTCAGGCACTCAGGCTCTTTGATTGGTTGTCGGATGCAATGTACGATGTCAGATGCAAACACACTGTCCAGTGTACACAGACATTCAAGGGGGGAAAAGTATATGTTTCAAGGATACCAAATTTACAAATTTCAAGTAGAACTCAGAAAGGAATATAACTTGAAATCAGCTCTACATCATAGCAGTAGCCCCTAATTGTATGATTTAATTTATAGAGATAAGGTTATGTCGAGGTCCATAAGAAGAGGATGGTGCCATTTGTAAGAAGTTGTAAGAGAATATGAGAGATCGTAAGAGATTACATAAAACCAAAGTTTTAAGAGTAATTTTTAGATAATACTTCGAAAAGTTTTCAAATCTTTATATTCTAGAATGGCTGCCTAGGTATCCTCTATCTCGGAAACTATATAATTTAAGATATACTATAACATTTAAAAAGCAAACTTTTACTGCGTCACTGGCTAATTTGAAATTTCAAATGATTAAATCCCAGTTTTATTAATTAGTTTGAGGTTTTGTAGTCTCGACTCAACTCTCAAGTAGAGTATCCTCGATGACACTACACGGCACAATATTTTTTATTCAAATTTTTATCGGAGCAGGAGTACAAGTATTTTTTGTGAGAATCTTTGGTCTGGTAGTAAAAATGCAACACTCTGTGTGAGAGAGGTCGTAAGTTTGAAATCCTGATCACTGTCTTTATTCACAATGAATTTCAAAAAATATACCACCATTTTTCTCTAAAAATAGAGCAAATAATTGATTAATTACAATGTGGAACTGAATTTTGAATTTAGGATAGGTTAATAAGGCGTTTTCAGAATTGAAAAACTAAATTACAATATCACACAATATATAATTTAGTGCAACTTTCATTATTTTTGTCAATTGCCAAATGACCAAATCTGCGAGCTATGAATATGAGAAACTTAAAAAAAGAAAAAACCTAAGTGTATATATTTTTTCTTAGCATGAACAAAAAGTTCAAAAACTATTTTTTTTTTCTCAATCACCAATAGGAAATTGAAAACGGGCCGGTCCAAACCCGCCCGGTCCACGGGTTGACCCGGGCACGGGTTGGCCCGGGTCGGCGGGTTGGCACGGTTCGGGTCTGGCGGGTTGGGTTTGGTTCGGCCAACCCAAACCCGTGCTCAACCCGGCAGGTCCACGGGTCCACGGTCCGGTCCGATCCTGGCAGGGCCGGTCATTTTTTTTTTTTTTGCTGTTTTTTTTTCTGTTTTTTTTTGTTTTTTTTTTGTTTTTTTTAACTCAATAATTTTTGTTATAATAAAACTTAAAACAGAATTATTTTAAAACCGAATTATTTTTTATCTTTAAAACCGAATTATTTTAAAACAATAGATTTAAAAACAAAAGTTACCCTCCTCCTTTATTCCGGGCTTGGGACCGGCTATGTAAAATAACATAGGCGGAGTTCTAACTTTTTTTTTCTTAGTAATTCTTCTTTAAAATGAATAATTCAAAAAACAATTGAAATGTTTAGAAATTTATAATTTAAAAAAATAACAATAGAGATTAAAAGAGATTAGAAATTTATACCGACACTATCTATCTAGAAGTTGTTGTTCATATCTCATAGTTCGCTCTCTTGCTCACCGTCTGAATCCTCGTCAGGCTCAGGCTCGGTACCGCTTTCTTGAGTTTCGACACCGGATGATGTTGCTTCCAGTGCATGTTGCGTGCGAGTTTCAGCATCAATCCAATCTTTCAAACACACAAGTCTCTCGAAAACATGTGCACCCAACTTACTGCGTTTATCGGTGAGGATCCTGTTCACCGAACTAAAACAACATTCGGAATGGACGGTTGACACGGTCACGACAAATATGTCGCGGGCCATCATCGCCAGCGTTGGATAGGCACTTGCATTCCTCCTCCACCAATCCATGAAGTCAATGGATTCATGTTCGTTGGTCCCCAAACAGTAGCTCATTAACTCATTTGTGTTACCTTGGGATGTGTGCGGGTCGTCATCATCCTGAAAATCGCATAACAATCCACTACTGCTGTCGTTCCTTAAACTATTAAAACAATAGAAAAAATTAGTGGACAAATAATGTAGATATTATAAATAATAAAGATTAAAAACACATGTATATTTATATTCATACCTAACGCCGCTACGGGTCGAAGGCGGTTGGTTGACATTTCTTCTTTCGCTTAAAAAATGCAAACATCTCCTCCAATGCTACTGTTACGCGGGCCTCCTCGTACTTTGGGTCTAAATGTAGATTTCTCTTGTACATTTGAAGTATTTTTACCGTGAACCTCTTCTTATATGCCGGATGGAGGCAGCTTGAGATAATGGTCACGAGGGGTACCTCTTCCCAATATTTAAGAAATTTTTCTTTCATGGCTGCTACGATCGGTTAGAGAGGGGAATCGGGGCTTCCCTATCTTCCATATCAAGGTACACCTTGGAATTATAGTAGAGATAGTGAAGCAACTCATGTGCCGTCGGTGTGTACGAGCAAGATAGTTTGACGGTTGCGGTGAAAACGGTTTGAAGGAATTGTGCAAGGCTTGTTATTTGCTGTCATTCTCCCTCGGTGAGTTCCAATCTACTTCCGTCGAGCGTGTTTCTCAACATCTCCCCTATAGCCCTCTTGTAAAGAATGCATCGGTGCAGCATCCTATAGGTAGAATTCCAACAGGTATCTATATCCCAAGGTACTCTCATTTTGTTCATACCCAACCTTTCACACAAAGCCGTAAAACATTGTTTTCTTTCTCTGTTTGAATAAATGTGGGCAAGACCTCCCTTAAATTTAATTATCAATGTCTTAACGGCTTCTGTTTTAAGGCCCGCATTTACGGTAAGGTTAAGTATGTGGCAAGCACACTTTTGGTGAAACATTGCACCATTCATGATTGGAGTTAGGGACCGGATAAAATGATCGATGGACGCTATGTGTTGCTAGCATTATCGAATGAAATAGAAACAATCTTGTTCTCTAAATTCCTTTTGAGATTATATTCTTGTAAAACCTCAATAATTGATTGGTAAATTATTTGTGCAGTGTGCGGAGAATTCAATACCCGAAAACTTAAAATCCTTTTTTGTAATACCCAACTATCATCGATCCAAATTGCCCGGTAACACAAGAGTACGCAAGT
The DNA here is from genome assembly GCA_028015225.1 of Carex myosuroides. Classification (NCBI taxonomy): domain Eukaryota; kingdom Viridiplantae; phylum Streptophyta; class Magnoliopsida; order Poales; family Cyperaceae; genus Carex; species Carex myosuroides. Next base: position 5,180,673 of record CM051487.1, on the reverse strand, counting down.
CCATGTTTACCGGTAGTCTAGATATCAGAGGTAATTGAGACCTTATAATTTGCATATGCAAATATAGCTAGTAGGTCATTTTTTCGTTAAATAAACTGTTTTTTAATTTTGTTAACTATTTTCTATGATGGAACCTCCTATACATTAGTTCACCACACCCCCGAATTATCAACCGGACAAAACTCAAACAATTACCCATACTAATTGGTTGTTCTTTGTGGGCAATATATCGGGCAAATTCACTAAGCATTCTTTTTTCATCATACTTTTGGTGGGTTCTAGTACCATCCGGGTTCATAAGGGTTTGAACTAAGCGCGGGTCCGTACTTTCTTGTGGTTCTTCACGGTTTTTCTCATGATATTCAGCGTTTTCTTAAATGTAGACATACCATTACTTTTTACATACGTGTAAAAGTTCTTGCAACCTCGTACCTTAGGGAGTACCTCATATAGGGGCGGTGTATTGACTCGGTCCACCCGAAGCAGTACCTCGTATAGTGGCGGTGTATTGACTCGATCCTATAGAAGCAGTACATCCATATGAAGGGTTAGCATATTGTGAATAATACGGTGATGGCATTTGAGAGGGATTTTGTGGACAATAGTTAGGATCTTGAGGAAAATACGGTGGTGGCATTTGGTTATAATTTTGTGGATAATATTGTGGTCCTTGTGGAGGATTTTGTTCCATTTGGGAGGTATTTTGTGGACCATATGATGGAAGTGGGACATCGAACAAATCGGTGGACATTCTATGCGTCATTTCCTCAATCGATTCGCGAGGAGGTTCATTATGTGCCATTTATTCTACATATTAAAATTAACAATATTAAAAATAAATCTAAATTTTTAAAAAATAAAATCCAACCTATTTAAGCATAAATCTAATTATCTAATATATTCAAAATAAATCTAACTTATTTATCTAACCTATTTAAAATAAATCCGAATTTAAAAAATAAAAGCTAACCTATTAAAAATAAATCCGAATTTAAATAATAAAATCCAATTATCTAACATATTCAAATCTATCCTATTAAAAATAAATATAACATATTTAAAAATAAATCTAATTATCTAACATATTCAAAAATAAAATCTAACCTATTAAAAATAAAGAACCAATTTAAAAATAATTCTAATTATCTAACATATTCAAAAATAAAATATAACTTATTTATCTAACCTATTTAAAATAAATCCGAATTTTAAAAAATAAAATCTAACCTATTTAGAAATAAATCCGAATTTCAAAAATAAATCTAATTATCTAACATATTCAAAAATATTCAAATCTAACCTAATAAAAAAAAATCTAACCTATTTAAAAATAATTCTAATTATCTAACATATTAAAAAGTAAAATATAACTTATTTATCAAACCTATTTAAAATAAATCCGAATTTTGAAAAATAAAATCTAACCTATTTAGAAATAAATCCGAATTTCAAAAATAAATATAACATATTCAAAAATAAATCTAATTATCTAACATATTCAAAAATATTCAAATCTATCCTATTAAAAATAAAATCTAACCTATTTGAAAATAATTCTAATTATCTAACATATTAAAAAATAAAATATAACTTATTTATTAACCTATTTAAAATTAATAAGAATTTTAAAAAATAAAATCTAACCTATTTAAAAATAAATCCGAATTTCAAAATAAAATCTAACCTATTTAAAAATAAATCTAATATCTAACATATTCAAAAATATTTAAATCTAAACTATTAAAAAAAATCTAACCTATTTAAAAATAATTATAATTATCTAACATATTCAAAAATAAAATATAACTTAATTATCTAACCTATTTAAAATAAATCCGAATTTTAAAAAAAAATCTAACCTATTTAAAATAAATCCGAATTTAAAAAAAATCCAACCTATTTAAAAATAAATCCGAATTTCAAAATATTCAAATCTAACCTAAAATAAATATAACATATTTAAAAATAAATCTAAGTATCTAACATATTCAAAAATAAAATATAACTTATTTATCTAACCTATTAAAATAAATCCAATTTGAAAAATAAAATCTAACCTACTCAAAAAATAAATCTATTTATCTAACATATTCAAAAATAAATCTAACTTATTTATCTAACCTATTTAAAAATAAATCCGAATTTCAAAATAAAATCTAACCTATTTAAAAATAAATCTAATTATCTAACATATTCAAAAATAAAATCTAACCTGTTAAAAATAAATCTAACATATTTAAAAATAATTCTAATTATCTAACAATTGCTGAAAATTAAATCTAACAAAAAATAAATCTAACCTTTTTAAAATCTAACATTCAATTTAAATTTTAAATTACTCTACAAAAATAAATCTAACATTCAATATTTCAATTTTAATTTTAATTACTCTACAAAATGTCAAAATGTAACAAAATTTAATCTAACATAAACTAAATCTAAAATAAATATAACCTTTTAGTCTTGCGGAAAAATCTTGCGGGAGGTGCCAAACTTCGTAATTCCTCTAATTTCATAATTCCGTTTGCGTATTTGTAGAATAAAATAAATTTGCAACTATATTTTTTTTAACAATAAAATTAAAATTTGAGAATAATGAAAATATTGAGAGTATGAGAATATGAGATTGTGAGAATGAGAGATTGAAAATAATAAGAGTATGAGATGTGAAAATGTATGAAGAATGGGGGTGTATTTATGGAGTCTTTTTGGGGGGGAAATTTTACATTTTCTTTTTAAAATTGAATTTGGGGCAGGTTGGCTCGGATCCCGCTGGGTTTGGGAGGGTTGGCGTGGGTTCCGGGTTCGTGTTGGGCGGGTTCGGGCTGGTTCGGGTCCGGGTTCCGGGGATTGGCACGGGTTCGGGTGGGTTCAGGTCCGGATCCGGGGGTTGGCACGGGTCCGGTCCGGAACCGGGGTTCAAACGGGTTGGATCCAAAAACCCGAATCTGCGCCTTGGTTAACCCGGCCCACCCGTTTGAACGGTCCGGTCCACGGGTTGCCACGGGCTCGGACCGGTCCGGGGGCGATCTACTGGTTGGCCGGTGGACCGGGCGGGTATTTTCAATACCCTCACCAATAACTAAATTTATATTATATTAAGAGGGATGCTTCTATGCACCTAAGGACCTATTTGTAAAATGAACATATTTTCATTTTCAAAGTTCAAACAGTCGATCCGACCGTTCAACATTATCTTCATATTAAAATGTACTTGGAGGTCAAATTTTACATTTTTTTGAAATTTTTTACTATTTATTAAGTATTTTACAAAACTAGTCAAATTCAAACCATTGAATTTTGTACCCATCTTAATAAATAGTACAAAAATTAAAAAAAATTTAAAATTTGACCTCCAAGTACATTTTAATATGGAGATAATGTTGAACGGTCGGATCGACTGTTTGAACTTTGAAAATGAAAATATCTTCATTTTACAAATAGGTCCTTAGGTGCATAGAAGAATTTGCCTTATATTAATAAATCATAAGGGACAATATCTTTCAAAGTCACTCACCTACAGTCAAAACAAGAAATCATTAACCCAACGACTTTGAAAGCAAGGCACTTGCACAGTTGCACATTTATTTGTTTGTTCCTACCTTCTATAAATTTGTACTGTGTAGTCGCTGGTTGTTATCTATATTGGAATATCTGAGCAAGAGAATCAATAGACATGACATTCAATAATGGACCAATAATGTTTATATTATTAAGCTCATGAGTTTGACTGGTTTGGCACATTAACATTTACTTTCTGGAAAATATTAAGGAAGCTGATATGAGTACCCGCAGTTGAGTACCCGCACATAAACTATCATAACTGTTTTTGGAAACCGCAACCGTTGAGTATTTATAAAACTGTAATTTTGTTTTACAAGTATTAATAGTAACATTGTGAAGTATTTATACCTATACAAGACAAGTATTTATATCTATACAATGAACTACATATATGATATATGAATTGGGACCACAACCAAAACCAAAAAGTATTTATACCGTACCCGCACCTTTTATAACTGTCAGACTGCATTGGGGACCACAACCAAAAAGTCACGTGGATCACACCACCAGTGCTACATTCATGGTTTAAATTAATTCACATACAAAATGGAAAGTATTTATACCTAAATTGTCAAGTATTCATATATAATTTATCAAGTATTCATACCTAAGATATCAAGTATTTAAAAAAAACTGGACACAATACCTACTCATCTTTTACACGTTTTTCAAGGTGGTTTTTTTTTCTCCGTTCAATCTAACCAATTTTTGGGACGATCTATGAGGAATTTTACAAATTTAAAACCACGAACGTGTTCTACACAATTTTTTCTTTCAAATGAGATCCATGATGACATACTTTTACACGTTTTTCAAAATATCAAATATTCATACAAAATAGAAAGTATTCATACCTAAGATATCAAATATTCATATCAGCTTCATCAAGTATTTATACTTAAGATATCAAGTATTTAAAGAAAAAAACTGGACTCATCTTTTACACGTTTTTCAAGGTAGTTTAATGATTGACAAAGTTAGTTATACCGTTATGGAAGTTAATTGGGAAAGGAATCAACTGCGGGTACAATGCGGGTACTCAACTGCGGGTACCAAAATAATTATTCAAATATTAAATGGTTAGATATTCTGACTGCCTTTTTTTTTTTTTCATTATTCACCTGTAGCTGGTAATTGAACGTCTCTCCTGGAATTCTTCTTGCACTAAGTCCATTTAATCAATTAAGTTTTCTATTTATTTGATCAATTTTGAAAATTATTTATATCTACAAGACTACAATTAGCACTTACATTATCAATTTAAGTAATATGTAACGATACTTAATAATGATGTATCATGTAACAGTTCAGTCGATTTAGTTCTTATTAATGATGAGACATCTCCAGAAAATTTTTAGTCATTGCTTCTAGCGAGCTTCAATTTACAAATAATTCCAACTTTTATGGCATCAATTTATATTTTGAAAATATCAAATTAAAATGTAAAATTGTAGGCGTGCTGTCAATCAATTAAACAGGACACGTCAAATTCGGACCAATTTGAAATCTTGTTGGTCATCCATAAATAAAATGTTATATCTCAATTGCTAAATACTATAATTATTTTATAGAAAGATAAATACCTCTAAAGTAGGCTATATTCAACACGCACTATATTTACATAATTAAACTACATCCATAATTTAAATTTGTAATTTACAAAAAATAAGACAGAAAATAAATATATGCTGAACATAGCCTAAACTCGAGATACTCTTCTAATGAGAATTCCATTTAAAAAAAACATATATAAACTGTGTACTAGGATCATGCTTCATGCAAGTCTTTGAATCCTTTACTTATTCGCTACAAGAATATTACCTAAAAGCGAAAGCATAAGAAATCCGGAGGCAGACTATACAGACACACTTCTACAGCCACCCTAGCTAGGAGTCTATTACTTACCATGGCATGAGACTGTGCTAGGCTAGCAAAAGATGTTTTACCGTTTTACCATGCAGGTAAAAGTGAAGATTTTACAATTTAACCCTAGGCAAGTGGCTGAGTTCAAAATTGGGGCCGGGGGCAAGAGAACATTTAGACCATAGAGCCCCTACACAGATGATTTTTGGCCGTTTGAGGGCAATCAAATATAACGACAAATTTAAATTTCCCAACTCTTCGAAACTGTCTGGATTCTCTGTTTCGACGTTTGTGTGACATTTTGTGTAGATGACACTGACCAACCATTTTGTTATTACCGGGGTCCGGGGCTGCATAGTGCCATAGTGGGACCTGTAAGTCAGTTACATACAACAGTTTACTTCAGAAATGTAATAGTTTTGGCGTAATAATCCTGGAAACATCATTCTGCCACGTTTCCTCCTTAGCTGGTTCATACCGTACATTGTAGAGAAATAAAACAAAAAGAAAGAATTCAATCCGGTTAAGCAATTTTGCTTGCCGCACAAAATTTTTGCCATAGGTGGTTTTTTTTTTCCTCTCTTCCTACTATGTTCTGAATTTTTTATGATGTAACTAACTATCCATACATAGATAATAGCTTTCATTACTGAGTATATTCTTTACAGAAAAATAAACAAAATCTTAGCCGTACATAATTTTGGCAAAAGTTTTTTTTTTATTGCGTTTCATCCGGCTATGGCTTGATCTTTTATGCTGTTGGAAAAAATACAAAAAATATTTTTATGATGTAACTAAAAAACCATACATAACATTCACTAGTCACTACTAAGTTTATGCTTTATAGAGAAAAAAAATGAGAAATAGTTAAAATCGACATCGTTATATATGTATCTTATAATATACTGATTAATAAGTCAACATTACTTGTTGCTATCATAATTTGTTATGAAGATTTTATTTTTATTTTTATGATCTTTATTGCAGTATTTATTGGTGGTTTCTCATTTGCTCTTGAAGAAACCAAGTCCAGGAGTATTGATTGTATTGTGCAAGTATGGATGCGGTGTTAGTTGTACGGCAGAACCATATGTAATTGGAATATTTGGAGCTGAAACACCACACCGCCATAGACACGTGACTTTGGCTGTCCTTGAGGCACGACAAAAACCAAAGTAGAAGGGGATGTGAATACAGTCACACTTTGGTATGCTTACCTCCATTTTTAACTCTTCCTGCCTCCCCTTTTGAAACTTGTACACTTCCCAATATAACCCTCTAAATAACTAAATTTCCATAAAAATTGTTTAAATGTTCTCCTTTGTGTTTTAGTTTCCATTATTATTTTCTTTTTGTAAAAGTTAGACGGCTTGATGCTGCTAATAATTATATTAAATAATAAAAAGTTTTTATAAAGATAATATGCTAGACACTCCTAGCAACCCTAAAAGCACGTGGTATATTCAAAATAGTAATTCTAGTTTTCATTTTTCTTATATTCAAAATAGTAACATGTAAAAGCATGTGGTATCATATGACAATTATTGTTAAAAAAAAATAGTTTTACAAAGTTTGAGTCAATCAAAATTCACATAAAACTTTGTTTGTTGTATTTTATATTTGTCTCCGATATGTTGTAGACAGTTATCAGTAAAATATTTTTTAAATATTACTAGAGAATTTTTTTAGATATTATTAGAATTTCTTGCAAATCATATCACAGTATGTGGGCCATCCCATGTATGTGTTTATTCCAAGTAATTTTTACATGAAAAGTTACGAACCGACGGCAATAATAGCAATTCATTATTTCATCTTGTTAGAGGGCTACAATGGAAAAAGAAAGACAGCAAGGAAATAGAGAGAGTTGCCTTTGTCTCTCTAAACCCAAAACCCCAGCGAAGCCCAAAGTGGCACCTTTTAAAGGCTTCTCTTCCCTCTTACCAACCACTTAAGCAAAGACACACAAACGCCTCCATAAAGGAGAAAAGAGAAAGATAGAACAGAGAGAAACAGAGAATATATAAGACTAATCACTACTAGAGAAGAGCTTTAGAGAGAGAAAGAGAGAAGCTTTTAGAGAGAGAATGCAGGGACAGCATCTCATGCAACAGATGAACCAGAGTCTGATGGGAGGCTATGCCTCCCCTACTTCTGTCACCACTGATCTCATACAACAGGTCTCTATCTCTCTCTTTCTGTTTTCTCTCTCTTCACCTCTTTTTAAATCCAAAGTTTGTTCTTTTTTGAACCTTTTCTATTCTATTTTGTTAGTTCTTGTGACTATGGTCCTGTTCATCCCATAGCTTTGTGTTGTTTATTCACCTACAGTTATAACTTATAGAGAGGAGGGATTATAAAGCATATGGTGTAGATAGACTATAGGCTGTAGCATTTTTAGATATTTGTAGATTAAAAGGTGTTATTTTGTCTTTCGTTTCTGCAATGATTTCACTTGTTGATGCAAATGAGACAATGGGACCTTCTTCAGATCATATCCAACAGATTTTGTTTCCATATATATATATATATATAGAGTAGAACTAGGGTGCTCCTAAGCTCACCAAGCCCTTCCGTGAGCGCGACTCTAAAACCTATCAAATTGACTTCAAACGACATTTTCAAACCGTTAGATGTTCAATCTATATTAAAATGTGCTTGGAGACCAAATTTTACATTTTTTGGAATTTTTTTACTATTTGTTAAGATGGTTTGAAAATTGCTGTTTTCCAATGGTGCAGAATTTTAATAAAAACAGCGATTTTCAAACCATCTTAATAAATAGTAAAAAAATTCCAAAAAATGTAAAATTTGGTCTCCAAACACATTTTAATATAGATTGAACATCTAACGGTTTGAAAATGTCGTTTGAAGTCAATTTAATAGGTTTTAGAGTCGCGCTCACGAAGGGCTTGGTGAGCTTAGGAGCACCCTAGTTCTACTCTATATATATATATATTTTTTTTTTTCATTTTCCCTTGTTTTTTTTTTCCTCCATTTTTCCTCCTCTTTTTCCATATTAGTAGTAGATTCCGGTTTCTACTTGGAAAATAATTTTTTACTCGTCGTTCGGTTTTTATTTCTATTTTTATGATTGATTGTTTTCCATCTTTGGTCTTATTATGTGAAATGCAACTAAAGTTCATATTTTTATGTTTGTAATATTTCATTCATTCATTCATGCATGATAATATATTTGGTTAATAGGTACTAAACAGATTTAGTTTCAGATTAGGATTTTCTTACAAGAAACAACTAAAAAATCTGCTTTTTCCCCAAAATATTCCAGTCATTTGGTTAGAATCATGTCAGGTTTTCCTCTAGAAATCACACCTAAACATTTCGCTTCAGATTTAAAACCAGCTGTTTGATCTCTAGGAGAAAAGAAGGGGAAGTTCAAAATTCAGAAGGATTTTCATTGATTTTTCAATAATCTTTCAGCTTTTTTTTTTATTTTCTACATAACCTTGACTAAACTAAAAACCTATTTTTCATATATATATTGAAATAATTTTCTTTTTTCTTAAATAGCTTTTGTGTACATACGGAATTTTGAAAATATTCAGCACTAAATTGAGAGAAACCTTTGCATTGTACCATGTACTACTGTGACTTAATTTGAATATGGAATTCTTCGGGCAAGTAAATTTTGTCATTAAATTCACATGTATTTTGTGATGATAATTTACACTGGCCAAGTTCATGGTATCATTTATTAATAGATATCGCTGGATACTAAATCTGTGCTAATTAATAGCTTGATAATTGCTTTGACCGCTTCATTATTGCATCCGATATTGCTAGTAAAAACATAATAGAAAATACAACATAAGATCCATCCGTGTAACCATTAAATATGTAAAATGTTAATGCCGTTCGGTTAATATGCAGCTGTTCCTCAAAAACTAAAATCTTAGAATGAAAATATGTAACCAAAAGTTGCTTGTAAGCACTCAAGAAGTATTATTATTCTTGTGCCAGTACCTCAACAAATGAGCAAGTCATATGTCTACTGTCACCAAACCCGATTGACTTGGTACCAGACTGGTACAGCATTGGACTAATATATTTTTTTCTCGCAATGTTGTGTAGCCTTTTAGTTAATAATTTTTGAGTAGCATAAGAAGAGCATCCTACTTTGTAATGAACCCTATTTCATAAATTGGTGCAGTATTTGGATGAGAACAAACAGCTAATCCTGGCAATTCTAGACAATCAGAATAATGGCAAAGTCGAAGAATGTGCTCGGTACGTATCTATCTGTCTCTCTTATTGCTTCTCACAAGAGGATATTCTAGCATCAATAGAACTTTTAAAACAATAAAATAAAATCAGTGTAAATAGACTGGTATAGTCCACAAGAAAAATGTATGAAACATAGATTATTATACCAGTTCTGAGCACTGACAGATTGTATATGTACTGGCCAGTTTATAAATGAACTGTAATAAAACAGGGCATAGATAAAAGAATAAATTGATTAACATGTATAATAAAACAATTTGCAGTTTTGAAATAGTTTATTGTTCTATTTTACTTTTGATATCTTCAGGAATCAAGCAAAACTTCAACATAATCTCATGTATCTCGCAGCAATTGCCGATAGCCAGCCTCCGCAAGCTTCTTCACTTGCCCAGGTGCACCTTTTGTTACGATAATACCCTTCTTTTTTGTTTGTCTTTGTTTCGCCCTCTTACATTTTTTTACAAGAAAAATTTAGTACATGAAATGACCATTTCTGATGCCCTCTATACCAACAGTACCCTCCAAATATGATGATGCAATCGGGAGGTTCACGATACATGCAAGCCCAACCATCTCAGTTAGTGGGCCAGGGAGCTCCGCAATCCCTCATGTCTGCACGAAACCCAATGCTGTACGGCCAATCCGGTTCTTCTATGTCCCCTCTTTCGGGCCAAGCCTCTGGAATGAACCCAGGCATGACAGCTGGTCCCACCGGCGGTTTCAATCTTCTCCATGGAGACTCGAGCATGGGTGCCAGTGGCAGTGGTCTCCTTGGTTCTGGTATGTTCGCTGACTTTACCCGTGGTGGTACCAGCAGTACCGGACATGGTAAGCATGAAATTGGATCTGAGAAGAGCGGAGATGGTACCGATCCAATGTATCTCAAAGGGAATGAAGATGAGAGTTAAGTTGGGGTTTGGTTTTAAGTTTAGGTTTGTAGCTCAAAGATTAAGTAGGGTTTAGGTTTCATTAGGTTTTTATGGGCTAGTTTTTTTCTTATAATTTGTTCTGGAACTTGACGAGGAATGTGACTATCTTCTCTCTTTACTAAGTTTTAAACTTAGGATTTTGGTTATATGAGAGAAGGTGGCTAATATATAATCTAAAATGATGCCGCTCTTGTATGTTTAATGAATTCAATATTAGTGCTATTTTACAACTAAGCTTATATTATGCCTACTTCTCATTTATCTTGTAAATGCCAGTTGTCAGCAATTAAACTAAAAGAATATGGAACAAGTAACCAAAACAATATACAGAGACACTGTACTGGAATAAGTAACCCAATACATCAATATACAGAGATACTGTACTGGATACATCTGATGTAGCAAAAGTACAAAAAAAAAATAGTCTGCCATAAAGTACAACATTTACATGATCATTCACCAAATCTAGAAGAGGATATTTCAAACTGTACACCTCTTAGTTTATTCTAAGAACTACTATATGCATAGACTAAAACTAAAATCACTCCAGTGTACCTCAATGCATCCCTCATTCATCACCCTTGTACCATTTTTTCACAAATGCAACAACTAGTAAGCAATCAAGGGATACAAGTTTTTGAAATTTTACAAGGGGGCAGAGTAAAGATGCGGCCTAAATCTGAACAGTGCAAAGAATTGTCGATTTGAAGTCGACTTGACGGTGCAAGGGAGGGTGAGCAGCGAAGAGTCTCCATTTCTTCTTATTCGGACTGTACACCTGCACCTCCAAAGTAGGCCGCCTCTTGTATGCCCGCCTAAATTCTGAACTGTCAGATTTGAGCACTGATGTTAGCACATAAAGATCACCGTTCATTGCTGCAAAGCCACATGATTCATCGTGCGCAATCTTTTTCTTCAGGCTCGTTTCCTTCAACCAGGTGTTAGAACCAAAATCATACCTGCAGGAAAATAAATAAATAAATAATTAAAAACCTTATCATAATATACAAATTTAGAACTTGACCAGCAAGGCAGTAAGGTAACCCATTGTGTCAGTGATGTGCATTATTATATTAAGTCTGTGCGGCGGGGGGGGGGGGGGGGGGGGGGGGGGTTTATGTTGGGGGGGCATGCAACTGGACAAGACCTCAAAAATATAACACTAAATTCCCATAAAGCATGTGGTTTCATGGATATGCTCACAAGTCACTACTGACAAGCATGGAGAATATCACATATATCTTTATAGAATATGAATATTATCCTATATGCACCTCTCAAGTCTGGTTTACTGTAAAAGATGCCGCCCCCTCCTCCATAAGTTCCAGAGAGAGGACTGACTTTCATTCATTTGTTTAGGGACGCCAAAATAGGTTGGCCACTATATGATAAGCAGATTTTAACTACAGTAGTTGCAATTCCAGTACAAAGTACAAATCCATTAACATTATATTTTAGAGACAGTAGACTTTCTTTTTCTTTCTTTGAACTGTAGAAACAGTTAGATTGGGACATGAGAAAAGTCTAATAAATAATTTTCCTCAAACTACACCCTACTTTCAATATTAATTTTGTCTCCCCTGTAATGGTAAATTATCAATAAACCAAGAAAAATAATGTACAGACAACTACTTCTACTTGTTTCAAGTACAAACAAAGATATATATAATAACTTGATTGAGCAAGAAAGGGACCAAATTCCGTTAAGCTTGCACGAAATTGAGATCAAATAGACTGAATTGGGTAAGGAATAGTGTATATTACATCAAGATTGGAAACAAGGACAGACCAGAGACCACTAATCTCAGAAATCACAATAAAAAAGAGACAGGATGGAAAAAAGAGATAGGGGCAAGGAAAAGAAATGTGAATCTGAGGATCTAATCAGACAGAGGTGAGTTATTATTTAATAATAAAATCAACCAGAAGTGTAAAAGAAGGGAATAAAGAAGAGAACAAAAGGCAGACAGTGGAAAACAAAGAAACTTAAAAAAAAAAAATCTGAAGGTCTATGAATAGAACTGGAAGGTAACTGGGTTTCTAACTACCCACTTACCACATTGCCCCTAAATCTTGGACGGGCACTGTGAATTTTATTTAATAATTAACAATATAAAAATCAAGAATAATCCATGCACTAAGTATTAAAAATAAGAAAACAGTGCATAGCGCGGATTGGTCCGTATTATGGATCAATATCTTCGTTTTCAAAGTTCAAAATAGTTGATCTGAACAGTTCAACGTAATCTCCGTATGAAAGGTGTTTGCAGACCAAATTTATTATTATTTAGAATTTTTTTTACTATTTTGTAGATAGGTAGAGAATCACTACTTTCGAATGGTCTAGAATTTTTAGATCAAGTGATTTTCTACCTATCTAAAAAATAAAAAATATGGAAAAAAAATTGTAAAAAATGTAAAATTTGATCTACAAGTACATTTTCATATGGAGATCATGTTGAACGGTTCAGACTGACTGTTTGGACTTTGAAAACGGAGAACGGAGATATTGATCCATAGTACACACCAATCAGCGCTATGCATAATATCATAGCCTCACTCATAAAAAAAATATAAGAACCTCTAACCAGTAAGCAAAACAGAATAATTACCTGAAGATCTCATTACTATCCAACATGAACACGGCCTCAGCCTTCCCATCGCTTCCCTCAGCCACTGCCAGTGGGCCCATGCGCACCCTCTCCCCTTCCTCCCACATATCCCCTACCTCCTTCCACGTACCGCTCTTCATCCCCAAAACCACAGCATCACTGTAATGCACATCTGCTGGTACAACACCTGACAGAGTTTTGTAGTCACCGTACCCACCCATGACCCAGAACTCATCCTCCTTTGCACCGGTTCGTATAAACCCTGCACACCCCGCCCGATACCCAGGAAGTGCCTCTAGATTGGTCCACTTTCCAGACGCCACGTCATACCTGCAGGTTTACATACTATACATGTTAGGTTTGAGTGTTTCTTTATAAACCTTGGCATTCAAGATTAAACTGGCAGTTTTTATCTTTGTAACTTTTTTTGTTTTGAGTGCCGAACATCTTTTGGACAGCAACTTTAAATGAACAGTAAGGTAAGTTAAAAGAACAACAAAATTGCACCCGACTTTTCCACCTCGACCTCCCAACCAAAATGCTTGCCAACTATTGCAAACAAACTCCAATCCAGCAGACCAATCCTCTTGCTTGATTTTAGCAAGATTTGGATTTAGGAGAAGTACAAGTGGCAAATTTATGAAAATTGATGGCGTGTACTCCATCATCATATTGCATGAATGTTGGTAGAGTTGTGAACATTATTTGCGAACATCTAAATAGTTCGTGACTGCAACGGAATTAGCTATCTTTTGCCAACATCACTGCATACTGAGTGTATTATGCATAAACACCCTTATAAAAAATGCCTGGCTAAAACAAAGAAATAACATGGTTTCCATATTTGTACCGGTTGTGTTATTAGTGCAAAATGAAATTATGATGGTACCAACCAGTAACCAAGCAAGCCATTTCTGCCATTTATCCATGTTTGATTAAGAGTTTTATAAGGATCAAGCCTCAATTGTGGCCTAAACAGTGAACAGAGATACTTACTTCTCAACAGAGCTAATCCGACTGCCATGAGATGGATAGACTGAATGGCGGGACCCACCGCCAGCCACCACAATCCCACGATTTCCAGTGATTGCACATGCAAAGCTCCCCCTTGGTGAATTCATATCCTCAACCCGCTCCCACTGGATTGAATGGGGATTTCCAAGGGCTGATAGATCAAGCCTGAAGACAGCACCGGAAGGGGAGGGTTGGCCAAGAGGATAGGAGTGGGTGTCAAAGAGGGAACCGCCGATCAGGTAGAGAAATGGGGAGAGGAACAGGGGACTGAAGCGAGTAAGGTTGTAGGAGAAAGGGGAGCACGGGAGAGGCGGGAGGATGCGCCAGGAGAAGGAGAGCGGGTCAAAGAGGAGAGGAGGGATGATAGAAGGATCGGAGGGGAAGAGGCAGAGGAGTGGGAGGGAGGGGAGACGGAGAGCACGGCGAAGAGGGAAGGAGGCAGGTGGATAGAGGAGGCGCGACCAACGGCGACAAGTCGGGCGGAGGTGTAGTTGATGGGGAAGAGGGAGAGAGAGGAGGATCTGCGTGGAAACGTCGTCGGTGAGACCTGGTATTAGGGTTTCGGATGGGGAGGAGGAGGAGGAGGAGGAGGGGGCAGCCATGGATGTACAGAGAAACGGAGAAGAGAGTGAGAACAGAGAGATGGTGCGGGATAAAATGTGGAAAGTGCCGATCACGAGGAGTGCGTATCTCAGAGATATCTCAATTTTTGCGTGACCGACGTGTCCGGCGTCTATTTGGGGATAGCACGGGGGCCAGTATTATTTGTGTTTTGAGATTCGTGCAGAACGTATTTGAACGGTTTAGATTTTCCAGAGAACACGCAAAAGTTGAGATATCTCAGACTATGCGAATTCGATCACGAGAGAGACTACTTCCACAAGAAATGATGTAAGGATTTTCTGTGGCTGAGCGCTCTACAATCAAGTATATTAGTCGAAAAATGTTGGGATATGGCGGTGAACTCTGAGCCTCTTCAACTATCACCAGATCATCTCCCTCTGAGTAGGTGCGAAGTGGAATGTTCTATGAGGCCTGAGGCAATGCACTACGGATGTGTTTCATTGTGGACTAAAGCTAAGAGCTCTAATTTAGATCGGTCTAAATTATTAATGTTTGATTGAGGTCTAAAGTTAAATCATAGCTTAAAGTATTTCTTGTTTGGTTAGAGTTAGTGAAGGACTAAAATTTTGGAAGCCTAAGTTAATTAAGTATTAATAATAAGATACTCATTATATAATATTAATATATTAATTAAAACTACAATATATTATAATATTATTTAATATATTAACAATATAAGATATTAATTATATAATTATATATTAATAATAAGATACTAATTATATAATATTAATATATTAATAATAACTATAATATATTATAATAATTATTTAATATATTAACAATATAAGGTATTAATTATATAATTATAAATTAATAATAAAATACTAATTATATAATATTAATATATTAATAATAACTATAATATATTATAATATTATTATAATAATTATTTAATATATTAACAATATAAGATATTAATTATATAATTATATATTAATAATAAGATACTAATTATATAATTATATATTAATAATAAGATACTAATTATATAATATTAATATATTAAAAATAACTATAATATATTATAATATTATTATAATAATTATTTAATATATTAACAATATAACATATTAATTATATATTTATATATTAATAATAATTATTAATAAAAATATACTAATTATATAATATTAATATAATAATTATTTAATATATTAACAATATAAGATATTAATTATATTATATACTATTGGGATTTCACGTGTATGCCTATATGGTGAGAATTTAAATTTTTTCTATTACCACTTGGCTCAATACACGAAAGATCTTATTTATATGACAATTGCAAACAAGATTATCTTCAACAAACTAAAGTGTACTAAATTAATATAAATTAATCTCATCTAATTTATTGCAAGAGAAAATAATAGAAACCTTTACCTAAAGAGATTGTCAAATCTCTTGATGGAGAGCAGCCGGTTTCCCTTCTAGATCTCGTGTTCTTTTCGAAAGCGCCTCTTGGTTCACCTTAAACCTAAATAACGAACTTGCACACCTCTTAGATAGATGGATGTGAAGTTCAAAGCTTAGATCCAACCACCTAATGATCTTCAAATCAGCAAGCTATTTGATTTCTTGGTGACTAAACCTATCAAGAAGAGATGAGAGAAGAGGTGTAATTTTTGGCCCAAGTATTGAACCACCTTCTTAGTGTTTCGGCCATTAGAAAAAATGGGCTTCTCAAGAGGAATTTCTGCCAAGGAAGAGGAGCAGAATTTTTCTCACTTATTTCCTTAATTACACCCCTTAAAATAGACAAGGGGTTAGGGCTACTATTTGTGTAAAGTTTAAACTATTTACACAAATGCCACTAGCCATATTTAGTCATTTTATCATCTCTAATCTCATCTTGTGATTGGTTTAATAAATTAATTTATGAACAAATAATATTAATCATATTATTCTATTATGCAATATTCTTATTATTCTTATAATGCATTCAAACATTATACCAAATAATATTTGTATAACTTCACAAATTTATTTATGATCTAAGCATGTCATATTATGACATTTTATTTTAGTATTTAATCTCGTATATTTTATCTAATACATCATTATGAAATATAAAATACTTGTTGTTTCTCTTCAGTTGGTGTGACCGTACAGAGAATCTATGTCATCTTGGCAATAATATAAAACTTTATATTATTGATTATAAGAGGTTCTATCATTACATTATAGTTATCCAAACGACATAGTAATCATTTACTCAATCCACTAATTTCGTGTCTATCCTTGTCACATGATATTATGAATAATATGCAAAATAGGATCGTGTCATTTTTGCAATTATAACTACATCAGTTATATTGCATGCGATATAATTTCACTTTACCAAGGGGCCCAGTAATATCATAACTCAAATTGAGGGACAATGATAATATTAACATTTAGATTTCTCCTGCACAAGTTGTACACAACGAACTACTATTTTATTTCTATCATAAGATAGTATTTAAATAACAATCACATTATATATTTCTCATGTGAAAAACCTACATATCTTATATCTAAGATTCCAAAGACACAATGGAAACATTAATGACACAAAACACAATCCATATAATGTTCCATTCATTTAGGTCATTGTTGAGTATTTTAGATTTAGGAATTTCGTACTCTTTTTGCCTTTAATATTTATAAACCTTCGTACTCAATAAATAGGTTAGTTGCAAGCGCACAACCTATCGATTGTAGTATTTAGGTGTCGATCCGCAGGGAGATAGGGAAATACCAATTTTTAATTAAAGAAAACTACTTTTAAAACTAAACAATAAAAGTAAAATGGGGGGTTTTGTGTAATTTCGTTTTTTAAAGGAGAATTAATGTAAACTAAAAGTTCGTAAAAAGCAATAAAAGGTCGGGTGAAAAATCAAGTTTGAGAAGTCTAGGGGTGTTCGGTCCACAATCCCTTGCTAGTTCTATCTACTCGGTTTGTTTAAATTCATGTTTGATTATGACGAGGTTTCTAACCTAAGTTAGCCTTTGGAACAAATATTAATACGAATACTTTGGGTGGACGGATTAATGTGCCTCGAATTCTAGGGCTGTCACTAACCTAGAGGGATATTTAATCACGTGCTTCAAAGTATATATCGATATTTGTTCTAAGGTGTCCTAATTAGGTTTTGACTTCACCGCTAAGTCCTTCACCAAACCCTAATCTTAATTTCTATATTTCCATATTTGAATATCAAAGTACGGTCGCTTCTAATCCAAATCCTAAGGTATTTGCAATCACAATTTATACTATCCTATATGATCCTAATCTACTTTTAATCAAAAAGACTTAAGCGGGATAACTACAATTCAAGCACAACAATTTGTGCTATCCTATATGATCCTAATCTACTTTGGGTCTAAAAGATCAAAGCAGGACGACTACAATTCAAGCACAAATCATGGAATATCGCAAATAATAAATCACAGAAATTAACATCAAATCAAACAATCATAATAAAAACTAAAATCCAAGTAAAATAGAATTAAACAAGTTCATGCTACATGACCTAAACCCCTAAAGAGAAACTAGCCTCTCATGGAGAAGCAAGTATTCATCATGAATTCAAGTACAAAATAAGTAAAGACAAAGAGAAACTAACTAGAGAAATAGAATACACCCTTCTCTAATAAAAAACCTTAGTCTTCCTTGCGTTTGCTGTGAGAATTTGCCTTCCTTCCTCTTGATTTGCTCCTGTGGTTGATGCTCTATCTCGTGAATTTCTCTCTTCGAATCGTGATCGTTTTGGAGAAGAAATTCCTTTCCTTTTATAATAGATTTGGAGCATATGGACGTGGGGAATCATTCTAAATCTGTCCTAACATGTTCCCCACGTTTCCACTTTCTATTTCCCACCTTTGGGTCGTGGTCTGATGCGCCGAAAATAGAAAATCCTCCGAAATGGCAATTTTTAGGCTGAATGCGGCCCAAGTGCGTCCGCACTGTGGTCGCACGCGTTTCAGTTTCAGTTCATATTTTTTTTCTCTAAGTCCTAAGTGCGTCCGCACTGCTTCCGAGTGCGTCCGCACTGCTTCCCAGTGCGCCCGCATTCCTCTCGGACTTTTCTGTTCTTCTTTGGCTGAGGAGTCTGAATTTCTCTAAGTAGAAAATGCGGGTCAGGTGCGAGTTAGTGCGTCCGCACTTTTCTTCTATGCTGCTGGATTTCTTCTGGAAAATTCGGCTAAGTAGGAAATGCGTCCGCACCAATTCTTAGTGCGTCCGCACTCCTCTCGGACATTTCTTCTGGAGCTTGGTTTTTCTTCTAAGTATTAAGTGCGGTCGGACTCTGGTGCTGTGCGTCCGCATTTTGCCTCTGTTTCTTGTTTTCCTGCGAATTTCACACAGACAAATGCAATAACTTGATTCTAGGGGTATTTAATCCTAAATTATACTAAAATACATGATATTTGGTGCTATTATGCGATGAAAATCAGACCGAACATATATATAAATTAAACCTATCAAATTCCCCCAAGCTTGAACTTTGCTTGTCCCCAAGCAAAACCTAACTTGACTAATATTCGGTCCCTTCGATACACCTTTTATCAAGTATACTTCACAAGTGACAAATTTGTATGATCTTGCCAAAACTAAAAATCCTCATGCAAATTTCCCAAATTTCAAGTTTTAACCCTAGGAAAATTATGACTCAACCCACAATTCGATTACTCTAACTTTTATTTCCTTAAAGGTCTATAATTTATGAACTTTGTTTACCTAAATCGATTAAAAGAAATACCATCTTAAATGTGGAATTTTCAAATTCCCCCAAGCTTGAATCAAACTTAGGTTAGAAATTTTGCGGACTACGTGTGTTGATACATGCATATTCTCATTTTTGTTGTTGCTTTTGATTTTTCTTTCATATTTTAGCACTATTTTCCCTATCCTCAATTAAGCACCGGTTGGTTACAAGTAGTTAACCGTACCCGACCGTTCTAATTCAAGGGTGCTTTGCATGCTCTTAGTCTAACCCTTCCACTAACACGAATGTCAATTTTATCGGGAGACTAGTGGAGCAGGAGTGCTAAGGACTCATAACCATAAGTACGTCATGAAGCCGTAACATAGGTCATTGGAGTCACCTTTTATTTTCCATATTTTTCAATTTTACCCAATTTCTCAACATTTATGCATATATCATGAATACACACATCCCTAAGTATTCTTTCATACTTGTGGATATCCCAATTTTTCCAAATTTTTAAAATTCCCAAATCTAGATAGCTTCTCTAATCAATTTAAATTTCTAATGCCACAATTTCATACACCTTTATTTCCACAAAGTTTTTCGCCAAATCATGTGGTCATTTCAAATTATTCCAAGGGTTTTACAAAAAATTCGAAAAAATTGTGCATGAATACTCCTAATTATTGTCAATCACCCAAATTTATCAACAAAATACATGACACAAAACTAGGTAAACATCCTAACAAGTCGGATTGGACCCTATTCAAGGTTAGGTAAAACCCTAGTTTTAAACAAAAAATTTAAACATGCCTAAACTAAATGCAAGATACAATTGTGAATTTCAGTTTTTCATTTAACCTCCCCCCAGCTTAAACAAAACATTGTCCTCAATGTGTCAATTCATACTAGAAGAGGAAATTAAAAAGAGAAATAGAAACTCACAAGATGTTGCTCGGTTTAACGTCGGGAGCTCGACTTGTTGAGGCTCAGTTTGAAGGTGGTGGATCATCGAGGGCAATTGCCTCCTTTTCGATGATCGGTTCATCTTGAATTAAATGTTTGAGCCGCTATCCATTGACTTTGAATGAACCCATTCTTTCACTCCATATTTCAAAGGCACCATGGTTGAAAACTCGTGATATTCGATATGGTCCTTCTTGAAAACTTCTTTCGATGTGTTTGTCGTGCCAATGCCTTGTCTTCTCTTCTTGGTTCAAGGCGGCATTGATTATGGTGGGATGTGTCTCATTTGGGCCAAGAGATTTGTATTTGAGGGTTGTTTGCAACGGTTTGAGTTCGACCTTCGGTGGCGTTGTGCATGTTGAAACGGCAAAAACTGGGCTCTGCAAAGTTTTGTGTGGGTGGTTGTTTTCGTCATTTTGAGTTGTTTCTTTATCGATTTCTTCCATAATTTCATCCAGTTGTTCTCCTTCCTTCATCCTATCTAAATGATCATCAATTTTAGAGTCTAAAACATCTACCCTGCATATCGAATCATTATCATTAGATGGAAATTTGAGAGATTTAAAAACATTAAATTCAACCTTTTCATCACCTACTCGGAAAGAAATCTTTCCATCACGCACATCTATGATTGCACCTGCTGTGGTTAGGAAATCACGTCCCAATAGAAGGGGAGTTTGTGTATCATCTTCCATCTCCACCACAACAAAATCTACCGGTATGAAAAACTTACCAATTTTGACAATCGCATCCTCCATAATTCCTACCGGGTATCTAACAGATCTATCCGCTAATTGAAGCGACATTTTTGTTGGTTTCAATTCTCCTAGACCTAGCCTTTCATAAGCCGTTTTTGGCATTAAACATACGCTAGCACCTAAATCACACAAACAACTATTGAATTCGATCTCCCCAATTTTGCATGGAATAGTAAAACTACCGGGGTCCTTAAGTTTGGGAGGTAGTTTGGTCAAGAAAAGTGTACTACATTGCTCATTTAGGGAGATGGTTCCGACCTCTTCAAGTTTCTTTTTGTTTGACAATATTTCTTTGAGAAACTTGACATAGGTTGGTATTTGTGCAATTGCCTCGGTGAAAGGTATGGTAATGTTCAGTTTTTTCAATTGTTCAATGAATTTGGCATATTGTTGGTCTAGTTTGTTCTTTACCAACCGTTGTGGAAAAGGTAGGAACCTAAGATGAGGAACATACTTTGGAGTTTCAGTATTTTTTACCTTTGTGGAGTTAGAATTACCCGTTGTTTGATGCTTTTTCGATGTCGGTGTGTCCACACTTGTGGGGGCTGCGGTCGCATCAAGGGGAATTGCAACGTCGTGTGTTTTCTTGGGAGGTTGCTGCTCCTCTTCGTTGGGCATCGAAGGTCCTTCGTACTCCTTGCCGCTCCTCAAAGTCACAGCATTTGCATACTCTCGTGGATTAATGTCGGGCTTGCCCGGAAGAGTGCCTTGTTGGCGAGAGGATGCGGATGCTTGTTGTGCAATTTGTGTTTCTAGCATCTTGGATTGGGTAGCTAGGAATTCTACTTTGCTGTTCAAATTTCTCAAAGAGTCCGCAACCTCGATGTTGGTTGTCTTTTGGTTGTTCATAAACTCGGTTTGAGAGAATACTAGACCTTCTATCATTTTTTCTAATTTGGTCATTTGAGATGGTCCTTGGTATTGATTTTGATTTGACCAGTTTTGGTATTGGTTCCCACTACCTTGGTATTGGTTTGAATTTTCATTATCGTCCTCCACTTAAAATTCGGATGGTTCCACCTTGTGTTAGGGTTGTAGGCATTTGAATTAAAATTCTCATTTGGCCTACCTTTGTTGTAGATTGGATCATTCCGTTTGTCACCTTGGTTGTAGAACATGCTATTGACTTGCTCCACTTGTTCGTCGCCTTCCAAAAGAGTTTGGCAATTGGCGGTAATATGGCCTAGATCTCCACAAATGTTGCAAGAAACCTTCTTAGTTGCGGATTTGGCTTGTTGCATTTGCGTGATTGGGTGTTGCATGGCTTCCATCTTGGCTTGCAAAGCGGTGACTTCGTCTACCTTTAGCACGCCGGGCGCTGCAACGCTCTTCCTTGCGTCTCTCCCGGATGTCCACTCGCGTTGGCTAATCGCCATGTCCTCAATCATTTCCATCGCCTCCACCGAGTCCTTGTTAGCAAGGTTTCCACCCGCAGCCGCGTTGAGTTGAGACTTCGTGGCATATGTTAAACCTGCATAGAAAAATTGAAACAACAACCAAATATCTATCCCATGGTTAGGGCACAAACGCAATAATTCCTGCCACCTATTCCATGCTTCGCTTAAAGATTCATCTTCACCTTGTTTAAAGGTGGTGATTTTCTACCTAAAGAATTGGGTTTTAGATGGAGGGAAGTATTTTCCTAAAAATAACATTTGTACCTCTTGCCAAGTTTGTGCCATGTTCGGGTTTAACAACCTCAACCATGTTCTAGCATCATCCATGAGAGAAAGATGGAAGCAATTCAATTTTAGGGCATCTAGTTCGGGCCCTTTTGGTGCAAAAGTAGCACAATGCTCCTCAAATGTTGCTAGATGTTGGTGAGGATCCTCATTCAACCTACCCCCAAACCTGTTTTGACCTAAGAGATGAATTAAAGTGGGTTTCAGATTTGGGTTCGTCCCCCCATGTGCAATATAACCGAATTGTTTTCCCGGCTCCATTTGTTTTACAAAATCTCTTATGGGTCGGCGGTCGTTTGGATTGCCACCATAGAGAGAATTGTTGTTGAGAAGAGGAGGTGTATTGTTGCGATTGTTGTTGTTGTTGGGATGTGGTGGTGGTGGGTTGTTGTGTGGAGGAGGAGGTGGCGGATTCTTATCGAGATCACGAAAGGCTTGGTTGATAAGGCCTTCCGGAAGTTCGTCCTCAACAAAGTCGCGTGGCATGCCGTATGGTGGATCTAGACTTGCCATTGGTTGAGGAAGAGAGAGTTCGCCAGCTTTGATCTTCGCGGTTTGACTCCTTGTGACCGGTGCCAGCGCTCAAATCTATGAGAGAAGAGTAGAGATGAGATGTGAAAGAGAGAGAATAGTAAATTGCAGAAAATTAAATAAGGAAAGTAAATATTTTTGGATTTTTCTAAATAAGGAAAGTAAATTTCAGAAATTGTAAAAAAGGAAATAAACTATTTTTGGATTTTTAATTTTCTGAAAAGTAAATAAGGAAACTAAAAAGTACTTTCCTAAAATAAAAACTAGTATCTATCCTATTCTCCCCGGCAACGGCGCCAGAAAGATTGTTGAGTATTTTAGATTTAGGAATTTCGTACTCTTTTTGCCTTTAATATTTATAAACCTTCGTACTCAATAAATAGGTTAGTTACAAGCGCACAACCTATCGATTGTAGTATTTAGGTGTCGATCCGCAGGGAGATAGGGAAATACCAATTTTTAATTAAAGAAAACTACTTTTAAAACTAAACAATAAAAGTAAAATGGGGGGTTTTGTGTAATTTCGTTTTTTAAAGGAGAATTAATGTAAACTAAAAGTTCGTAAAAAGCAATAAAAGGTCGGGTGAAAAATCAAGTTTGAGAAGTCTAGGGGTGTTCGGTCCACAATCCTTTGCTAGTTCTATCTACTCGGTTTGTTTAAATTCATGTTTGATTATGACGAGGTTTCTAACCTAAGTTAGCCTTTGGAACAAATATTAATACGAATACTTTGGGTGGACGGATTAATGTGCCTCGAATTCTAGGGCTGTCACTAACCTAGAGGGATATTTAATCACGTGCTTCAAAGTATATATCGATATTTGTTCTAAGGTGTCCTAATTAGGTTTTGACTTCACCGCTAAGTCCTTCACCAAACCCTAATCTTAATTTCTATATTTCCAGATTTGAATATCAAAGTACGGTCGCTTCTAATCCAAATCCTAAGGTATTTGCAATCACAATTTATACTATCCTATATGATCCTAATCTACTTTTAATCAAAAAGACTTAAGCGGGATAACTACAATTCAAGCACAACAATTTGTGCTATCCTATATGATCCTAATCTACTTTGGGTCTAAAAGATCAAAGCGGGACGACTACAATTCAAGCACAAATCATGGAATATCGCAAATAATAAATCACAGAAATTAACATCAAATCAAACAATCATAATAAAAACTAAAATCCAAGTAAAATAGAATTAAACAAGTTCATGCTACATGACCTAAACCCCTAAAGAGAAACTAGCCTCTCATGGAGAAGCAAGTATTCATCATGAATTCAAGTACAAAATAAGTAAAGACAAAGAGAAACTAATTAGAAAAATAGAATACACCCTTCTCTAATAAAAAACCTTAGTCTTCCTTGCGTTTGCTGTGAGAATTTGCCTTCCTTCCTCTTGATTTGCTCCTGTGGTTGATGCTCTATCTCGTGAATTTCTCTCTTCGAATCGTGATCGTTTTGGAGAAGAAATTCCTTTCCTTTTATAATAGATTTGGAGCATATGGACGTGGGGAATCATTCTAAATCTGTTCTAACATGTTCTCCACGTTTCCACTTTCTATTTCCCACCTTTGGGTCGTGGTCTGATGCGCCGAAAATAGAAAATCCTCCGAAATGGCAATTTTTAGGCTGAATGCGGCCCAAGTGCGTCCGCACTGTGGTTGCACGCGTTTCAGTTTCAGTTCATATTTTTTTTTCTCTAAGTCCTAAGTGCGTCCGCACTGCTTCCCAGTGCGCCCGCATTCCTCTCGGACTTTTCTGTTCTTCTTTGGCTGAGGAGTCTGAATTTCTCTAAGTAGAAAATGCGGGTCAGGTGCGAGTTAGTGCGTCCGCACTTTTCTTCTATGCTGCTGGATTTCTTCTGGAAAATTCGGCTAAGTAGGAAATGCGTCCGCACCAATTCTTAGTGCGTCCGCACTCCTCTCGGACATTTCTTCTGGAGCTTGCTGGAGCTTGGTTTTTCTTCTAAGTATTAAGTGCGGCCGCACTCTGGTGCTGTGCGTCCGCACTTTGCCTCTGTTTCTTGTTTTCCTGCGAATTTCACACAGACAAATGCAGTAACTTGATTCTAGGGGTATTTAATCCTAAATTATACTAAAATACATGATATTTGGTGCTATTATGCGATGAAAATCAGACCGAACATATATATAAATTAAACCTATCAGTCATGTTCAATATATAAAATACACATTTATATATTCATGTTATTAAATGATAATGCTTTATCAACATTTATAGAACTTCAATGTACTTTAATCGACATGACAATCTTCCTCGGTAATTAATGTTCCTCCTTAATTACCACGATTGTGAACATATTTAGTGATTAAATGTTTCTCATCTTTGGAGCTCTATGGTTCAAGATCAAGAACATCTTCTTGAACACTTCCAAAGATATAACATATAAATCTCAAGAAGCATGAATAATAACATTCGTAATAAAATCATGAACAACATATAAATTATTATTAAAAAGATAACTTTCAAAACACACATCCTTCAGTCTCCCACTTGTTTTTAAAGTTTCTCATATACATAATAAATGCATAAACTCTAAAACTAGAATTCCCTTTTAATCTTCATGCCACTCTCCATGATCTTGTAGACCCCTGGACTCGAAATGAATTTTGATAAGGGCTTAGTGAAGGGATCAGCTGTGTTGCTGTTGGTGTCAACCCATAACAATAAAATTTTGCCTTCTTCAATAAAATCATGAGTTACAAAGTATTTTCTGTCTATGTACTTTGTCTTGTGATGTGACTTCGGCTCCTTAATTTACGAAATAGATGCACTGTTATCGCAAAATAGCTCCAAGGGACCTTCACTGGATGAAACGACGTCTAGTTCCTCAAGGAACTTCTTTATCCAGACTCCCTTTTTGTTTGCCTCTGAGGCCTCCATTTCTGCTACGGTGGTTGAGTCAGCCTTAGTTGATTGCTTCCAACTACGCCAACTCACAGCTCCACTATTCAGAAGAAAGACGTACCCAGACTGAGATCTTCTGTCATTCGGGTCTGTCATAAAACTAGCATCAGTGTAGCCTTTTACAATGAGCTCTCTTTGACCACCATAGACAAGAAACTTGTTCTTGGTCCTTTTCATGTACCTAAGAATATTCTTGACCGCAGTCCAATGATGAAGCTTGATGACAACTTGTTATGCTCAGAGCATACGCGACATCGGGTCTTGTGCTAGTCATAGCATACATGATGGAACCTATAGCTGAAGCATAGGGAACACTCTTCATGTATTCAATGTCTTTGCGTGTTGTGGCACACTGCAACTTACTAAGATGCACAGACATACTCATTGGTACATTTTCTTTCTTGGACTTTTCCATATGGAACCTTTCCAAGATTTTGTCAATATATATATTTTGACTTAAACCAATGAGCTTACGAGACTTATCTCTATATATCTTAATCCCTAAGATATATTGAGCCTCGCCCATGTCTTTCATTGAAAAATTCGTTTTCAATGAGTTCTTTGTTTGCTCCATCAAAGATTTTTCATTACCTATCAGCAATATGTCATCGACATATAAGACCAAGAACATAATGTGGCTCCCACTAACCTTCTTGTATACACAAGGTTCTTCCTTACTTTGAGTGAATCCAAGGGTTTTAACCTCTTCATCAAAGCGCTTGTTCCAACTCCTTGATGCTTGCTTCAAGCCATAAATGGCTCTCTGAAGTTTGCACACTTTGCTACTATTTTTTTATCTTCAAAACCTTGAGGTTGTACCATGTACACTTCCTCATCCAATTTCCATTTAGGAAAGCTGTTTTGACATCCAACTGCCATATTTCATAATCATGAAATGCAGCAATAGCTAGCATTATCCGAATAGATTTAAACATGGCAACTGGTGAAAAAGTTTCATCATAGTTAATTCCTTGAATTTGAGTAAATCCTTTTGCTACAAGTCTTGCCTTGTACGTTGTCAAGTTACCATTCATGTCCATCTTCCTTTTGAAAATCCATTTGTTTCGAATGGCTTTCGATCCTTCAGGAAGATCTACCAAGTTCTATACTTGGTTGTCATACATGAATTGTATTTCGGATCCCATGGCTTCTTGCCATGCTTTGGAATCTTTTCTTTCCATTGCTTCTTCGTAGGTCAAAGTATCGTCGGTATCCATTACCAAGACTTCATGAAGACCCATATATAATTCGGGTCTTCTCCTTTCCCTTGTTGACCTTCTAAGCTCTCTATGTTCTTGTGACTCATCTTGTGTTAAACGAACACTCAGTGAGGAAGTCTGAGTACTCCCACTGATTAAAGGAGCTTGGTGTGGTATTTCATGATCATCTTGAATGTCTTCATTCATCTCATGATCATTCACTAGTAGATCCTCTTGAGTTTCCTCAAGTGTCACTCTACTCTCACTGCTTTTGATTCTTTCGAGAAACTCCTTCTCTAAGAATGTTGCACCTTTTTTAACAAATATAGTATTCGTTGACTTGTGCCAAAAACTATACCCTTTAGTTTCTCTTGGGTATCCAATGAAGAAACACTTATCCGCTTTGGGTTCAAGTTTTGTTGATATCATACGTTTTTCGTATGCCTCACAATCCCAAACTTTGAGACAAAAAATATTGGGTGGTTTGCCCGTCCATAACTCATGTGGTGTTTTCTCAACGGATTTTGATGGAACAATGTTTAGTGTGTGAGCTGCAGTTTGGAGTGCATGACCCCAAAAATATAAAGGTAGCTCTGTTTGACACATCATTGAACTAACCATATCAAGTAAGGTTCGATTTCTCCTCTCGGAAACACCATTCCACTGTGGTGTCCCGGGTGGAGTGAGTTGTGGTATGATGCCACACTCTTTCAAGTATATGTTAAACTCATTACTCAAGTATTCTCCTCCACGATCAGTTCGTAGAGCTTTGATTCTCTTGTCAAGTTGGTTGTCTACTTCATTCTTATATTCTTTGAATTTCTCAAAGGTTTCACTCTTGCTCTTCATAAGATACACATAGCCATATCGACTGTGATCATCTGTGAAGGTAATGAAGTACCTATAACCATCTCTTGCACTAGTACTCATTGGACCACATACATCAGAATGTATTAATTCCAATAAGCCACTTGATCTCTCACCTTTCTTCTTGAATGGTGATTTGGTCATCTTTTCAGTTAAACAAGATTCACATGTTCCAATTGCTTCACCATCAAGCAAATCTAGAAGATTTGATTGTTGCAATTTCTTTATGCGTTTCTTTTTTATGTGACCAAGGCGATAATGCCACAAGAGTGTCTCATTCGTTTGAGACATCTTGAGTCTCTTGTTACTGATATTCAACATATGTTTATCCTCATTTAAATCAAGCAATATAATCCATTTGAAATGAAAGCATTTGCATAACATAAACCATTCTTTTCAATAACCATACGAGAGTTATTTATTACAAAACAAAAGCCTTCTGCATCCAAGCATGATACAGATATAATGTTTCGAAATACTGAAGGAACATGATAAACATTTTTTAAACAAAAACCACTAGATAAATGAAGATCAAGGGTGCCCACAGTGATTGCAGAAACACTTGCACCATTGCCGACCTTCAATACTACCTCTCCTTTCGAGGGAGGTCTCCTATCCCTTAGTGCCTGCACATTAGAAACTAAGTGAGCACATGATCCGGTATCTATTACCCAATCTTGAATAGTTGTGGCTAAATTTAAATTTAGTTCAATAACAAGTATACCTTTAAGGCGCCTGCGTTCAACCTTGGCTTCATTCAAGTCACGCTTGTACTTGGTGCAATTCATTTTGAAATGTCCCTTCTCATGGCAATAGAAGCACTCCGTGTAGAGTGGGAAAAATGGCACGGCGGAGCCGGCTCCGTCACGAAATGACACGGTTACGGCACGGCACGGCACAGCACGCGTGTCAGTTACGTGAGTGACTCGCGTGTCCCGTGCCGTGACCATTCGCGTGCCGTGCCTAACTTTTGAAACTTTGGCACGACACGTGAAAAATTTAGTCACGGCACGGCACGTAGTCACGCGAGTCACGTGCAATTAGGACTATTAGATATTGATTTAATGGTGAATCTTGAATAAACTAACATAAATTATGATTAAATGGTCACGCGAGTCACGCGAGTCATGTATGGTCACGGCACGTTTAGGCACAGCGTGACTCACGTGGCGTGACCATTCGCGTGCCGTAACCATCCCTTGACATTTTGGTCATGGCACGGCACATGAAAATTTAATTTGGTCACGGCACGGCACGGCACGAGACCAAAGTCACGGCGTATTAGTCACGGCACGTCACGGCATGGCACGTTTTTTCCTCTCTAACTCCGTGTCTGAGCCATGAGAGTTTCTTTTCTTACTTCCCTTGGAGGTGCTCGCTTGAGCTCCTCCACTTTTGCCTTTGAGTGAGGGATGCGCCTTACTTGTCTTGCTCTTTGCCTTGCATTTATTCTTGGCAATCTTCTTGCTTTTTGACGCAATGGCAATGACAGATTTCTCCTTTGTCTTTCTCATGTCAACCTCAGCAGTCTTGAGAGCATTATAGAGCTCATTCAATGTCATAATCTTTTCACGCATATGATAATGCATGATGAATTCTTTGTAAGAGTATGGAAGTGATCCTAGAATGATATCCTCAGCAATGTCCTCGGGTATTGAAGAATTCAATTTCTCTAACTTCTCCAGATAACCCTGCACTTTGAGGAAGTGTACTTAGACAGATTTACCCTCCATCATCTTGCACCTTGTGAGTGTGATGGTAGTCTTATAGCGCTCCTTGCGAGTACTATCAGTGAACATCTTCTCCAGTTGTGTCATAATATCCTTAGCTGGAGTATCAAAGAACTTTCTTTGCAACTGATCTCCAATACTGGTCAAGATCAGTGACTGCACAACTCGGTCCTGCTCTTTCCATTTCTTTTGGGCCTCTTTTTCATCGTCTGTTGGATTCTCTTTTACTGTCTCATCTGAAAACTTGTCATCCAGAATGTGTAAAAGATCCTCCAAACACAATACGATTTTCAATTTGAGGATCCAATCAGAATAGTTTGACCCGTCATTAGCAAGGGGTGTTTTTCGACCATAGAACGCAGAAAATTAGAAGTGAAGACAACTACAAAAATTCATTTTAAGGGTATATGTTAGTGTTCATGAATTTATAAAATTTGTACTAACAAAAATTAAAGTTTGTCTATTTTGTTAGTCATACAAGACTCTCTTTCAAATAAATAGACTCATCTAAATATTTGTCCAAATCATAACCTTTAAGTAAAACTTAACTTTATGACTCTTGTCATTTTCATTAAGAAAGAATGATTCATTTTCTTAATAAAACTCTCTTTCCCAAAACCCAAGCCTAGATCTTGGTGATTTGTTATAAGAAAACTCATTTTATTGGTCAACAAGTATGAACAAGTCATTTTCACATAATGAGCGAGAAGATGTGCCTCACACAACTCCCACTCACTTATGGCCTAATAACGAATTTATGCGAGTTCCACGATTTCTAGTAATTTAGATCACACTCATGCTTATTCCTAATTACTAGCTTAAAGTGGATAAAATGAGAATGAAAGATATTCTTAAATTTTTCATGGACATATCAAATATATGATGACTTTAATAATTTTAGTAGGTCATGTATTCATACAACAATACCTATCTTAACTATTTAAGCAATCTCATATATTCATAAGCTTCGTGGGTTGTATGGCTCCCGCTTGCATTCGTGTAGCTCTATCAATCACCTTTATGAAAGATATAATTCTAAACTACAAGCACCCACCCAATTCTCATTCTATTTTTAGAGCTATTCTAAAATAAAATAAAATGAAAATTACATTTAGAATTTCCCAATCCTAAATCCTATGTGGCATGCAAGCCATGAATGAATAAATACATAAATGGCAACTTAACAACTTTGCCATAATTTAATTACTCTAATTAATTTTCAATGGCACCTTAGGCCGCATTACAAACATTTGTTCACATCATTTACACAAGGCATTGATAATCTTGAGCCATACTAACCCACAATCCTCCTGTATAGCAAAATTAGTACAAATGTGCAATCTTGTCGCACTATTTAATCTTATTTAGTTAATCCTATATCTCTCAATTTCTTAATTCATCTAAATCATTTTAAATCCTAAAAATGATTTCAGTTGAATAAGATAACTTTCAAAATACACATCCTTCATATACTACTACTAATTATTAATAATAATATACTAATTATATACTAAAAATATTTTATTATAATCATTCGAGTTAGGCCATGACGTGCAATAAAATTAAACCACCATGTGAAGTGGTTTAATTTAGGCCGGCCTAAAGATCGGCTTATGCCATCTTAGTCCGGCTCAATTAATGCTCGTTTGGTGGAATAACGAGGACTAAACCTCTTATTCCACCCTTTAGGCCACAACCAAACATGGGGTACAACTGTTATTTCTCCTGTTTCGTCACCTGTCCAATACAATGTCAAAGAAATAATAAGAATAATAGCATTACGACCTGTAGGACAAGAAGCATTGTTAAAACAAATATCATTTCTAATTTTCCAAATTGTCCAAGCGAAAGTACTAAAAACAGTGAGGAAAACTTGTTTTTGTGTATTGTGCAAAGTATTGGCATATTGTATAATGTCTTGTATAGAATGTCAATTACTAAACTCATCTTGACTTTGACCTAGCCAAAACCAGATTTGTCTAACCCAACTACATTGAACAAAGAGGTGGTTCACAGTTTCATATTATTGGCAAAAGTGACAATGAGTAGGACCAGTCCTTTCTTTTTTAACCAGGTTTGATTTGGTAAGATTTTTTCGTTTTCGGACCAACCATATGAAAACTTTAATTTTAGGGGGGACTTTCAATTTCTACCACATCATTGGCTGTGTAATGAGTGTTCCTCTAAAGTTTAAAAAATGATAAAGGAATTTGACAGTAAATAGTCCTGAAGAGGACCATCTCCATTGTATGTTGTCATAAATCACCATAAAGATACACTTGTTGTATGAGTAAGGAAATAAGGTAGTAAGGCTGCATTCCCCATACCAGATGTCATGCCAGAATGAGACAGTAGTAGGGCAGTTGAGAGAAAATGATATATTGTTTTGTATAATAGGTTATATTGTTAACATAGATTTCCAAAATGTAGAGGGAGGAAGCAATTCTAGTCCATATTTATGTATTAACAAAGTTTTCCAAGGGCTTGAATAAGTAGGATTCTTGAATTTCCATACCTATTTTGCTAACAAGGTAATATTCATAATATCTAAATCAAAAACCCCCATACCTCCTGTCTTTTTAGTTAAACAAACACTAGGCCAACTTAAAAGAGAGTTTTTTTTATTTGTCCTATACCCCTGCCATAAGAATTTTCTCCTATATATATGATCTATCTAATTTATTAAGTATCCCTTTGGGGATTCTAAAGATGGACAAAATATATAATTGAATGGAAGTGAGAACAACATTAACTAATGTCAACCTACCTTCAATGGACAACAATATCCCTTTCTAACTTTGAAACTTTTTATCTACTTTATCTAAGAGGAATTGCCAATCTTTGTAAAGGTACTCTCGGGTATTTAAAAGGAAACTGAGTTATGTTGCAATGAAAGATGTGAGCCAATTCTTTGGCTAGCTGGGGATCCACATTTATTACAAATAGTTTAGTTTTCCAGTTCATTGATTCTAATACCTGACAAAGCCTCAAATGTCCTAAGAGTCCACCAAGTTTTTTCCACATTTGTGATGTGTAGCTTGAAGGAATAATATAATATCATAAACATAATGACAATTTGTCATTGCTGATTGATTCTCAAAACATAAAGGGCCCAAACCTTTCATTAAATGTTGAGTTTTACCATAATTAAATAATCTACTTAGTGTATCAGCTGCAAGGATATATAAGAAGGAGAAAGACGATCCCCTTGTCTGACATTTCTCTTACAGTAAAAATAGTTAGTCAGGGTACCATTAATATTGACACATGACTGAGAACTATAAAGCCAATTTTAAATCCATTGAATCCATCGAGAACCAAATGATCTCCCATTCATAACCTCTAGCAAATCATCCCAATGGATCTTGTCATAAGCCTTCTCAAAGTCAATTTTAATCACTAACCTTTCTGATCTGTTTTGGTGGCATAGTGAATTATTTATTGACTGAGAATCAAGATGGTTTAGTGAGCACAACTCTAAAAATCTATCGGATTAGCTTCAAACAACGAATCAAAATTGTTGAAACTCATCTACTTCATGAGTGATACATGTACATGCAAAATTTTCAAAGTTTCAAATTCATTTAGTACAAAGTCAAGCGGTAAAAAAAATAAACTTTTTATAAGTTATTTTATACATTCATTGTTCATCATTTTTTTAACCGCTTGACTTTGTACTAAATGAATTCGAAAGTTAATTTTTTTTTGCATGTACGCGCATCACTTGTGAAGTAGATGAGTTTCAACGATTTGAATTTATCGTTTGAAACCAATCCATAAATTTTTAAAGTTGTGTTCACCAAATTCTCTTGGTGAACACAACACATGCTAGATTTGCTCGAAATATTTAATATAAACTTTCCTCGGTTAATTATTTTGTAATTTTATGTTTCAGACTGTTAGGGAGTTTGATTAGTAACTAGACTATATCTATGTAATGACGGTTGTAATCAGGATATTTAGTACTTAGTAATTAATTATTTGTCATTCCAATATAACGGATTTTTGTAATCGGTACATCTTTATAATCGGAATACGATGAAAATGCTCTTAGCCTTTTATCTCACAAGGTTCTATCACGGCACGCACGCATATTAGTTATGTAACGTAATTTATATGTCGTATGATGCGTTTTTCAGTTTTTCTTTAATTGAAAATTACATATCAAAGTACGTCACGCATTTGAACTCTGTCTTGTGGTGTTACGTAATTTTTTTAGTACTATTTTTTATTTAAATTTATTTTACATATTTTCTTATTTTTTTCTGTAAATTAATTTAAAACCAGAAAAAAATAATTAAGTGTGGTCACAATATGAGTACACAGAATATGATTATTCGTATGAATAGAATTTTAGTTACCACATGTAGTCATGATATTTTAATCATGATCACAATTTTTCTTTACTAATCTCACCTCACGTAGTCATGTTAGACCGAAGAGCCGAAATTTTTATTGTTGACACAAAAAAAAATCAAATTAAATGAATACCACCCCAGGGGCCTTTTTTTAATCATACCACCCAAGCCAACTGGGTTCGCGCACCAAATAGGCGGGTGCGCGCACTGGGTTGGCGCATCAGGTGCGCGGACTGGGTGGACGCACCCAGGTGCGCGGACTGGGTTGGCGGGCTTGGTGCGCTGACTGGGTTGGCGCACCCAGGTGCGCGGACTGAGTTGGCGAACCGACCTCTTGTCGGTATAAACCCTTACCGCTACGGAAGGGGTGCTCAAATGGGACTTCGCGCACCCGCCAACAGTAAAGCGGTAAGTTTTTTTTTACTTTTTTTTGTTATTGTTTATAAATTAGGTAGTTGGGTATATGTGTCCAAAATATGTCCAAATAAAGTAGAATTGTATTAAATAATTAGAATGGTGTCCAAAATAGGTCCAAATAGAGTAGAATTGTATTAAATAATTAGAATGGTGTCTAAAATTGGCAATAATTTAAATTAGCTATATTATGTTGTATTTTAGGCCAAATTATTTTAGAAAATTACCAAATTAGACCAACTTTGACTAGAAATGCACCAAATTTACCCTGTGTTGTTTGGAATAACCCAAAATTGAATCGTTTTTTTTACCGATGGTGCCAAAAGAATAGTAAATTATTAAAGTACCCTATTTGAGGTACTTAAGACCAAAATTGACTAGAAATGCACCAAATTGTAGTATGCCGTCATCAAGCGGGACCAAGCAAACCAGTCTGCCTCATGATGATGTGGATTTGGATTTGGAGTTGGCTCGGACCGTCTTTCCGCATACGACGACTGAGAGTATTAGTCCCGTTTGCTGGTTCTCGTACAAGAACCACAAGATCAGAAATTCATATGTAAGTTTACATTTCTATACCACTTGCAAATAATATACATTTTCATTTGAATAAAATAAAAAATTGTATTTGTGTTTATTTTGAAATTAAATGCAGACTCATACCCTGACGTCGACAAGAAATAACCAGATGAATATCCTCTATGACGAGCGATTTGCACCCGCGTTACAGATGCTAGGTCTTGAAAAATTCTATGGCCCAACGACCCCCGTTATCCATAGCTTGATAAACCTTTCATGGCTTAGCTGGTTCTTCCTCGTCATTTTCATTATACTTGCCACATGTATCCAAGTATGTTAACCAATCAGGATTTCGCCTTCCGATGGCATCAAGGCCTTCTTGTAATCTTCTTGGTTTCTTCTTTTTAACCATGATCTTGAAAAATTTAGAAGCAACTTTATCCTGAGTGTGTTTTCCAAAATTCTCAAACACGTGTTGAGAGTAGTACCGGTGGGCACACTCTCCGTTCTCCTCTGACCAACCCAGATCATCTTGTATGAACACCTTTTTATGTCCTTGTGCCGGTCAGAGACCACACACATGAATCTATTCGGACCAATTACAAACTCCCGCACCCACTTCATGAACCACCCCTAATTCTCAAACTCCTCGCTCTCTACCAATCCAAATGCTAGTGAGATTAATTGGTTCTCCGCATCATATCCGGTGACAATCAACAACTTACCCTTGTATCTACCTGACAAGAAACAAGCATCGATACTGATGATGGGTCTGAGGTGACCTACTGCTTGTATACACGGTCCCCAGGCCCATGCCAACCTCATGAAATACCGGAACCCGACCTTTTCTGAAGGCTTTGAAACAACTTTATAAATAGTTCCCGGATTTGCCCTTTTGATTGCCTCAAACAAAGGGACAATAAGCCCGTAAGACCAACTACCAAATATCCAGACAATCGCTAACTCTCTACCACACCACAGTTTGTTGTATTTTGGGACAATGCTCTCGTACCTTTCAGCAACCAGGTCACTGATAGCTCTGATACTAATATCAGCATTTTTTTCCAAAGACATTTTTATGCAGTTGGCGACCATAGCGGACGTCAACTGCGCATGATCTAACATGGATGCATCAGCGTGGCATGTGTGCTTTACCTTATTCTTCGTTATGGCCCAAGCATTACCAAAGCTTGTGGCCCTCGCAACCAACCCCCACTTGCACCGGTCGCTCTTGCACTTATACCTCATCCTTCATGTGTCGCTGTGTGTCTGTTTGATCTCGATATTTTTCTTTATGTGCCAGTGGTGAATTTTTTTTCTTTCATTTGATCCTTGTCGTTATACGTCATCCCCTTAAAAATTTCTGATCTTTCTCCAACCTAATTTTAAATTCAAAAATTTTAAATTATTAAATTTTCAAAGAAATAAAAAATTCATATAAGTTCAAAAACGAACCTCTGAACCCGCAAAAAAAATGTTAGCCTCTTGAAACCCCAAAGTGTCATGAAAAGCTGGGAACGGGTGTCTTTCTCCACGACTCGATATCGGCCACCTTCGCATACCCAGCATGAGACGGGTGTCTTCCTCGTCACTATGATCTACTGTCCCCCCACCATCGTCACTAGCATCCCAAATTTTCTCTGCCTCCCGTTCTTCGGGATCCTTGTCTGTATTATCAGTATAATAACATGGTTCTGGGGTTTCAGATCCGTCCCGGTCAGATTGGGCACGGCTAAAGCTGGAGGATGGAACCCGAGATCGGCCCCGACTAGGACCAGCCCCTAGGAATGGGGACCGACTAGTACCCGCTAAAGTTAGGGCCCGAGTAGGACCCGTCACTGAATGATCAATGCCCCGACCCTGGGGCAACTGCAACAATAGTCTGGTGTTCTGTCTGGGGTTGGCAACCACATATAACTTTAGGAACTTGAAAGGTGTTGTCAAATTCAAGGTCATTTGGGTATACAACCCCCAACTATTATCGTCTAGTACAGGGAGCTGTTGGAACCATGTTTGGTTGCCTTGGCCAATATTGATCCTTGCGGAAATTACCAGTTCGTAATAATTCGGGTCAATACCAAGTTCCTGGTACACTTCCCTAGTTATACCTCTGAAATCTAAATCCGGGCCGATATTGAACATTTTCTGGGGTTGGGTACTGTAATAAGTACCATTGGGCCCTTGTAATATTTCACCACCAAAATAACAAGCAATTCCAATCATAGTTGGCTGAATTACGGAACAAACCTAACATTTAATAAATTTACAAACAATTAAAAAAATAATTAAATAATTATAAAAAGATAAAGGACTAGAGTGAAAAAAACTTACTCTTTGCACTTTGGCTGCCTGCTGCCTTGCGTCTGCTGCTGTACTAAATGAACACTGTTAAATTTGGTAATAATTTAATAGGCAACGCACCAAGCCCGCCAACCGAGTCAGCGCACCAAGCCCGCCAACCCAGTGCGCGCACCCGCCTATTTGGTGTGCGAACCCAGTTGGCGTGGGTGGTATGATTGAAAAAAGGCCCGTGGAGGTGGTATTCATTTAATTTAATTTGATTTTTTTGAGGTGTCATCAGTGAATATTTCGGGACCGAAGAGTTAGGCAGAATCCGTATTTTCTGCATTACCTTACCGTTTGAGTTTGTATACAGGCCGTCCGATAAAAATCCGGACAGTATGATCAAAGTCCGGTTCTTTCCCGACCCCTGAGACCCTGACCCTGCTCTCTTTTCTTCTGTTTCTTCGCTATGTCTTAACTCGACGTCGGCTGTTCTCTCTGGTTTTCGAACCCCGTCGACCTCATTACCATGCTCTCTGGAATCAAGTTCGTGCCAAAAGATAGGCTTCAAAAGGTAACAAAACCTAATCAATTCTACTTGTTTCCCTCTTTTATCTGGTTGAATTGGGTGATTTGGTGAAACATTATTAACCAATTATGAAGAGAATCAGACAGAGAAATAAAGGTATAAGTACTGGTAATTTGGTTTATTTCATTTTTAATGGATTGTTTGAACTGGAACAGGGAGGAAGTGCTGATTCTGACTCGGATGGATCAGATGATAAGAGGAAGAAGGATCTGAAGAGAAAGAAAGAGAAGAGGAGAGGTAAGAAAAGGTACAGCTCAGATGAGGAATCTAGTAGTAGTGACGAAGAAGAGAATATATCCAAGAGAAGAAGGGGAAGAGATAAGAGGGATAAGAGGAAGAAAAGGAAGCATTCTTCTGATGACTCTGGTATGATTTTTGGAACTTGTAAAATTTTTCTTTTTAGATAGTACTCTGTCCAAATGGAGCAGATTCAGAGGATGAAGATCTACTGGATATGTAGTTGGCTCTTAGTTCATTTCTGTTTTGGAAATCAAAATCTAGTATTTCTGACTTTTGTTTGATGATAAAGTTTGTAATTTTGTGATGTGTTGAACTGTTGCTGTTTTTTACAAAAAGTAGTTGTAATAGGCTTAGATGGTTGATGACTTTAGGGCTTAGTTAGTTGGTTGAACTTTTGCTTATGTGTAGCTGATTGTAATAACTGTAGGGCTTGGTACGAGAGAGTTGGTACCTGGTCCAAAACTCTTTTGATTTCAATAAGAAATCGGTGGGGGTTACCCGCTTTTGTCAAAAGAGAAGAAGATAGTACTCTGTGGATTTCTTCTAAGATTGAATCTAATTGGGGAATCTGTAATTTCATTGCTAATGTGTCTAATTTGTTGATTGGCCAAGATGAAGAAGAAGGGACAAAAGAAGGGAAGGATTTGTCGGAGAAGACTAGCAATGATGTAGTGAGAAAAGAGATGGGTTTGGAATGGATGCTCAGGGCAGCAAGCAAAAGAGAGAATAATCCACTTCAAGAGGAGAAGAAAGAAGAGGAACCTAAGGGTGAAGAGGTAATTTTTCATGATAAATTTTGTAATTTTGATATGTGAGTTTAAATAGGCAGTTTTCAAGATTTTTTATTTTGCTAATAGGTAAATAGGTCAAATCCAAGGGAGCTGAATCCTTATCTGAAAGATAATGGGAGTGGCTACCCTGAAGAAGAAAAATCGTCTCGGGAAGGTGACACATTCGTTGCACCACTGGCAGTTGGAGATGGGGGTGCGAGTTGGAGACTGAAAGCATTGAAGCGTGCAAAAGAGCAAGCGGCCCGTGAAGGACGCAAACTCGAAGAGGTATATATCATATATCTTTTACATGCTTAGTTAAGTAGGCTCCCGGTGAACACTGTCGGGGCATATGAGGTGCTGGTATGTAGAAATACAAATCTAGATATCATAATTTTACATAATTTTATACAGTTTGTGCCTGGTTAGTACAGTAATTGGAACTTTTACTCATTTTTCTGTTGGAGATTTTGAAAGGTGTTTTTATTTTTGTAGGTTGTAGGAGAGAGGTGGAGCTCTATAGGTGACCTAGCGGCATCAGTTGCAACCGCCCGGGCTGCTCCTTCTCATGCACACTTGCGCGCAATCCGAGGGAGGAGAGCGGGCCAATCTGAAAACCCCGATGAAGTGTCCAAGAAGCACGAAAGGCGAGACTACTTGCGAGATGTTTCCTCTAGGCAGTCTGAAATGAGACGACCCCGAGAGAGCAACTTGAGCTGGAGAAGGGATAAGGGGCATAACAATAAATTGTCATCTGAGAATAAAGCGCTTGTGTCTGAAGCCATCGCTGAGATCAATAAGTTCAACAATGACGGTAGTTTTCTGGAGAAGATTAGAAGTATGGAGTCTAATGCAACTGAGGTGTCTGGTGGGTCCCAAGCAAGCGGAGATGACAGTGAGGAGAAGCAAAACGAGTTGCCTGCTTTGGATCCTCGTGTAGAAGGGATGAGTGCAAATCAAATTGCAGCTGAGGTTCTAAAGCTACGATTGAAGGGGAAGCACG
Source organism: Carex myosuroides (assembly GCA_028015225.1). Classification (NCBI taxonomy): domain Eukaryota; kingdom Viridiplantae; phylum Streptophyta; class Magnoliopsida; order Poales; family Cyperaceae; genus Carex; species Carex myosuroides. The sequence goes on along the minus strand of CM051487.1, from coordinate 5,140,282 downwards.
AAGAAGCTGATAGACTATCTGTGAGTATCTCTGTTATCATGCTTGGTAAATTACTGCATTTCAAATAGCACAGTTGCAGCCAATATTGGTTTTGAATTATTTGGGATCGAGTTCTTAGTTTTGTGATGGATTTTTTATTTTTTTTGAATTTTTGGTCTTACATTGAGTAATGGCATTTAAGACCTTTTGTTTACCTTATGATTGAGGGGTACCTTAAGTAACTTATGATTAAGAAAAATTGAGTGGTTTTTACTTGGCTGAAAGTACAGTAAATATAGGGTGGTATTTGAAAAGAATTATTAGTTCTCTGATTTTTATTTTCCAGAAACAAGTAGAAGCGATGGCAGGGAAAACAGAATCTCGTGCTAATTCTGTAGTGCCCAGAGAATTATCTCAAGGACAGTCAGCCCGGTAAGTATGCGGACAAATTTAGTATTACGAATATTCAGTTCTTCATATTCAATTCAGTTTTACATTCTGATATAAATGCTTGGAGATTTTATTAATGTGTGTATCTGTTGCTTTTTGGTGCAGCAGGCACACATTAGCATTTTCTATTTTGTGTGTTTCTTTTAGTTTTTTTAATTCTGTTTGGTCTTTCTATTCAAGTTAAATATTGTATCCAAAGGTAATTTTTCTTTTGGTTGTTCTATCCACCTTTTTATGAAAATGTCAGAGAGGTCTGATATACCAAAAATTGAAAGCGAATGAGCTTTAGAATCTCTCTTTCAATGTTTGTCTCGTCTAACTTAACTTTCCTCTTGTGTTCAGTTATAATACAAGGGTTCTACCAGGAGAAAAGAAAAGAAGGGAAGACGACTCAGACATGCACCTTGCAAGAGATATAATGCAAAACAAAAAATACAGCACTGCAGGAAGCATTGAGGATGAATACGATTATGACGGAATTGCTCCTAGCAAGAAAAAGGGAAAAAGGAGGGGCGACGAAGGGGAAGCGGCAGAAAGGAGGGGCATAATGAGAAGGCCAATGCTGACTCAGAAAGAGCGATGCGTCTTTTGCTTTGAGAACCCTTCTCGACCAAAGCACCTTGTGGTATCAATTGCGAATTTTACGTACCTGATGCTACCCCAGTGGCAGCCCGCTGTATCCGGGCATTGTATCATCCTTCCATTGCAGGTTAGTTAGGTCAGAGCTTGTGTACCTGCCATCATGGACTCTGGTACCATGCTACTATTTTTTATTTCTTGATGTTCTGGTTTCCAGTTTATCACTGTTAATTGAGTCTTAGATGCCAACTTGTGGCCAAAATTAATTACTTCAATTAAAAGCCCTTTTTTTATTGTTTCTTTCTTTTAAAAAAAAAAATAGCACGAAGCAGCAACGAGAAACGTAGACAACAACGTATGGGAGGAGATACGCAACTTCAAAAAATGTCTCGTGAGGATGTTTGCAAAACAAGAAAAGGATGTGGTGTTTCTAGAGACTGTGATTGGCCTGTCAAAGCAGCGAAGACACTGTCTGATCGAGTGCATCCCAATACCTTCTCATCTCTCCAATGCCGCTCCTATGTACTTCAAAAAGGTTAATTTCTTCACCTTTTGATTTGTTTTTCTGTGCCTACACAGTTGAAAATGTTATATTTACACACCTTAATGAGCAGAATTATGTTGCTTCTCTCTTTAAAATGCAGTAAATGGAAAACAGAAGGTCATGCTTTCCTACAAATTTTAGTAAAAAGGACTAGAATATGAGGGGGTTTTTTTTATTTAGAATAGGCCAAATCAGTTCAAATGGAAGAAGCAATCTTTGGAGTGAAATTTGGAAAAACATCTCCACCATATCAATGATACGGAGGAAGATGGAAGGCCTCATTTATTTGTATGCTTCAATGAAATTTGGAAAAGAGGCCTTCCATCTTCCACTGTATCAATGATACGGTGATGTTTTTCCAAATTTCACTCCACGGGTTGCTTCTTCCATTTGAACCGATATGGCCTTCTCTAAATAAAAAAAAAATTGAATATGAGTGGAGCTATGGTACTATGCATAGCGCGGATTAGTCTGTACTACAGATCAATATTTTCGTTCCCAAAGTCCAAATTGTCAATCTGCACTGTTCAACGTGACCTCCATATGAAAATGTACTTGCAGACTAAATTTACGTTTTTTAGAATTTTTTTACTATTTTTTTATATAGGTAGAAAATCACTACTTTTGAATGGTCTAGGAATTTTTAGATCAAGTGATTTTCTACCTAACTATAAAGATAGTAAAAAAATTCTAGAAAATGTAAAATTTGATCTACAAGTACATTTTTATGCGGAGATCATGTTGAACAGTTCAGTTATTGTTTGGACTTTAAAAAATGGAGATATTGATCCATATTACAGACCATTATGTGCTTGCATAGTACCAGAGCCTCACTCCCTAGAATATTATCAATTTTCTTTTTCTTCAAATTGTGTGAGTGGTATTGGGGGTATCTGACATCTATCTATTCTTTGATGCATGCACAAGGATACTGTAAGTTCATGTGTTTTAATGGACATAAATTACAAGGAATACAAGATATTTTGAAAGGTTGTCTGCTTCCTGCAAAGTTAATTTATTTCTCCATGTCAGCATTCATTTTATTCACTGAGACCCTATAATATACCTGCTCTAATTATCACCCCAACATCGATTGGTTTATGTGTTACACAAATTGTTAAGGTTGTAGACATAGCTTGTGAAAATTATCAGGACTCTAGTACGTACACAAAATCTTCAAGCTATTAAAACGGTCATGGTACATTATTAGCAGATTTCCAATGGAAGATTAAAAAATCATCATATTTTTTTATTATTTTATTACAGGCAATTGATGAAGCAGAGGATGAGTGGGCCCAGCACGACGCAAAGAAACTGATACCAACAACTGGCAACCTGCGCCAGGTCATCCCAGCCAACTTCGCGTACTTTCATGTGGAGTTTGGCATGGATCGTGGGTTTGTCCATGTCATTGATGACGAGGCTAACTTCAGTAGCGGTTTTGGCCTCAATGTTATACGCGGAATGTTGCAGTTGCCGGAGGAGGACATGCACCGCAAGAGACAGTATGAAACTGTCGAGAGACAAAAACAGGCTGTGGTGAGTTTTGCGAAAGACTGGGAGCCGTTCGATTGGACTCGGCAGCTTGATTAGTTTTTATAGGTGATCGTGTTGTTATTTTGGAGAAGTTTAATTGTAATCCTCTTTTTTTTTTATATATTTTTGTAAGATATGATATTTCCTAGAGCTGTATTTTGTTAATCTTAAAAAAGTTTCTGGGATTACCCTTTTGACTAAATTAATAAATCAATTTTGAAAGAGATAAGCTCTATGCCCACCTGGTTGTATCTGCTGTTACTGGTTAAATCTATTATTAATACGAGTTATGAGATGTTCCTGTTGTTGCCGATATTTTTATTAATACCCCAAAAAAAAACAAATTATCAAATCTGCCCCACCTCAAACTTATTTTTAAATCTACTACAACCGCCCAGCCACTGGGCGGTCCAGTTTCCTAGCTGACCACCCAGCAGCTGGGCGGTCCACTTTGCATAGCTTACCGCCTAGCTGCTGGGCGGTCCACTATTGTTTTTTTTTATAGCGGTCCGACCCCCTCTCTCTCTTCTCTCTCTTTTCTTCCCTGCCGCCCCGCCGCTCGAAACCAACCAGCAGCTCTCTCCCTCTCTTCCTCTCTCTCTCTTGAACTCTCTCTCTCCCTCTCTTCCTCTCTCTCTTCAAATCTACCCCTCTCTCTCTCTTCCTCTCCCTCTTCCTCTCTCTCTCTCTTTCTCTCTCTCTCTCACCCAAACCCTAATTTTAGGCCATCTCGGCGACAATCCGATTATTTTCGGGTAAGTCTCTAAATAATTTTTTAATTTATATTTTGTATCTTGTATTGGCATTGGAACGATTGGTAGAAATTGAATTGTTAATTATCTTGTGCGGGTTGTTGATTTTCCCGACACGATTGAATTGTTCAAAATTAGGGTTTCCAAAATTAGGGTTTGTAAATTAGAATTTAGGGTTGACAAAATTGGAGTTTATAAATTATGGTTGAATTGTTAATTATCGTGTGCGGGTTGTTGATTGTCCCGGCGCGATTTAATTGTTAAAAATTAGGGTTTCTAAAATTAGAGTTGAATTGTTAAATTAGGGTTTAGGGTTGACCAAATTCTGATTTATAAGTTAGGGTTTATAAATCAGGATTTATAAGGTAGAATCTTCTGTTTATTGAAATGTAGTATGGTCAGAACTAGACGGGGACGTGCATGGGATGCTCCTCTGGAGACGGGGGAGAGTTCACATGATCACGGTGCAGAGGATTCCGGTACAGAGGCATCTGCTGCAGCGGCATCCGGTGCAGAGGCATCCGGTGCAGAGACATCCGGTGCAGAGGCTCCCTTTGGAGATACGTTGGTCACTTGCATCGTGTCTCACTTGCATCTCTAGAGGTACGTTAGTTTTGTATTCCTAATTTAAATAGCATTATTTAATATTACAGATAATTAGACGTTTATATTGAAATCATTGTAAAATGCAGGACACAGCGATGGTTTTGTATTCCTACCCACTACCTTATTGTTTGTCTATTTTATTACTTGTTCAGCCATACACGTTACTAATTAATTTATATTGCAGCACTAAACACAACAAGCCCAAAGTCGACTGGAGCACGCGTTTCTGGGAGCATTACCAGTGTGCTGCATCACCGGAGGATCACTTATGGACCCCGCCTCCAGCTATTGATGCCCCTATGCCGGTCGAGCCTTGGAAATTGCGATATTTAGTCTGGTACCAGAGATGGGGCATGCCGTCGGTTTATCTAGAGGGGGACTATGGTGATGCTCTTCGACGGAGACTCACGGGTGACGGATCTAGGACTTACTTTCCTTTCGGCCCGATCCATGCTCGTTCGGTATATTTAAATGAAACTGACATGCTTAAAAATTATAGTTATTTATTCATCTTCTAATAATAATAATGAAAATACATTGTGTGCAAATTTTGACCGATATTAGAGGAGTGGCACACAGCTTGATGTGCATGGCAAGAAAAAGTTAGAGAGCGATAGGATGTCAAATGCTCCAACACAGTGCACCGATTGTGGAAGACTCTGGCTGAGACGGGCGCCTCGTTGGTATGTTGCACGATGCTGGGGAGGACATCAATTGGCGCGAGATAAAGGCCCACCACCAGATCCGGAGCAGCCTAGAGCCCCTATCTACGCTGATGAGATGCCGCCACCTCCTGCAGGTAATAATATGTCATACAAATGATCATTATTAAGTGTCTCTCTAAAAGATCATTCTTATTAATTTATCTTCATTTCTGCAGAGGATGACTCGGGTTGGGCGATCCACCAATGGGCGTTGAACAACAACGCGTGGAACGCGTACTACAACGAGCATGGAGTTCCAGTGCAGCAGACCGAGGTAGCAAAAGTTCATTATTTAATTAATTTACTCGTTACTTCTATGTAGCAAAATTAACATTATTTACATGCAGGATGAAGCTGCCGCCGCCGTTTTCTCATTGGAGGACCTCACTGGAGATGAAGGCGGATGGGAGCCAGCTAGCTCCCATAGACCGCAATATATGGAGCCCAGACAGCACGACGGCGAGGCCAGTGGGAGTGGGACGCAGACTGCAGATGGCTTTGCCTCTGCTATATTTGGCACACCGCCTCCGGCCACGTATCCTTCTACTTAGGAGGACGATCCGTGGGTGTTGCGTACACAGGCGGGGATCCATGGGGAGCATGCATTACACCTGGGGGAGGACCCATGGGCGCGCGAGGCCGTACACGATGACATGCAGGTGGATGAGGTTCACCAGAGGCGTCCGCCGTCGCAGAGGGACCGCCGTGCACCTGCTAGGTTGGAGCTCTCCGGACCTCGCCCTCGTCATCGCCGTTAGGGTTTTTACATTTTTTAGTTTGATAGGTTTCTAGTATTTTATGTTTGGATTATTATATTTCATGTTTGGACTGTTATGTTTAATGTTTAGACTTACCATTTAGATTACCTATTTTGTTGTTTAGACTTACCATTTAAAAACATTTAAACATTAACAAACTAAATATAAAACTAATCAATTATATTAAAAACTAGGCAATTACATAACATATAAAAATAATCGTCAATTATAAAAATATAATCGTCAACAAATAATACATATATATCATATAAATCATTACAACAATTTAATATAAAACATTCAAACAATTTAATATAAGACATTCAAACAAATCATTACAACAATTTAATATAAAACATTCAAACAAATTAAAACATAAAAACAAATGAAAAAAAAAAACAATAGCGGACCGCCCAGCAGCTGGGCGGTCAGCTATGCAGAGTGGACCGCCCAGCTGCTGGGCGGTCAGCTAGGAAACTGGACGCGGTTGGCAGCTGGGCGGTCAGCTAGGAAACTGGACGCGGTTGGGGTAGATTTAAAAATAAGTTTGGGGTGGAGGCAGATTTGATAATTTTTTTTTTTTTTTTTGGTATTAATAAAAATATCGGCTGTTGTTGAAAGCTCTCAAACGAAAAAAAAAAAATGCGACTTCCTCCCGAATTCAGATTGCATAATGTAACTCAAATTTTGAATTTGGATCCGGACTGTCCGATCTACTTTGGTATGAATTTTAAAGTGGTCATGTGCATTCCACCTCGGACTGGCCGGATTGGCTCGGAATCTAATTGGACTGTCATAATGACATTTGCATCGAAAAATCCTCACTTAGAAAATGATAATACGTTATGGAGATCCGATTGCTTTGCAAATGATAAGCTATAACAGACACAGTAGAAGCTGGTGCTAAATTTTGCATTGGGGTAGGGGTAGGACGAATGAAAACGAAATCAAAGGTTAGAGATGAGGTTCGTTTGTTCTTGGATTTCTACGAATTTTCGGTGTTTTATCAACTCTGTAAACACGAGTTCATAAAAGAATCTTTATGTTCACGATATAAAAAAGCACAATTGGATTGCATCTTTCGATAACTTTGGAAGAGTTTTGCAGGCATAAATTAAATTTTTTTTATTACGATCATGCAAAACTGTTCCAAAAGGAAGCCAAATCGATGCAACTATTGATTGGCTTGCTTACACACCTGCAGTTTTTCTTTCTTACCTCCTCATGAGTCATGACCAAAATAGAGAATAAATTAAACAGAACAAAAACTTTTTGACTGAACGCTTTGTGAGGGAAATAAATAAACCATGATAGTATTCAGTTACCTTCTCTGATGGCGAAGGCTTAGTGAGAAATAATATTCTCTAATTGAGAAAATTATACAAAAATTATAAAGATACCAACTATCTTTAACTATCTTTACACTTGCTAGAACCAAGGAGAAATGCATTTTGAAGGTGTAGGAAGACTTTAAATATTTCATGAGACAAGGGGAATGAAGCCTGGTCCGAACTCATTCGTGTGATCAGGCGCAATCAAACAGGTTCGGACCAGACTTCACACTCCTCAGCAATCATAAAAAGATACGCTAGTTGTATCATGCATAAAGCACATGAAATGAGGAGGCACCAATCGAGTACTAACAGTAGTTCAGGGTCTGACTTATTCATAATTAAGGCCTTTGTGTGTGTGTGTGTGTGTGTGTGTGTGTTGTGTTTGTGGGGTTGGAGGTTGGAGGCTGGAGGTTGCTTCATTGTTTCAAGTTATAAGCATGGGAAAAGCTCTTTGGAGGTGTCTCTCATTCGAGGGTTATATGCAACCCCATGTTTATAGTATATAGGTTTTGGATAGTCAAAGCAAGTGCTTAAAGTAGATACCTGATTAAGGTATTAATTAACTATTATGCACGTCTAGATGATTTCCACCTTTATTCACTAATCTAAACATTTACTTTAAACAAAATATTATTTGATTTATAGTCAACTCTTGCTCTAGAATCTTAGCCTGGCACTTAGCAGTTGATTATTGGAAAAAAATTTCATGCTGCCACGAACATAAATTTGTAAATGTTTTTAATTATTCACTCAAGAGGCAACATTAAAAAAATAGAAAAAGAAGATGTTGATCCCACATGGCAGAATTTCTATCAAGCATAGAAACATATTATAGACCGTCGATTTCTCTTTTTCGACTATTAATGTTCTTTTATATATTTTTCTGATAACAATAGGACCAGTATTTTAATTTTCTCAGTGCAGAATTCTTATTCCTTCTCCCTACCGCTTAAATTAAAGTCGAAACGACAATTATGATATCGCAACAAGGAAAAATATGATGACATTCTTAGCTATGATTAAGATTTGGGTATTGAGATATATTCCTTACACTATGACATAATGAGAGGGGATATATCCTATGAAGAAAAAGGGGCTTCTCTTTTGGTCTCCACTTGACAAAAGATAAAGGAGAGAACCTTACCAAATGGCAAAACACAACTTGTTATTCCAAGCTTGAGAAGAAAGCAAAACAAAATCTATCTTGTCACCCCAATCTCTCCTTTGGATGTAGTAAAGACTAAAGCATTGGCAGATTACTGATATGCTGGTATCATTGCCATCGCAAGCGTACGTTCCTTTTATTGTTGGAATATGGATCGACGACTTTACCTTTGCGAGAATATGTTCCAACTGTTCTGACTTGCTTCATTTACCAATGATGTGATTATTTTTTTTCTATTTGGTATATAACATTGTTTTTTTAGTAAAGACAAAAAGCATCGGCAAATCTAAATTAAAACGAGACGGCTTAAAAGTCCTCCATTTACTTAATTTGGGAAAACTTATATCATCCCCCCTCTTGAAATTGATCCTGATACAAGTAAAACCTGCTTTATAGCCATGCTATGTACTCATTTCTTGAGCAATTTAAAATCCATTTGGAAATGATAAGATGTTTTATAAAATTTTATTGTGGTAAAAAGCAAAAGCAGAGCACCCTCATCAGAGACCAGTGTTGTAAAAGCAATCGCTAAGGCTGACTATTTTGATTGAATATATTTTTATATATATTCGCTTTAAATCCTACAAAGCAACGTGGAATTCTATCACTTTTCTTTCTTTGGAGAATAATTTTGCAGAATATATTAAATCCGAATTTCTGGCTTGCATTGTGCTTTTCTAGTTCTCAATTTTTAGACAGGCCTTAAAAAGCCCAGCCTTGCCTCTGTCCTAATTGACACATAAACCCAGCATTAGTCAAATCAGGCCTATATCGGGCTCCATAATATACATCGTCTAAACCCAAGTACCCAACCCAAAACAGGAAACAAATCACCTGAGTTAACTCAAATTTGTAGTTTAGATCTGGACCGTCAAATCCCCTTTGCACGAATATTAAGGGACTCCGTGAATTACACCTTGGGCCGGATTGGCCCGAATATGATCGGACGGCCACAAGATAAACTTAAAATTTGCGTTACTTTAAAGGATCCGGGGTTCAAAAAATAAACGAGATCGCCTAGTCAGCGCCACCGCCTCTCTCTCTCCCTCTTTCTTTCTCTGCCATGGCAGTGCGCCACAGTTGCGCAAAGGTAGAGCTAGCCGTAAAAGATCCGAAGGAAGAAACGGGAACCATCTTCGTGAAGGCCACGTGGCACCCCACGAAGTTCTCCCTTGCTGTGACGGATGGACAGGACGCCTGGTTCTGCCACGCGTCGGACGGAGAGGTGAAGCTCCGTGCTGAGCAGTGGGACCAACCTGTCAGTGAATACCTGGATCTCGTCGACAGATACCTTGGCCTACAGCAGCCCGGCTCGAACTACTCCTTTGAAGATGCTGGCAATGGCCAGAGAAGGGTTTGCCATTTTCCTTTAATAATTTCATCTCTTTTAAAAAAAAATTGAGTTTTTTTGTTCTGTTTTCCGGTTTTTTTAATAATTTCAAGTAGGTTTTGTGCTCAATTGCACAACTAACTATAGAGTATTGCTTAACTGAGGCTAATTTTATAATTCAGGCTGAAATTTGCTTTCTACTATGCACAAATTAATTCACTTGGTTGAGGCCTAAAACATAAAATAAGGGATTTAGGCCTCAGTTATTCCACCAAACGTGCATTAAATAGGCTTGTCTGCGTAAGCCTAAAGTTTGGTTGGCTAAACTAAACCACCTCTCCATGTACCTTAAATTTGTGTTGCGTCATGGACTCACAGTGACTATTTTCAAATTTTACTTCTCTCTTCTTTGGACCTCAACCAAACATGAATAATTTAGGCCGTCCTAAATCAAAATAACTTAGGCCTCCTTAATTTTATTCCTCAACCAAACATCAGTATCTTTCTCTGACAGTTACATGAGATAGAGACCTTGAATCTTTGTTTTTCTTCTTATTTCAATAGCTTTATATTGTTGTAGCTCTCATGGACATTTGAAAGAAAAGGGACTAAATTGGAATGGCGCTGGAAGTTGCAACCTTCACCAAACAAAAAGAAAACCACGGCCGAAGTATTGGATTTTCTCTTGGATGCTAATATAAGATTGAGTGTATGGCTTTCTCTTTTTCCTTTTCCATATTTGGTGGCATTTTCATTTTTCATTCAAATATACCTCTATGTAGTATAGGTATGAGATGCTTCTCTTGTATATTGTAAGGCTATATTTTTTAAATTTATTTTGGGACACTTAAAAAGATTTTGCATACATGCCAAGAGAAACATAGCTAAACTAGAAGCATGCTCTCCAAATTTTGCAAATTTATTCTTCCTTTGATTTAATTACACAGGACGAAGTTGTGAGAAAAACCCAAGCATTTGAAAAATTAAAGCAAGAAGCAGAGAGATGCTTACAGCAAAGTGCGAGATTTCAGAGTGAAAAGACCGAGTTTGAATCTGCCGTTTATTCCAAGGTAATCCTGCCATACCTGAGTGCAAATTTGTCTTGTACATTCTTTCTAAATTCACATTTAAAAAAAAAAAATACAATTGTGTATTCTTGAACAATTGTAGAACTTGTAGACCTTGTTTAAATGGTGAAATTTTGGTTAGTGAAGGAAATTAGTCACGCCGTGACCGGTTCCGTCATAGCACGTCACGGGTACGTCATGTGATGTGACTCGCGTGTCACGTGACGTGTCTCCCTTCGATCAAAAATGACACGTCAGGCATGTCACGTTACCGATTTTTACAACATTGGTTTGTTTTTATTTATTTTGCAATATTTTCTTATTTGTTAACATCTTTTTTTATTATTTTTCTATGAACTAACTTAAAATCTGAAATAAATATATAAATAAACGTGATCATTCGCGTGATGTGATAATTAAACGTGGCCACGTCACAGCCTGTTAGTCAAGTCATGTCACGATTTTCCTCCACTAATTGTAGTGTTTGGATACAGTACAAGATGTTGGGTATGGCAAAAAAATACTTATCGCTCTCTACTTGTTAGTTTGTGGCAGTACTGAACTCGAAGAAATCCAAGCTAAGAGATTTAAGAGACCGAATTGCCAAGGTCGAGTCCAAAGGCAAATGTCCAGTTAAAGCCGAAGAAGAAGAGGATCTCGACAGGTTCAGTGAAAACACAGAGTTATACGAAGGCACTGATGAAGAGGCTATGCAAATAGATCCCGAAGAAAAAGAAGAAACGAGTGATGCAGTAACATCAAGAAAAGGTGCCACCTCATGTGGGCGCGGTCATAAAAAGGCACGCTATTAAGCAAACTGCGAGAGTGATTTCCCTGCAATATATGGGTAATCTGCTTGAATTTGATCTCTCAGACTTTCACTTTCTGCAATGACACCCCTGAACTTTAAAATTTTCCAGTAGACTATTTCAGGCAATCAATTAGGTCCCTGAATTGTTCAAAAATATTATATGGTCTTTGCATAGTTCTATTCTACATAGTTTATCTCCTTTTCATATCATCAGTTTTGAGATTTGACTGCCCATTTTAGCAGGAACTCACACCATGCAATCAGTTTGAATTAGTCAAAACGGCCACCTCGACACTCTTTTAATATTTAACAAACGGATGACATTGTTTTCTCTTGAGATAGCTCAAACAATGTGACTCTTACATAATTCCATAGCTCAGGAACGTTGCTTTTGTTTGGAATTGTTCAAGTAAAATACACTTTAGTCTTTTCTCAAGTTTTGCTGGATACATGTGCAATTATATCTTGAATGCGGTTTCCATAAGTGTTCTTATTTTTTTTCTTTTTCTTTTTTATACTGCTTGATGAAAGAGTTGGTGGATGGTGGATAGCAAAAAGTTTCAAAGTTTGGTGTTGTTTTCAAAATTAGAAGGTTAGTCATGAGCTGCAAACCTGGACAACATGGTGATTTCTTGTAAGTTGTAACTATTATAATCAACAATTTTGTATATGTTGGGATAAGTGTTTTTCTCATGTTAATATTCGAGAGCTTTTTGAGTGATTGTCTTGTGCCTTATGAAACTTAAATTACTCTTTTTAAGTTTTTGGTAACTTAGTTTAAACATCTCAAAATCAACGGCAATTATTCATAGACATCATAATAAATCGAAACGTTTGAAACAAAAACATTGTTAAGTATAATATTACTGTTTCAAATTCTCTCCAAAGTTTAAAGAATTGAACAAGCCCTTTTGTTTCATTAAAAAATGAAGCCATCCTAGTATACCAAATTTCTTTAAACAATTAAGTCTACAAATCACTAAATAAATATAATTAAATAGAGTTTAGAAAGATAAAACAATAATTAGGAGAATTCTTGCCGGTTGCACGTTTTATAAGCCAACAGTCTTAATTTGTCGTCAACAAAATTTCATTGTAGATTATCCAAGTGTACTCGTGAAATTACCGGTACTATCCCCAAAAGGTATTCATCCCACATGGTGCAGTGAACTAGCAGCGATCTTCTCCAAGATGCTTCGATTATCGTCTCTTTTGTTGTGGTCCATTCCACATGAAGAAACGAACTAGGATTTGATAGTAATAATAGTTCAAAAAAATTGGCTCATGACTCTAGTATGATTATTTTGATTTTTAGGAAAATTTTACATGATGGGATTTAAAATATAAATGATTTTAGCATATCTCATTGATTTGATCACCAAAATCTTAAAACAATAAAATTTAGTAATAAACAAATTTTATTAAATTTTGTAACGAGGACTCCATTCGTTTAATATTCATTGAAAGTTTGAAACCACCTGACACATCTGGAACCTCAACGGAGAGGCACCATCACCAACTATGCTAGGCTAATGTTTTAAGTTAAAACTTCAGAACAACATTTGAGAAAATAAATATAAAGTATTCAATTAAAAGAAAAAATGCTTAAATGTACCGCTGTTATATGCTAGTCCGGATTCTCTAAGATAACTCAATTTTGAGTTTGGATCCTGACCATCCGATTAGAATTCGGACAAAGCCGGCACGAGGTGGAATGCATGGGTCTCTTTATTTGTGCCAAAAGCAGATTTGACGGTCGGTATCCAAACTCAAATTTTGAGTTACCTTGGTGATATGACTACTGTTATATGTTACCTAGAAGGCTAGAACATCTGTTTGAACTGCTACATCTCAGTATCAGATATCAGATATCAGATATCAGATATCAGTTATAACCATTTCAGCTAAAAAAAAAATGAAGGTACCGTATACAAGAAGGGCACTTCTTGTTGTTTGCTTATCTTTCCGTACCTTTCCGTATCTTTTTGGAACGTTTTGTTCTTAGTTGCTTTCATTTGAGCATTAAATGGTGTACTTATCAGTCTCAATCACAATTGCCTCAAAAATATATCACTGACCTGAATCTCTAGTCAAAGAATTGAGCCGTATATATATCCACATCTTTAGTGATGTATTTTTTTTTCTCTCTTTTTGGGAAAATCAGCTTGAAAAAAATACTTCCCCAGCTGACAAAAGAAGTCTATGTTTAGAACCTACAGATCATCCAATAAAAGAAGTGCTTTGTCTGTTTGCTTAAAAAAAATTACAGAGGCTTGTTCTGTATTTGTTCCCACATACTCCATAGATTGACAGAAACGACATGGTCAAGAAATAATGCACATCTCCAGTTTCCATTGACCAAAGAACGGACCTAAGAAAGTCTTAGTCTCTCGCGTCTTGCTACTTTATAATATAAAAGCTAGGTATCAAATTACATATTATAATGTGTTATATATAAGAGAAGAGTTCAAATCTCTTTGTTTGTTGTGACTTCATTGTATTTTTATTTTTCGAACTATAATAATTTAATTTAGAAATAAAATTATTATATATAATCTATATTTTTATATGCATACGTAAAAAATCACAACATTTTAATTTTTTTTTTATGAGTATCAACAGCTGGTAAAAATAAATGTGGATATATTCTGAACTTTGATGTTTCTATTTACTGATTAATATTAAATCAAAATTGAAAATTGAAATTTTTCTATGTCTGAAAATAGTATAAATTACATATAACTTTTCTATTTGAAATATAAAATTTAAAAATTTTATTATTGAAATATTAAAATGTATAGGTACGATGAAGATGAAAAAATTGAAGGTATGTAAACCCAACTCTGTATGTAATATAATATGTATATTGCACCTTCCAGGAAGCTTCTATCCGGGTCCTTTGATGGCATCTGACGCCTTAGATCGCTTGACCTGGTTGGATCTAACGGCCCAGATTAATTAACCCGTTGCTATTGCGACGTAACGCGTATTATTTATATCAGTTGTATCATTGACTGTACAACACTCGGTCTCAGAGAATTTGACCACTACTATAACACGTGAGATATTAAAATTTAAAAGAACTCGCCCATTTAAAGCATGTGTTTTTTCTTTCATTGTCTTGAAATTTTGACCGTTCAAATCCCAAAACTGAATACTCTTTATTATTATATTATTCTTGCGTTACCAACACAAAGTATAAATTGGATGCGATCATGTATACAGCCTCTTATATATTCTCTATGTCTTCATAGCTTCACTCAGCGCGCTGTTCCCTATTCCGACCCTGTAGAACAACGGATAGATTCATAGAGAGAGAGAGAGAGAGAGAGACAAAAAGGGATTGAGACTGAGGCAATTAAGAGATACAAAGATGTTAATGGACCCCTCCAGTGCTTACTCCTTCCAAGATGATATCTTTGCCGGAGAAATGACGCCGATGCCTATGTGGTCGCTTTCCCCAGAGGTGAATTTCGATCTAACCGGGTTTGAATTCCTACCCGACCCGGTTGAGCCTCCTCGTGTGGTTCGTCGTAGTGCATTTGAGAACTATGTCAGACCGAGCGGGGGCGTCCAACCGGTTTTGGGCGGTAAATGCAGAAATAATATACATGTGCATGTTATTGCAACGTTGAGAAACATGAAGAAAGATACGAAGGAGAGTCGAGCAGCCGAGTCGAGCCGCGGGTTTAGGCATATGATTAGAGAGAGACAGAGGAGAGAGAAACTAAGTCAGAGCTATGCTGATTTGTATGATGTCCTCTCATCCAGGTCAAAGGTGAGTGCTTGCTTAATTCTAGGTTTTACACAGAAAAAGAATCATGATTAACGAATTACAATTACATTCAATTAATTGTTGTTGTTGTTTTTTTATAGGGAGATAAGAACTCGATTGTGCAATCAGCCGCAATATACATTCGCGAACTGAAAGGAGTAAAGGATCAACTGCAACAAAAAAACGAAGACCTAAAGGCGAAGATACTCGGCATTGATGCTTGCACTGACGGGATCAAGGTCAAATTCGAGGTAGCGAATCCAGACTCGGGTCTGGATTCCATGATTGCTGCGCTTAGGCGCTTGAAAAACATGGATGTGAAGGCGAAAGCAATCAGGTCGGATCTTTCGCGCAGCGGTTTGTCGACCACTATGACCATTCAAACGAAGGTATATATATGAACTCTTGATGTAATTCACATTTTTAATCAAACGAATGTCATATTCCCAAACCAATTTCACCTTCATCTTTTCTAAATATTCGGCGTGAAGGTATTCAATGAACAGTAATTTGGAAATTTTCCATGAGTTTCCTTATAAGAAATTTAAATATTGTCAGTTGATCCTCTGCATGATGATAAACGTTTGTGCCTAGTAAAACAATGGAATGAATTTGGCATAATTATATTGTTACTTTTTTCTGCTGCTGATTTGAATTATTTTCTCATAAGGAATATGCATTTAAATTTTTGCTGTAATCTTCTAGTGGCGTAGTACTGGGCCCATGCCAACTGGATTTATATATAAATTGCATATAATACCTCTTTTTTCTATTTTTTATCATTTTATTATATAGTTAGTCGTCAAATGGAGCTTAATTATTGCTTAATTTGGTTTACAGTTGGCCCTGGTCAAATAAAGGTCCACATGAAAAGATTCACTTTCAGAGTTTCAGCTACCAAAAGAATTTATTATTTTAGTATCTGCTTGGTTTAATTAATAATTAAAAAAATTCACTTTGACCTTCATAAACCCAAATGTGTGGTTTTTAACCATGGAGTAAAAAAAAAAAATTAAATCATGTTCAATTGAAGAAGATTATGTAATCATTTTCTTTTGCTTGTTTTTGTATAGATGGCGGCTTGTGAAGTAGAGAAAGAGATAGAAGAAGCATTGAATGGCATAGAAAGAGACTCTCATCCCCTCTTTCCTAGAAACAACACCTGGTCTCACAATTCCCACATGGAAAATGTTTTTTAACAATTAGCGGGACCCACTTGTCATTCTCAGCATATTAGGAAAAAGTATATTTTGTTCATTTTTTTTCTTTTTGGCCACGTGCTGTTTTGTGTTTTTAGGTTTTTTCCTTCCAAAAATTTGAGAAAGTCAATTGACCAGCCTCCAATAAGAGAAGTCATTGACCACCATGGATTTCTCCTTCAAGGACAATTTTTTGGGTCAATTTGCAAAAGCGCACGTGAGCTTTATAATGTGTTATCCATTTTTTTTTGTAGAATAGAAAACTCATTGTAGAAATTCCAGGTCAAATATATATTTAACACGTTTTCAAGGTGTTTCTTCTTGGGTTCATGGTATTTGCGCTTTTAAATTATGTCAATTATTGTTCCATTAGTCAAAGACCCGAAATTTTTATTAATACTCTAACAAAAAAAATTAGCAAATATGCCCTGATTGAAATTTTTTTTATAAATAGTCTCACCGCCCCACTGAGGGGCGGTTAACTCTTAATATCAAACCGACTCTTAGTGGGGCGGTCAGCTTCAGACCAGGCCGCCTCTCTGTGGGGTGGTTTGATATATAATAATTTCTTTTAATAAACCTGTATTATATTTATGTTAAAATTTTAGTTAACCAGATATAATTTTCAGTTACCAACAGTAAAAAAAAATTGAGTAATCGGATATAATTTCCGGTTACCAAGATAAAAAAAAAATTGCGTAACCGGATATAAAAAAAATTGGTAACCGAAATGGTTAAATTTTGATAAATTTTGAGTAGCTAGATTCAATTAAGTTTGGTTGCATACAAAACAGATGAATATATGTCATTAATCTTGATAGGAACTTAATCCCAGTTAATATATATAAAAAACCTCAATTTGCACTAAATAAAACCCGGATATAATTTTCGGTTACCAATAGTAAAAAAAATTAGGGAACCGGATATAATATCCGGTTACCCAGATAAAAAAAGAAAAAAAAAGAAATTGGGTAACCGGATATAAAAAAAATTGGTAACCGAAATGGTTAAATTTTGATAAATTTGAGTAGCTAGAATCAATTAAGTTTGGTTGCATACAAAACAGATGAGTATATGTCATTAATCTTAACAGGAACTTAATCCCAATTAATATATACTTCATTGTTGTTAAAAAACCTCAATTTACACAAAATAAAACCTCAATTGGGTAACCGGATATAATTTTCGGTTACCAATAGTAAAAAAAGCTGAAGTATATAATTTTTGGATATAATTTTCGGTTACCCAATTTTCGGTTACTCAATTTTTGAAATTATATTCAGTTACCCAATTTTCTTTTTTTTTACTATTGTAAACGAAAATTATATCCGGTTACCCAATTTTTTTTTCTTACTATTGGTAACCGAAAATTATCTGGTTACCCAATAGGTTTAGTAAAAAAAAGATTACATACCAAACCGCGCCACTGAGAGGCGGCCTGGTTTTCCTCAAAAAAAAAAAAGAGGCGGCTTGGTCTGAAGCTGACTGCCCCACTGAGGAGCGGTTTGGTATTGAGAGTTGACCCGCCCCTTAGTGGGGCGGTTAAGTCTTTTATAAAAAAAAAATTCAATCAGAGGGCATATTTGCTAATTTTGTTTTTGTTAAGGTATTAATAAAAATTTCGGGTCAAAGACAGATCGGAATAAAAAATTAGATAACTTCATTTTTATATAAGCAATTGTCTTTTATGTTATCGCTCCATGTCATGAATAAATTTATTAAATTTCAAGTGGTGCGCCCCCATCATTATAAATTATAATAAAAGCTCCATTAGTAAAAGAAAGAATAAAAACTCATCCAAATTAACCTTGAAATAATCAAAACAAATTATACGCAAGCATATAAACAAAGGCGATTAAACGGTTAATTTAGATTTTGGATCCCTGGTGTTAAGTTTTTGTTAAAAAGGATTAATGAATTTTGGATAGTTAATTGAATTAAGCGTCGGATACCATTATTTTAACAGTTATTTTTATAGTTTTTAAAAACTATTCAGGAATTAAGATTGCAAGGTCTACATTTATTGAAAAGTTATTTTGTAAACTGATTTCTATCCAAAATTGATATTTTGTTATGTTATTAAGAATAATGTGTTGCTTATAAATTAGACTTTATAAAATTAAAAAAGATTATAAAATGATTTTTAATTTCGCCCCTGAAATAGAAATAAATATTGGAGGAATTCAATTTTTAAATTGAAATAATTCTGCAACATCAAATAATATATAAAAAGGTCCAATTTGACATATATTTATTATTGAATATAAAAATAATTTTAATTGAGAAAATTAAATTTGACAATAATTAATAATTAATCTATTATTGAAAATACTTGAGGAATTGGTATATTTGTGAAAGGCTTTATGAATTATGAAGCATCAATAGAATAGAAACAGACTTTATATTGTCCATGATATTATTGTGAAAAGAGTCCGTTTCTAAAAGGTCCAATTTGAGAATAATAATGATAGGGCCATGTTCCACAGGCCCTTTTACTTGTTCCAAACTGGGCCATGAAAGACTGGGATTCGGACCTTTACAAGGCCAACCCGACGTCATATGAAAAAGCTCAAAGATTCACTAAACCGAGGCCCAACTCGGAGGCCTCAAAAATATATGGCCCGAATAGAGGTTAAGGCCAACCGATATACGGGATAGCCGTGGAAACGGCTAGCTTAATGCCCATGTCCCAGAAACGGCTGGTTTAATGCCCACGTCCCAATAACGGACGACATAACTGCCCACGTTCCCCCATACACGCCCGAGATGGCGGTTATGGCTGGACTATATAAGGCAGGAAGCCCCAGGAAACAGGGGACGCAATTTTCACTAAGAGAGAGGTCATACAGGTCAGAGTCCGAATCTCTCATCAATCACCCCGAGTTCCTAACTCGGTCTACACCTCGGCCTGCCATTCCTTGGCAGGACGAACCCAGGTCAGCCCAATCCTCCATACGGCCTCATCTCCCGAGATAGGACGTATCAACCACCGTGGGGCCAAGCCTAGCTCAAACGCAGAACTAGATGGCTCGTCCGACCACATCAACTCCGCTCCCACCAGGGGTGACGACCCTGCCCGGGGTAACAATCACACCACCTCCAGTGGTAACATCACCCACAGCAAATCCTTCCCACAGTCAATTCCCAGGGCCGAGGCCTAATAGCTCAATGGTACGACCTCAGGGTCCTCAACCTGTTCAACCTCGCCCCGACGTTACTCGACCCTCATTCGCCGAAGGGAACGCGACCAGGCCACTCTACATCGAGCACAATCAGGTAACTGGTGCATATCAGATACCCTACATACCGTATTACCCTCAGCAAACGCCGATGTATCACTACGGTGCGACTCCTTACACACCTTACACTCCCACGGGCCCCCAGTATCCTTATGCCGCACCACCTGTGCAATGGGGCCCGGGAGGCGTTCACGGGACGTATCCCATGACAGGTCCAACACAGTATTCCCAGCAAATACCACTGCGACCTGTCCACCAGACCGTACCACCCACCATAGCTGTACCGCGACCTTTGTCTGCAAACCGTATCCACAGTCGACCGGCAAATCTTTCGCCAAGAAACCTGGAGCAAGAGTTCGTACAGGTCCGAACAGGCAATGAGACGGATACCCCATCACTACCCGACCAACAGGCCCAATCCGAACGCAGGGACCAAAATGCCCTGCCTGCAGGGGTACATCCCGATGTAGAAAGACGCCCGGAAGGTCAGGATGAGAATAGGGGGCCACACCCTGCGGAAGGACCACATACCGAAAGTCCCAGAGCCTACCTTAACAACGAGCGAGAATCAGCTAACCACGGCAGAGGGTCCAGACCATCTCGCAGAGATCAATCTCGCTCCCATAGAGAGCGCGAACGAAGCCCACCCCGAGGTCGGGAAAGAGTTCGCCGCGATGACCGAAGAAGGAACCGGCGATCACCAACCCCAACCCGAGGTATCAACATGGCCCAAGTAGAAGAGCTGATCCAAACCAGACTCGCGGCCAAACTAGCCGAACTCGAATCCCAGAAGGCAGGCACTTACTCTCGGCCTATGGGAATCGAGGACGGCCCCCTATCCAGAGACATCTACCGCCAATCAATGACGGACTTCAAATACCCAACAACCCTTCCCAACTTCCGAGGTAGTGGGGATACGCAGGATCCACACAACTTTGTGTACGGGTTCCTTGAGCGGCTCCGCCTTCTTGGAGCCACCGATGCCATCATGTGCCGAGTCTTCACCACTTGCTTGACTGGAGAAGCATGGGACTGGTACATGACGCTGCCCCGGAGGTCCATCAACAAATTCGAAGACTTCGCGAAACTGTTCTTGGAAAGATATACAATAATCAAACCACCGCAAGCCACGTGCGAGATGCTTTTGGACATAGTCCAGGGACAGCGCGAAAGAACAGGTGCGTTTGTCAACCGTTTCATACAAGCATCTCGGCGAATCCAGAACCTCAATGAGGAATTCGCCCTAGCCGCAATCAAGAAAGGACTCCGCAAAGGGGGTCCAGGAACCTTGCCTTACGAAGCCCACATGAAGAAAATGAATACTCTGAGGGAGTTTGTAACCTTTGCAGAGGGTTACATCCGTGCCGAAGATGACAACGGGAGTCCCACGAGACCGAGATCTCAATCTCCCCGCCATCAAACAAACAGACAGCCGGCTCCGGATAGGTTTCGCAACCAAAGAGAACCTCGGAGAAACCAACCAAACCGATCAACCGAGCAAGAACACAAATCTGGCACTGAGGGGTACCGACAACATTTCGTGAGATACGCGCCTCTCACGAAGAAACGACACGAGATGTACAACATCGTAGAGGAGATGTTCGACCTGCCCCCACCATTGCCTGAAGGCATCTTCACGGTACAAGATAACTCCAAGAAGTGTGAGTATCATGGATTCAATGGGCATTCCACTGCGGATTGCCTTCAACTCAAAGACATCCTGGAGAGACTAGCCCGCGAGGGTAAGCTGATCGAGTTCATCAACCCCGATTTCTTCAGAAAGTTCTCCAGGAAATACAATGGCAAAGGTAAGGTTTTTAAGAAACCTATTCCTTACAGACAGGATTATACGGGACCTCGGGTTGGAGAGGCCAGTCCTCAAACTCGGGATGGTCCCGAGACAAGGCGTCCGGAAAGGCAGAGCAGCCCTGTCATTAACGTGATCAGTGGAGGCCATCGTGGTACCATCCGAAAAATCTTGCCTCGCGACAATCGAAAGCCATATCCCACCGTTTTACAGGTTGAGACCGACAAAAAACGACCTCGCCCGGAAGAAGCGATATCTTTCTCCGAGAAGGATCTAGGAGAGATTTCCAGCCCACACGATGATCCCGTGGTGTTGAACCTCAAAATCAACACCCACCGGGTTAAGAGGGTGTTAGTCGACACGGGAAGCTCAGCAGACATCCTGTACTTGTCGGCTTTCACGCAAATGGGCCTCGACACCCGCGCCCTCTAACAGCATATCTCACCTTTGATAGGCTTTACGGGAGATGCCCTTCGACCTCGGGGTATGATGCCACTCAAAGTGACATTTGGTACGTCCCCTCATACGGTGGAAGTCGTGGTGGACTTCCTCATCGTTAATGCCCCCTCGGCATATAACGCAATCCTGGGAAGAGGAACTCTGAACAAAATCGGCGCAATCATCTCCCCTTCCCACCTAAAAATCAAATTTCACACAGATAATGGGATAGGGGAAGAAAGTGGCCAACAGCAGGTGGCGCGTGAATGCTACATGACTTCCATTCAGGGTCAAGGAGGCTCTGTCCACCAAGTCGAACAGTCGGAAGAAAAAACCAACCAACAGCGGTTGCGCTCGAGTACTGCGTATCTACCACCCAACACCAACCTGGCGCTGGATCCAGTTGATAAAGCTGGGATTACAGCTTCCCTCGAGCCGGCAGATGAAGTCGAACAACTCGATTTGGGAGGAGGCAGAACGCTCAACATCGGAAAGGCAGTCCAGGGACAAGAGAAGGACGAACTCATCAAGTTTCTCCAAGAAAATCAGTCCGTTTTTGCCTGGACAGCCGCCGACATGCCAGGGATTCCGAGGTCAATAGCAGAACACCGACTGCATATCAAACCGGGTTCAAAACCGGTTCGGCAACGAAAACGTAATATGGGGGAAGAACGGCAGCAGGCCGTAAAGCGTGAAATCCAGAAACTACTTGACGCTGGTTTCATCAGAAATGTCGAGTGTCCAGAATGGACAGCCAACCCCGTGCTTGTCAAGAAGTCCAACGGTGACTGGCGTATGTGTATCGATTACACCGATCTCAATAAGGCATGCCCCATGGATCCATTCCCTTGCCAAAAATCGATCAACTGGTCGACTCCACCTCGGGACATGCCTACCTCAGTTTTATGGACGCATTTTCCGGGTACAATCAAATCCGGATGAATCAAGACGACGAAGAAAAGACCGCTTTCACCACTAACTCGGGGCTATACTGCTACCGAGTCATGCCTTTCGGGTTGCGCAATGCTGGAGCCACTTTCCAGCGCATGGTTAACACTGTATTTCACAACCAGATCGGACGAAATGTAGAAGCATATGTAGATGACCTGCTCGTCAAGAGCATTTCGGACCTTGACCATGTCCGAGATCTCCAGGAAACCTTCGCGACACTAAATTCAGCCAACATGAAACTAAACCCGAAGAAGAGTTTTTTCGGCCTAACCGGGGGTAAGTTCCTTGGTTTCATGGTTTCTATGCGAGGCATTGAGATTCATCCTTCCAAATCACAAGCCATCCTCGATATGAAACCGCCTCAGAACCTTAAAGAACTGCAATCTCTTACAGGCAAGTTGGCCGCCCTCAATAGGTTCATTGCGAAATCCGGGGATGTGTGTTTCCCCTTCTTCAAAGCCATGCGTAAATCCGCCAAATTTGAGTGGACAGAAGAGTGTGCCGTGGCCTTCGAAAAAGTTAAAGCTTACCTCGCCAATCCTCCATGTCTTAGCAGGCCGACCGCGGGCGATGTCCTGGTATTGTACTTGGCAACAACGAATCATGCGGTAAGTGCTGCCCTTGTTCGGGAAGAGGGGCGAGATCAAAAGCCGATTTATTTCGTCTCTCATGTGCTTCGGGATGCCGAAACAAGGTATTCCCAGATCGAAAAGGCAGCATATGCTCTCGTCATAGCCGCAAGGAAATTGAGACCTTACTTCCAGTCGCATTCCATAAAGGTTTACACCGGGATCCCACTCAAGAAGGCATTTGCAAATTTCGACTCATCCGGGCGATTTCTAGCTTGGGCACTCGAATTATCCGAGTTCGATGTTTCTTTCCATCCCCAAAATGCTCTGAAATCACAGATCTTCGCTGATTTTATCGCCGAATATTCCGGCGTTCCTCCCGAGTCTGAAGGACGTTGGACAATCCATGTCGATGGTGCTTCTTCATTACAGGGGGCGGGGGCCGGGGTATCCCTCACTGGTCCACATGGGGAAACCCTGAATTATGCTCTCCATTTTCAATTCCCGGTAACGAACAACACCGCGGAATATGAAGCCATGATCGCAGGCCTTAAGCTAGCCAAAGAATTGGGCGCCCGCGAGGTTCATCTTCGCAGTGATTCCGAGTTAGCGGTAAAACAAATAAACGATGAATGCCGCGTCATGGACGAGAAGTTGCGCAAGTACCGACAGCAGTTCCACCTACTCAAGAGTCATTTCAACGAGGTTGATATCCAACATGTCTCCCGCAACAAAAACTGCCAAGCCGATGCTTTGTCCAAACTTGGCGCCGCGGGCAACCTTGACAAAGATCGGCCCGTGATTGTTATGGATGTCCCAGAATCCAGCATCACCCTTGACACCACAGCTGTACTCGCCATCGGGGAACCCGGTGAGTCCTGGTTCACCCCGATGTGGAATTTCCTTAACACCGGGGTCCTCCCCACTGACCAGCTGGAAGCCCGACGTTTGAAAAGGATTGCCCCAATGTACTCCATATTCAACAACCATCTCTACAAACGGGGGTACGTGCGACCTTGGCTTAAGTGCGTCAATGAGGAGGTGGCCTTACAAATGATTTCCGAGGTGCATGAAGGCATCTGCGGAAGTCATCAAGGAGCAAAAACTCTCGCCAAACGAATTCTCAGAGCTGGTTTCTATTGGCCAACCATGCAGCAAGATGCGGCAAATTTGGTCCGAAAATGCGAACGCTGCCAATTCCACAGCAAGCTGAGCAACATCCCGGCATACGATCAGATATCCATCTCGGGAGCTTGGCCGTTCGACTTATGGGGGATCGACATCGTCGGGCCGTTCCCCAAAGCTGTCAGGCAACGCCGCTGGATTATCGTAGCCGTGGAGTATTTTACTAAATGGGTTGAAGCCGAAGCACTGGCCAATATCACCGCCGCAGCAGCAGAAAAATTCATCTGGCGGAACATCATATGTCGTTTTGGCATACCCCATGCACTCATATCAGACAATGGCACACAGTTCAATGCAGCCAGCACCATGTCATTCCTCTCCAACTTGGGTATCCAAAACAACTTCACCTCGGTCAGTCACCCTGCTAGCAATGGCTTGGCCGAGGTCACTAACCGTACCATCTTGGACGGTCTCAAAAAGACAGTGGCGGCTAACAGGAAGAATTGGCCCGACATTCTCGATGGAATCCTGTGGGCCTACCGCACAACACCTCGCGAAGCCACACAACAAACACCTTACTCTTTAGTGTTCGGGATGGAAGCAGTAACGCCAATTGAGATGATGGAACCATCTCTCCGTACACTGACATATTCCACTGACGAGAATCGCGATGCACGTGCCGTTGAACTCGACCTCATCACAGAAGGTCGGGAGAGGGCTCGCATTCGGACCACGGAGTATCAACGCAGGGTTAAACGTGCATTTGACAAACACGTGGTACCTCGGGAATTTCAGCCGGGTGACTTGGTACTCAAAACTGTGGAAGCAACCGGCAAACATGTAAGCAAACTTGCTCCTCAATGGGAAGGTCCTTTTAAGATCATTCGCCCACGAGGTAACGGCGCTTACGAGTTGGAAGACCCGAGTGGTTTCATACTAACTCGCCCGTGGAATACTTGCCACTTAAGGAAATTTTACACTTAAATGTATGTCGTTTTTGTCTATGTTTTCAATAGATTCGATGTGCTCCGGGCGAGATAAGCCCTTGTGTCCTATTTCATGTATCCACTTAGACCAAGATACAGATTTTTTGTATAGTTCTAAGCTTTTATCAATATATATATGATATTACTTATGACTGTGTTTACATTCTTGGGTCCGAGATAGAGGAACGAAAGCCTTCCAAGGCAACGAAATTCGTCTCGGGTAATACACCCGAGATACACAACAAATTAATGTAGTCCTACGGGACGACGACTGTTTCACCAGTAACATGAATTTTATTATGTCGAGAACATTTATCGAAAACCCCTCGGGGTAACGCATACGTTTACGCGACATACCTGTCCCCCCACGTTGACCATTTTTGTCAAAAAAAAACAAAAAAACAAAAAACAAAAAGGGGGGCAAGGATATACAATCAAGCACATTTTTCTTGTTCAGAAAGAAAACCAAAGCATGCAACAGAGATACAATTGACAGAAGAAGTCAAGATCGAGCAAAGAAACATGCGATTAAAAGAAACAAGTACATTTCAATTGTTTTGTTCAAACCCCACATCCCGGGGGTATCACATACCATATTACATCTCAAAATAGTTAAACCCCCACATCTCGGGGGTATAAAGAAAACAGTACATTACAACATAATTCTGTTAACCCCCACATCTCGGGGGTGCAAATAAAACAACAATCTTCAAACTGTCACATGTCGAGTGTGCTGCTTGCCATCACCCTTCCTACAAACAAAACAAAAGGAATAAGATTAAGCATGAAAGCAATATCTCGGCAATAACGATATTATAAGTCTTTTACTTACCGAAGTTGGAGCTTTATCCGACTCAAGAACGATAGATTCCTCACCACAAGGTAAGATGGAAACATCCTCTGGATCGTTTCCATCACCTTGTAGAGCAACAGGGTCCACCTCAACATTTACCTCGGTGTCTCCTATGTCGGTCTCCTCTTCGTCACTTTCATCAGAAGAAGTCTCGGAAGGAATCCCGTCATCCTCCCCTTCAGCATCATTATCGACAAGCTCGAGATGCTGAGGCCATTTATCTTTCGGCCAGGGATGAACAATCCTCCCACGAGGATGGTTCTCAAGTTCCAACTCCTTTTGGAAAGGAGTACCATCCGGGTTCAACAAAACATCATTTTCTTCGTCCCAGCCATGATATGAGAGATTCTTAATAACGAGCTTCTCGGTTTCCACTTTCGTAAAACCCATATGCTCGGGTTTGAACGGGTAAATCCTGGCCAGTTCGCCCATATAACAATAAACGGTCTCCGTCATCATTTCTTGACACGCATAGGGAACGGCTTGCGCAAAGGCCTTACTGCCTAAAAATTTGCTCAGTGTTTTCCTCTTGAGACCTGCCATCTCGGCCTTTAGTCGGACATTTTCCGATCTTGCCTCCTCCATCTCCTTGGCCTGGGTCTCGAGCTTGGAGTTAAGGCCATCGACCTTGTCCTTGTACTCTTTAGCCTTGTGTTTATAGCGCTTTGCCTTTTCCTCATTCTCCTTGTGCTCTTTGTCAGCCTGCAAACCTACCAATCGCACCATCTCATATTTTGCCGAAGCAACGGCGGCTTCACCAGTGGCTATCTTCCTTTCCCTTTCCTTTAACTTAGCCAACTTGACAAAATAATCCCTTTCCATGATCGCCTTATTAATCGCCTCTTGATCAGTTGTGATAGTAAGAGCACTGCGATTTTCAAGCGAATCTTTGAGGAACCCAAAGAAAACCCCGGCATCGTGCAGCGACCTTAACACCTGACCGACAACTTGGTCAGGATGCTCTTCAGCCCACTTCTTTTGGTGAGCGGTTGTGGTTAGCCTGAAGGTTTCCCGAGAAAACGCGGCTTGTACCTCGGGATGCTCTTCATCATCCTGCATGGTAGAATATCCGGGGAGATACGCCAAAATACTATCAGGGAATCCTTGCGAAATATGGGTCCCCCACACGAATCCGGTATTTCGCCCCTGTTCTGATATACACGACTTGAGATGCTCGGTGTGCTCCTTCGCGGGATCCCACACGTCGCGTGCTGCTTCTTCAATAACTCTCTCTAACTCCTTCTCAGCAGCCTCAACCCGAGATTGGGGTGTTTCTTTCGGGGCAGCCCCAGACACCTCTAACACAATATCGGACTGAACCTTTTGCCTTTTCGACTCAGGTTCTTTTACCTCGACTTCCTTCCCCTTCTCTCGCCTTATTAACCGCACGGGGGGATCAACAGAAACTTCCTTCCTCTTCTGGGAACCCCCGAGCTTGGAGGAACCAGAAACACTACCCTTAGCTCCTTTGATGGTTGCCGCAATATTGGTGGTAGACGTCGGGCGACCCGTTGTAGTTTTAGCAGACCCCAACTTTACGGTCTTAGGACCCTTGGAAGAAGAAGTCGGTTTTTGAGATGTCGCAACCTCTTTTCCTTTTACGAAGCCGTCCTCTGGGGTGTCAAAAACAAGAACAGGACGAGCAGCCTTCCAGGGTAGTGCCATAAACCCGCGTCCTATGACACAAAAAGCACACCAACATTAACAATGTGTATAATATAGCAGGGTTAATGAACAAATGCGATGTAAAAAGATATCGGTACTAACTTGTGAAATAACTGTCAAGAATTTGGATAACTTTTAATTCATCTGACGTCGGAGATGGAGGAGAAGCCGGAACCAAACTTTCTTTATTCAGAGGACGCCACTTCCTCCGTATCCCCCGAAAGCATTTCAAATCCTTGGAATTCTCGAGGTATACCCAACCATGGTTCCAATCATCCACTTTTGACAGCTTTTCAAAAAGCACAACTTTAGAGCGCTTCCGAATTGCAAGGTGGCTCTCATTATTGTACAATACCGTGAAATAATGAAAGAACAATCCCGTACTGGGCCAGTATGACTCTAACTCGGGTATGAAATCAAGCAAATACTTAAAGCTCATTATGTAACACCATGCTGGTGCGGTTAACTGTGCAGGGGCCACGTCGAGATGTCGTAATATCCCGCGAACAAACTTAGACACCCTCACTTTGAAACCGCATCTCGGCATTTTCCAATATATGCACATCCCACGACTCGAGTCATGCGCTCGGTCATTTAGACTCGGGGCTGTCAACTTAAGCGCATGTCGTGGATATTCTTTTCTATCAGCTTCATCTACGAGTTCCTCGTAAAATGCGTCAGCATAGGCTTGATATCGAACAACCAGTTTAGGAATAATACCAGCAGATACTGGAAAATCCGAGTCATTCCCATGACCATCTCGGGGAGGGACATCTTCTTTCGCCTTTTTCTTCTTGGGCTTCTTAGACTCGCGAGACGTTCCCACTAGGGCAACTACAAGCTCACCCCGAGATGGATCGCCTCCGTCTCCCTCATTCCCGTCACCATGTTGTTCCTCCTCAATGTTTTCCGGCATTGCATCGGAATATGGAGGCAACATGCCATATAAACTCTTGCCCTTACCAGGACGGGGGGGCAAATGACATAACTGGGACGGTTCCCCCGAAGTAGTGGGCGACGAATCCCGAGATCCTTCTTGTTCTCCGGCCATTTCTAAATTAACGAAGAAACAGGATTGGCTTAGGTAACCGCTATTCTTTATTTCTAAGGTATTACATTTACCGACTTATCCAATACGGATCGATTGCCAAGGCTAGATCATTAATCCTAGCCTCGACAACGTTACCATGCCTATGTGATCATTACATCATTATTAACCTCTGCAATGATCATACACAATTAATCAATATAAAGCCGACTACCGAGATGGGAAAGGATTACCTTAAGTTGAGATTTCTCTGCAACGCAATCTTCGGACGTCTTCTCCGAGGTTTCCTGAATGCTCTGAACTCGCTCCGTTATCACCGAAAATACTTTCGCTCTGTAGCTCCGAGATCAATTTTCTCGCAATAATCGATAGCGAATGAACGAAACGGGATGAGATATATATAAGGGTCCCTATTTTTCTCGCTCAATATTTGCGCGAAATTCGAAAAGAAGCCGCGAAGCGACGCGTTGCCACCCTTCATCATGGCGACGCCTCGATTTCCGCGCATCGGGCTCGAACCGAGCTAACGGATGCCAGGTGTCGTACGAGGATAGCGCCATAAACTTGTACCTCTGACTGATTTGACGGCTGATTTGATGGCTGATGACTTTTAACGGAAGACGAGGCGTCGGAGTAATTAATGCCGATATACTATATATACTACCTCCGTCTCCCTTTAACGGAACATCCAGCGATCCCAACCAGACCTTCCAACTCGGATCATACTAAAATGACGACTAGTAAACATATGAAGGACGAGGTTAAGGAGGAGAAAGAAGATATTCCATCACCACACACATCTCCCCAACGGCGGAACCCCGAGATCAACATCGAACAACCCCCAATTAACTTGGGGGAAGAAAAAAACGACCCGTTGGCCTGGGATAGATGTGCCATTTGTCAAACCCGAGGAAATTATCGGCACATATTCCATTGTGATGGATGCGAAGAAGCTTTTCATCCCGGATGTCTAGCCCGCAGATCACCTCGGAACCATGATGATCCACGTTTCACATCCTTCATCTGCAGGAGATGTCTGGATCAAGAACGCCGGGCTAAACGCTCCCGTCTTGAATAGGATTAGCTTTATAAATTATCGCGGGACTAGCCCGCCTTTTGTTTTAATTCTATGTCAACTTTAAAACTACATTTATGTTTATGTAGCAAACTTAGCCGAGATTTCTATCTCGTGCTGTTTTGATTCTTATATGTTTTATGCATTTTGTTACTTAATGCTGTTTAATGCCAGTCAATTTGACCACCTCGGGAATGCAAAAAGCCTGTCATCTCATTAACGAGGCACATTGCCCAATGACATTTATGGCTAGTAGCTGGCGGCTACCTATTTAGGCAATATGGCCCACGCTTATTTATGGCAATATTTACCCTAGCGACTATAAATACCAGAGTCACCTTACGGTAAAGGGCACATTTCACTCTTTACCTCTTCTCATCTTTTCACCTATCTACTTCCGAGATGCCTTTCAAGAGAATTGCTTCCAAAACCAAAACGCCCCTTGATCGTGGTCATAGTTACGATATCCAACCATCAAGGCAAGGCCACAACTCACCTCCCCCTAATCCTCGATATTCTCGGGACTCAATACGGGCCCTATCTCGACCTGAGCGATGGACCCTCCTCCAACATTTTCCCGAGAAAGATTTGGATTGGATGCTCGTGAATGAGGACCTCCAAATCGGTGACCTTCTCGACCTCACCCTTGCTAACGCACCCTCGTTCACCAAGGAAGACGAGAACGACATTTATAAATTCAATCTCGAGCCCAAGATGCGTAGGTGCATCATCTGCCGTTACAAAGAAGACAAGCACGAGATGGTGAAATGTCGGGGGTGCCATGAGTGGAGTTGTTTCACCCATTACGACCTCCAAGGTCGGTCAGACCCTCGTCGCCGGTTTTGGAAATGTCCCGGGTGTTTATCACGCCATACCGGGGGTCCAACATTGTACACCGCCACTGAACCCGAGCTCATATCGGATAACCTCTTTGAGGACACCGACAATGAGAGGGTGTAAGTGTGATTTTCAATTTAAAAAAAAAATAAGATATGTACCCGACATATGCCACACCCGCCTTATTACAGCACGACTAATATACAAATATCGGTAATAGAAACCATGTTTTATGAATTATTCACCTTCAAGTCGAAAGCATCTCGCCGATGCATTCCGACTTCGGGGGCTAATGATAGGGCCATGTTCCACAGGCCCTTTTACTTGTTCCAAACTGGGCCATGAAAGACTGGGATTCGGACCTTTACAAGGCCAACCCGACGTCATATGAAAAAGCCCAAAGATTCACTCTACCGAGGCCCAACTCGGAGGCCTCAAAAATATATGGCCCGAATAGAGGTTAAGGCCAACCGATATACGGGATAGCCGTGGAAACGGCTAGCTTAATGCCCATGTCCCAGAAACGGCTGGTTTAATGCCCACGTCCCAATAACGGACGACATAACTGCCCACGTTCCCCCATACACGCCCGAGATGGCGGCTATGGCTGGACTATATAAGGCAGGAAGCCCCAGGAAACAGGGGACGCAATTTTCACTAAGAGAGAGGTCATACAGGTCAGAGTCTGAATCTCTCATCAATCACCCCGAGTTCCTAACTCGGTCTACACCTCGGCCTGCCATTCCTTGGCAGGACGAACCCAGGTCAGCCCAATCCTCCATACGGCCTCATCTCCCGAGATAGGACGTATCAAATAAACTGAACATATTGGGTTTGGCTCCTCCATTTTCCTGTTGCCTGGAATCAATTATGATTTAAACACATTAGTTTATATCAAAAGGATCATATTGGAGCTTTCAAAACTTGTCTGATCAGCCGTTCTGTGAATATCTAATTTGCTTCAGTCTTAAATTAAATGAGCAAATCAAATCTGCCTTTAGAATTATCAAAGAAGAAAAATCAGCCTTTGGACCGTATTGGTAAATTGCATGTAACATAACTGAACAACCCGCAAAGGTTGGGCTTTTAATTTATACCTTGGGCTTTTAATTAATTCCTTGGTCCTTTTTATCATAATCAAGATCAAACATGGCAGAATTACAATTTGAATTCTTTTTTATTTATTTTTTGTCTTTTCTCCTCCCAGAACTTTGATGGGAAGTTTAGTAATTTATTTCATCCGAATCATCCCAATCCAAACAGAATGTAAAACAAAAAAGAAGTAAAAAAAGCAAGCAAGAGCAATTCCATGCGCCTTATGACACAATTCCTTTTCCTGTATTTTCTTTTTCTTTTTCCTTTGCATGTTTTTTCATTTTTTTTTTCTTTTTGAAAAGGATCCGTACTGCAATCCCATCCCACAGCCCGAACAACCAATCAGATGCCAGAGCAGCATGAATGTGAAATTCAATGCATGGTGGATAGCAGATCTAGATGGCATATTTTAGATCAGACGATCTAAAATAAAATAACTACTGACCGGTGACCGCTAACCATTAAGACTTGGTCAAGATTGATATGGATCGTCCGATCCGAATTCAACGAACAAGACTGAAGTGTAAACATGACAAATGCGCACATTAAAAAGGACATAGAAGGAAATTGCTTTGATGAGTGCTCCGTGAGTAGAATTCTAGATATGCTCTGGTGCTGGGGAGAGATCTTATCCAATCCTTCAAGTGGAGAACACACCATAAAAAGGAACTACATATTTTACTTACAACACACCATATAGCATGTATGTAGCATTCCATTCAGCCAAGCACTGAACAATAAATTATTCTCTCCAGTTATTCGCAGTGGATGTATCCTTTTCATTAGTCATTGTCAGATAAATTGCGGAAGTATATGACCTTTTTAAGTGGTAATTTTCAACGTTTTACATTAACTAAGAAGCAGTGGAGCTTCACCGTTTAAATGTAACTTTTAAACCAAACAAAAAAAAATCTTATTATTCTTAATTATGTTGCGAAATACAAGGAATTGTATCACTTGTAATTATTATGTTGTGAATATTGACGTATCAATACATCAAAATCCACATCTTAAAAAACTGAACCAAGTAGTTGACAATAAAATTATTTAATAATATTCGGTGACTGAGTCACTTTGAATCAAAGGTAGGCAGTGCCTACCTCTAAATTTTAAAAGCAGGTATAATTATCTGTATAATCATACTGTTGTATGTTTTCAGATAAAATTATGTTTATTTTTGGATAATTCACAGTCTGAATTGGTTAATTCACAACAATCCACAACTCGCTAGTCGTATATGTAAAAGTTATTGCATACTCCTGCTAAGAATACTGATTACGCCCCTAATAATCTCGGTAATAGTTTTTAAGCTCATACAAAATAACATTAAGCCAAAATATTAAGATATGTCGTTAAATATTAACATGTTAATAGTATGTAAATTAAGTTTCATTCAAGTTAATAATATTTGTTAATATATTAAGGTCGTTAAATTTATTTTAAATTAATAAGTAGAAAAACATTCATCGTATCCTATCATTTTTATGTTAATAATGTATGTGTTATTTCGTGCTCGCTAATATTGATATGTTATTTGACCTATTTGCTGGAACAACAAATTAGCTATTTTAGTACTATTTCAATCTTTCATATTTGCGTTTGCCAACATTTTCAACTAGAATAATATGTTGTTCGTCTATTTCACTATTTTAAGCACTCTATTATAAATTAAGAAAAAATCAATTTTGTCCTTTAAATTTTTCTTTTTTACAAAAAATATTATTATCTACCTCATAAAACGCTTATTTATCCATTTCTTCCTATCTCAATTTTCTGGTTTCGCCCCAGTAAATGTGTTCTTATATTTTTTTTGTTGTGATGGTTATTAAATTATAATGTTTAATATTGTAAATATTTCTCTATTTTTTTACTGACGATAATGAAAAAAATAAATTGTTAAAAATCAAGAACTTTAATGATCAAAATGATAAATGATTGATACTTTATAAACCAAAATTGATATTGTTGAAATTTTAATTATTAAAATGATAAATAAGTGATGCTTTAACTACCAATATAATAGTTTCGAAACTTTAAAGATTAAAATATTAAAAAAAAATACTTTAAAGGACTATTTCTGACATCCTATTTCCTCATATACCCTCTCAGCCTCGCCGGTGTATCCTGTAGGCTCGCACAGGAGAGGAGGGGCAATAAAGTATAACGAAGCAGACAACAAAAATGCATTCATGGGTCCCAGAAATCAGAATGTTAGACTTCTAAGAACTTGTGTTGATTTTTGTTTGCCATAAACGAACGCTAAAATTCGCACATTTTACTTGTACACATTTCTAATATTTTCATCTTCGTTTCTGTCCAAGTGTTAATTTTTGTTTGTTGACTATATGCAATTGTGCACAAACCACTATTGCACGCGAGTATGGTTAAAATATCTCATTATTTTCGTATATCAATTATATTTCACATTTTAGTTTTTGTTTTTAAAGTCTAAACAGTTGATTTGAACAGTTTAACATGATTTCTATATTAAACAATAAATGTTTATTCTCAATGGCATCCTCAATGGCATATCATGCGGTCAGGTTAGTCATATCCGAGCTATTTTTTTCAGAGTCTATTTGAAATACAGGAAGTTTGTTATTAAAATTTATGCAAACTTAAGCTAAACGATTCAGATCTATTTTGACCTTATTTGATACCTCATCCGATCTGAATTCATTTATAGCAATCATGCACTACTATTTTTGTTAAAATTGTATATATAATGAGTAGGTACTTGGGTTAAAGTGCATCATTGTTTTTGTGCCTAATAATGCCTCATATTTTTATCGATGTTTTAAAAATTCAAACAGTCGATTCAAACTGCTACTTAAATGTGATCTCCGTATTAAAATGTGCTTGGAGACTAACTTTTATATTTTTTAAATTATTTTTTAGATAGGTACAAAAACACTCTTCTGAATGGTCTAATATTATGGAAAATTGGTCTCTAATCACATGGTATCTTATATGAACAAAAACAGGAGTAAGATGGTAGAATATTAAAATTTGTGTCCTTTTTCAAATGAAAACTTTTCTTATCTATATACAAAGATTAATGACAATCAATCAATGCCCAAAAATGCATACAAAAAGGTCTGATAATGACATGGAAGAAATTTTTTGCCACCATGACTTTTATTTGGAACCTCAATTTAAATTGAGGCCCCATATATTTGGACTTTATTGTATGATGTTGCTTTTATGCAAGGTTGTATTATTAACCAAACAAAATCTATGACAAATTGTTTTGTGGATGATTTAGCTTGGAATGATTGAGACCTTTAATTTAGAATTAATGAAGTACACATAACATGCTAAAATTTGAACGATGATTAAACGAAAAGAGACGCATGTATGTGGATTATTGTCTGTTTCATTTGGAATTTGCATGGATTATCAAATGTTGTTGAAGATAATAACGCAACACAGCTAAGACAAGCATGTAGATTATTATTCATATATACATGTCTACATAATTTTATTATTTTTTAGAAAAAAATACCAAATTTCAAAAATCTCATGTAGGTTATTCTTCATAATTTCTAATTGTATATATATTTTATAATTAGGATCCAATTTATTGATTTTAATAAAAGTTCATAAATTATATTTTCTTACGAAGTATATGATTAGTATCAATGAATCATCAGATATTTTTTTTGAAGTATTGTGTGTTTTTTACAATGCATTTTATAATCATAGGTATAAAATGTAACTGACGTACGTATAGAATATTATTATGTGTTATTTTTTATTCTAAAAATCTATAAATTAAAGGCACGGCATTGCGTGATAAAAAAAATAATAATAATTTTGCAACGTTTAGTCAATATATATCGGACATCAAGCACCGCGTAAATTATTAATGTAATAATTAATGACATGGGGAATAAGGGCTTTTTTCGCCCAAGAAGAAAAAAAAAGAAGAAATCATATCAGTCGCCGCTTTCTTTTTTTCTTCCATCTCTCTTCCACTTCTCCTCTTTTTAGTTTTCTTCTCCGGCATAGCGATATTCTTCTCTCTCATCTCTATCTCCTCAAACAGAGAAGATAATGAGAGAGAGGGGAGCGAGCCGAGCCGAGCGGAGCCGATCGGGCTGAGAGTGTAGTATCATTAGAGCTCGAAGTGTAGAGTTTTTATCTCCATCTTGATCGGAGAGCGGCAGTAAGCAATCCGGCCGTCGGAGCGCGGCGGCTACATATCAGACGAAAACGGATCCGATCGTAGATAGAGATGGAGAAAGAGGTAATAGGGTGTTTTTTAAGTAGATAAGTATGATTAGTTGATTAGAATAGTTTACGTGATTTCATGATAATAAATGAGTTTAAATATTCTAGGAAGGAGGGTCATTTGATCCGTTGTTAGTCCGTTTTTTTATCAATAAAATTATTAGTGTGCATTAAAGTCATTAACTTTCAAAAAAAAAAAATTAATGTACATATTACTTTTACAAGTTCTACTTTTTTATTTTAAATATCCATAAGTTAAAGGAACAGTATACAGAGCTCGCTGTATGTAGATTGTACGATCAAAATTCAAAGGTCAGACGAAGTGCTATGGGCATCATTATGTTGTACAGTGGGAATCATAAGAACTCGCTAATAATAATATTTTTCTTTAAGAAACTACAAAGTACTGAGATATGTTAGAACCTTTTTCGATTAACAATATTTAGAGGGCCTAAGGGAAAATATATATCTTTTCTCCCAGGCTGGGTCCTATATATATTGGCCAGCACATACAGAGGCGAATAAATGGAATAATAGCCATTACCATGTGCTATTATTAGCTATTTTATTGTACCATCTCCAATTTCTTCATAAAGGTCCAATTCAACAGCAACAATAATAGTTATTATTATTTTATTATAATTGTAAATAAGATTTAAATAACGTTTATCGCGTCAAAGCGGAACGGCTAGAAAAACGACACTATTGTCATATTGCACCGCTATAGCGCCATAGCTTTTATGGTCCGAAAAAGCTGTAGCGCTACTATAGCGAGCTATTTAGAACCCTAATTGTAATTATATCAGGTGCATAAACAAATCTGATATCTCGTCCACTCGATTTTTTGAACTGTTTAATTAAAAATAATATTGACTAGCTTAATCAAACAAGTATAATCTCAGATCCCAATCTCAATCGTAAAAAAAGTTCCAATCACCGAATTAAACCCTAACTCACAAACGGAGGGGGAGGGATGCTTGAACTGTAAGAAACCGGGACATAACTGTGATAAGTGTTGGTTCTTGTATCGCTATGCTTTTTGTTGTATATATGTCGTCATCTGGTTGGTCTATGGTTTGTGTTCCAGACTTCCAGTTTGGAGAACTATCATACGGCGAGGCACACATTAACCTAGCGATATCTGTGTTGGTGTTTCTCTGCACTTTGTAAGTGCATGGAGCTTGATAGGTTTTTACGGCACCCATACACAACCCCTGTTGTATACTATCAACCAAGGTTTAATTAATTTGCTGCCAAAAAAAATAAAGAGTTAATATATTGTTGCGGCTTATATAAAATTATATTGGTTTGTAATATGTTGGATGTCTAGAATCCGCTCTGTTATAAATTTAAACAAACATGAGTAAGAATCCGATTACAACACTTTTCAGTTACCACAAAATTATCACAATCATTTTTTGCATTTTCAAAAGTCCAAATCGTCGATCTAAACCATTCAACATGATCTCCACAATAAAATGTACTTGCAGATCAAATTTTACATTTTTTTAATTTTTTTACTATTTATTAAAATGGGTACAAAATTCAATGGTCTGAATTTGACTAGTTTTTGTAAAATACTTAATAAATAGTACAAAAATTCAAAAAGATGTAAAATTTGATCTGCAAGCACATTTTATTGTGGAGATCACGTTGAACGGTTTGGATCGACAATTTAGACTTTGAAATGTAAAAAAATAGCTGTGGTAACTTTGTGGTAACTCAAAAGTGTTGTAATCGGATCCCTCCTCAACAAACATATATATTATCAAAACAGATACAAAACATCCTGCATGCAGACTCATTTCGAATTAATTATTTACGATAGTTTGAGAAGTCAATTTTATCCAACACAATAACGACTTTTCTAAAAAGGAAAAATTAAGAACAATCAATTTTTATTTAAATTAATTTGAAATATTAAGCTCGTTCTTATCTACAAGTGGTCGATCTGTGTAAAAGTTATATAATTTTGTGTGTTTATTGATAAAGAGGAGAGATTATTTGACAATGATTATTTTGATAACTTTAAAATACCAGACATGCAAATGTTAAGACTTAAGAAGTATGCTCATGTTTATAACGTTAAGCGACTATAGCGCGTATATCATTCCTCTGTAAACTTTTAATGTGTTTGACATAGAATTATATATTAATTGTTAGAAAATTTAAAGGTATTTAAAAAAAATTAAAAATTTGGGCATAGCTTTGCAGATATTTTTTTAACTTAGTATATTAAGATTATTTTATATGAAAAATCTACGATATATATAAGGAAGAATTTTCAACCAAAAAAAAAAGAGATATAAGGAAGAATTGTCATTTTGATAGAGAAGTATGAGCAGAGATTTTTTTTTCCGTCTTGGATTACAATTTTATGTTGTGACAAGAGACAACATAGTATGAATG
Organism: Carex myosuroides; assembly: GCA_028015225.1. Taxonomy (NCBI): domain Eukaryota; kingdom Viridiplantae; phylum Streptophyta; class Magnoliopsida; order Poales; family Cyperaceae; genus Carex; species Carex myosuroides. The sequence continues at coordinate 5,101,363 of CM051487.1, read as the reverse complement.
GTAGACGAATTTTCAATGTTCATTTTTTTTTTGAAAGGCAGATTATATATTTTTGTCATTTTCACCACAATTCCACATCATCAATAAAATGATTCACTGATGAGTATTTTAGAGATATGGGATTGTGCTTGATGTATACTCTTTTTGTCTTTAAATTTATTACCTTGAATACTCAAAGAAAGATTAGTTGCAAGCACACAACCGATCAATATAGTACTTAGGGTGTCGAACCACAGAGAGTATGTTTAGATACCTAGTTTAAACTTTAGAAAAATAAAGAAAGTAAAGTACAAAAAAAATAGAATTGGGGGGGGTTTGTTCTAAAATCCTAAGTTTGGGTTCAATACTCGGAAGAGAGGAGTTTCAAACAATAAATGTAAATAAAATAAAGAAAAGAAATATTGGTTTGCTTTCAAGTTTGAGGAGATCTAGGGGCATTCGGTCTACAATTTCTTGCTAATTCTATATATTCGGTTTGTTTGAATTCATGTTTGATTTGATGAAGTTTCTAACCTAAAAGTGTTAAAAAGGGTCACGGTCGTGAATTAATAATGTGCCTAGATAGTTTCGGACTTCACGGTCGTTCTTCACCCTAGCTATCTAGACCCATTAAGATCTTGTTAGTCTATCATATCCTCAAATATTAGTACTTCACGGTCGTTCTTCATACCAATATCCAATTTAATTCAAGATGTCATGATTATTGGTTTGACTTCACGGTCGTTCTTCACCAAATCCTAACCTTAATTTCTGTAGTTCCGGTTTGGATATCAAATTACGGTCGATTCTAATCCAAATCATAAGGTATTTGTGCTCATAATTTGGTACTCTCCTATCCCATCCTAACTACTTTGGTTCTTTCGAATCCAAAGCGGGACTTGTCCAATTCAAGTACTAAATTATGTAATTAGCACAAATGATAAATCACAGAAATTAACAATCAAATCCTATAAAACAATCATAATAAAAACAAATATCCGAATAAGATAGAATTAAACAAGTTCATGCATTTGACCTAAACCCCTAGAGAGAAAACTACTCTCTCTTGGAGAGATCCATAACAAAGTTTGGCAAAAGTAAGAAGAAATGAAATAAAGAAATGATTACACCTTTTCTTAGATCCAAAATCTCGATCTTGCCGACTTCTTGCTCGAATCTTCTTCTTCTTCTCCTTCCTTGAAAAGCCTTCGGAACTTCGAGAATTTCTGCAGAATTTTCTCTCAATTTGTGGAAAATGGATATGCAATAATGGATCCTGAGAGAGATGAAATTCTTCCTCTTTTATAGCCAAAGACCATGCCCAATTTAGAAGCTAGAAGTGGAGTTAGTGGGTGCACTCCTCAGACCGCCATGTCTAATTTTGGCCTTTTAAAACGTGTCCCTGATGTGCCAAAAATAGAAAACCTGTTGAAAACGTGAATTTCTGGCTGTCTACGGGTCCAGTGCGTCCGCACTGGTAGTGAGTGCGGGTGGTCTGAGCCGCACTGGCTCCAAGTTTCTTTTGGTTCCAAGTTTTCTTTCCTGGATTTTCTGCGTATTTCTCTGAGTGCGTCCGCACTGGCCTCGGACTTTTCTGTTTCCCTAAAGAATCTGAAACTGCAAAAATCGGCTAAGTAGTGAGTGCGAATGATCTGGCTCGCACTGGAGGTGACTGCGGATGCATTAGGCTCGGACTTTTTTCTGTGAAGTTCTGAGATGCTGAAAATTTGTCCAAGTACTGAGTGTGTCCGCACTGGCGGTGAGTGCGTCCGCACTGGGAGTCTTTTTCTTCATTTTTCATCGTTTCCTGCATTGTAAAGCCGAGCGAACGCAGTAACTTGATTCTAGGTATATTCTATTCACTTTTTATTCAAAATATAAGATATTTGATATTTTATGATAAAAAATAGATCGAAGATGTATATAATTTACACTTATCATTCACCTTACCAAATTGCTAATAAAATATAATTGAGTTATTGTTAAAAAAAAAATGCTACATAGCAAATTTAATTCGGTCCATAAAATATAAATCTGACCCACAAAAAAACTTGTCAAAATCTGATGGTTCTCGTTTGAAAATTTCAACAGAACCGATAATAATATATATATAGAGTATTGCTAAGTTGCTGCTGGCAGCATTTCGGCCAGCTGCTGCCGGGGCTATATTTAGCCATACGATGTTCAAACAACAAATCCAAACCGTTAGATGTGATCTCTATATTAAAATCTACTTGGAGACCAAATTTTATATTTTTTGGAATTTTTTTACTATTTATTAAGCCACTTTGAAAATTGCTGATCCCGGTGAACAGTAAAAACAGTCTGGACCATATGATCTGGAATTTTCAAAGTGGCTTAATAAATAGTAAAAAAATTCCAAAAAATGTAAAATTTGGTCTCCAAGTAGATTTTAATATAGAGATCACATCTAACGATTTGGATTTGTTGTTTGAACATCGTATGGCTAAATATATCCCCGGCAGCAGCTGGCCGAAATGCTGCCAGCAGCAACTTAGCCATACTCTATATATATATATATATATGCTAATGATTTCACCATTGTAATTTAATCATCATGATTAAAGTAGCAAGAATCAGCATAATCATAATTATACGGTATGAATACAATCCCTAAGAGTCTAAGACCCCGTACCTGTTCTTATTTCTTTAATCAATACTCGTGCAATAATAATACACTGTGGAACGAATCAAAACCACACGATGACCCAATTAACCTACTCATTAGATAACCATGATTTTTTACATCCACATGATGACACATTCAACGTAATAACACAAGCACAAAAAACCAGACCGGGAAAGAAAACAGTGGTCCAAACAGTCAACCAAACTGTTGACTGCTAATGGGCACGCACCACGACGCTACAACTCGTACCCCCAAAAGCAGAGCTCTTGCCCTCCCACGTGTCATAGCACCAATGGCTGTCTCCGCAACGGCTTCTCGAGCAACAGCACGCGAACCCCCCGTTACCGATCTCCCATTCTTTATTCGTGTAACAATTCGTGTGGCGAGTAATAAAGGGTGATTAAAAGCTCGTTTTAAAATTAGATATACGAGGAGATATTCAACGAATGATTGTGAGAGGAGCGCGGTAACCGATGCGGGGCCCACGTATCTGACAAGCACCTATGACGAACCGGGCGGAGAAAATGTAGTAAACAAATCAGTATAAGTGTAATTAAAGCGCCGAAATTTTTATTAATCGAAAATAAATAAATAAAATATCGTTTGATTTGGCGAAAATTCGATATCTAAGTAAACCGGGTTGGTTTATCCCATCTCACTAATTTGGTCTAATTTCCGCTATCAAATTAACTGAAGTTACTGAATAGGAAAAAAAATTAGAAATGATATATTTGATCTCGTTCGACAGCAAAAAAAAAAAAAAATTACATGTCTGGGACGGGATGGATTGTACCGTCCATATATTTTTTTTTATTTTCAGCGTAGTTAGTTTGATTAGTTAGATAAGCAGGATGAGTTAAATTGTATTGTCCCAATTCCGATTTTCAATTAGATAAGCAGGATGAGTTTGATTAGTTTGATAAGCAGGATGAATAAACCAATCCCGATTTTCAAATGATACGTTTGGCGATATTTTTTTTTATTTATATTTCGATTAATAAAAATTTCGGAATTAAAGCGGGATCAGAGAATAACGAGGTCTATGCGTGGGGCCCACTGTCTGATGTACGACAAGAACAAATGACCCCGCGCTGAGCTGCGCACCCAGCCCACTTTCAAACCGGGTAATCGCTTTAATACCGTCCGATCGAGGGACCATCTCTTTTCGTCAAAATAATCAACGGTTCTGACGAAAGAAGTACAGGGACAGAGTTGAGATTTGAATGTACCGAACAGAAATCGCTTTTCTTTTGGAGTTTTCTTATTTGACCCTCTGTAGAAGAATATGTTTATGCATGTACACCCGTGCCAGTATGGTTTTTACGAAGTAAACAAGGAAAGTAAGTTCGCTTAGAAAGTTAGAATGTTGTAAACACTAAACAACGACTTTTATTACAATTAAGTCCTTTTCCTGACAAAAATATAATTTGAGTTTTAGAAAAATATTATAAAAAATATAATGCTGATGATCAATAAATAATAATAGTAAGATTGATAACAACTACAGTAATAATAGAAGCAGTAGTAGTAATAACAATAATAAATTACTACTTTGTATGTCTCTAGTACGCCATTGGTCCTATTATTTAGAATTCTTGATTTCTGTTGAAATAGCAAAGCGATTTTACAATTTTTTTATTCTAGCAGTTGTGAAATAAGTCCAAGAACTTGTCATATAAATATTTTTGAGATATTAAAAGTTTACTTGGTTAAAATTTCGAAAAATTAATATGCACTCTTTTGACAAAATAATTATGCAATATGCTAATAGGTCCAGTAATATTTTTCAACTCAGCAAAAACTTTCTTTCTCTTCGTCCAAATAATATTTTTTCAATATAATAAATTGAAGGGGTCAAAACCGATTAAAATTCCTCACTTTCTAGGTTTGACTCATATATCGATTTAACCAGGGTATGATTGTAAATTGGTACTCCTTCAAAGATTATTTCCTCATAATAGTTGGGAGTTTCTTCTCATTCACACTCACTCGATCGCACACACAAGCACACCAACGCCCACGGGTGTTATAGTTTCTCGGTCATTTTTGTGTGCATATTCTCGCCCTTCTAGGGTTTCCCAAGGTTCGTCTCTCTCTCCCTCCTCCTCTCTCTCTCTAGCACTATATTTTTTTGCTCTGATCAGATAGATATTGATCGATTCGCTGGATTATCTTCATTTCTGTTTGGATCATTAATTATAGCATATATTACAATATCTTTTTGTTTTTCCCTCCTTTGATTAATTGATGGAGATTGCCGATCTCGTATACAGATTGGATTTTTACTTTTTTTAAATCAAGTTGTAATTGTTCATCAAAAATAATTTCTTGAAAATTCCTTTTTGGATAGTTGGTGCTGACATAACCGGTAAGGTATATTTATTTTACTAACTAGATCTCAAAGTCTCAAATGACTGACATCTTTCTCCAAATAGAAAAAAATTACAAAACAAAAAAAGGAACCACTTGGATCAATCCATCTTTGCATTCTCCCGTTTAAGTTTCTTTGTGTGTGTTAATTTCAGATGGAAGTAGAAGAAGCAAATAGAGAAGCTGTAGAGAATTGTCATAAGGTGTTAAACATCCTCTCTTTTCCCCCAAAGGAGAAAGAACCATTCCCGTACCAAGACCTCCTCGCCGCAACTGGAGACTCCATTTCCAAGTTCAAGCGGGTTATCTCGGCTCTAGAAAACCGCAAAGGCCATGCCCGGATCCGGCGCATGCGGAAACCCCTTTCTAATTTCGATCAGAAATTGTTTCTAGATTGTCCTGTGGCGTCTTCTCCCCCTCCCTCGCTCTCTCTCCAATTGCTAACCAGGAGCCAACCCGATAACCCATTAAGGGATTTGACATCAGGTGTGAGAATCCCTAATCAGATGCCACACACTGCACATTTCCAGTTCTTGCAACAACAGCAGAGCTATCAGAGATTCCAGATGATGCAGCAGATAAAGATGCAAAATGAAATGGCCAACAAGAGGAGCGACAATTGTATTAACCTGAAATTTGAGAATTCAAGCTGCACTGGAGCCTCCAGTTCGAGGTCTTTTATGTCATCTCTTAGCATGGATGGTAGTGTGGCAAATTTGGACAATAAACCGCCATTTCAGCTGATAAGTGGGTCCCACTCTTCTAGCACCATGGATGCAAGGTTTCACCATAGGAGGAGGTGCATGAGTAGAGGCGAGGATGGCAGTGTCAGATGCAGTAGTGGTGCTGGTACCAAGTGCCATTGCTCTAAAAAGAGGTCATATATATATTTCTTGTTGGAATTTAATTATTTACATTACATTTATGGTCATTTCAGGATGTATAAAAGACAAAGTCCATTATTTAATATTGAAAGTATGAAAAACTAGAAAAATTACATAATCATTTAACTTTTTGCTTAATGTAGAGAATCATCTCTCTATTCTTTGATAGTATGATATCATCGGATGTTCTGACAGTACTGAAATATTGTGAAAATTTGGGGCATTGCATCTTTTCTAAATTTCTTATGTGGTTTTGATAGGAAGCTGAGAATAAGGAGGTCTATTAAGGTACCAGCAGTGAGTAATAAGGTGGCTGATATACCAGCTGATGAATATTCGTGGAGAAAATATGGTCAGAAGCCGATAAAAGGCTCCCCGCATCCAAGGTATTATTGCAATACATTTTTCTTTGCTATTATAGCAACAATTAGTTTGCATTTTTATCTCTTTTTACTTATATCAGATAGCTGTTGTATTTCAGTTGAAAGTTTCGGAAATAATGACCACAGAAGCAAAAACCAAATGTTCATTCTAGGACTTTTTTTTCAATAAATAAAACAAAACTGGACTTTTGGAATAACATAAAATTTACTCCCATAATGAATGAAGACCAACGAAGTGTAAATTCTAGTGTTTTTTTGGAGGTTTTACGTAAGATGTTATGTCTTAAAAATATGCTCAAAGCTTAATGTGTCTAATACTAGAAAAAAAAAATCTGTTGATATGTGGCTACTAATATCAATGTACCATGTTTTTATGTCTGGCCCATGCGAAAGATAGAAATTTGCAATGCTTGCAACTGTTTGGTATTTGATTGGTTTGTTCTTTTGTGGCTCAACAGAGAACCCTTGGCATAAATCTATTGCCAAAGATGATAGGATTTTGGTGTTGGATGCATAATTAAGTGGTGCAACCAAGATATTGAATTTCTATTTTTTGTTTGTTTGTAAATTACAGGGGATACTACAAGTGTAGTAGCATCAAAGGATGCCCCGCAAGGAAGCATGTGGAGAGGTGCTTAGACGACCCATCCATGTTAATCGTCACTTATGAAGGAGAGCACACTCACGCGCGCTCCATCAACGCCCCTTCCTAATTTTACCTCTCTTTTATCTAATTTTTACACCGAATTAATTTGAACTTTCTTAATCCCTCCCTGATCCGCGGAGGTGGTTGCTCCTGTTCTTGTACATAATTGCATGAAACATTTTGAGGGAGGTGTCGTCTCTTGATAGATTCTAATTTGCGTAGACATTTTAGATTGAGTAGCTGTAGTGGTGACATGAGAAATTTAATGTTGGTGAAACTAAAACAATTTAGCTAATTTTGTGGTACTTAGGTTGAGTGGGGGTGCAAGTGCAATGTAGTCTTTGTTCTGTTTGAAAGGGATGTTTTCATTAAGTTTTAAATTTTGCTGTAACAGTGAATTTGAATTGCCTGGTATTGGTGCTGGTTTTGATATGGATGATTGCATTGCTGCATATTGCTATTGCTGTGTTTGCATAAATTTAGAAACATCAGAACTTCCATAATAGAAACCCCAAGGGCAGATTGTATGAGAGAAAGGAGTGTTCCTAATGTTTCTGTAACCCCAACATCAGAACTTACATTTAGATGCATACATTTTGAATTGCCTGGTCTTTGTTCTGGCTGTTCATCTCCGCAATAAGAGAAATAAAGGAGTGTTCCCAATGTTTCTAGACTAGTAGTACATGGAATTCAGGGCAGGCCGGCTGTTTGTTGTTCGATTGGAGCCGTCTGATCTGCAAAACGATTTGCACTAACAATTTTAAGATATATGCGGATCAAGTGCGCACAGAGCTTGATTCGGATCGTATGTCTTTGACCGGGCATCGAATTGTCCCCGACTCTATAGTAGATACCCCTTTAAAGATTGGTGTCGACCGAACTCTTTTAAGATAGTTTATCCCATGAGATATGGGACCGAACTCCATATTGGGCCTCCAAAGTTCTCTTTAGCATTTATCATGAGCGCTAAGCCCGTTGAAGTAAAAGAGACTGCTGTCTACTTTTGGGCTTTATAAGACTTAATGCCCCATTTCAGATTCATCTTTCTGCCCTGTTAAGTATTGGGTGTTGACGCCCTTTAACTCTGCCGAGATAAATGAAATACGAAATGTTATAAAGTATATATAGGAAAATTTAACAATGTCATTGTCACGAATGTATGTTATATAGTTATATTTTTAATACCTATTTATTATCTTACGTATGGTCTCGGTGGTTTGGAAGAACTTTTAAAAATCATAGAGCAATGAAAAAGGCATAACGGACTGTTTTCAATAATATTTATTTTATAATCATGGTTAAGTTCATTAACACTATCACCTATCCAATTCCGAATTATAATAAGAGTGCATTTTTTTCTAACGCTCTTTCTTCTCATTTAAAAGATAATATATATTTTTTAAGAATTTTTATACGGTTAATCGCATTGTTAACAAATATTTATTAATGTCAACAATTACTTGACTGTCACAATATTTTCTATAAATTTTCATTTTAAATATTTTGACTATTTTAAAATAAAATTAAAGGAACAAAATCCTATAAAACAACTCAAATATTTAGAGTACAGGCCAATTAATATTACTGCTCCGCCTCTCCACATGGATCCATAAATTCGATTTTAAGTAAAGGACATAAAAAAAAAATATCATGTGAGAAAACAACCGCATCCTTATAAATTAAAAGTTCAATAGAGTAACTAGGTAAGTTGTTTTTAGGGCTTCGATTTATGTACTGACATATACTATAAATTTTTGTGGTCTCTATTCCAACAACTGAATTTCAAGATATAAACGACTTGAAATTTTTGCCATACTATGCTCATGCAAAAAAAGAGGAAAAAAATCATCTGAGGACGCTAAAAAAAAGCACACCTTATTTGGATCGAAATGTCATGTTTTATCCCTTGCGTTGGACATTATTTTGAAGGAAAAAAATAAACAGAATATGTTTTAATTATCCAGTCGTTACCACGGATAGGCTCCGTTATCAAGTTCTTCTTTGGACGTATAATCAAGTTTTATTCCTTTCTAAGGTCACAAAACAAAATATCATTATTTTTTTAAGAAAAATATAATATTATTGTCAAAGAAAATGGATATAGGAAGAGCATGTTCTTAATATATCTTAAAATTTATCAATATATTAATTCTTAAAGTTCCTTTTTTTTTAAACAATGTCCATACAGATTTAGTCCCTCTTTAATTTGTATTAATAAATTCAAAAAAATAGGTTTTGAAGACTTAATTTAGGTTTAAATCTTATCATAATTGAACGAAATAAATTAATGTAATAATAGAGAGCCTCAGGCTGAGAAACTGAGAATCATAACTTATTATTATTATTATTATTATTATTTGAGGAAAAGCCCTTGGGGCTTGGGCTGAGAATAATGGATCCCACTCCGCTGCTGTTCTTAGAGAAAAGCAGCAACCTCTTTTTCCGATCTGAACCATTCAAATTCGTTGAGATTTGTGTATGAAAAAATTATTTTATCGAGATACGTGAATACAAATTTTTGAATGGGTCGAATCGGAAAAGGAGGTTGCTGCTTTTCTCTGATAAAAGCAGCGGAGTCGGATCCGAGAATCATAACTACTGAAGCGGATAATGCGCCAGTAAACAGTATCGTCGTACACCAAATAATATCTCCAGTACAGCAGGTAACGACAGAGATTTAGCACAGAATACCGAATTTAATCTCTGACAAACGCACACTAACCTCTCAAGTAATGACACGTAGAAACATAGGTATTAGTAGGATTAATCCTCTCATTGTAGCCTACGCCTGCACGCCTGCACGTGATTCAGCTCACCTAACCCTCCATGTTCTACTATGACAATTACCGTGTTACCAATGCTGTGCTCATTTTGTTTTTGGTAAAAGATAGAAGAAACCATGGTATCCGTGCATACAAATGAGATAATCCTACTAAGGGCATCATAAATAATGTAATTTTTTGTTTAGCGAGTATAATTGTTCATAATGATAATAATTTTTAGGTTATATGAAAAGAGTTGGGATTCTTCTTTCACAATGAATATTTTGACAATTTAACTATATATTTTTTTAATTAATTTTAAAATAAAAAAATAAGTTTATAGGCCAGCTTCTGGCTTTATGAAATAATTGTGTATCATAAATTTAAATCCTGCAATTTTATTATCATTTATTTGGTATTCTAACAAAGATCGTTATTTGTAAATTTTAGTCATTAATGAATGGTAAAATTGCATCAAATTTTCAAAAGGCCACTTGCTTTTCACAAAATAGATGTAGGAAATCTGCAAATATTACACAAATTGAGTTCATATAATTTGTATATTAATTGTTAATTGCTTGAAAAAATGAACTTGATTCATCTATTAAAAAAAATTGTGATAACACATGTAGACGGTTAATGTAATAATTTAATTTATTATACATTTATGTAGAACATATGGGAACCGGTGATAATTTTCTAATTACCGGACCAAGTGCGGTCAACTATATAATATACTGTTCACTGCAGAAGTAGCGCAGCAGAATAAAATACTCCACAGCAAGCCACAGAAATAGTGGACTCAGTACTGTTCAGAATAATCTTCTTATCGTTCGTTTCCAATTTGACGGTCGAGATCAACTTACCACAGCTGTCGGAATTTCCCCGGCAGCTAATTCTCACGTCCTTTCCGCATTTATTTACCCACGTGAAAGTCCAGACAAAACTCACAACAAACAAAAGAGGCGGTGAGCGACCACGATTAAGGGCAAGTCCAACACACCGTCGATTGACAGCTGTTGATTCTCCCACGTGTCAGAGAGGGACCTGGTACTGGGATCTGGTCAATACGCAATACTTTTTGACTGTATTACTGCATCGGTAATATTCTCTGGCGAATACAAGAAGCGAATCGTGTTGTTGATCATCAGAGATGAAATGAATACGCACTGATTGATAATACACATAGTTTGGATTAGCACATGTGTGAGTTTCTCACGGCTAGGGACAGGAGTGGGGACTCGGTCTTTGACACCTTTTTAAAATCTACCCTTAAAATGTCAAATTTTGTTTCCTGAAATTCTATAAGAGAAATATATGAAGTTTCTATAAAAAACATTATGGCCCATGTCACTCTAGTCTATTTTGATACCTATTCTACAATTTTATCTTTCTTTTTTATAAATAAGAAGTTGAAATATATAATAAAAATACAAAAAGTTTTTGCACAAAGATTTGAATTATGTATATTTATGTAGTATTTTTTATTCTAAAAAAATGATGAAATCATGAACAAGAGGTTGAGAAAAAATTATTTAATTTTTATGATCATAATACTAGTTCTTCAAAGTTGAAGAATTAACTTATGTTTGAATATTGAAAAACCAGTTCGCAATCCATTATTTTTTTTAGCTATTATTTAAACCAATATAATGAACTAAATACAAAAACAATATATAAGTTTTCTTTTTCTAATCTATACTTCAAAAGCAATTACGTAAATATTTTTTTGAGCTAAGTTTTAACAGAAACAACAATAGATTTCAATAGAAAAATGGAAGCTATTGGATGCCTTATTTTTTGTATAAAATACATAAAATAAGAGAAAAATATATACAATTGTGCTTCCATTTTAACATCAACAAATTTGCTTTGATTCCTACTAATTAAACGTCACACATGCATGATTTTTCATAAATGGGAATTCAACAAGAAGGACAAATTTGACACCTTGAAATAACAAATAATAAACATTTTTATGGAAATAAATCACATATGTTATTTTCTATTTGTAACTCTCATTTCCCATGATTTTTTGTTAATGAAACTCTATTTATTAAAATCCACAATATGATAGGCATATTAATATTTGCATAAATTTTTCTCTGAACAATTCAATCTAATTCACATCAAAGAAGCACAACAATTTTTTTTTCAAAACAAACAAATTTGCATGGCATAAAAACGTTGAGCCGAAAAAATTGTAATTTAAATATATTATAAAATTTTCATAATTGAAAGACTAAAAAAATATAAGACATTATAGAGAACACATAAAATTCACCCAACATTATTCTTGTTTTGTTTGTTACGACGTTATGAGCATCAGAGTTTGTATCGGCATTAATACGAGAGCTCAGACACAAACTCATACTTTCGGTAAAGAGAAAATTTCTAGTGTACCCATCTAAACTTTTAAAATAATCAATTTTTCCATCAAAACACCACAATATTTAATATCCCCATACAAACTTAACATTATTTCTTCTATCCCCTTTTTACTATTTAACATTTTACTAAATTATTTTTGAAATTAATTGACCAATATGCCCTCCTCTTTCTTCTTTCTCTCCCAATCCTCATCTACCCGTTCTGCTTATCACCACATATAAAAATAAGGGACCTTCAAATCAAATCAATTTAACAACCCAGGTTAACGAGATGTTTCAATACTGTTCGTATTTCGTTTGATTGGTTCATGCAAGCTACTAGGTTAATCTATTTTCAGAAAATTTGAAATAATACTCAATTGGTTTTGAATTATGATATAATCCGATCAATAGAATGACAAAAGGTCGATTATTTTCTTTATGTGGGGATAAAATAGTTTACTACTTTTTATTCATGTTGAACTACCTGTTCTTTGTACTTCTTGTCTAAGTTTACAGGTGCGTGTTTATTTTCATGGTTTCTTTCTTTATGGGTATCTGCATGCCATTAAAAGGTCAGTAAACAACTAATTACCAAGCTAAGTGGTCCCAAAATGTTCAATTGAAAGCCAATTTTACGATGGATCATTTATCAGTACTGTACCATTTGATATGTGTTATGCATACACTTTATGCAACAGTTGGTATTCGATTTGATGGTATGATTAAATGCAGGTCATTTTTCCAATTTTTCAATGTTGAAGATGTAAATAAGAATCGTCTATGCACCCACCCCGTCGAACAATGATTTATATTGTCGGATTTGTAAAATAACATTTTATTAAAGACTGAAAACTTCACACTTTTATTTTGTTCGAATTTAATTCATTAAAAAGGTTACACTTCTAACGCATTTGATCTAGCATAACCGCAACTGCTTAAAGAATTATTTCCTCTTTAAGAAATGGGGAGCGAATGCTTATTCGCGAAAAATCCTATGTGGATCTAGTGTGGTAGCACAATATTTGATGCACGGATATATTTAAGAGAGAGATGCTGAGAAGGAGAAAGATGGATTTTAAAGAATGGAAGAAGATGAGGGTATATTGGTCCATTTAATTTTTAAAATAATTAAGTAAAATATTAAATAGTTTAATGGGATAGAAAAAAGAATGTTAAATTTGTACGAGGATATTGGATATTATGGTGTTTTGATGAGAAAATTAGCTATTTCAAAAATTTAGATGGATACACTAGAAATTTTTCCTACAATAAGTTTCTTGCGGATCAATGTCAGTACTTATCTCTGCATCATTTCCTAAAATGATGATTTCATTATTTCCAATTCTGGCAAAACCACCCATTAGAGCCACCCTTAACCATTGGTCGTTGATGCGTATTCTCAAAAGACCTTGCGTCTACTTCAGAAGATTCTTCAGAATTTATCAAATCACAAGAAGCAAATGAATTTGATAAAGGAGGGCCGTATGACAAATAACCTCAAAAAGGAATTTATTATGAGGATTGTCAAGAATTCTCGAAATATGATAAAATCAATCCCATCTCAAGATATGAGATTGATTTTAAGAATATCGGTGTATATTTGTATAGGAATAATGTTATTAATTATACATGATTAACTAGGATAAAAAGGCCAAAGAATTGGAAACTCTCTGTACATTCGTGAACCGCGTGTATGGGAAAAAGTGTCAAGATTAGCAGGCGGCAGATGGAGCGAGTCAGCGCGATGAGCGGCTGGTGGGCGCCGCATGTCGCGACTTCGCCTCCCACACACACCACAGGGCACAGGCCACCACCACATGTCCCAACTTTGCGACGCGTGTGAATTTTTACCGCTTCCGTGGGCCCTACCGAGCTGCTCATATTTCGCTTTCTCCCGGACGTATACGGCGGACCCCTGACGGCCGCTTCCAATCTTTCTTTCTCTTTTTCCTTTTTCCTATTTTTTTAATTTTATTGGAATTTATGAAAACCTCAGTGCTTGCCGTTTTGCACGCTTTATCAAGTCAGTCTATATCGGGTTATCGGTTGCTCCCGCCAGGGATAGCAGAATCTTATTACAACTGTCCGGATCTAGAAGTTTTATTGAAATAAATTTAACATTTACTTTTAGACGTTCAAAGAATACCAACCGAAAAATTTCCATTTTCCCCTTTACTGGAACACGATAAGTAATTGCATATTATTTCGTTGATCAGTTTTGAATCCAAGACGAACTTGATTTTTTTTTTTTTCAAGATAACCAAAATTTGAATATGATAATAAATACATACCATCTTTACTCGCATGGATATGTATTTGTGTGTGTGTGGGCGCGCGCGGGGGGGGGGGGGGGGGGGGGGGGGGTTAAGGCCGGTTCAACCCTCTAAATTCAGACAAATTATACTGTGTAATTTATGTTATATTTAATCAAATTTTATAATTTAGCTCTCTATTAGTGATTTTTTTACTTAAATTTTAAAATAAATTTGTATTGTAAATATATCCGATTAAATAATATGTTTTGTTAAATTCAGCTTCTGTTTGTTAGTTCAGTCTCTTTATAATATTTTTATTCCATACATGTTTACTCAATCAATTTAAAATTGGATAATGGATTTGAAATGCATCACCAAAAAAGTTTTAAATAAGGTTATAGTTGCAAAGTATACTGATATTTCTTTTCCGACTTGTATTTTTTTTTTCGGGTTTTATTATTTGTAAATATACGGACATATGTTTCCCTCCCTTTCGAGATACACAGTCCAAGACGCGGCGCTGAATTAATGTAAATCCATACAAAGATATGTTCGAATTCACGGAACACTGCCACTATAGATATATATATTCTGTGACATTAATGCCCTGGTAACTGCCAACGACCATGTTTATTTTTGAGGTTATTCCAGTCCATGCTGTGGCCCGCACTACCTATTGAAGAAAGAGGCAACAGTAGACTGGGACTGAGACGACAGACGAGTGTTAAGTGACGAAAACGCCCTGGGAAATCGAAAAGACGCTGGCGGCATTAATGCCTGGTCACTAGGTTGCTTCGGTAATTAAAGAAAAAACAAGGGGTAGTTCTGTCTTACATATTTCGATTAAGTATGGCGTCGGCCGTCAAGGTGACAAGTTGCAATTGAAACGCCGACAGCGACAACTGAACGACTTTGCAAGTCTCTCTCTCTCTCTCTAGCAGTCTGATTTTATATCACAATTGAGGCGTTTTGAATTGTTGTTTATGTTGTGATATTTTTCGGTTTCAAGTTGGATAAAATGCAAATTTAAATACACAAAAAACATGGATTTTACCCGACAAGATACTACTAATCTCATTTATAACAACATCAGCAATCAGGCATGTATGTACAATCAGCCAAGAAGGTATCTATCCATATATAGATCCTTCGAAAAACAAAAAGAAAAGAAAAATCAAATCATGATTTAAAACGAAACATTAAAACTTTAAAAGGAAAGTTTCCGATCTAAGATAAGATAATCTGGACCGTCAGATCTCAAAACGGGAGGGCTGGAAGGTTGAGATCGATCAAGAGACCCCTTTCACCACTCCCAATAACCTTCTTCTCCGATTCATCACCTCCACCAGGTGGTCCCAGAGCCAGATCGCCACCATCCATCCGCCAAGCGTACACGCCCCAACCAAACGGCGCCGGTGGAGGAGGCGGAGGCGCCGCCATTTCCTCAGAGGGGTAGAGAAAATTAGTCTTGGCTTTGGGACCCCGGAGAGAGCGGGCTGCTTCGTCGTATGCTCGAGCAGCTTCCTCAGCAGTATCAAAGGTGCCAAGCCACTTGCGCGTCTTCTTCCATGGGTCCCGAATTTCAGCTGCGAACCGGCCCCACGGGCGCTTGCGAACGCCTCTGAAGTGTTGTGGTGTGGCCGCTTGGGGAGGAGGAGGTGAGGCGCCAGAGGTGTCGGTCCGGTGGCGGAGAGTCTCTACTGCCATTGCTGTAGACCACAGCTTCTCAATTTGTTCTTGGTTTTTGGGTTAATTTGATTGACTGAGAAAGTGGCCTTGTTTTGTTCGGCGAGGAAGGAGGAGGTATATATAGAGGGAATGGGGTCATGGCGGGATGAGGGTTTTTGTCCGACAGATTTCTGCTTGTTTATTCACTTTCTGATCTAACCTTAAGGTTTTCGCTATTTACATGACTGATAGGTTTCTCTGTATTGTAAATATATTTGTAATGAAAATCACAAAACATTATTAATGTTACAATTTATGTTGTTTAAATTAAAATTTCAACTCTTCTTTAATGTCATATATATTTTTACTTAATACTAATAAAATTGTACATTTAGTTGATTGGAAGATAAAAAAAAGTCATGTGCTCTATATGAGCTCGCATTATTATCTAATCGTATATTTTTCTTGTTTTTAATAACTCTACGACACAAAAATAATAGTGCAGTGATAGTAACTGAGATATCAACAGTTGAAGTTAGAAAAGTTATTACATATTGACACTAATAGATTTCTCTCGTTGTTATTGGTGCTCATAACCACTCTTTTTATGGATAATTAGCCGTAATCAAACGAATCATTACTTTATCTGAATAAAATAAAATAATAGTGAACACGTGTCACGTTCTAATTAGCTCTTAAAAATGGAAAATGTGATAACAGTAATTTGATGATTTAAATTCACTCCTCTTTATTAAAATTGGATAATATTGATGTGTACTCGCTATGCGGGCTGAATATATTTGTCACGTGTCTCATCAATTAACTCTTCTCAGTGGACATTAATGTTCAATTGTTGAATAAGTTAATTTTTATTTATGAAAATAGTAAGTACCGATAAAAGCAAGTTATCTTATACGTATATTAATGTCGCTTGCATTTCAGAGGGTAGCAAATGACGTTTGGATGATTAAATTTGTCTATTTGTTAAAAGACAATTATTAATTTTATAAAATTTTATGCGATCTATGATATTTATTCGCGTGCCACATTCTAATTAACTCTTTAACAAACAACGTATATTACATGATACAATGAATACAACCGCGTGATTTATCATGCATCACATTCTAAAGAGCTCTCCAAGCAATACGTATAAACAATGACTAAATAATTAATTTCATTTAAACTAACAACATTATGACCAAAAGATATGCAATATGTAATGTTTGTCACGTGCCATATTCAAAACTGACTCTTTCAGAAAACAACTATTCTTACTGATTATAGTAAAAAATATAGTGACGACTGAATTCTAAAAAAAAATAGTGACATTTGTTACATCGTATATGCAATTTTGGTCATGTTGAGTGTCACATCCCAATTTACTCTTTGAACCAAAAATGTATAAATCATCTAAAATTTGTTTCAAAAGAACAACTATATTTTTCCCTTAGTCTCTTACAAAATTCAATTAACAAATATTTTGAGAAGGCATACGATAAAATACATTGGGGGTATCTTTTAGAAGTTCTTAAAAGTAGAAATTTCTGTCAAAGATGGGTTTACTGGATAGAACATTGGCTGTTCAGTTCCCAATCATGTATAAGTATCAATGGAGAGTTTACTCCATACTTTTATTGCAAAAGGGGGTGCGACACGGAGATCCCCTCTCTCCCTTTCTTTTTATACTAGCATCCGACACACTTAGTAGGATTTTTAATAAAGGACGAGAAGCACAAATACTTAGAGGATTAGGACCCCAATGCTTCAATAATCACAATATTACTAATTACCATTACGCAGACGATACTATACTCTTTTTAGAGGCTCACCAAGCAGTAGTTGAAGCTGCTTGGTGGGTTATGCAGGCTTTTGAAGCTATATCAGGCATCAAAGTCAATTTAGCGAAAACTGAATTATATAGCATAAATATAGATAGAGCAACAACCACTTCTTTAGCTAACACATTTAGATGTCAATCTGCCTCCTTCCCAATTAAATATTTAGGTTTACCTCTTCATGATAAAAAACTTAGTGTTCAAGATTGGAGATTTTTGGTTGACAAAGTAGACAAAAAACTGAATACTTGGAAAGGCCAACTACTCTCATTAGGAGGTAGGAAAACCTTACTGAATTCGGTTTTATCAGCAATTCCCTTATATGCCCTTTCATTATACCAAATTCCAGCCACTATTCTCAAAGAAATTGATAGAGTGAGACGTCGATTTATGTGGCAAGGAACCGATAGGAGTAGAAAAAAATATTGTCTTATTAATTGGCCTTCTCTTTGCATGGCCAAAGAATATGGAGGACTAGGTATTTTAAATTTACGACATATAAACATTTCACTCCTTACTAAATGGTGGTGGAAATATAAAGACCCCACTTTTTTTGGTAAATGAAAAACTCTTCTCACTTACATATATACAATAGAACATAACACGTCTTATTCTCCTTTCTGGAATGCCATAGTGAAGTTAGAAGCTATAGGCCATTCAAGTATAACCTTTTCACCTGGTTCTCAATCTGTAGTCAAATTTTGGGTTGATATTTGGCATAACAATTGTACCCTTGCTACTTTATATCCACAGCTATATACTCTTTGCTGGAACAAACAGGTGCTTTTAACAGATGTTATCAATTCCCAAGGGGATTGTGTTCAATTTAGGAGAATAATTATAGGGGTGGATCAGCAAGAATGGGCATCCATTCTACAGCTCATCAGCTCCATTTCCTTCACACACTCCCAAGATAAGATATCTTGGAGATGGGAACCATCAGGGAGTTTTACAGTAAAATCATTGTATAAAATTCTCAACTTTAGGGGTATCGTGGCTTGTAACCCTATGTTATGGTGGTCAATTCCTATTCCTCATAAAATTCAAATTTTCATGTGGATGACATGTAAACATAAAATTCTCACAAAAGACATTCTCCATTCCAAAGGATGGCAAGGTTCCCTTAAGTGTCAGTTTTGCAATCAGGATGAGACAGCCAAACCATCTTTTTATTACTTGTCCACTAGCTAAACAAATATGGTTTTGGATGGGAAAGAGCCAACATTATTTTAGTAATTGGAATAGTATTGAAAATGTTATAGAATTTACTTTGACACTTAAGGGATCTGATCAATTAGCCTTTTTAATCATTTTTAGTGGTATTTGTTGGACAATGTGGAAACATAGGAATGAATTATGTTTTCACAATGCTCAAGTTAAATCTGGCAGAACTCTTTTATTTCTCATAATATCTCTTTTGCACTATTGGTTAGGTCACAAAAAAATTAAAAAAGAGACCAAGGAAGCAGCTCAGGAATGGATCCCCACAGAAGAGGCACTGGAGACTATACCGCTTAGGATATGGATGCCTGGGGATGATCAGATGATTCCATATCAGCCACCTCCTCCAACATATCATGATGAACAGTGATTTGTTAGAGCTTCATGTTTTTGCAGTACCGCCAGATGGATTTCTTATCTAGCTAGTTACCTTAGATTTTCCTTAGTCCCTTGCTATATGGCAAGAAGATCCTATGTTCTGTTGTGTCTTGCGTTTCTAGTTTTGCTTACTGCAATATATGGTTGAGACTATGTGGGTACTGACATAGGTTCCGTTAGCTTGATTTTTGTGCTGTTGCATATTAGGATTTCTTATGCTGGTATTTTGGGTCGTCACTGTAACTTAACTCTGTTTCTTCAATGAAGCTGGGCCTCGGCCTTTTTACCAAAAAAAATTAACAAATAATTTTCGCGACACACAAAAAGTTATTTTTAATGAATTTGTGTTATTGTTAAATTGTTGTTGATGAATGAGTCTCAAATATAGAGTTAGATAATTTGAAAATCGCACTCGTCAATATTTTCCCGCAGAACTTGAAAAATCAATTAAGTCATACAAATAAAAAGGAACTTCAAGGGGTTGAAGTGAAAAATTACCATTCTTATCATTTATTCATTTAGGATTAAGATTATAGAAGGAAGCGTGCGGTGAGATGGGTTGCATTGAATGGAGCCTGTGTGCTGCCGGCCTGCACGAGACTTGGTCCTCTGAAATCTCGTGCAGTGAGTTGTCATTTCAAATGAATGTACGATTTGATGTCAGTGACACAGATTCTTACATAAAATAGTCAAAGATAGCAGATGAAGAATTGAAGAGCGGCCCGTTCAAGTTTAAGAGAACTGTTGCACGTGAGATTAGCACGTGACTCCCGCAGCGGAGCATGTAGCCGTTCCTTCCCGTCTGTATGTGCTGGGACTAGGGAAACCAGACTTGATAATTGCCAGCTTTCAATTCTCATTTCTGTTATTACATAGTAATTGCAGGGGTTACAATATTCGAAATTTGCTCCCATCTCCTCATGATCCGGATCCCTAAATTAACTCAAATTTTTTAGTTTAGATCCGGACTGTCCGATTTGAATTCGGATCAATTCTGTCTAAGGTGGAGCACACAAGATTCCTTTAACACGATGGTCCGATTTGAATCTGACGGTTCGGATCTAAACTCAAAAATTGAATTACTTTAGGAGATCCGAGTGGAAACCAATTTGGTGATGGTCATCGGACTTATTTGAGTATGATGGATTCTATGTCCGTCCGATATGCTTGAAGTCTGATGAATTATGTGCAAAGATTTTAAAGCGGATTGGACGGATGTGGAATTCATCGGCACAAATTTAAGTTCGATGCCCATTGGATCCAAATTGATTTTCTTGTCATGGACTCACGGTGATAAATGAACAGATGGTGAGGATATATTGACACAGTTATTGACTTGACAATTTTAAAAAATTATAAAGATTAATTTATAATTTGAAAATTTCATAATTATACTATTTTAATAAAGATTCATATTTGACAGTATATGATGAATTATAAAATGACATCTAAATTATATGAAAATTAATACATAATTAATATATCAGACAACTAATATATTTTATATATTTTTTAATTTAAATGAAAATCAATACGTAATTAACATATAACAGACAATTTATTTATGAATTTTACAATTTTATTTTTCCGATCTACAAACAATATTGTATTAGTCTCGTGATATCTTCTAACTTCTAAGCGTGTATTTAAAATATTGGACATTACAAAATCATATGAATTATGAAATAAAAACATTAAATCGGTATGATTCTAGATATAAGTTTAAGATCACTAAAGAACGATTCTTCATCGATTATTGGGTAGTTTATTATGTTTATAACATTCGTGGATAGATGAAGAATTTAAGATTAAATATCATTAAGGTTTTTTATATTATCATATAAAAAATAACGAAAAAGAGAGGTCGTTACAACTCAACATACCAAAATAAGTAAATGGTATATATTAAGCATAGAAATCATTTACGTTCAATTTCATATCACCATCATGTCTTTATTTTTTATGCTTAATAGCAAAATTTCTGAATTTTAAACAACAAAATAAAATTGTCAAACTTGATCTATATTATTTTCTTCATAAATATACACGTAATAAATTACAACATTCTCGTTTATCTTTTTTAGAATCAAGTACTTGAAGAGAAAACACTATTTTTTTCCATGTCATAGATTTTCAAAAGATCAAAATGCTAATTAGAATAAAGTTAAAATGTCGTAATTCTTAATAGATTTATCGTAGTGTACGAATATGAACTCTATGGTAGCGCTAATACAATAATTTTAATGTTTTAAGGGATGCAATTTATTGCATAATCAAACAATATTTAAATTATACGTATGACTATCAAGAGTTCCATTACGCATGTCCTCAGTGGAATTTGAGGGGGTTTTAAAAAAATTTCCAAATATTTTTTTATGTTTACATTTTTGTAATTAATCAGAGACATGTACGATTGCATGTCTAGAATAAATGGCTCTGCTTTCCAATTTTACAACAGTTTTCTCCTCGTGTACAAATAATCCAATAAGCAATGCTCAGCGGTTGGTGCATGGTTTACTTAATTGCGTATTAGCAGTGTTTAATTAATTCCGACAAAAATAAAAGCCTGGAATTAAAAATGTATTTCTTCCGGTAATGTAACAGGTTGCCTGGGCATGACTTGGTTGATTGGTACATTTCCGATATGAAGTTGACACAAACGCCCGCGGTGCAAATTGTTTTTTAATTTAATTAACAGGATCGATGTTTCCTTTCTAACGAGATAATTATCCATTCGTGTAGAGGTTGAATCCTGTCTCTTCTCCAGCTACTCATTTACAAAAAATGGTTTTTCTTTCTCAATAGCTGTACTTCCATCGAATTTTTTTGCAACAAACTGAAACGTCTTGAACAAATTTAATACATAATTATACACAATATATTAGGAAATTATATTTTTTTTCTATTTGAAAACGCCATTGAGTATTCTCTATAACATGCCAGTTACTAGAAATTGACTGTAGAAAAACAACCTAGGCAGATAATAAAATAAAATAAAATAAAATAACGCACAAGTATGAGGTCTTCTCCATACAATTTTTTTCTTAACTTAAGCATATATTTTACAAAGTATTATATTATTAATACAATAAAATATATTTTTAATGTTTTCTTTTTGTGAACATATTTCTAGACAATAATTAATTATATTGACCGGCTATAGTATATGAATATATCATGCATGCGCAAGCGCAACCAATGCTACCACTTACATTTTCTTTTCTAATCAATGATTGATAGTTGGATTTCTCCGGTTTTATAAAACATGAGAGTTGAGGCCATTGTGATATTGATATAGCATTTTGGAAAGGTGCATGCAACTAGTCTTGACGGCGCCGGCATATCACATTAATCAAAGAAATAGATCTTCTGTGGCAACAACTCATGTAGATGCACAACTATCATATCCAACTCGATTGGAAATTATGCTCATCTTATTTCTAACCGACCCATACTCCACTGCAGTTATTATAGAAGTTTTAGTTTATGTTATCGTTTAAGAGATCAAAATTCGAATACATTATACTTCTCTCTTTGTTTAATTATTGCATTCAATTTAATTATCCAACCACATGCATCAGTACAAGGTCAATTAATGCATTGATGTGCAAAAATATCGTATTATTTTGTGAGTTGGTACTGAAAGGATTAAAAAAATCTCAAATTTGCACACGATCTTCTTGATCTAATGGTTTAAAAGATTAGCAAACAATGTTGGTCCCTGCACAACACAATTATATTTATGAGAGTTGCATAGAATATCCGGAAATGTAAAGAAATGCCTACCGGACTAGTGGGCTGTGGGCCCAGTCATAGGTTGCCTGTCTGCCTGCCACGATGCATAGTTTCTTAAAATAAAAAAAGAAAGAAAGAAAGAAAGAAACGATGCGTCGATTCGCCGTTTCTTGTGTCAATGACTGTCTTGAAAAAAAATATCCTCTCCAATTATTTGAAAAATCTATCGAAAAATTGCAACAATTTAAAAATATGCATTTTATATTTTATATTTTAATATCAATCCGTTCTTATCGATTTTATTAATATAAAGTTAGACTTGATCCGAATGGTTTGATTTGAAATGAACGGGTCAGATTGTAAAGGAACCTGATGTTTCTCTTGAGGTGCTAGGAATTTCTCCTAATGTAAATGTATTAGTAATTAGTTATACATGTCGAAATTTCTAACATATAACTGTCAAAATTGTAACTAACGGGATGTGTCAAGCAAGCGAAGGTTTTACCTGAAAAAAAACATTTTTTTTCTTTTCCAACTTCAAATTAATACATTCAATAATATTTTGCAACTATATTTAGTTTCTTAATTTGTTTATTTTTTGTATATATATTTTCTTTTGTTTGATTTAAAATCTTTTTTACAGTACTGTAGAGGTTTTCTCCCATCTAACTGTACACAATTCTAGAAAGATGTGAACCTGTTCAATATAAATATTATATTAATACGATTTTGAATATTGCTAGCAAGAATATGTAAATATACGGCTATGGAGTCGTTAATTGATAATGAGCAACTTATATCTGTCTGATACCGTCAAATAAAATGTGTAAGATTGGAGGGCCTCCGATGATTTTTTTTAAACAAATGACATCAAATATTAAGTTTTTGGATTCAAATCCGGAGCACCCTCCCCTTCTTATTTTCTATCTCCGGTCTTCTCTCTTTCTCTTTCTGAAAAGAGAGGTAAGGAGAGAAAAGGAGAAGAGTAGGATACTCCTTTTTCTGTTGAGAAAAAATACATATTTAGATACAAAGTTTTTGGTTCAGAGCAAAAGAGTGAGGCTATGATATTCAATGTCTATATAGATCTGTGCAATGAATTCATATTTTTTTTTTCTAAATTCAAACAGTTAATTAAAACTGCTCAATATGATTTTTCATATAAATATGTATTAAGGAGGCTAAATTTTTTATTTTATTTTTATTTTTTTAGATAAGTAGAAAATCACATGATCAAAAGTTCGTCGACCATTTAAAATTGTGATTTTTCATCTATCTAACAAAATAGTAAAAAGAAAATAAAAAATAAACAATTTGATCTTCAAGTATAATTTTATATAAAATTATATTTAACAGTTTGAATTTTAAAAACACAAAAAATATAAATTCATATTACAAATGTATCGGTTAATTGAAAGTATCACAACTTTATTCAAACATGATTACATGACCATGTTAATTTCTTGTTTTACTAGATTTAGCCCAATAGCATGTTTGGGCCTTGAGATTTCAAGATCATATTGGATCTTTGAATTAGATTCGTTTTGCTGAAATAAATTACTGGGTACTTGGGTAGAAAAGAGAAAGAGGAGGGATCTAGTTACAACAATTTTGAGTTACAACAAAGTTACCACAATCATTTTCTACATTTTTAAAGTCCAAATCGTCGATCCAAACCGTTCAACATGATCTCCACAATAAAATGTGCTTCCAGATCAAATTTTACATTTTTTGAATTTTTGTACTATTTATTAAGATGGGTACAAAATTCAATGGTCTGAATTTGACTAGTTTTTGTAAAATACTTAATAAATAGTAAAAAAATTCAAAAAAATGTAAAATTTGATCTTAAAACACATTTTATTGTGGAGATCATGTTGAACGGTTTGGATCGACGATTTGGACTTTGAAAATGTAAAAAATGGTTGTGGTAACTTTGTTGTAACTAGATCCCTCCTCAAAGAGAAAACATGTCAGCATGCAGCACACATTGGCAAGATACATGCTCTTTCTGGTATATATTTTACATTTGAGAATTGATCCAACTGGTATCGACTCTAGCGGTGCTAATTTTAATTCGATTATGCAATTCTTATTCACTTCTGATCTGAATCCGATTTGAATTCTATTCGAACTCAGTTAAATTAGATAGAATATGTTTAAAAAAAAAATACAACCAATTAAATAATTAATGTTTCTATGTTCAATCCAAATCTTATTCGAACTCAACACCATAATGGTTAGGGCATGGTTTTAATTTACGTACCAGACCTAAATTGGATCCTGATCCGATACTCATATAAATAACCAATGTAATGTTAATATAGTATCTATTATAAGAAAAATAAATATTTATGACATTGTTTTTTTATTTGTTGTCTATCTCTTATCCGATTTTAATACCTTTGCTGTATCAGTGAAAAAATGTTTTCTGCTAGACAGATTACATTTGATATGTAGTTGGTATTTTAAATTTGTTATCATGTTGTATCATATTATTTTGATTTAAATAGTTCATAATTTTCATAGATAGTAATAAAATATTTGACGAGAGACTTTCAAAAAAAAGGTCAAGAATTATAATGTTAAGAGAAAATAATTCATCAAATGTTTATGGTATGGATTCGAACCCGCTCCGGATCCACACGAATCCAACCATAATCAAATAAATTATGAGCATCTATATATCTGGATCCGAACCACTAAACCGAAAGAGTCCGCTATTAGACATAGTATTCTGATCCAAATTCAGCCCGATAAAAAAGTATACAGACCAAAATCTAGAATAAAAAAATTCATTTTACAAAAGATTTTTTTCTTCTATATTTAACCAGAAAAGAATATGTTTTCTTTATATTCTAACAGAAATACACATGAATTACTCTTTATCTAGGAATAGCTCGGAATAGCAGCTGTTCCTGGGGTTAGGAATAGCTGCTAACCCAACATTTCATAGGAATAGCGGAACAGCAGCTAACCCGAGCTATTCCTTTGTTGAGAATAGCGTTTTTTTTCACCCAAACGTGCTGTGTTAAGAATAGCTCGCCAGGAATAGCAGCTGTTCCTGGGTTAGCGCTATTCCTGTGTCATCCAAACGCACCCTATATATGAGAAGTTGCACATGGAACAACCATTCAATCCCGGAACTGGTTCATGAACGACTCATGAAAAGCTGCGAGACGGGAGGCGATGGCCGGGATTTTATTCTCCTGCGGCAGAATTGAGCACCTAAAATGATATGTTCCAGGTACCTTTATTCAACAAAATAAAAAAGAAGAAGATAATATTAGTGCAATTACCATAGACACATAAAATAGGAAATATTAGTTCAATTAATTTTTTTTTCCAAATGACTGAAAACTTCTAAATGACAGAGGGACTAATTTTGAAGATTTCAAACAGCATTTATTTACAGGACTTGCTGGTAATTGATGGAATTTTTCTTCAGAAATCTGGCATGTATTTTGCACAGAACTAGATATATCTAAATGTTATTACAAACCTGGCCAAAGCTGGATCCTGGCAACACGACAATTCCAGTAGACTCCAAGAGGCGAAGTGCGTAGAATGCATCAGGTGCCTTTTTGGCTGCTTTTGCTGCTTTAATCGCCTTTTCTGAGAGGTGAATTTGCGGGAAGAGGAACAGAGAACCCTCGGCCTTGTTGCATGTCACTCCCTCCAAATTGTTCAATGCATCCTCCAATGCCTAAATGAGTAATGTTCATTTTTTTCTTAATTTTATTCAATTTTGTTGTTCTAAGTTTTGATTGTGTTTCTAACAGGGTTTGAATCCATGTGCATATAACAGGTTTTACCGAAAGTTCATTTGTTATGAACTTCAATCAAAGAGTGTATACATGGTCATCGATTGGTTTTTCTTTTACCATTAATTTACTTAGAGAAACCGAAAGGGATAAAAATATAGCTCCTTACACCGATCTTACTTTTGCACGGCGAGCAAGAGACTTGAGAATGCCGTCCCGCTCTGCTGCATATGACTCGTACGATGCATCCCCTGGCTGCAACAGTTACTCAGAATAATTATTTTAAAAAAATACTTCTTTTTTTTTTCTAACTTTCAGAGCAGATAGATAGATTGTTCTGAGTTTTGACACCTTTGGTGGGTTCATGACAAGGCTAGTAAGAATCTGGCCAGAGATATTCGCGCAGAGATTTACTGATACAACCTTGTAAATATGCTCTCTTACACTGTTACTGAAACCAGTCACCTCCATGTAACCACCTCTCTTGCCACATTCACCATAGTACCCTGGTGCATATTGAAACAATAAAAAAGATTTACCGATGCAACCTTCTAGTATAATCGATCGATTTTTTTTTAATGCGCGTACCTTTCGAGATGGAATGGTACGAGACCAATGGGACGTCCTCGCCATAACCCATCGACCTAAAAATCTTTTTGAAGGAGTTGAATTTCTTGCCCTCTGCAAGAATATTCTCTTGGTAAACCTGTGAAATATAAAAAAGAATGATAAAGATGTCAGATTATAGGTTTTAAATTGTGCTTACTAAGATTTAGACAGTTATGTTGATGTTACCTCGTCGGCGATAAGAACAAGGTTTTCCTTCTTGCAAAACTCGGCAATTTGCTGTTGATTTTCCTCTGTAAGAACCTAAATCAGTACTCGAAACAATCAGGAATTAATTTGAAAAAATAGGAATATAAGAAGAAGAAAAAAGAGAAATGGTGAAAAGTGAAGAACTTTTTTGAATTTTACCTGGCCAGTGGGATTACCAGGGTTAATCACAACCAGAGCTCTGACAACAATACCCTTTGATCTGGCATTCTCCAGTTGCTTCTTAAGCTCAGAGATCTCCAGTGCCCATCCATTGGCTTCATCAAGGTAATATGGCACCTAAAGACAATAATTTACAATAAAATATTTCAATGCACAATTGAAAATCGGCAAACACGTGTTATCTTGCTATTCCCTATTCTTAAGCACATTAAGTAGATGCTTTTTTTTTCTTCTTAACAAAAAAAAAAAAAAAAAGACGGTTCTCGGTTTGAGTAACTATTAAGGGAATCAATACTATAAATTACTTGGCGGTATATTAAAAGAGATTACTTTGTACTTTTGTAGAGAAACATACATGAGTGCCACCATGGAGAGTAATTGAGGCAGAGTAGAGAGGGTACTGAGGGACGGGGCAGAGAATTCCATCTGCCTCTGATCTCAGCAAGAGTTGCATCATGTAGTGCACCTGAGAAAAAAATTGTAAGATCAAATTTTAAAACAATTTAGGAACATTAAGTAAAAGAATTAAAGCAAATTATATTTACCCCAGGGGTAGCACCATCAGTGAGAAAAATGTCATCAGAACTGCTGGGGAAACCGTCACGAGCTGCAATTCCTGCAGCAATTACATCTCGCAATCCCTTAACACCCTGAAATTGAATTTGAAAATAAAAAATGTCAAAAATAAATCCACAGAAAATAAGTAGTATTGGATAGGATTTTATTTGAATTGTTTTGATTTTACCTGGCAGTGACTGTAGGCACCTGTAGCCTTGCCAGGGAATAAGCTCAGGATTTGGCATGCTCGTGCAATAGAATCCGAGCTGCCAGAAAATGAAAAATGAAAGAACCAATGAGAAAATAATACCACCACTGTAAAAGTTCATAAATGGAGGCGCTTATCAATTATTTTGAAAAAGAGGACCAATGAGAATATGTGATCTATACAATATCTATATCATGGAAATTAAAAACTATACTAGTGTAATTTACCGTTTATCAATTATTTTGAAATTTAAAATAGTCTCCATTAAGCGGTCTTTCATGGTACATCAAATACACAAATTGCATGTATCAATACCCAAACAATCTATAACTCAAAAATATGTCTAGACATTTTTTATAATAAAATTTTCTTGACTTTAAAAGAGATTATCCAACAATCTCCAAACTCTCATCTCCATATCCATCTAAATAATTGTTAGCAAACGGTGATCTAACAATCCTAAAAACAGAACATGCGGAAACCAACGTGCCCCATCCGCATCCCGTGTGCAACGCCCCTGACAACATAGGTTTTCATACTTTTGAATTTGATGTTTATTCTAATAGTCTATTACAATAGGTGTTTATACTGTTACAACATGTATTTATCTTAATAAAAGTGGACAATGAAAAAATTATTTTGTTTAGAAAAGCTTATAGGTTGATGCTTCTACTTTTGAACTAGATTTTTATACTATTTAAATAAGTCTTCATATTAATTATCATAAACATCTCATCGACAAAAATCTTCTTAAAAAATAAGAAATAAATAGTGAAATTCCAGGACAGTATGAAAAATACATGGGGATGAATCCGGAGGATGAAAGGAGGAAATAAATATTTTCGTAATTCAAACTATATTATTATTAAAAAAATTACCTAAAAGAAGTGTTAGTCTCGGTTCTTTCTAAAAGAGAAGGGTGGTCACACAAGGCAAGTACCTGGAAGTTACACAAGCATGCAATTATAATTAATCAAATGAAGAAAAATGATTTTTTTCCCCGGGGTCCCAGGGAACTTTTGTGTAATGTTTTACCATTTAAAAAAAAAAAAAATTCATTTGTATGTTGTATTTATTTTGAGAAGTAACTAAGATGAACACTCACCTCATGGAAAAATGTAATAGGCTGTTGACCAAGTGCTTGAGGATTCCCAATACTACAATAAATTATCTGAAACAAACGATTTGAATGTACCAGCAGAGAGAAAAAATTGAAAATGCAAATAAACAATCAGACTACGAGAAAAAATTCAAAATAAAAAAGTATATTGTAAATCAGTAAACCTCATCGAAAGGAAGTGAGCCTGGGTTCATTTGCAGCTGTTGTTCCAAGTTCTGGATAAGATATTTCAAATTACGACATTTCAAATAAAAATAATTAATTAGTGTAGCCGTAATTTATAGTGTATCCATTTAAACTTCTAATTTTCCAATATCCCCATCAAATTATCATAACATCTTATATCCCATCAAAACCTAATATCCTTTTTTTTTTTTCTATTTAACATATGATTAATCTGTTACATAATATCGAATTTTACATTTCTATCCTTTCTTCAAAATGGATAAAAATTGAAAACTTCCCCATTATTCTTTTGTGCTGTAATAAAATAAAATGGACCTCTCCATTTGAAGAAACGATAAAAACATAAACCATAAACTCAATGTTTCATAACAGATTAATAAAATCATGGATTACATGGTTGTGCTTCGACATGCTACAATACGATAACAGTAAGTTACCTGAGTGTATGTATCAATCTCTCCACGCACAGTATACTCGCATTTTAAAACCTGGATATCAACAAACAAACAAAAAATCTCAAAAATATAATTTTGCTCATGCGTCCAGTCTTTAGGGTAAATTTTATGAGGGAGGAGGGTATATCAGCAAAAAGAAAAGGAAAAATGGCGCTCAAACCTTGGGGTTAATGGAATGAATAGCAACGGCAGCAGTCATCTCGGATCCCATGGAGAAAGAGAAAGAGAAAGAGAAATGAAGATTGAGTTGTGACTGAATGCTTATAAATAAGCGAGAGAGAAGAGCGAGAAGTCTAATTTCCTCTGTTTTTCTTTTTCTTTTTCCTTGTCGTACGATCAACAACTAGATAACGGGTTATCAGTCTTTGGAGAGACCCGATTTAAATTCCAGCAGAGCTGGTGTTGACTGTGGATTTGGCAACACTGGTACTGTGGGTACCTAATGCGGCTACTCATGATTACAGTTTACAAATGAAAAAAGGCAAATTAGCGGGACTCAGATCCTCTGTGGCATGCTCTGTGCAGCAATGAATCTGAGCTATTTTTTGCTGACATATGTCTCATCCGAGAGATGGATCTGAACTGTTAAAGTCCTATTTGACAAATCAGAACTTGTTGGAGTTATTAACCAAAATCTAACAAAAAGCATAAATATACAAGAGCGCGGTAGAGGATCAAACTAGGCTGAATGAAGGGTTGACCAATGGCAGCAGGTGTTCACTGTTCTTCCTTTTTAATTTTTTAAGAGAACTCACAGACACGGTATGGACACCGACACATGGTCTGACACGACACATCTAACATACTGTGTTTTTCCATGTCCTTAGTATAGTGACAAATCAAAAGTTTGGATTCGGTTCGGCGAGGTCAAAAATTCGTGATTTGGGTATAATTCGGGAATGATTCGGTACAACAATAAAGCAAAAAAAAAAAAATCCAAAAAAAAACGTAAAAAAAAAAAAAAAAAATTTTGCCGTTTTTTTTCGTGTTTTTTTCGCGAATAATTCGTAATTCGCGTTGTATACGCGTTTTATTCGCGAATAAAACGTATTATACGTTTTTCGGCGTATTAAACGGAGTTTGGTGCGGTTATGTATAAAAAACGAATTATATGCGAATAATTCGCGTATTATGTCACTATGGTCCTTACCCGTGAGTTTCGGAATGTGTGTCGGACACGTCGTACCTTTGCCATTTTTTTTTTATTCAACCTTTGCCATTCAATATTGTCAGCTCTTGCTTTGCTGGAGTTATTTCTGATATTAGTCAGAGTGGGGGACCCGCATGAGTTATGGTGTTTACTACACGCAAAGCAAATGGATTCCTACAGAAACTTAAAAAGGAAGGAAATAATATGTGAATTGGTTTTGGCATCCGTGGTACGAAGAATTACAGCGGCACATCCACGGATTTACCAAGGAAGATCGGTGGTTATCTTTTTCAACGTGCTTTTTGCCGAATTTTTTTTAATTACCACATTAAAAAATAGAAATTAAATGATTACCATCCGGCCAAGCTATTTTTAATTCTACTACCCACGCGGATTCAGTTCGCGCACTAAATTGGATTGGTTACGCGGACTGGGTTGGCGCACCAATTAGTGCTCTAACTGGATTAACGCACTAAAATTGGTGCAAAATTAGTGCTCAAACAGGGTGAAACGCACCAAAGAGCAGTAAAAATTTCGGAACAGTTGGTGCTCTAACCCAGCCCGCGCACCAATCTATTTTGGTGTGCGAACTGGGTCCGCGTGGATGGCAGGATTGGAAAAATCTCAACAAGGATGGTATTCATTTAATTTTGATTTCATGTTGTGGTAACTAAAAAAATTTCGGTGCTTTTTGTATGAATATCAATTTTACTAGGTTATGAATATCAATTCCATTTATGTTTGAGCTATTCACAAAATTTATACAGCTTTTGTTTGCTTTCTATCTTATCAATATTATGATTCAATAATTGCATTATAAAAACGAATATAGTCAAATTATATATGCATTTATATTTGGATCACAAATTTTCAATCTCAATAAACTAGTTTCAAATTATGATTTTACTATGATTTATAAAAACTCCAGCTATAATATTAACTTAGATTGGAATCATTAACAATAAATTACTTTACATTTTTAATAATACTTTTGCTGAAAATTTTAAAAACAGATTTTTTATTTATAAATATGTTATTGTATAAAATGGTTGTCTATCAAGTTGTATGCAATTTAAGTGTGTTGATATTTCATCAAAAGTTTCAAGTATAGATCATTGCAGATTTACGATGTTTAATTAATAAAAGTTGTATCAGATTTTATTATTTTTGACGTGCATAATATAACTATAGCACATATTACATTTTACATGTGCTAAATTTCGAAATCAAGAATATTTTTTAACTATTATCAAAATAATTAAGTTAATTTATTTATTAATGAATCTTGTCCTATAACATTAGCTCATCAAGGCCCCGTCAATATTAGATATCTGTAATTGTGTACATATGAACCGTGTGACTTGTGATTACATTTGGTTGGGTAAAAGTAAAACATTAGATTGTGAAAAAAAAAAAAACTCAAATTTTAGTGCCGTTATACAAAAAGACTAGTACCAGAGAATATCGAAACACTCAAATGTGAAATGCATTCACTGACAAATTTCATAATAAAAAATAACTAACAGTTTAAATCAATCTTTAAAATTTTATCTATAACACACAATATTTATATTTATCTCCATTCTTATATTAAGCACGTAGATGTTCTAATCCGCCAACGGCTTTGATTAAAAGATGAAATTTCAGATTGAATATCAGCTCAAATAGTCTGTCTTATTTTGATTTTATGCATATTTTTATTTTTTATATGTAGAAGTCTAAATTTATTTAGATACATACTCACTATACGTACTCGCCACATTTAGATGTCCTGATTTCTCCATGTTTTTCAAAAACTTTCCTAAATCTTCTTATTTGATTGTCAAATACTCGATTTTCTGATTGATATTTCTTTTCATTTTTACAAAACCATATAAGATATATATATCCAGAATAATTTCATCCATGTCATTTAAGACATAAAAAGCAGCAAAATAACCGTTCAAATCTAAAATTAACGACGGCGCTACTAAGTTGTTTTTTTAGTTTATTAAAGTTCTTTTTAGGACTTTCTAGAAAAAAGTATCCATTGAAGCAAAAATTGAATTTTAAAATGAAATAACTTTTGTGAAAATATTATGTATATTGACAAATTTTGAATAACAAATAAATATTTATTTTGAAACACTTA
Organism: Carex myosuroides; assembly: GCA_028015225.1. Classification (NCBI taxonomy): domain Eukaryota; kingdom Viridiplantae; phylum Streptophyta; class Magnoliopsida; order Poales; family Cyperaceae; genus Carex; species Carex myosuroides. The sequence goes on along the minus strand of CM051487.1, from coordinate 5,067,654 downwards.
AAATTTTGGACAATGAAAACATCATGATTAGGTACACATGAATCTCTTATAACATTTCTAGATATGTTATTTTTTTTCAAAAAATTTCCTAAACTTCTTTATTTGATTGTCAGATACTAGATTTTCTGATTAGTATTTCTTTCTATTTTTAAAAGGTCATTTGAAGATAAAGATCCACATTAAGTAATCATTGCAATTCTTTGTTGTATGTCAATGTGTTATGTACTAATATTTATCTCTTAATTAATGTGCAGTCCAATTGATGAAACTTTCTATAAAAATATGGAGGTCAATCAAATGAAATTTTCTTATTTAAAAATATTGATGAAATTTTCAGTGCATTATGCTATAATATACATATAAAAAATTCAAATTAATCGTTATATTAGTTGTTATCAAAATTCTTTATTTCATTTAAAATATTTTTTTTAACAGAGATGTATATAATACATTTAATGTTATAAAATAATCTTTAAGCATAAATAATTATAACTCAAAATTTTCGGACCGAAATAATTCTTTTTATATGATTAAATTACCTATCATAATAATATACTTACTACCCACCATATGTCACTTGTTAATTTCCTCCAACATATTAGTATACTTATATATTTACTAAGTGAAAAATAATCGATAAAAGACTAGTTCAAAATTGTATGATAATTTAGTAAAATTAGTAACTAAAAGTAGAATATAAATAATTTTAATGCAACATCAAATTCTTAATTTATATAAGAGGTCAAAAGCAATTTAAAATTCTTTCCAAGCACTTTTGCATTCATTCATGATCTTTTCATTTGGCTGTACATATGTTCATCTTTTTTATGTGAATATAATTATAAACCTCATAAATAGTGGAAGAGGTAAAACAAATATGTTGTGAATTGTGAGGATCCCATACCAAAAAACAAAACAAAAAAATTCGTGTGAAACATTTTTGTTTTAAGCTTCTAATTAATGATTCCACTCGCAATAAAAAAAAGAGCTTGTCTGCTTGTTATTTTGGGCCCGTTATTCATCGTTTTGAAGCCCGCAAAAAACACAATTATCCCTCAGAGGTGGCCTTCTCGCCGTCATCGCAAACCAGTTTTTTCCATCTTAACAATTCCAGAAGCTCATTATCCTCCTCTGTAAAGGTCAAGCCAGTCTCTTTCTCCTCCTCAACCACTGTCAGATTTTCTCGATACCCTCCAAGCGGGCCACCTCTATCTCCTCATTGGCCACCACAGCCAAGTTCACGATCACCAAGCTGTCTTCGTCCACCAACACCTCTCTCTCTAGGATGCTTTGGACAAACCCTGCTCAAATGACCCACCACACCATATTTGTAACATTTGCGAGTCTCACTATGACTCGGGTTCGATGCCGCCAAGGCCAATCATATCAACGGTGGTTGTGTTCCTGACGTCGACACTGACGCTGAAGCCTTTGCCTGCTTCATGAACCTCACTAGCACCTTCATCTCCTCCTGATCCAACTTTTCAAAAAATTATCCATTCTTTCGACCTGTGTTTATCCTTACAATGGTAGTACAAGTCACAATTCTTCTCACGACTCACAAAAATTACATCAAACAACACAAATAGCAAAATCCACTGCTGAAATCACTATTCACGGTACTGTGGCACGCAAATACTGTAGACCAGTTACTGCAGCAAATCCACTATTCGTGGGTACTGTAGCGGATCTCAGGGGCGGATGCAGGAATTTAATCAGGGTAGGGCAAGAAATTATCGAATCGGGTTTAAATAGCTAATCGGATTCAAACCCATTAGATAATCGGGTACTAGATAATCGAGTTCTAAGACATAATAATTTTATATTCAATCTACCAATTAATTAGAATTCTAAGACCTAGTAATTCAATATTACCATTTACTAATCATCCATTGTATTAAAAAGTAAGAAAAAAATTATAAAAAAAATTAGTCCAAAATTAATATTAAGGTCAAATTTTACAAAAAAAATAATCCACTATTATAATAAATTTTAAAATTTACCAAATAAAAAATGTCATACAAAAGTTTTCATATTTATCACTATTATTACTTTTTTTTTTTGCAATAAACAACTCAGTGTAATGTAATAGTCGTTGTAATAATGAAATATTAAAGAAAGGGGGAATTAATGAGTCCGGCCCAGCAAGTCAGTCACTCATTTTATAAAATTCAATCGTACGTGATTCGTTGTGAATCAAGCCATATTATCAATATTAAACAATACACCACACATACACCGTGTTTATTTAATATTTTATAATACTTGAAGCATCTTCTTCTCCTGAGTCGCACGGTTGCATTCATCTTTCTTCCCAAGTTCCTCCAGTTCAACCAGCCATGAAAAAAGGGGCAAATTTAGCCAATATGGGAGAGAATCGCCTTCAATTATTGAATTATTGGACTCATCGCTCACATCAAGGTTCAGGGTAGGGCAATGCTATTTTTCAGGGTAGGGCAAAGGCTCAAAATTCAGTCTTTGTAAATTAATTTTAAATTTCCAGTGTAGGGCAGTTGCCCTACTCTGTGATGAATTGGATCCGCCCTTGGCGGATCTACTATTTCCAGAACTGGACTTATCATGTCCTTCACTGACTTCGCACCGACAACCCCTCTTCTCTTTCTTTCTGACTTCTCCATCCCCTCGTCTACTATCTTTCACCCTTTTCCACCTCGCCTTCTCTTCAAGAAACCCTAGCCGCCAGCAAGACCTACCCCCACCTCTGCACCTACCCATCGGGAGAAGAGAAAGTTGATGATAATAGCTGTGTCACACCCCCGGACAACCCGCCGCGCATTCAAACGCAAGGCGTTACGCACATCACATACATTATCAATAATACAACCAACAAGCCACTATATTAAACATAAAAGGAGTTCACAAACAAATAGAAAGGGAAAATATGTCAGACATGGCTAGTCAAACAGTTACCGCCATGTCTACACACTATATAGTTCATACAAATATAAATTTAAAACAAATAGTGGCTACTTTAAGAACTTCCGCTAATTCCTCACTCACGGCCTTCCTCCATGTCTCCTTCTCCATTTCCTGGAACTCACAAAAAAGGTGGTACGGTGAGAGATCGAACTATCTCTCAGTGCGGGATTTAGTTCCAGCCCGGTGTTTTTACAAATCAATGCATTCGATATCCCAAATAACAATAAAGTAAAGATTTCAAAATTTCTCCCAAATTTCCTATCAATTCAGATATGCAATCATTTCAAAACAATTTTCATCCCCGCCTCTTTTAAATTCACGTTTAACGTTTTAAATTCCACACTCTGGAAATCCATGCCCGTACATAGAAATCCGGCGAATCGCCACACAAGGACGACCCGTTCAATCACACTCTAGATGGGCCATTGCGGGGACCCATCCGGCGAACCGCCACACAAGGACGACCCGTTCTGTTCACACTTCACACTCTGGGTCTGCCACACACGGACAGCCTGATTTTTCAAAACACATGCTGAGCCGCCTCGCACGGACGGCCCTAATTTAAAGAAAACAATTCATTTACCTTCCCCATTCCCAATTCACATTCACAATTCCTGTCAATTCAATTCCATGCATCAAGAACTCCTATCATGCAATTCTAAACAAAATCAAACGAATGTTCGACATCCACAACATGCAGTTTATCTACCAGATTTGAAAAATGATTTCTTACCTCAATCCATGCAATTGTGTACTATTTGTAAAACAAGACCAGGAACCCGCACCTGTATTCTCAGTGACCTCGTGTGTGTCGAAACCTCGCGTATTCTCAGCGTCTCCTAGAACCTCGCGGTTTGTTCCTAAGTTTATAGACGCTTGATTAGGTTCTTATTTCTATTTGTATTTAAGTCAATTGTCATCTAAACAACTTAACTTAAAAAAAATCATTAAATGGGTTAATGGGTTCGAAATTTCTGTTTGGTTATTGGGTTCTAGGTTAATGAGTTAATGGGTTTCGGGTCTAGGGTTAGGTTAATGGGTTTCGGGTTAGGGTTCTAGGTTAATGGGTTAATGGGTTTTGGGTCTAGGATTAGGGTTAATGGGTTTCGGGTTAGGCTAGGGTTTGTTAATGGGTTTCGGGTTAGGCTAGGGTTTCGGCCAAGAGAAGCAAGAGGGTTTTGGGGTTCGGCCGGCCAAGGGAAAGGGAGAGGCAGAGGGCAGGGGGTTTCGGCTGGGGTCTCTTCGGGTCAGCAGCAGCCAAGGGGAAAGGGGAGGGAAAGGGCGGGTAGAGAGGGAGGGTAGCGGCGGGTATAGAGAGAGACAGGGATGGGGTTCGGTTGGGGTAGAGAGGAAGGGCAGCGGCAAGGGAAGGAGGCTGTCGGGTTGGGGTGACTGGCCTTGTGGCCGGCGGCAGCCAAGGAGAGAAAGGGGGGCGGAACAAAAAAAAAGAGAAAAAAAAAAGAAAAAAGAGAGAAAGGGAGAGAGAACTTACAGTTAAAATGAAGGGTTGGCTGTGGGAAGAGAGAGGAGAGGGGTAGATTAAATGGTGGGGAGTTGGGCTGAATTTAGGGTTTGGGCCTTGTTAAATTGAGTTTGCTAAAAGGATTTTGACATCTATTAATATATTTTTGCTAAAACGAAACGTTATTTCTTCCCACTTTTACCGTTTACTATATATTTATTACTATAAATTTTTGATCATTGATTTAATTCATATTTATTATTTTCTAAATTGGATTCTATAAAATTTAAATCATACCAATATTTAGAAGCGTTACAAGCTGTAATCACCATTTCTTGTCTATTGGCACCTTCTCGTCCTCCTCCACCATTGTTGGGAGAATGAAGGAGAGTTGGCGGCAATGACCCTAGTCGCCGACCCTCCTCTCTTCTAACCTCCCACCACCGCGTCACACCGCCTTCTCCGCTCGCAACTCAAACGGAAAAAAATATGTCTCCTTTCCTTTGGTCGCTAGCCATTCAATGGTGAAGGTCTTCGGTGTCTACCACTAAAGGACATTGTTTGTTTATTTTATTAATTTAATTATTTGTGTTGTTAGATGTTAAGGTTTAGATGTAGATTTTTTTTAAATGTTGATGTAGTTTAAATAATGTTCTGAATGTATAACGATAGATGTAATTTTATATTTTAATTAATGAAAATTATACTTGACAGCTACCGTCAAAGATGAAATAATAATGGATCAAATTATTTATAAAAAGTCGGGTCATACTTTTAAAAGTGTGAATAACAATGTTAACAATTTTTTACAAGAAATTGTTCGTATATTATGATAGGAAATATACTGACGCACTATATATCTCATTCATCTCTGTTTTTTTCGTTTTCTTTTAATATTTTTTGTAAATTTTAACGACAATGACTTTGTGGGTGAGCTTGTAATGAGTGCAAAATAACGTGCAAATGGATAGCAATGATATATTATAACTAAAGATTTAAATAACATTTATCGCGTCATAGTGGAACGGCTAAAAATGACGCTATTGTAATATTGCACCGCTATAGCGCTATGGCGGCGCTATAGCGTCAATACCGCCATAGCCCATAGCTTTTATGGTCCGAAAAAACTATAGCGGTGCTATAGCGTGTTATTTAGAATCTTGATTATAGCTTCTTAACATGATATTAAGCACAAAAAAATGAGCACCCTTATGGTGGGCCTTGCCAACCCCGCTTTTTTTTTTTTTGCAGTGTTTTTGCCGATAGAATTTTTTTTTGAAGCTTTTAAAACTGGATCTATAAGAATTTTGAAGCGATCAAAAAAATTCTGTCCATTTTTGAAAGTTGTTGTGCAACAAAGAATTGGACATGTTTTTTTTGTTTTTAGCATTTATAAAAAAAATTAAAAGTAGTATGGTTCAGATTAAATATCGGATACTATCAGAAACGCTGGCTGAAAATGCGAGGGTAAACGCGGGCCGAGAACATTGAATCAGTATTACAAAGTATCTTGCTAGAAAATAACGTAGGAACTATTTTGTTTGTTAATTGCAAAAATATTAAAAAAGAGGTGCACATTGTACTTGCAAAGTTATAATTGTGTTTTTTGCGGGCTTCGAACGATGAATAACGGGCCCAAAATAACAGACAGACAAGCTTAATTTGATGCGAGTGGAGTAAGGTTGAAAACGGTATGGTATTCGAAAAATTAAATGTGATATCTAATATATGTGTGGATATAGATACTGATATGATCTTATGTTTCAATTATTTGTATTCAAATAGTAGATATATATCATATATTTTAATATATATTATGAAAAATATTGTTATTTACTAGTAAAATTAGATAAATATTATGAATATTGGTATTTTTTAATATTATTTTATTAAATATCCAATTCAATCTGTATCCGTATCTATCCGGCTGATATCTGATCCGTATTCATATCCGAAAAATTAAAAAGAGATATGGATATGATTTTACCACTATTTGCTCCATATCGAGTCATTAAACAAAAATGTTTCAAACGAACCCTTTTTTTTGGGGTACGGGGATCCTCACAATGCACAACATATTTGTTGTACCTTCTCCACTATTTACGAAGTTTATAATTATATTCACATAAAAAATGATGAACATATGTACAGCCAAATGAAAAAATCATGAATGAATACAAAAGTGCTTGGAAAGAATTTTAAATTGCTTTTGATCTCTTATGTAAATTAAGAATTTTATGTTGCAATATTCATATTCATATTCCACTTTTAGTTATTAATTTACTAAATTGTCATACAATTTTAAACTAGTCATTTATCGATTATGTTTCACTTAGTAAACATAGTTTATATAAATATACTGATATATTGGAGAAAATCAACGAGTGACGTATGGTGGGTTGTAAGTATATAATTATTATAATATGTAATTTAACCATATAATAAGAATTATAACTCTGCATAAAAATTTCAAAGTAAATTATTTTGTTTGTAATTAAACTAAAATAATACACTACGTATATACATGATAAAATGTCGGAAAAATCTTACTGGGCATCATTTGTTCAGAGTACTTATTATATATCTGAACCAAACAATCATTTGAACTCTTTTCAATTGAAAGAAGCCTGAGTATAATTATAAAATTTCTGAGAATGAAGTTGTTCTTGAAAAAATAGTCTAGCCAATCATCAAATTTCAAAATAAAATCATGTTCATTCTATTATTTTCTATTCTATTGAATTCTTATTTATTTTTGTTTCCGATCACAGCCAATCTCTCTTCCTTAATCAATAAATGATGGTAATCCGTGTACCCCAAAGGACGATATCCGTGACGAATAAGGTATGCGGGTCGGATGCAAGAAGAGTGTACCAAATCAGCACTACTAATATCACGTTGGATTTTTTGGCACCCAAGCATCTATTCGTTCAGAGAGGATCTGAGCCATCCATTCAAAAGATCTCAGCCACTGATCAAACCACATCTCAATCTCAGCCTTTAATAAATAATTTTGATTTTATACATATGTTTCATGTTGTCAAGTGTGTAGAAATCTAAATTTAATTAACGACGTATCCACTACATGAAAAGCCACATAGAAAAACACATAGAAAAACACTGGCGACCACGCGTTTTCCTTTTTTTTTCCTCCAAGCGACCACGCGTTTGTTAACCGATCATGTTAAGATTCGCTCCCCATTTTGTCAAGTTCCACTTCTCATTTTCAAAATCCTGCAACACATATTCCCCAATTCTCTCAAATCCCGCTCTCAGTTAACTAGGGTTCTCCATTCCCCCTCTCCTCCGCCGCATTAATACGAGGGTTTCACCTCTCTCTCTCTATCTTCTCGCTTCTCGCTCTCTGTCAGCTCCAACCTCGCTTCTCGCTCTCCAGTCGTGACGGCACAAGACGAGATGGCGAGGTTTCTCAAGCACCACAATCGTGTGATTTTCGCTCCTCTCTTCTTCAGGTACTTTTCCTTTTTTTCTATTTTTTTTTCTCTTTTGTCACCCGATTTAAGATTTTGTTGATTTTGTGTGGAATCTAAAACCAAATTTATCCTCTTTTGCTTCTTCTGTGTGCAAGGTCATCCACCAGAAAATATCTGATTTTCAGTTGCGTGTCTCGCCCTCTCGTTGCTCGTCTCTGTCTACAGAGAGGTATACTATATTTCTTTTTCTTTGTATTTCTATTTCTAGGAACCCTAGAAATGAGACTTTGATGGCAATATATGTTTATTTAGAGAAATCTGGATCGGTAAAAGGTTTTCTTTTACAAATCATGTTTTCTATGCTTTAGAGTCGGCATTTTGTAGCTTACAGAGACAAAAGTGTAAATGGTGCTTAAATTTTTTATAATTGCATGGAAATGTCATTGTTTGATAATTACCAAAATGTCCTAATTCTTGGCTGGCCGTTTAAGGTTGCGTGCTTGTTGTAAATATGGACAGAGATAAATTACATGGTATTTAGGTGGTTTTGATATAAGTTATGTGAACCTACAAAGGACCATTGCACATCTTTTCTTTGTTTTCCATTATTTGGTTTTTTTTTTATTGTATACAAAATTTAATTTTAGAAGTTTCAGTTATACACTATAACAGTGTTGATAGTACAAAGTACTGAGTTTCATGGCTTGTTGGTAGTATATTTTTGACTAATTGCTTCAGTTGGTGGTAATTATGCAAAATTATACTAAACTGTGAGTCAATTTTATAAATACATCTCAAGGCTTGAATGCACAATTGAAGGTTAACTGATTAGACTGATTAGAAGTTGGTCTAATGGCCGGGCAACTTTGATAACAATACATTAGGTTCTTTTTCACTTGTTTTAATATAATGTAATTATTTATCTTTCAGGCAGCTGATACCCAAGTTATTTCTGATTATGTTCGCTACTTTCTTCATCAACACACGTAAGTTCTATATATATATCTTAATTATCCTTAATGTCATGGCAAATTCTTTTGACCTTCTAGTATCTTCTCATGATATAACCCATCAAATATGTTGTTTTATCAGTTCATGTGAAACCATATTCAAACACCAAAAAATGATTTTGTTTTGATTTGGCCTTTTTAGATTGATAAAATTTCTTCATTGACCAACATTTTGATTTGATAATTACCAAAGTTGAACTGCTTTTTAGCTGGCTGAGTAGTTTTGTATTTCCACTTTGATTAACTAACACAAATATATCTACCTTTCAGTTCCCAAATTTCAGTTGGTACAAGGTGGTTAGGCAAAATACTGATAAAATTGGGTTGGCTTAAAGTATAGAATACTTGGAAAATAATTACATGCTTCTAATCACTTTTGTAAAAAAAAAAGTCATTAATAGAAATTTGTTTGACTTGTCAGAACATGCTTCAAGCTGGTGTGATTGTAGGAGGATGGGACAAGTATGAAGGAGGCTAGATTTATTCTGTACCATGGTTAGGCGCCCGGGTGGGGTCGGGCCACCAATTGACAAGTTTGAAGGCCACAAGCTACACTCCTCTTCTCTCCGTCTAGGCATAATAAAATTAACTTGTTTGATTTTTTTTTTTTTTTTTGTGATACAATAGCATGTAATTTGGATAATTTCAGTTAATTATTGTGTTAAGATAATTTTATATGTTGTGTTTAGTTAGCATGCTCAAAATGTTTGCGTGATTGTGCCATATTAATTATAGGCTAAAAAATTTGGTGGGAGCTTGCAACATTAAAAAGGAATTTAAAAAACAAAATGAAACTACTATTAGGATCGGCTATTTATGGCGATATGCATAAACCACCAAAATAACACAATCAAGATCGGTTATTCATGAGGTCCAATCTTGATACTAGAGAATCAGGGTCGGCTGAAAATTAATGTCCGATATTGATACTAGAATCAGTATCGGCTAATCCAAACGACCGTTCCTGATTGTCAACAATTAGGAACGGCTAAATATTAAGAACCGTTCCAGATTGAGCGATTTAGTATCGGCTAAGGGATAACCGATCCTGATTGAGGAATATTAGTATCAGTTGTTTAACCGACACTGATTAGTCCAACTATCTGTAACAGCTGGGTCAGTGTCGCCCTGAGGTCCGTTCTTGATGTGCGTTTTTAACCGACCCTGATGTACGTTTTTCCACTAGTGGAATTATGATAATTTATGTACTATCGTGCGAGTTATTATCAGAATAATGTTTTGAGAAATTTTGATAATCTATTTACTATCATGCTTATAAAAATTGTACTTGCATATCAGTTTTCTTTTCATCAAATCCAAACTTTGTTAAATGGTGTTTACCATTATTGGGCTTAATGCATTGGAGAAGCTGAAGAGAACTTACTTGGGGTCCATGTCAATTTTTTTTTATTATTTTCAAATATCGTAAAGAGCACAGCACCTTTTGTTAATTTATTTTCTTAACCAGAAATGCTACGATGCTATCTCTAGAAATAGAGCGGAGTAGGTAAAATGAATATTGGATCTATTTTTGATTTTAGTGAACTCTATGACTCTTTGATCTGTTTTAAGATTCGTGTACACGAAAATTGAAATATATACGCATGAATATTAAAACGGAGCACACAGATTTTAAAGCGAATCAGATTGTTTTAAAGTCCATCGAACTCAAAGTAAGTCCTGTGCCCGTCGTACCTACTCTGCTCTATTATTTGTATGGTTATACGTAAATACATAATATCTTCAAAATTTTGTAGGATTAACCCGAACAGATCGTTATAATTAATAAATGTCGAAAAGAGTTAGTGGCACTTCATAGTAATGGCATCGTTGATGATAAAAAGATTAACATAAAATACATGCATATAACACATGCTGTATTATGAGCATACTGCATTAATAAATTGGCAATGATAAATGATTAGCAATGAATGTATACAAATACAGAGTTAGAAAGCTGAAAGCTGAAAGCATGACACCGTTATTTTTATTTATACCATTTTAAGAAAATAAATTAATAAAATAACAATCGTTTTTGGTCAATTCTAATTCTAGCACGGCCGCACCGGCATTCTGCGGACCCATTTAAGCGGGGCCGCAGAATACCGGAGCGGACCCCCATATGGGGCCGCAGAATGGTTCTGCGGACCCCCTTTTTTTTTTTTTTTAATTCAGTTTCAACCTCATTGCACGGATCCCTAAAAATCAAATTTAGAAAACAATTTTTAATTCTGAGCTTTGACCGCAGAATTGTTTTAATTTTGAGCTTTTGACCGCTGGCCTCGGTAAAACAACAGAAAAGAAAAAGGAAAAAAAGGGGGTCCGCAGAACCATTCTGCGGCCCCATATGGGGGTCCGCTCCGGTATTCTGCGGTCCCGCTCAAATGGGTTCGCAGAATGCCGGTGCGGCCGTGCTAGAATTATAATTGACCAAAAACGATGGTTATTTTATTAATTTATTTTTTTAAAATGGTATAAATAAAAATTTCGGAGCATGACATGCTAATATCCACCGGAAGGCTATAACTTTATATTAGATCTCCGTGGTGGGTGATGTTATACTTTAGCAGCTAACGTGATGTAGTTAATAGAAAAATAATGGATTAATTAACACTCCAAACAGTAGGTGACATTTTTGTTTCGAAATGCGTACAATTGGCCAAAAGCGATATATATTAATATATATATATATATATATATATATATATATATATATATATATATATATATATATATATATATGCGATGGGATCTACGAATAATGTATGTGATAATGTATTTTATAAAAAAAAATTAAAACTACCAAAATAAATATAATTCTGAAGAAAATTTTAGTCAAACATAAGAAAATACAACAGCATAATGATATGATCTTAGATTTATTAAATAATATATTCTATCTCATTAATTTTAGATGTCTAACAAAATAAATTTTTGAGTCTGTTATTGAATATATATGGCACATGCTCTTAATCTTCATTGTTTTTAATCAATACAGTCAAATATATTTTATAGATAATTTAGAAATTTAGTATATAAATTCAAAACGAGTGTGCATTATACAATAATCGAGTTAAGTTATAAAAAATAAGAGTGTTTATTAGAGGTTTTGAATAATTAGTCCAAAAAGTTAAATAATTATTAACATTTGTCAAAAAATTAAAAGATTAAAATACAAAACATCTGTTAATATTAAAGTAAATAAATATTTATTTAACCATAATCAAATAATCAAATGTAGATTTAAAAAAAATATGTATTTTAAAGTGCATACTAAATTGAGTCGAAAGTTTTTAGTAATAATAGTTTTCATGTTAAAAATAAAAAAAATTCCACTACCAATCTTAGACTTCCCTGGAAATAGAACGAAGTTTCTAGCAGTGAGGCGTGAGGCCCAAGTTCCATATAAAACCTCTCTAATAATGACATAGAACCCCAGATCAAACGGCTGAGATCAAATCTCCCATAAACCACAAAGAGTAGCGCTGCCCTGTTCGCACCTTCCGGCCATTACCCGTGCTGCTCTTCCCCTTGCTCTCAGAGGCCAAAATTCGTACAATTCGTTACAACTTTTGGAATTTTTTTAACCATGACGGCTGATACTTCCACTGCTCTTTCAGGTCTTGCAAGATCTCTTCTCTATCTGACATGCAAAATCTGAGATTTTTTTTTTGTATTTATTTTTATTTTCTGAATTTTTTCACTTTAATGGCAGTTCGAACGAAGGTACAGAAGTTTCTAGAAGCGGCTTGTACTGGCAACCTCGATCTTCTCAAGAGTGAGTCATCTCCTATGTTTTTTTTTTTTATTTTTTAAATGGAGAAGGCCTGGCTACTAAATTCTCTGAAATATGTTCAAATTTTTCATTGGTTGTTGTTTTAGTGCTCACTTGTTTTGTTGTGGTGCTTCAAACAATTATTTCACATTTGCATGGTGTTCTGACACACCCACAATCACCTCTGATGTACATGAATTGCCCAGAAGCCCATACATACTTACATTATCAGATGGAATTATTTCTAATATTTTTTATGGTTTGGATGCATATCTCTGTAGAGATTGCAAATCAGTTGGATGAAGGAAAGGGGATGGCAAAGACGGTTGAGGCAGTTAAAGATGCAAATAACAGAACCGTATTGCATTTTGCTGCCAGAGAGGGTAGAACTGACATTTGCGAGTTTCTTCTTGGGGAGCTTAAGCTCGAACCTGATGCTAGGGATGATGACGGTATCTTTTCTTTCTTAATTAAAGAATACTTAGAAATTTGTCCTCTTAGAACTGTAGAATGAAGTCTCGATGTTTGCAATTTAAGCCTCGATTTAACCTTACTTAACACTATTAGTCTATGATGTTTCAAGTAGCTATATTTATAAAAGTTCACTTGAATTTGGCTGTTAATATTGGTAATTAGTATATGATTATATGTACAGATAATAGTCCTTGATGGTGGTACTACTCATTTCAGGTGAGACACCTCTAATTCATGCGGCAAGACAAGGGCATTTTGGTACTGTAAAATATCTTCTAGAGCAAGGGGCAAATCCATCCGCTTCAAGTAATTTGGGTGCTACTGCTCTTCACCATGCTGCCGGCATAGGTCATTTAGTTTTGTGTTCTTTTTATTATATTTAATACATTTTACAAATTTCCCCATATTTTAATCACATCAGACCATGCTACCTGATGCACCTCAGAAGCTCTAGTACATCTATCTGATGCGCATCGGATTACGGTGATATGCGTAGGATATGTATCAGATATGCCACGTATTAGATACACCTGGTGGCGTATCTAAATATTTAATGAGGGATGACATGACAATGGTCATTTTACAATCTGGACAATGAATTTTAAAAAAAAAATGAAATAAAATTAAATTAAAAATTGAAAAATAAATTTATAGATATCTAAATGAACATATAGATAGCCTAACTATTAAATTTCTGGTGGCATATTTAAGTATTTATTTAAGTATTGTTTGATGATGCATCAAGGACCGTTAATTTCAGACTACTGAATTTAGTCACTTGATGTATGGTGAAACATACGTCCTTATTTTATACTCAGAATGCTCGCAATATAGCATCAGAAGGATCTTGTTCTGTCCAAAGAGAGATATCTATGCCTTAATTTCTCTGTTATGCACTGTTCTCTGACACATGATAAATTGAATTTGTCAATGTAGGAAACATAGAGATAATGGAGCTTCTAATATCAAAGGGGGTAGATTTAGAATCGCAAAGTGATGCTGGTACACCTCTGATATGGGCTGCTGGTCACGATCAACCCGAAGCGGTCAAACTTTTGTTGAAACATAATGCTAATGTAAGCTTGCTTTAAGATGGCAACCCCCATTTGACCACAGTTTGCAAAAAGATCCAAAATATCTCATATTATTATTTTTATTTATTTGCGAAAAGTATTGAGCTGTTAATGAAAAAGGAATTAATGTCAGAACTAGTGTACTGTCTTTTCTAGTCTTGACCCAATCAATCACTTTCATTTGTCTTAAACTTGAGTTTTAACTAGATATATGAGAAATGTTGGATGATATTCGTTGATATGTGAAAACGTTGACCTTTATTTTGCAAACCAAACATAGTTTTTATTGAAGATTGAGATACTTAATACAATTTATTTTCATTTCAATTTATTTGTAGGTTAATTCGGAAACCGACGATGGTATCACACCATTGTTGTCAGCTGTCGCTGCTGGATCACTTCAATGCTTGCAACTCTTACTTGAGGTTAGAAAAACTAAATTAGATCTCCATGACCACCGTCAAAAAAACACAACTCCTACCAAAAGCACGTTGTATTTACAATTTTATCAAGTAAATTCATGCATTAAGTTGCTCTACTTGCAGTTATGCACTTTACGTGACATGTTGTAATTTTGCATAATCTAACGTCTTTGATAATTTCAAGAGGGGTGGAGGTGCTTAAATATTTTGTATTGCATTTACTGTTCAAGTGTGGTTATTGATTAAATTAAAATTTAGTTAGAAACTGCTTGCCTTGTTCTTAGTTGTTAGCTTCAAGTCTTTAACTATTGTTTGTTATTCATAGGCAGGGGCAAATCCAAATATAGATGCCGGTGGGGCCACCCCCTTGCATGTGGCGGCTGATATCGGAAATTTAGAGGTCATTAGATGCTTATTGAATGCTGGTGCAGATCCCAATGCTTCTGACGATGTATCTTTCTGTACCTGCTTAGTATTACAAGCTTGTCTTTTTTTATTTTAATTAAGGACACATGTCTGTACTGTACATTCTGACGATTTATTCTTTTGTACAGGATGGTTTTAAGCCTATACAGGTTGCAGCGTTGAGAGAGAACCGGGAAGTGGTTGAAGCTCTCTTTCCAGTTACCTCTCCAGTTAGTAAAGTTCCAGACTGGTCCATTGATGGTTTGATGAAATTAACTCTTTCTGAGGCGAACAAGGTGCGGAAACTTATATCTCAATTTTTTTTATTATGCAAACAATATTATGTCTAATAGTAAATTTTACTTAATGTCTCTCTTCAGGGAAACATACAAGAAGCTGAGGTGGAAAAAGATCTAAGTCCACAAAAGGCGAAAGTTGTTGAGGTGCTACTGCTTCACATGCTTTTTTATAGTAGAATCTGTAGAAAAGTCCGTTGCTCCATGGCTAAGGGATTTAAGATATATGAAAAATTGTGTGTGCAAAATACCTCCACGAAAGGACTGTCTCAAAGCCCTCAGAAAATGGAAAATGTTGCCTATATGGTTACATCTGTATAAACAGAATAAGAAAATAATTCTGTTTTTACAGGGTGCGTTAATGTTATTTGCTTGAATGGCAATTTGTGGTTACACATGAAATTGCCTCAAATATAAATTGTATTATTATATGAAAAGATCACTAATGAATATATATATATATATATATATCAATTTCATATTGTGTTTAGGTGGGACCTGAGGAGAAAAAAAGATCGATGGAAGCTAAACAAAGAGGGGATGAAGCCTTTAAAAGGAAGGATTATCAAACGGCAATTGATGCTTATACACAGGTCAGCTTCTTTGTCAGCTACTTCTTTGTAGTAGAACTGTATGATGTGTGAATATTTACGTTCTATTTTAAGTAGGATACGGTGATGTTATCTTGATAACTATGCTCTGAATAAAGTTCATTTTACAAAACCTGTAGCAGTCTGATGCATATCCAGCACAGCACCAGTTATTTAAATTCCTGTCCAGAATGAGTAATTGGTTCATGCACAGATCATCTCACACTAGGGCGTGGTGCTCAAAGGCTTTTCTCATTTTTCTATACTCAAATTAAATTGCAGACTGTAGACCCTATGATTTAGTAAAAACCAATACAAATCACAATAAAATAAAACCCAATGTTGATTCCCTATACATAAGAGCCCAATATAAATACAATACTAGACATGACTGACTGACTGTAATACTAAAAGGTTCAGATTCGACAACAAAATATGCAATACCAGATTGAGTTGGATAATTACCATCTAAATTTGGACTGGTGTGAATTCACCTTTTTGTCTTCTCTGATCCTTCAACAGTTCAACACATGACCTCACCTTTTGTAAGAATTTACCAGGACCTACCTGTCTCACTTAACTGTCTCACCATAAGATTTTGTGTAACACAGGCGATTGATCTGGACCCAAATGAGGCGGTGCTGCTGTCAAACAGAAGCCTTTGCTGGTTGCGTCTGGGGCAAGGGGAGCATGCATTGGAGGATGCTAGAGCTTGCAGGGCGCTCAGGCACGACTGGCACAAGGCCTGTTACAGGGAAGGAGCTGCCCTACGCCTCTTACAGGTTTGTTTGTTTGTTTCTCTTGTTTAAATGCTTTGGACTTGACATTCATTTTTGGTCCGTTAAATTATTATATTGGTCCAAATTTCGAATTCTATCCTATCTGTTCTATGCATTGACCTAACCTCGTCCTAATAATATGCAAAGAACAGAAGCATGAATAATGCAACATTTAATGAGAAGTAAAGTAGAAGTGTCATTAATGCAATAAAAAAACTGTTTGACAAACAAACTACTGGGCACAGAAAGACAGTTAACTTGACTAAAGCTTTTATAAATTTTCAAGCAATAAAATACCAAATGCACCAATTCCATATGTTCAACTGAGATTTTGGGAACAATTTGATACTCTGAACTATTAATTCTTGAAAAAGTCTGATTCTGAGCCCTTAGACTATTATGCTTGGTTCAATCAGGCCTAACTGTTTATTTTATATTATTCATTGTTTGGGCTCAATTAACCCCTGAAGTTTGGCATCTTTGAACTGGTCTCTTTTGCGAATCAGCCTATTAACCTAATTAGCACTCTGTTTGTGGTTTCTTGCTAGAATGGCGAAATTGCTAATTTGCTATAGCTACAAATTCTGATGATTTTCACAAACAACAAATATTAAATAATAAGGGCCCATTGAAGCAATAATATTTTAGTCCGTAGGGCTGATTGAATCAAAGATCAAGGACTGCCTGACTGAACCTAGTGTAGTGAGGGGGACTAATTAATCTAAAAAAGTTCAAGGTCCTAATTGAAAGTGTACCAGTTTACAGGCCAAATCAGACTTTTCTTAGTTCTTTTTTGGCAAATGATAACCAACCCTTTTTTTTTTTACTTCATGTGCAATTCAAAACCGCAATATCTGTAAAATTTGCAATAAGGACTTCTAATAATACTCAACCTGCTGTAACACACCTTTTGGTTTGTCTCGAGTTAAAGTTTGCCATTGTAGTTTAAAGGTTAACATTTTGTTGGATTATTTGTTGCAATTGATAACCAAGATTTAAAGTTGATGCCAAGTAAAGAAAAGAAAAATATCTTACTGCATATCTGTATTAAACTCAACTTGTTTACTAATTCATAAAAAGTTTAGAACCTAATTACTGTATTGCTTGTCTAGATTTATGTTCGACTACAAGAAAAATTGTTAACTTAATGAAATTTCCATCACACAAGTAAAATATTGCATTATCACTGAAATATGATAAAATGATGGGGTTTCTTTGCAAATAGCGAACATTTTGTGGTGTAATTGGCAAAAAAAAGCTATTTATTTTGAGTTCATAAGTTTGAAAAGTGTTGATATTTCCAGAAGTTTGACGAGGCAGCAAATGCATTTTATGAAGGAGTACAACTTCAACCTGAAAACCAGGAGCTTGTAGATGCCTTCAGGTAGTAAAATAATCCATTAATTTATGTTAGTTTCCTTTCTAATAACTCCTAGTGATTTATACTTTTAGTGATTTATAACTTTTTCGTTGACTATGATGGTTTTGAAGTGCGCCGAGGAAAATTATTTGGGCAGTAAATATGAATCTTCTACAATAGATAAGAAACAAATAGAGCATGATCTGAGCTTATTAAGAAATGAACTTTCATAAATTCTAGAATGGGTGGTGTTAGGGTTTCCTAATGCATCATTTATTTTTTTGAAGCATTTTTGTTTAGTAATTTGATTTCCCTTCAGCCCTAGATACTAACTATGAGAGATGGGCAATTAAAGTCCTTGTTTTATCAACATGATCTCCATATTAATAAAATGTGCCTGGAGACCAAAATTTACATTTTTTTTACTATTTTTTTAGATAGGTACAAAATCGCTCAGAAAATTCTGGACCAAAAAAAAAAAGAAAATTTGTACCTATCTGTAAAAATAGTAAAAAAAATCCCAAAATAAAATAAAATTTGGTCTCCAAGCACAATTTAATATGAAGATCGTGTTGAGCGGTTCATATCATCTGTTTGGACCTTGGAATCATGAAATATTGGCGTGAATTAAAACAAAGACTTTAATTTGCGATGTACATTAGTCCATCTCGAACTATGAAATGAAAAAAACTCTTAAGAGAAGCAAAGTACTGGAAAGTTTCTCTATTGCCCTGTTTCCTCAATTTATTTCTTTTGGTTTTCTACTCACCAGGGAAGCTGTTGAGGCTGGACGGAAATTTCATGGCACGGAGCAACAACAGAAGTCGTAAAGTGTGATTTTGGTAGTCTCTTAAATTTATTCATCTAGACTTCCAGCTTTGCTTGTAACGAAATTGGACAATATATTTTTATTTTTTTATATGCATTGTTCAATTTGGTTTTTGAGTTGCTAAAGTTGAGATTTTGTATTGCATGTTACGTCACTATCAGTTTGGTTGGATTTAGAGTTTATGTTCTTTTATTTACCAGAGCATGATTTTTATGCTTTACCTCAACTGAGGGCGTATATAACTCAGGCAGGTTAAGAGTGATTAAATTAATAAGTTCATACAAATCATGTCATTTATCTATCTTTGATACTTGCTTAAATTTATAAATTTAAATCGTTGAATATGTTTATATATATATATATATATATATATATATATATAAAATTGTATAACTTTAACAGTATGTTGATATTTGATAGCCATTAATTTTGCCAAGTTATTAAGAAAGGAGGTTAAATAAATAAACTAGTCTATTATGACATATTGATATGCCAAAATGAAACATTTTTTTTTTTAAGTTTTCGTTGCCAACTAGAAGTCCAAGTACCTTTCTTCCTTGGCGCTGCTGAAAAATATAAACCGAGGCAAATTGATGTTGTTAAAACAACGTACTAAATGAAATCAGACAAATTGATAATTTTATCTCAGGATGGACGGCTGAGATCTCAATGAAACCATCCAATCGTACGACCGCAT
This sequence comes from Carex myosuroides, assembly GCA_028015225.1. Lineage (NCBI taxonomy): Eukaryota > Viridiplantae > Streptophyta > Magnoliopsida > Poales > Cyperaceae > Carex > Carex myosuroides. The sequence continues at coordinate 5,048,108 of CM051487.1, read as the reverse complement.
TTGGAGAGATCTCCCAGCGATACTATGTCCAGAATACTCAGATATGTGCATTTGCAATTTCATTCTATGTTCAGTTCATCGAACCACCCATCTTATCCATAAAATACGATACTTATTGTTTTCAAGTATTATTAATATTATGCATTATGAATTTACGATTACCATCACTTTTTTTCTTTATCTTTTTTTATTTTAAACCTGCGAGACAACAGAACAGGCAAACATCAGCTAGGAAACCAGAATTCAACGCGGAGTCTTAACCATAACCAATGCATACTATTATTTCCTTGAGCTTACTTATCTCACCAGCATCTGCAACACGGTTAAGTAATCTCCGCACATCACCCCCATCTTCAACGGGAAATATAAAAAAGAAAGAAAAGGAAAATGATCTCCTCCGTGCATTATAATATGCACCGGGAGCAAAACAGGACATAAAGGGGAAAATATTTTCATTTAATGCGACTTCTATTTTTTTTTTGTTACGTTCGCTTGAAGTTGGTAAAAAAAATCATAGATAAAATATTTTTTTTTATTAACAATTATAAGTTATTTTAGAACGCGAAAAACAATATGTATTTGATAAGCAGTGATTTAAGTATATATAATGTTTTAAGATCATACAAATATGTTTAAATGCATCTTGATATGTAATAATATGATATGAGCTTCATAGATGTTTTAATGTAAAACAGAGAAAAGCAAAGTGACAGTTTTTAATCAAAATAGTGCCAAGTTTGAAAGCAAAAATTGCCAACAAAAATGTACACGAAAAATTTAATTCAATTCAAAAGAATTTTGCTTGTAAACGAGAGAGGAAAAAAAGAATCATGACACTTCATTGATCGAACTTTTTAATAGAAAATGAAAGAAGAACATATGCTTGATATATTCGGTGGCTTGAGAATAAATGATCCGGTGTTAAATATTTAGAACACTATTTATAAAAAGAGTAATTATATTTTTCTCCATTTATTTATCTCCCATTTTATTCTCCAACTAACTAATTCCATATTCTAACTATAATTACAAATTTTAACTATCTAATGGTCCCTACAAATTAATTAGCAAATTTTCTTCCTTTCTCTCTCCCTCTCTCTCTCACCTCCGCCTCCACCCGTCTCTCCCACCTCTCCCTCTCCGCCTCCGCCTCCGCCTCTCCATCTCCGCCTCCTCCTCTCTCTCCCACCTCCGCCTCCGCTTCCCTCTCCCTCTCCCACCTCCGCCTCCCTCTCCCTCTCCCACCTCTGCCTCCGTCTCCCACCTCTCCATGAACTATTTACACTTACACGATGATGATGAATACTTGCTCGATAAGGGATGAATACTTGCATGACGAGGTATGAATGCTTGTGCAACGGACAATTCGAAAATATGTTATCATGAATCTCATTTGAAAGAGAAAATTATGTAGAAGACGTTGGTGGTTTTAGATTTGCAAAATTCCTCACAGATCGTCAGAAATATTAGTTAGATTGAACGGAGAAAAAAAATCACCTCTAAAAACGTATAAAAGATGGGTGAGTGATGTATCCAGTTTTTTTTTTTAAATACTTGATATCTTAGGTGTGAATACTTGATTTATTATAGATGAATACTTGATTTATTATATGTGAATACTTGCGCGCTCTTGTAAAATTAATCGAGGTATGCACATATGCTTGTAATACTCTTGATACATTAACTATTACACTTACACGACGATGATGAATACTTGCTCGATGATGGATGAATACTTGCATGACGAGGTATGAATACTTGTGTAACGGACAACTCGAAAGTATGTCATCATGGATCTCATTTGAAAGAGAAAATTGTGTAGAAGACGTTGGTGGTTTTAGATTTGCAAAATTCCTCACAGATCGTCAGAAATATTGGTTAGATTGAACGGAGAAAAAAACCACCTCTAAAAACGTGTAAAAGATGGGTGAGTGATTTGTCCAGTTTTTTTTAAGTACTTGATATCTTAGGTGTGAATACTTGATGTATTATAGATGAATACTTGATTTATTATATGTGAATACTTGCGCGCTTTTGTAAAATTAATCGAGGTATGCACATATTGTAATACTCTTGATACATGAACTATTACACTTACACGACGAGGATGAATACTTGCTCGATGAGGGATGAATACTTCTGTGACGATGTGTGAATACTTGTGCAACTGATAACTCGAAAGTATGTCGTCATGGATCTCATTTGAAAGAGAAAATTGTGTAGAAGACGTTGGTGGTTTTAGATTTGCAAAATTCCTCACAGATCGTCAGAAATATTGGTTAGATTGAAAGGAGAAAAAAAATCACCTCTAAAAACGTGTAAAATAAGGGTGAATGATGTGTCCAGTTTTTTTTTTTAAATACTTGATATCTTAGGTGTGAATAATTGATGTATTACAGATGAATACTTGATTTATTATATGTGAATACTTGCTCGCGCCAGTTGTAAAATATTTCAGATATTAGACGGTCCTAAATAGTAAGTGGTCCCCCCAAGTAGTTAGTAGTTATTAAAATAATTATTGACTAGAAGATGAAACGGGAGATGAATTCCGGAGGATAGCTAGACTCTCCCTTATAAAAAAAAAAAAATTAGAATGCTACAAAAGATACACTAAATTTATTTACCGTAAGAAATTTTACGGCGCTTTACTGTTTACTTGAAACGTCCGGCCATGCTCCGGGTGCAGCCAATATATGTACCAATCAGGACCCCCGAATGTGATTACGACGACTATTACAGGCTTGTTGATTTAAAAAGCACCTTACACCGTGTCAACTTTCTCCAATTAATTACGAATTGAACCGCTCTTCCAGCAGTTCATCCATTCCAATCCAGACACTTCTCCATTTCAAATTCCCCAACTCTCCTTCAATAATTTCTCCGATTGATTGATTCTCTCACGATGCGCAACGTCACCCCTAACCCCACCACCACCGCCTCCTATGGCACGATTCGTGCCGCCCCTCCTCCAGCTCCGGCGGTGCACGTCGCTAATGCACCACCGCGCTCCTCCTCTCCTCCCTTTTACGGGGCGGCGGTGCCTCCTTCCTCACCAGCTGTCGCCGCCTGGGATGTCCACTCGTACACGACCTATCCTGCCACCACTAGCTACATCAAGGTCGCCACCGCTGACCCATCTCCTTCTTTAGCCGCCGTACGCCCCGCTGTCGCCACCGGCACTCCTGCACCGGAGCTCGAGCCCTCTCCTGCTGTTCGCATCTCCGATCTGGTCTCCAAATTTAAAGAGCAAGGTCACGCTCTGATATCTGCGCGCCGGCCATGGCAGGAGCTTTTCCACCCCCCTTCCTTCTCCCGGCCAGCTAATATAGGCGATGCAATGAACCGGATCCGACGCAACGCTACCTACTTCCGTGCAAATTACATCCTGACAATCCTTGGTGTTCTTCTGATAGGTCTCTTCTACCATCCCTTCTCTTTCTTCGCGTGTGCTGCTCTAGTTGCGGCCTGGTTCTTCCTCTATTTTTCTAGAACTGCTCCTTTGGTGATCCTCGGACGAACAATTGATGACGGATCTGTTCTGATGTGGCTTACTGTGGCCACTGTTGTGTCGTTGATGTTTACCAGCGTGGGGTGGAATGTAATTGGTTCAACGGCTGTGGGGGTCGCAGTTGTAGGGGTTCATGCGGCATTTCGATCCACAGATGATCTATTCTTGAGCGAACAGGAGGCGGCCGGAGGTGGTTTGATCAATCCAACAATGGCCCAGTTTGCTCAGGTTCTGTGATCAAGTTGCATGGCGAGGTGCTCTGGCAAGTGAGAAATTTATGAGAGTTGGGTAGAATTCGGTTTCTGCTTGCTGGTACATAATTGTTGAACTCATATAAATATACTGGTAAGTTGGTGTTTTGATCCGTTTATAATTGAGATCATTCATTTAATTTTGATTTTGATTTGTGGATTGGCAATGTTTGCTTCTTATGTGGTGGATGTTGTACATAATTACAATGATTTTGCTATGTTATTATTATTGGTTTTTTCAAAGCATGTGCTCAAATATTTAATTCCAGTCTATTTAAGGTACTAACCATTGGAATATGCAGTTTGCTATAGGGATATTTATGTGGTAGAAAGCTTGATACATCTAAAATTTTGAGAAATTTCCACTACTAATGGCGTAAATCAACTCCTTATGACATTTCCTATTTTTTTTTTTTTGCCATTTATAGTGTTTACTTGAAGGAGGCTGGTAGCATTTTGAACAAAAAAAATTGAAATTTGCTGCTTTTGTTATATACTAATCTTTGGAATTTGGAAATTTTAAATGCTGTATGATTTGACTTGTTTGGCAGGATTGGCGAGTAGGGAAATTTTCAAGCTTTTGTAAATGTCGTCTATAAATTCCGATATTTTTCTTAATACTCAAAAAAAAAAAAAACAAATTATCAAATCTGCCCTCACTCTAAATTTATTTTTAAATCTACTCTAACCGCCCGCCTGTTGGGAGGTCCACTAGTGTTTTTTTTTTTTTTTTAAGAGACAATATGAATATCAAGATGCTGAATTCTTAACGCTAAAAATTCGGATTTTTTTTTAAAATATTAGTTAGATTACTTCTTTTAAGCATATTTATACTAAAATATGCTAAATTACTTGAAATTATGTTAAATTCTGTTGATTTACACTAAATTACGCTAAATAACAATAACTTCGCTAATTATGTTAAAATATGGTAAATTACGCTAAACTATGCAAAATTACCCTAAAGTAGACCGATTCTGTGCCATCTTTCATGAATTATTAAAAATAGTAAAAAAATTCAAAAAATAGTAAAAATTGGTATTCTACAATTTCATTATATAACTAATTTACTGAACTATTTGGATTGAATAATAGAAATGAAAATCTTAATCGGAAACTTTAACTCAAGTTTTGAGGGTCTTACCTTTGTTTTTTGGCGATTCTGAATTTTGGACTCCGGCATCGCAGGCACGGACTCATGCGCATTTTCGCAAGCTTTTCAAAAAGTGGTCATTTGTTGAAATCGGACACTCGAGCGCCGTTTTATGACCATTTGAAATTTCGTCGTCGTTTTTCGCCTTTTTAGTGAAGATATCGTCCCTATTCATATGTAATTTATTGTAATTTACCGTATTTTAGCTTAATGTAATGTAATGTAATGTAATTTAGTGTAATTTAACTTAATATAGTATAACTCAACGTAATTTAACATAATTTCAAGTAATTTAGCGTATTTTAGTATAATATGCTTAAAAGAAGTAATCTAACTAATATTTAAAAAAAATTTCGAATTTTAGCGTTAAGAATTCAGCATCTTGATATTCATATTGTCTCTAAAAAAAAAAAAAATTCACTAGCGGACCGCCCAGCTGCTGGGCGGTCAGCTATGGAAACTGGACCGTCCAGTGGCTGAGCGATCAGCTATGCATAGTGGACCGCCCAGACAGTGGGCGGTCAGCTATGAAAACTGGACCGCCCAGCAGGCGGGCGGTTGGGGTAGATTTAAAAATAAGTTTGGAGTGGGAGCAGATTTGATAATTTTTTTTTTTTTGGTATTAATAAAAATATCGGCTATAAATTGCAGTCTTGTTTCATTTATCTAAATTTTTAAAATTTCTTTGCGGAGGTGCCTAATTGAACAATTGACATTTCCCTTTCTTAAAAAGGCAGGTCATATAGGACCGCGTGCCAAAAATTCTAATTTGCAATAAAAACGAAAATGTCAAATTTGGCATCACTTCGCTCTTTATCGTTTTGTCTTGTTGTTTTATGACCTGATATAAATTCATCATTAAATTAGTTTAGTTGAAGCCACCAAAGCTATAAGAATAAAAATGTTATTTGATGCATTAGTCGACAAAATTTGCCGACAGGAACACCAATAGTGTAAAAATGTTCGTATATATTTGAGTTTAGATCCGGACCGTCCGATTAGAATGCGGGCGAATCCGGTCTGAGGTGAAATGAGCGGAGTTCCTTTAATATTCGTGCCAAAGCAGATCGAACGGTCCGATCTAAATTCTAAATTTTTGTTACCTCAGGTCAGGTGATTTGAATTCTTTGCTGCGTAGAGGGGCTTCTAAGGAAGTGAAAATCAGACTAATTTTAGGGAAATCCTAATCATCTCCCACTCTCTGATAATCGCCAGAATTTCAGTCCAGTCATTGATTTTTCTTTGCTTTTTTTGCTTTTTACCATTTCATGTAATTGTCCAACAAAAATAAAGTAATGCTGGATTTGAAATTGTCAAGTATTAGATTTTGGCAATGTATATAATATTTATAACAGTCATGAATCTGATAATCATCCTTTATGAACCTATATCTCCTAAACACTTTTGTAAACTTCTCGTATATCTTGGAATGCACATTTATCTATATACATCTGAGAGCAAAGTTAGCGTGTGTTGTGCTTCAAAAATTTATCGGATTGGTTTCAAACGACAAATTTAAACTATTGAAAACAATATACTTCACAAGTGATGTGTGTAGATGCAAAATTTTGAAATTTTCGAATTCATTTAGCACAAAATCAAGCGGTAAAAAAAATGATGAAAAATGAATGCATTAAAATTACTTATAAAACTTCATTTTTGTTCTTACAGCAGCTCCTCCCAAGCATAGTAACATGGTTCGCGATATATTCATGAATTATTTGCGTTTTATTCGTTTTTTGACGTTTTCGAACCAAACACTGAATAAAACGCAAAAAACGTATAATATGTTTTATTCGCAAATAAATTGCGATTTTTTTTTTTTGCTTCCTTGTGGTACCGAATCATTCTCCAATTATATTCAAATTATTTCCAAATCACGAATTTTTGTTCCGCCAAATCTGAATTATTCGTTTGTCACTATGCTCCCTAGTAGCTTCTCTTTGCTAAGTGCACACAAGACACTAGTACACATTAGGCACTATCCAGGTCCCTCCTGACTGGAATTGACCGATCACTTCAGACCCATGCTTCCTCGAGTCCGCATCGTCTGCATTAACTTAAAAGAGCATCTTTTGAGTTAATGTATTTTAGCCGTCTGATTTTAAACGGAGCTAATCTGACTCCTGTCTATAACGCATAGGCTCTTTATTATTAGTGCGGATCTAATCTGCATGAATTTTAAAGCTGATTGGATGGTCCAGATATATTAACTCCAAAGATTTTTTTTGAGTTAATGCCTCAAAAGATTCTTGTTTTAGTTAATGCAGAGGATACGAATTCTGCTTCCCCAACTCATAAAGACCGATTAACGATCTAACTTCATAAGAGCTCTCGACATGCCAACTGGTAAAGTAGATGCAATTCCCACTAATTCCATCAAAATCACTAGCTAAGCAAAAACCAGTACTATCAGAATTCAAGAATATGATCAGATCACCGATGTTGCTCATCTTTACCCAACGGGGAGGCTTTTGCTCCTCGTCAAGACGGTACACCTCAAACCAGCATTTCTTCAGTGACATGTATTCATAATCAGTTCAAGAATGAAAGCGTCGCTGAATTCCAAGTAAAGCACCTGCTCCCTCACCTAGCAAAGAGAAATCATATTTTCTGAAGTTGTCATAGGGAGGCCTCACTTCTAACTCGTTTCTGGTGGTCAAGTCAATAATTTTAGTGATATACTTTCTGATGTAGGATTGAGGGAAAAATAGCCTCCCTTTGTGGTACACGTCTACATACACTTCCTTTTAAAACCAATTCATTGTCCTGGTCATTTTTCCAAACCCCCCATAACTCGGTATCCATAAACAAACTTCATACATATTACCACATCATTTGAATTTCTGATAGGATCAACACCGGCAGGGGGGAGCAAATTGGAACCGTGGAATGGGAGAGGGACCTCAACCCTTGTGAATGGATTAAGGAGAGCCACGGAGGTATCATGGTCTCCAATTTTGTATGTGATCAAATACCCCTGTGACTGTCCAAATAACGCCCTGCTGCGAGCTTCTGGCACATGAATTCTACGAGTCTTGCTGGTGTGAAGTGAATACAATTTAAATGTCGAGTTGTTAGAAGTTTCACGCTCGATGAGAAATGGGAATTGAGGAGGGTGTTCAGAGAGAGGAGCCGCTGCAAGCCACCCTTTGCACACGGCACTAAAGTTGATGAAGTCAAAGGTGTCATAGAGCTTTCTATAGATGAGGCGGAGCAAATCAGAGGGTAGATCAGGCCAGCTTGATGATGGTAATACACGTTTAGTATCCCTAAGCATTCTTCTTTCTTCTGCTATGTATGAGACAGATTGCATTTTTAACAGAATTTACTGGTACTTGACAAGAAATAGAATTTGTTGTACATATGGCCTAAAAGCATATATAAGCATCACCTGGTTATCAAGGAAATGAAAAATAGAATATACTAATTATAGACAATAATATCCGACTATATATATGTTGCTGAAAAAAATAGAAATAGTATTATGATTTGTGTTGAATAAAATAAAGTGAAGGGTTATTATGGGCCTTGGGAGCGACAAGATATTTTTTGAGAGGAAAAAGAACATATTAATCAAAGCAGATACGACTATACTTAGGGGCGGCCTAATTATACTAGATAATTATACTTCAAAGGGACTTGTGTTTTTAATTTTGAGTTTGGCTTTTGTAAGTGGTTCTAATCAAGACTAGAGGAAGTATATGGAGAGAAATCCAAAAATAGAGGGGCATGTATCAAATTTCATGCGTAGGGAAGCCCAAAAAACAACATCACAAATAATCACTAATAGATCGGAAGATTTCTCTAATTGGCAAGATTATGGGAAACTGAATAAAAGCAAAACAAAACTATTAAATAATAACTTACTCGATTCTATGATTTATTGACTTTTTCTCCTTTTCTTAACACGGACATGAGGTTTTAATTTCTCTGATGCCCCATGAAAAAGTATAAATTTATTTTAAAGTTTATTATATCCTTGACGATCCTGAAATACTGTCTCCATATATATAAATATTCACAGAATTATGAAGTTTACATTAATTTTGCCAATATGCCATCCATATATAGGCTGCTCTCCTAAACAAAACATGATAAGCTACAGAAATAAGAAAATAACTAAAATAGTTTACTGGAGCATTCCAACATCAAAAATCTAAAACTAAAACTAAAAGGGTAATTATATTTTTCCCATCTATCTATCTCCCATTTCATCTCTCAATTAACTAACTTCATCTTCTAACTATAATTACAAATTCTAACAACCTAATGGTTCATACAAATTAATTAGCAAATTTTCTCCCTTTATTTCTTTCATCTTTCTCTCTCTCTCTCCCACCTCCGCCTCCACCCGTCTCTCCCACCTCTCCCTCTCCGCCTCCGCCCGCCTCTCCCACCTCTCCCTCTCCGCCTCCGCCTCCCACCTCCACCTCCGCCTCCCTCTCCGCCTCCGCCTCCCTCTCTCATCTCTCTATCTCCGCCTCCGCCTCCCTTTTCCTCTCCCACCTCCGCCTCCCTCTCCCTCTCCCACCTCTTCCTCCGTCTCCCACCTCCATGAACTATTTACACTTACACAATGAGGATGAATACTTGCTCGATGAGGGATGAATACTTGCATGGCGAGGTATGAATACTTGTGCAACGGACAACTCGAAAATATGTCATCATAGATCTCATTTGAAAGAGAATATTGTGTAGAAGACGTTGGTGGTTTTAGATTTGCAAAATTTCTCACAGATCGTCAGAAATATTGGTTAAATTGAACGGAGAAAAAAAAACTACCTCTAAAAACGTGTAAAAGATGAGTGAGTGATGTGTCCAGTTTTTTTTTTAAACACTTGATATCTTAGGTGTGAATACTTGATGTATTATAGATGAATACTTGATTTATTATATGTGAATACTTGCGCGCTCTTGTAAAATTAATCGAGGTTTGCACATATGCTTGTAATACTCTTGATACATGAACTATTTACACTTACACGACGAGGATGAATACTTGCTCGATGCGAGATGAATACTTGCATGACGAGGTGTGAATACTTGTGCAACGGACAACTCGAAAGTATGTCATCATTGATCTCATTTGAAAGAGAAAATTGTGTAGAAGACGTTGGTGGTTTTAGATTTGCAAAAATTCTCACAGATCGTCAGAAATATTGGTTAGATTGAACGGAGAAAAAAAAACCACCTCTACAAACGTGTAAAAGATGGGTGAGTGATGTGTCCAGTTTTTTTTTAAATACTTGATATCTTAAGTGTGAATACTTGATGTATTATAGATGAATACTTGATTTATTATATATGAATACTTGCGCGCTCTTGTAAAATTAATCGAGGTATGCACATATGCTTGTAATACTCTTGATACATGAACTATTTACACTTACACGACGAGGATGAATACTTGCTCCATGAGGGATGAATACTTGCATGACGATGTGTGAATACTTGTGCAACGGACAACTCGAAAGTATGTCATCATGGATATCATTTGAAAGAGAATTGTGTAGAAGACGTTGGTGGTTTTAGATTTGCAAAATTCCTCACAGATCGTCAGAAATATTGGTTAGATTGAACGGAGAAAAAAAACCACCTCTAAAATGTGTAAAAGATGGGTGAATGATGTGTCCATTTTTTTTTTTAAATACTTGATATCTTAGTTGTGAATACTTAATGTATTATAGATGAATACTTGATTTATTATATGTGAATACTTGCTCGCGCCAGTTGTAAAATATTTCAGATATTAGGCGGTTCCCAAATAGTAAGTGGTCCCCCCAAGTAGTTAGTAGTTATTGACTGGGGATGAAACGGGAGATGGATTCCGGGGGATAGCTAGGCTCTCCCAAACTAAAAATAGATCTAATGAGCCTTTTTAAAGCAAGTCCTTGGTTAAAACTTAAAACTGACTACTAAATGTTGTCCATACTATGTCAGTGTTATAACTTATAAAGCAATTTTGCATATCATGTCTTGGTTATGTTCATTAAGGTGGTGTTTGGTTGAGGTCTAGAGAATTGGTGACCTAAGTGGTTGGTTATTCTAAGTTAAGATGACTTAAGTTATTACGTTTGGTTAAGAGCTAAAGTTAAATCATGGTTTAAACTATTCCTTATTTGTTGGAGTTTGTGGCTCAATTCATGACTTAAATTGATATTGTTAACAATATTTCGGGTATATATTCCGATAATACAAATATTCTTCTAGTTAGAAGTGCTAGTAAACTACATAGGACAAAAAAATCTGAATCGTTACAGACAAATTATGACTAAATTACCTCTATAGATATATCAAATAGATATTGTCTATTTAGAATGAAAAAGTTAAATGAATATATTGTTATATTGTGCGAAAAAAATTAAATGAATATATAATGTGCAATCTACGTATAGATAATAGTTGTGCCAGCAAGCCTTGTACAATACCAACAATACAAAATGAAATGTACCAACAAGACTAGCACGGTTCCAAACTTTGGATATATATCAATTTCACAAAATTTGCATATTTTTCGCCTTGAAGCAGCCAAATCAAGATAAACAATAATAATTTGGACCAACTTGAATTTTTAGAATGAGTTAAATTCTCTTAATTAAATAATTTGATATATTAGTAATTTTCTCATTAATTCCATTCGAACCAACCTTAGCATTTTGAATCAATTAACATCAAAAACCACAAAATCCAATGTAATAAATTTGATAAGTTGGGTTTGATTTTCTTGCATCAAATGTAATAAATGTGTTTTTATAACAAAAAAAACGTACTTCTAATAATGAAACAGACAGTTCTAGAGACCAATTTTTTTATAAGAAAAAATAACGAAGCTCACTTCTGCTGTAAAAAGCTTGCAAGCTTGAGCCACAGGTGTGGACTAAATATTAAATCACCTTGATATGTGAGTTGAGTTTTTACATTTTAGACCGGTTTAAATATCGACTTATGCCATCTTAGTCCATCTCAATTAAATCACATTTGGCGGTTTAACTAAAGCATAAACCTTTTATTTCATAGTTTTAAGTCTCACTCAAACATGACTCTAAAAAGTCTAAATTAAGAAGGTTTAAGAAATCTTAAGGAGGAGTTGCCGAACACTCAAAAAAGTTAAACCATCTAATTAAGGGACTTAAGAATTAGTTTGTGTATGGACCCATTGTCAGTGAAATACCAACTATTTATTTTTCTGTTTTTTTTCTTATTTTCGCGCAATCAGTGTCCCTCTTTGCCTAACCCACTTCGCCACTATTAGAATCTTATCTCTGCATATAAACAGGGGAGCACAACATTTAAAAAATTAAGTTACTGTAGTCAAAATCACACATTGCCTCTAAATTACACATTAGAATCTTATCTCTGCATATAAATCGATTTAGGCATGAGACTTACACTTGCTCCTAAATCACACATTGCCTTTTCAATATTGATTGTGTCTATAGAGCAAGGTATCAAGAAACTACCAGGATCTTTCAGTTTGGGAGGTAAATCAGACGAAAAGATTGCGCTACATTTTTCATTTAATACCACAGATTCACTTTCCTCAATTGTGTGCTTTTTGGTCAAGATATCTTTCAAAAATCTGGAAAAATTTGGCATTTGAGAGATTGCCTCGGTAAGTGGAATGGTAATGTTTAGTTTCCTTAATTGGTCCACAAACTTGCCAAATTACTCATCTAATTTTGGTTTAACCGTTGCGGAAAAAGAATAAATCTGTGAGGAGGGATATACCTTTGCACATTCGATTTTACTTCATTTGGAGATGACTTGTCATGATTTTGTGGCTCCTCAGGCGTTTGTGCGGACCGCACAAAGCTTTGTTTGTTCATCTTTGGCTTATCTTGCTTGCATCACGGCTGACTCATTGTGCTCATGTTTGCCTCCAAGCATCACAGCATTTGCATATTCTCTTGGCCCTTCTGTCTTTCCTGGAAGCATACCTTGTTGGCGCGAAGAGGAAGCGGCTAGTTGGGCAATCTGAGTCTCTAGCAACCTTCATTGCGTCGCTAGGAGTTCTACCTTATTGTTGAAGTTTCTCAGGGTATCGGAAAACTTATCATTTTTGTTTTTTGATTGTTAACAAATTTGTTTTGGGAAACTACTAGATTTTCAACCATTTTTTCCAATTTGGACAATTGAGATGGACCTTGATTTAGGCGGTTTTGGTATTAGTTACCACCACCTTGATTTTGGTTGAAATTATCATTGTCATTTTTCCACCTAAAATTTGGATGGTTCCACCTTGTATCATGGTTATAAAGTGTTGGAATTGTTTTGGTTGTATTGATCATTTCTTTTGTCACCTTCATTATAAAATAACACATTGACTTGTTGTAATGTTTCCTCACCTTCCATGGAATATTAGCATCCGGCATTTTCATGGTCTGTGCCTCCACAAATACCACAAAGAAAATTTTGAACCACAGATTTTACCTGTTGCATCTTTTTCATTTAGTTTTGAAGAGACTCTACCTTGGCTTGTAAGGTGGTAACCTTATCCACCTTGAGCATGCCGGTAGGTGCGCTACTCTTCCTTGCGTCTCTTCCAGCTGTCCACTCGTGTTGGCTTATTGCCATGTCCTTAATCATCTCCATTGCCTCCACATAATCTTTGTTGGCCAAGTTCCCTCATACAGCTGTATTGAGTTGAGACTTGGTGGCATAAGTATTGCATAGAAAAATTGAAACAAAAGCCATACATCAATCCCATGGTTAGGGCACAAACGCAAGAGTTCTTGCCATCTATCTCAAGCTTCACTTAATGACTCATCATCACCTTGTTTGAAAGTGGTGATTTTTGTTCTAAAATGTTGGATTTTAGAAGGCGGAAAGTACTTGCCTAAGAGCAACTTTTGTACCTCGGGCCAAGTTTGTGTTACCCTAGGGTTTAACAACCTCAACCAAGTCCTAGCATCATTCCTAAGCGAAAAGTGAAAACAATTCAATTCAATTTGGTAAGTATAGCAATTGATAATTCATCCTTGATATATGTAACAATTTATATCGTCATGAACCTGCACATGATCTCAAGACAAGAAACTGTAAAATTCAACAGTCAAACAAACAAATAGATTATTGCACAATCTAATAGTTTATTCCTAAATACCGATACTTCACGATTAAGTTCTTCACACCAATATTCGGTTCAAACCTAGGGGTCCCAATTAAATATGAGGCTTCACGATTAAGTCCTTCAACTCAATTCAACATTTGTTTTTTGTGGTTCCAGACTAAAAATTAGATTTGGTCATTTCTAATCTCAAATCCTAAGGCATTCATGTACATAATTTGGTACCATCAATTCTTGATCCAAATCTACTCAAGTTGTTTAGACCTAAGCGAGACACTAATTAACAAGCAACATAAATCACGCAATCACACGAATAATAAAATCAAAAAGAACAATCATGCAAGCAAATAATCATAATAAAGAAAACCATCCAAATAAGATTGATTTTAACATAAGTTCATGCTTAAAGCCTAAGCTTTTAGAGAGGAAATCTAGCATCTCATGGGTGCGCTAACATCCAAAAGAAATACAAGAGTAAACATGATAAAAACTAAGAAAAACAATAAAGAGAATAGACTACACCAATCTCCTCGCTTGCTGCCCTCGTCTTCACGTTGTTCCGCTCAAGCAACCTTCAATCATTCGCCTCAATCGCCTTGATTCACTTGGAAAAAATTCAAGAGATGTGTAGAAATTTGTAGAATAAAAGTTAAAATAAAGATACCCTTCTCATGCTGCCTCCCTCTAATATTTAGCAATTTTCGTGTCTTGGGAAGCAATCCCCCAGAATATGGCAGCAAATCTGAGAAGATATCGCGAAATCAGGCAAGATTGGCATTAGTGCGGCCTCCCGTGCGGCTCGCATAAAATGGAAAGTCGGTTAAATTTTGCTAAGGAAAGATGTTTGTGCGGCTGGTTGTGCGCAGGGGCGGAACCAAGGCCTGGGCCAGCCTAGACCTTGGCCCCCCCTTGACCCAGAAAATATACAGTAATACAGATATATATATCATCTAAAAACAACTACAACAGTGTAATCAGATTCAATCTGTACAGAACAATATCATCAAAATGCATCGGACTGAAAAAATTTCAAATCTGATAACTAGTTAAAACTCGTTAGGCCCCCCCTTGCCCCCGCTTGGCCCAGAGAAACTAGTTAGGCCCCCTACCGATCATTTCTGATTCCGCCACTGGTTGTGCGGCTAGAGAGACCCGCACAAAATGGGAAGAATTGGAGATTTTTCGATTTTAATTTCGAATTTTGTGTGCAGCTTCATTTTATTCTTGTGTGGCCCACCAGCCTGTATTTTGCTTCATTTGCTCGATTTCTGCAATTTTAAATAAGACACAGACAGTAACTTAGTTCCTTGGTGCATTCTATACTAAATTAAGCTAAAATATAAAAAATTTGATACAATTTTAGAAGTGAAACCCTAACCAAAAGTATATATAATCGAGACTTATCCAATTCACTAATATTTTTGACGGGTTTATGCTTCAAATGCAATTGTTTTGCTTTGTGTATCTTTTTCAAATACAACCTGCCCCCGCAATGTCGCAGCATTCTAAATAAATAGTAAGTCAGCAACTCTCGAATATTAAATTTTCAGTAAATCATAGTCAATGTGTAGTAGAAAAGAAAATTTAATTAAGGCGGTGCCTATTTTTGAATTCATTCAGCACTTAATTTCATTTTACAACATGTAATATTTAACTAGTAATCTTTAACATATATTAATGAAAAAATGGTTGAATAATTGTGTATTTTTAAAATTAAATTAGTTAGTTCTAATGAAAATATAGTTCTTAAACATTGAGCTACTTCATTTTAACATTTATTTGGTCCATACAACATATATTTTTATAATTCTGAAGATGTATCAGATAGTGATACGGACATATAATGAAGATATCCATATAACTTCCATGCCACACATATCTTGAAAAATGCAATTATATGTGTTAAGAAAAGCAACTAAATATTCACAAAGACGATATTTTTATTAAAAGTAATTTGTTCAATATTTTTAAAAATATGGTCGCACAATCATAGTTTCATGATTATATATTAGAAACACCTAGCGTTGCATTAAATTTAATTATCTATATTTTGGAAGTACAACATCTGTCAAAAAAAGATTGAACAGATGCATGATTATACATCCAAAGATGATCCTCTTAAACTTTTTTGTTTTTAATAAAGGAATAGATGATACAGATGCATGTCTCAAGTTTGGTCATATAAGACAAGCAATTGTTACATCTGGGTAAATTTTTGAGGTAGCCCTTAGATTTTACTTAATTTCCATCAAGAGAAGTCAGCAAGCACATGATGTTAACTTCCATAAACATTACAAGTTCTTTATGAGTCAAGTAAAGAAGGCAAGGAAATAAGGCGATATTTCACAACTCTTCAGGAAAAATGCCAACAATACCCTTTTACATTCCAATATGGTCAACAAATCACAACCTAATTACCACCCAACCCACTGATCCATAGAAAATAAAAAAAATATCCCTACCCCGATCGACCAACTCTCAAATTAGCTTTTGATCCAACCACAGTATCTGCAGTTCTGCACACACTGTCTTTTATGACAGTAACGGAGGTCTGTGGCGGTACGCAAGCACCATTATGAAATCCTTCGCTGGAGAACCGACTGATGCAAGAGTCCGATGCGAAGTTTCAGATCTTAGCCACAAATCCACTAAGTCGTGCAGGGTCATTGTGGGGCCCACTGGTTGGCCTCGGCATACTATTTCTACCTGTTAATTTTTTTACTAAAGAGTCAAGTACTCAAGTTCAAGGGGAAATATGTTTAGTATACCATACTGGTATGGGATCTGGTTGTCCTTGTACCAGTATTTTCCTAAAGAGGACAAAAGCTGTGTGTATACAATTTTACATGCGTCAGAAATTTGTATAGAAATTCACACATGTCATGACGGGATTGGTGGCGAGTCCGGGAGGAGATCTCCCGGGCAAGCGAAACAGTTCCCTAAATGAAATTATATGACATAAGGCTGACTTGTCTACTTGGAAATATCTTGAAAATCATTTTGGTGGAGTGGTATTATTGGTATCCTTAAAAAAAAGTGTATTGAAAAAAATTGACAGTCAGCTAATAAGTTGTACCTCTTCCTCGGTATTCAGACTTAGTTTCGTCATAATATACTTTTGAATTGAAGAAACAGTCAGTTCACCGTCCCTAGAGTGCAGAAAGAGAACAATTACCTCATGTCACAGGATAATGACTATATAAAAACAAATATGAGTGAGGCTACGGTACTATGCATAGCACGGATTGGTCCATACTACGGATCAATATTTTCGTTTTTAAAGTTCAAATAGTCTATCTGAACCGTTCAACATGATTTCCATATGAAAATGTACTTGCAGACTGAATTTTATATTTTTCAGAAACTTTTTACTACTTTTTAGACAAGTAGAAAAT
This sequence comes from Carex myosuroides, assembly GCA_028015225.1. Taxonomy (NCBI): domain Eukaryota; kingdom Viridiplantae; phylum Streptophyta; class Magnoliopsida; order Poales; family Cyperaceae; genus Carex; species Carex myosuroides. Next base: position 5,030,728 of record CM051487.1, on the reverse strand, counting down.
CACTATTTTTGAATGGTCTAGAATTTTAATATCAAGTGATTTTCTACCTATATAAAAAATAGTAAAAAAAACATAAAAATGTAAAATTTGATCTACAAGTACATTTTCATATGGAGGTTATGTTGAACGGTTCGGATCAATTTTTTGGACCTAAAAAATGGAGATATTGATCCTTATTACGGACCACTATGCGCTATGCATAGCACCGTAGCCTCACTAAACAAATATTGCTAATTAGGATCGTAACAGTATAGAAGTTCGGTTTCAACAAAGAAAGATACTGGTATGAAATTGCTCAACTCATAACCTCAAGCGAAAAAAATTAACTCATTCAGTGAACAAATTTCCTTTTTGTAAACTGATTAGTATGGCACACCGCACACTTACCGACACCTGTGAGGAAATGAGGCATCCAATTAACGTTAGATAGCCTGTATATACAGCCTAGGAAAAAAAAAACGAGGGGGGGGGGGGGGGTTGGGGGAGGGAGGGAGGGAGGGAGAGAAGGAGCACGCACTTTATTCGCAAGTAACTTGAAGATAATTGAGGCAACTGGCCACCTCCTTCCCTGGAAAAAAATATTTTTTTATTGCCAGGGTCACTCTACGAACCAATACATGGGAACCATTTTTTTAAATGTTTTGGTCTTATTACAAACCTCTTAAGGTACCAGTTTGACCTACCAAAAAGAAAGATGTCACTAATTGAATGGACCGCTACACTGCCTCAATTTTATTTCAACCCGCTTGGTACTTAATATTAGAATGATCAACCAAGAAAATTTTGCACGATTGTGGTTAATCGAGGCTTAGAAGGGCTGAATTTGGACCTATTGATAAATTCTGTTGTGAGGCAAACAAAGTGTACCGGTTGGCGGTTGCAACGAGAGAGAACCAAACGGGCCCAACCCGTCTGTCACGAACAGTGCTTATGGAGTCGAACATAGCCCGTGTTGATGTGTCCCGCTCTTTCTTTCGCCGAATGCCTTTCTTGCGCTTGGCCGGCGGCGGTTGCTCCACACAAGAGGGGCCCACATTCTTTTCCTCCTTTGGTTGTTTTTCCTCCTTTGGTGCCTTGAACTTGACGGCAGTTGTGTCATTATTTGGATTGTCATTTTGTTCTTCTTCGTTAATGTGGGATCCGGATTTAAGAGATTTTGTTCGGCTTGCCGCCTCCAAAAGGCAATTTAGAGGCTTCCATAGCTCAGATTTATCAACTTGCTGCTCCTCTCTCCCATTTTCTTTATCTTTGTTAGATGTCTCCGGGTCCAAATTGCTCTATACCAATTATATAACAAAGCAAATACGAAACAATATTAAAGCCAGAAAAATCCAGATGGTACCAATTGATCCCGACTTGTACTATTTATCATTATATATCAATATTTTCATGTAGTTAAATTGTTTAATTTCATTTTCCTGAAGGTTTAGATAATACTTCCATGTGCTGTTTATATTGCAATCCTGGTACTGGTATAGTTGGTATCAGAATTGGAACCAGCACGGTACTAGTAAGACAACAAGCCGGTCAATACAGGGAACTCTATTTGCATGAAACTGTACTTACATGTTTTCTGTTTGACTTAGCCAATCTAGGAGGTGCACTTCCCGGCTTCTCGTCATCACGTACCTTTGCCTTTTTATTGCTTGTGCTCTCGTCATTTGCAGGAGACTTTACCGACCTTCTAGAAGGCTTGGTACGTCTCCCGGTCAACCCAGATTGACTAGAAACCCTAGGTGCGCTCACTACTAAGGAGGATAGAAATCTCTCCTTCCTTCGTGCTGGCAGAGGCAAAGAAGGTGGCTCTGGTGTGCCGCTATTTTTCCTTTTTAACGGGAATACTTTATTTCTTATGTCTTGGAGGTTGTGATCCTGTCTGTATTATTTAAGAAACAATACTAAATAATATAAAACAACAATAAAAAACATAATAAAAGAATAATAACAACTACAACCATAATGATGTTGATGTAACAATTTTTATGATACTAATAAAGCAAAAGGAACTTCTATATGTCATACAAAACCTAATATAATAGTATCTCATATAATCATGTAAAATACAAAAACCTAATATAATAGCATAGGATGTCTTGTAATTTTTGGATGGTGCAAATACAAAATTGGGTCAAATAAAGTGGAAAATTCAATCGCTGGCAAGGAACATGTAGATCTATTGTCTTTTTTTGAAGGTTCATGTAGATCTATTGTCATGAATAAATATTATTGATGCAAACAAACAGATGTATGGTATTGGATTCTGGTACAGCAACAGTCAAGTCTGGAATGTAATGGCAAGGACTGTCTTTATGGCAATAACTATTTACTGAAAAACATTGTGGTACAGTACCTGAGTTTCTCAGCTGGTACACAACCGAGATCAATATGGCATATCGGGCATGAGTCAACCTCTTCTTCATTTATTTTGTCTAGAATGCACTTCCTACAAACTGATCAGATGCCACACAATAAGTGCCAGAAAAGAACCAAAATATCAAGAAAAACAGCAAGTACAATAGAATAAAAGGAGGATTTTATATACATCACTAACCGTAACAAGGGGGATGTGTCAATAAAGTTCCTAAATTAAGTTTGAATTTTAAAGAACTATCCCATTAATGAATGGAAACAATGTTTCTGAACAGATAAACAGAATTATACACAAACTACTCCTACAAGAACTGGAAGAAACTAAATAAATCATGCATACATCTTCTTTCCTAGTTTCTAAATAAGTACCAAATATACACCACTTTTTGTTTTTTCCTCTCAGTTCAGTAGGGACATAAATAGTGATAAACTAGCTGAGCATTTCCTATTTTTTGGGTTGTAGATGATATTCTGATTTTGTGGGGGAATATGAGATATTTTGACATTTTGGAAGGCATACATTCAACTTACCTCTTCACCCAATTAAATAATTTGTCAATTTTGCCCCGATGTTTATGTATCATCAATGTGAATTCAACACAAAATGGGCATCCAAATTTCAATTGGGTAAGGTTAAAAAATAGAAAAGCACTGATTCAGAGATTATACATGCAAAATAATCTAAAAATCTATCTTTAATTTATCCAAATATTCAAACAATACAAATTCATTTAACTCTGTTTTTAAGTATATTAATTAAAATTCCAATTTTAGCGACCACCTCTAGAGATTGGATATGCTATACATAACTTGTATATGAAAATCATAAAAGATTTGCACGTTAAAAAGGAGGCATCTCACTCCAGCCAAACCTGAACTAAATGCTCAACCACCACAAATTCACACAAGAACTAGATTTCACCAAATAAAGTTCCAATCTTTCTCACCAGGGAAGCCAAAGTCACCCCCAAAATAAAAAAAATAATTCGGAAGATAAATTACCAATGAGTCCCTGACATAATATTAAATTATCATACAACGATAATAACAAGACTCGAGACACGATAGAAGAGAATCAAACGAAAAAAAATGCAAAATAACAACTACAATACCAAAAAAAAATCTAAAATCACGATAATTCCACGTCCAGAAACTACAAAAACAAAGCCAGATCGACTGAGACCAACCCAACCCACGACCCAAGCCAGATCACATACTGACGACTAAAAAAGGTGAAGAGAAAACCTTGAAAGAACGAAAATTTAGGAGAAATAATTAAAGAAAATCGAAACTAACATGTATGGAGGCACTCAGAGACGGTGGTAGCGTTTCGGAATAGCTTGTGACAGAGCAGACATGTCATACACGAAGCGAGAAGGTCGCGCCTCACGCGCACCAAGGTTTGCGCGCGTGACCCCTGACCACTGGACCCCATTTGTCTGTCCCCCACTCCTCGATTCAACCTGACCCAACAAGGCCTCTCTCTACCACATTCGCACGAGAGAGACCGAGAGTTGGAGAGAAACCGAGATCGAGAAAAGCAAGAATTAGGTCGAGAGGTGTGAGCTGCAAGAGGTGGTATGATGTGCCGCAGGGGATTTGAGCTGGTGGTTCTTCGACGTGAGATGAGAGAGAGAGGGGGGGGGATTGGAGACGGGACGAACGAGAAGAGAGAGAGAGTATAAATAAAGGTTAGAGAGAGAGGTCGGGGAAGTATTTGTGGGGTTGGTTATTCTCTTGCTTGAAAAAGGAAATCGGGTCTGGGGAGATTTTTGGGTACCCGTTGCTACATCGAGACTGAGTGTAGCGGTGCGAGTAGCGTGTGTAAACTTATGGAACTTATAATCAGATAACATTTTCTACAAATTTTAATTTACAAGCCACGTGCACCGGTGCCAATGGTCGACTTATTCTCAAGCCAATAATTAAATGATGATTACGGCTATGCGTAGATACATGTAAAAACTCTCTGACGCTCAGAAGGAGCTCCGAAATTGTTTTATACACCTGGGCCTGCGCCGGGATAAAGATTTATTACACTTACAGTGGGACCCGCAAATAATGAGGATTACCAGATAGGAACAACGTAGAAATGCGTAGCATTCTCTGTTCAACAAAGATGTTGCTTTCATTTACGGAGAGTACAACACTGGTGTTTTTATACAGGGTCTGCTCAAAATAGACCGAGAGTTAATCCTCGTACAAATGGTTTTATTACTTTGGGATAATTACTGTAATCACCTCGCGATTTTACGAACTTTTCACCCCTTTCAAGATTGAAATACGTTGGGAATGCGATTTGTCGTGCATCCTTTCGTTAAATTATCTTTTCTGAAACTTTGCATCTTTGAAACAGGCTGGTGTATAACCTGCCGTATACTATAACGTAGATTGCCGATATGTACAACCAAAAATATAGACTATTCTATTCAATTAACACATGTTTGCAAATAATTAAAATTGAATAACGGGAATCTCCGGTGGCAACTAGAATACACAGAATTTTTGGAATATTTTGATTGGATCAAAATATGTTGAGAATTTTCTCTAATATATACCCTTTGTCCTGGCTAATTATCAACAGCGGTATTCAATTATATACGAAGAATAACTTTCAGTTGAATCAAAATTATTTTTGGTGTCTATTTGAATTTGAATTATAATAGATTAGTTTTGAAATTCATGTCAGATTAAAATGGACAATGTAAATTACATCCTGACAATAAGATGTATACCGTACTGGATCTGAACTCCCTTGTTCTTCATAGCCATCAAAACCAGAGACAAGAATCTATCACAAGATGGACACATTTGAGCTTTTAAACGAAAGAACCAAAAAAAATTACAAATGAAAAGAAAAATATAAAAGATAATTATAATATTATTCAATTTTCATGTACATTTTATTTTACTGTATATAAACTCAGAGAAATTTAATAGTTTTCTCTTTTCAATGAAAACATGATATTTTTGTCAGTTTATTTATTAATAAACAATATAAATTATTTGTACTTAATATATAAATCTATATATTAAAGTATGGTAAATGAGCACATAAAAAAACCAACTTCATAGTGAGCATATTTTCATTGATTTATTTTCCAGCAATACAACGATTCACTCAACAACAAGTGTGGCCGATATTATTTAATACAAATAAATTAACATGCACAAATTTATTACACTTTTCACACTGTTTATTAACATTTCATAAGAAATCATCTAGAGTCGTTAAATCTTAAATTCTTAATAGCTCGATGTGATGTGACATACAAAAACTAATAATATATTTTTAAAGTCAACGACATTTTAAAAGTCCGTCGTCATAATTCTTCGGTAGTTTTGGTTTTGACTTTTCTTTTACCTTATATTTGCATTTTGGGTTTGAAATCCATCACATTTTAGTGTTTTTAAAACTACACAAGTTTAAGATATGGTAATGAGTTTTTAGATTTGTTTCCTCTATAATTTTTTTTTTTATTTTGAGTCACTTGTCTCTATTAATATAACTCGTTAAGTGGTATTTAATTGTATAAACTCTCGAATAAGGCTCTAGGGCAACTACTAAACTTTGAATGAACCAATAGACAACATTTTGTAAATGTCACAAGTGAATTGTACAGAGCGGAGTTCTGCTTACTACTTCGCAGTCTTGCGAAACTTAAAAAAAACAAAAAATTGTATAAAGCGTTTATTTTCAACTTGAAAAAAAATTAGTTTAAAAGAAGTTAATATCTAAATGCATAAGGAACTTCCCTTGGTAACATTATTCTAGTAAGTTGAAGGCACAAACATAAAAGAGCCTTTTGTTTGTATTATAGAAAATTTAGCGGAAAATTGTTGTGTGCAAAACAATTCAAAATATAGAAAATTTAGCGGAAAATTGTTGTGTGCAAAATAATAAGATACGAAAACACTACTTTATATCTGTGTTGTGAAAAACGACTGTTAGTCTGACTAATAAGCCGATTAGTCATTGGCGGTGTTGGTGTTCAAACCGTTATGAATCGTCCGTTTCTGTTTATACGACCAATTAGTTGGTCATTTTTATTATTCTTTTTTTTTGCATTTATCCGTTATATGTATTATACTTTGTCTTGTCTTGTCTTGTCTTATCTGAGTTTTTCTAAATGACAATTTTATAAAATTTTATTAATTAACAATGAAACTAAGTTAAAATAAATTTATTTGATAAGCTTGATGAGTTAAATTAATTATTTTTTAATAATTACAAGTATATGCACATAACTTAAATGAAAACACAAAATTATCCGTGAAATTTTGATTAATTGACTGCACATCGATTAATCGCTTAACAGTACTCCGTCCGTCCGACGAGCACATACCGTTATTTACAACACTGTTTTTTACTACTTTTAGTTTTTTACTACTTTTAGTTTTTTTAAAACAATAACACATTATAAGCGGGGGATTTTAAATTCCCTCATATTTTTAAAAGAAATTCGAAATTATGTATTTTTCCATGATCGTAGGGTTAATTAAAATGTCATATTGCATGTTTCGTATCTCACTCATGTCTCACATCTTTATTTTTGTTTTCAAAACTTAAACACTCGATCTGAACTGCTCAGCATGATCTCCATATTAAATTGTGCATTGAGATCAAATTTTAGATTTTTTAGATTTTTTTACTATTTATTTAGATGGGTACAAATTAAATCAGAAAATCCGGACCGTCCAATAAACAGTGATTTTGTACAAAATTAGTTTGATGGCGAGAGATTGCTGTAGAGATTATTTTAAGGGAAACGTGTTGTTAGAAAGAGTTGGCTAGTTATTGACTTGAGATGTTGAGTGAATGCTTGATCTAGCTTTTCTATACTAAATCGTATAATCTCTACTCTCTTCAATAGTGAAGTTTGTCAGTTTGTTGTCTTTCAGCGGATCAGTAGTAGACAATTTTTTGTAGATACGATTTTTATTTCGACTCTCTTGCATGTTGATTTTTTGGATGGCTAAGAATTTTTATGTTGCGAATGAGATTGGTTGTGCGTTTGTTCATGAACCGGCACAGGACTGTACAAAATCGCTCAAACTTGTAACTCGTTCGCTAACTGTTCGCTTTAACTCGCTCATTTACAACTTGAGTCAGTTTCAACTCGAGTTAGCTAACTCTTTTAATAAATAAGCTGAGTTTGAGCATACTCTAACTCGCTCATTAACAACTCGAGTTACACAAAATTCGTCACAATAAATCACGCCCTTCTAAATGACTCCTAATTAAACTGGTGTTTGAATTGTTTGTTTTGTTAGTTGTCTTGCTAATTATGTTTAAATTATTTGTGTTTAAATACTCTTAATAGTATATAACTATAACTAAGAAAATTGACTGGTCAAACGAGTTATAAACGAGTTGTGAGCCAACTCAAGTTGGTAATGAGCTGAACTCGAGTTGGCTTTACAGCTCGTTATTATCATCCCATTTAGAGTTGACTTACTCATTAATTAACTAAATAAACTAAGTACGAGTTGGAGGTAACTCGCTCAAACTCAGTTCAATTACAACACTAAACCGATAATTGTTCTTGCCTTCATTGGTTATATCTGCGTAGTGTAGCGTTTTTGGATGTGTATAAAAGGTGTACGTATGGGAGTTCCCTTCTTTTAGGACGTTGGCAAAGTTAATTTTTGTGTGTGCTTAATTAATGTGAAAATTGAAAATTAGATCTTTAGAAAAATATTAAAGAAAATTTGATATTTAGGCAGGCCGAAGTTTAATTAAAATTCCGACATTTAACCATGTTTTTTTGACATAAATGAGAAAACAAAAATAAATGTTCACTACGGCCTGGTGGTTGATTGTATATTTGCATGTCTTTAAAAGAACCATGTTTCAACTTCATTCCATCTAAACTCAGTTTATTATTATTTTTAAACAAAAGAGGAAATAATAGGTTGAAATCATGACCCCTGAAAATTCGGACTTACAAATCACGGTCCATAAAAGACTTGTCCTTCAAACAACGGTACCTTCAAAAGGCCGGATTGTCTCTAATGGATCGAACTTTTAATGGTTCTTCATTATTATTTTTCTTTTTTTTCATGAGCTTACCTAGTTTCTAATTTTTGTTTTATTACAGCACTTTGCAACAATCATGCATATTATTTTTTTATCAATACTCAACAGACGAAAGCAAAGGATTCAACAATATATACATTGGATAAGTGGCAACAATCAAGAGTAGGCAACTTAAAATTTTAAAACTCGGATATAGGTCTATATATGTATAAAGGGATGTTATTTGTTTTGGAGAAAATTGTGTCTAGATTTGATCAACCCATAGTCTGAATTAGTTAATTTGCAGCAGTCCGCAACCCGCTAATCGTATTGGTAAAATATTTTGCCTACTTCTGATTAAAATCGTGATTACGCTCCTGATTATTGGATGAGTTAAGATTACTCTCAACAGTTATTAGTACTTGTATCTAGAGACCAGTAATTTGTTCTCTTTCTCTACGTACATGCGCTAAGTAATATCAGTATATGACTGTTGTTATCCCTCATTTTCTTGCAAATAGTACTGTTGTTATGTAATCACAAACAGCATGATTTTGTGCACTGAACTTGATTTGGTATAAAGAAATTGTTAGCATATCACCAACCATTCAGAAAGCAACAAAGGTCAGAAATGTATGTGTGGGTAGTTATTTGTTGCATAGGAAAAGAACATGGAATCTGATTCTCCATTTACAATCTAAAACCAAGTTTTACTAACTCACAGCTTATAAATTAAAAAGGACAAAAAAAATCGAAATTAATGATCTATTAGGCACAACTGTCCTAATTATATCTTTTTTCTTTTTGAGAAAATAATAGTATCAAGTTCTTTTAATTTTAAATATTCACAAAAGATCTTTCAACTAGATTTTAAACATGCGTCTTTCCACACAGAAGATATTGCCGATTAATTCTCACAACTGTTCAAATTATATATATATATATTTTTAGTAAAATTTGAAAGTCAAGTCACTTAACTATTTAATATTCATAAGAGATCTTTATTTGAATTTCAAACCTGCAACTTTCCACACAGAAAACATTGCTTTTGCTAACTACCCAACTGAATTGCATTGCTGGACTCATGCGAATGTGAGACTGAGACTCAACTACAGAGAGAAAGATTGAAACTTCTGGACCTGCTGATTCTGTTTAGTCAATCTGCAGAGGGGAAAGACGGTTCTAATTACATCACAATTTGTTACCTAAGCATTCTGTCCAGAGTTACAGTATCAAATTGAACTAGTTATGCGGTCATTAGTTGTAACTTGTAAGTCCTTCGTAACAAATAGTGATGTTTGTGGGATTTTGTATCTCATTTGTTTCATATCAGAAGTACACAACGTCACGAAGGCAGAGATACATAAACAATGCAGTGATCTGTCAATAAAAACATATTCCTTTATTTGATTCCATTTCTTATTGCAGGATGGTTACCATTAAATCCCTCTCTTGCAATCTGCACTCATTTATGGAAGTAGTAATTATCTGGGTTCTTCAATAATATCAACGCTTTATTAATTAAGTGGATTAGTGCTCGTATTTTCTTTTCATGTTTCCTTTACTTTCGCCATCTAGGTAAAGACCTCAAGGCAAAAAAAAGAGGCCAAGGAGCAGCGCTTAAGTCAAAAGGCCGAGATTTATATATCTATTCGCAAGCATAAGATAACCTATCATGGAAAAAGTTTGATAAAATAAATTTCCATTTATTATGAGTTGTACCTGATTATTGAATGGAACCTGATAATTGCCCTCTAAATAAATCTCCGAGCATGTCCTCCAAGTATTTAATATTTAATTTTTATTTTCAGCGCTCATATTTAATCTTTTAAAATTTTATTTATACCATTTTACAATGCTACTCGTAAGCATTTAAACCTCTATCTGCAATCATTTAAATTATAAATCTGTGTAGTTTAACTCCTAACTACTTTTATCTTCAAGCCAAAAAAAGAAAAATTCATTTTACCCACTTTTTTTTTCTCTGATCATTCTCGTCTATTTTTCCGACGATCCGTGATGAATTTTACGAATCTAAAAATACGAACGTTTTCTACTCAATTTTCTCTTTCAAATGAGATCCATGAAAAAATACTTTTGAGTTATTTTGAAGTCGTGTTTTTTTTAAGTAAAGCCCATGGGTACTTTAAATTCTCAAGCTTTTAAATATGTCTACGACATTTTAAACCTGACATGGAAACTATTTAAATATTTGACACAACTACTTTAAACGGTTGTATACAGAGGTTTAAATGCGTGATAATATATGATCGACATCAGAAGTTTAAACGCTCGAACATAGTAGTTTAAATGGTTGTAGACTGAGGTTTAAAAGTTTAAAAATTTAAAGTGCTCATGGACTTTACTTTAAAAAAAAACACGATTTCAAAATAACTCAAAAGTATTTTTTTCATGGATCTCATTTGAAAGAGAACATCAAGTAGAAAACGTTCGTATTTTTAGATTCGTAAAATTCATCACTAATCGTCGGAAAAATAGACGAGAATGATCATAGAAAAATAAAAAAAGATTGGGTAAAAAAAATCTTTCCTTTTTTGGCTTGAAGACAAAAGTAGTTAAGAGTTAAAACTACACAGATTTAGAATTTAAATGCTTGCAGATAGATGTTTAAATGTTTGTGAGTAGCATTGTACAATTTATAAATAGAACTTTAAAAGCTTAAATATGAGTTCTGGAAATGAAAGTTAGGCAAAATTAGAAAACTTTTTCTGTTAAACTAGTTGGAGTGCGCGCTCGGGTATGATGACTTGGGGGATCAGAATATTTCTCCTATGTTTTGTCGAGTCCGGCTAGTATAACATTGGTGTCATTTCGGCCTATATAACACCAACTCCAAAATCTATCGTATCGACTTCAAACGGTTAATCCAACCGTTCAAACCCTTCTACTTTATGAGTTGTGCGTTTACATGCAAAATTTTATAATTTTTTGAATTTTTTTAGTATCAAATCAAGCGGTCAAATGTGTGAGTTTTTAAGTTAATTTTAATGCATTCATTTTTCAAGATTTTTGACCGCTTGATTTGGTACTAAAATAACTAGAAAATATTTTTTTTTGCATGTAAACGCACAACTCATAAAGTAGAAGGGTTTGAACGGTTGGATTAACCGTTTGAAGTCGATACGATAGATTTTGGAGTTGGTGTTATATAGGCCGAAATGACACCAATGTTATATTAACCGGACTCTGTTTTGTCATATGAAAGACTTATTAAAGGAACTGGCTTGTTTTTGTGAACGAATTATAATATTGTTTAAGATCAGCATTCAGCACTGATATAGTTAATTCTGACAGTACTTGAGAGCTTTGAGCAAAATAGTAAGGCCTTTTAATTAACCCAATTTGAGACTCATGGGATCAGCTACGTGCAAGGCCCACAATACCTGGCAGTCAATCCATGCAAATTTTTTTTTTTTTTTTTTTAACATCACCTCTTGCAGCACTGAATTTTTCTTGTTTAAGAACTTTGCACCAAATCTATGTGAAGTATGTAAGGGTTGACAACACCGAGGATATCTAAAATATTCTTTCATATGTCATTTTTGTATTTGAATAATGATGAAAAATGTTTTCTCTTAAAAGATACAATACCTTGTATCATTTATAATAACAACTTATTTTGATTAAAACAGAATAATGTATTTATTTTTTAGTTTGAACCAATTAAAAGAACATAAGTATTGTAAATTAATTTATAAGACTTGTTTTCTGAAAAAAACTATTTCATGGAACTACCATGAAAGCTTTTATCGGTATTAAAATGCACTTTTATAATTATAAATTGGTGACGTGGTAACTCTTATAATACATTTGGAGAATTCGATGTAAATGGGAATTTTTTTAAACCTAGTTCATGCGTTCATTCGAATTCTAAACCACAAGTAATTTTAGCATATGACAACCTACAAAACAACAACGCCAACGCAATACCTTTCGATTTCCATTCAAAAAAAAATGTTCCGAATCAGGGGATGTATCCGTTGTAAAATGATCTCCAATTAAGTACCGTTCAATCAACGGAAATAACAATACCACCCAAAAAAAAAGAAAAAACTATAAACCGTTTTTTAGGGCATTTCTATAACTAAAAATAAGTAATTTTGAAAGGGGGGGGCTTGAAAAAGAATCCCAAACAACGAATGCATGTAACCTCCTAACACCGCGTACAAACCAGAACTACCTGAACTAACTTTCATTTATCATAAATCAAGGAGCTATACACAAATTATACACAGCTCTTGCTTTACCTCCCCATTTGATAACGAAAATCAGCAAAAAGGGAATGCAACTTAAAGCCATGGCCTCTATGTTTTGTTTTGTAGCCTTTCTTTCTCTTTCCATCTCTGTTTGTGCTGCACAAGCTCCATGGAATGCCTCTCAGTCTCTAACAACAGCATGCAACCAAACACCTTCACCTGATTTGTGTGTTAAGCACCTGTTAAAATTTAATGAGAGTCTCACAGCTGACATCCATTTGCTAACCGGGCTTATGGTCAGGTACTGCAAGTCAAATTAATGGATCAATTATTTTTTCTTTTCTTTTTTGTGTTTGATGTGGTTGATTAAATTGAAATAGCATAGTTCTTATTTTTTGTAAAGAATCTTTTAATTAATGGTAATAACCCTTCAACAAATTAAACTTGAAGGGCTGCGGCTCAGTACGCGACAGAGATGGCAGAAAAAGTATTTGGTGAGCAGCATGGCGCGTTGTCTGCTGATCCCGTGTATGAGACATGCATACATGACTGCTCAGAAAGCGTGGAGGACGCAATCCAACAGCTGGACGACACGACAAAAGCTGTTGACATGAGGGCCTTTAAGGATGTTGAAGACTGGGTGGCGGCGGCAGTGGCAGACGCATCCACATGCAATGAGAGTTGCAAGGGAGCCAACGGTGAGCCGCAGATCAAGCAGCTCAGCGACATGACTGCTGAATTCGCCGAGCTTTGCAAGGTCATATTGGCTCTATCCAAGCTCGATGCACAAGGCCAACACTGATCGATCGATATTAATTCTGATATCATCTGATAGTGAACTTGTTGTCCTTGTTATATATCTTGTTATTCTTGCTTGGTTAACTATTTGTAATTAACTTGGCACTTGACGATCTTTTGTTTGAGGACTTAGGTTCTTTGGTGTGTGCTGCTTTCTGATTTTGTGTTCCCTTTATCTCCAGCTATAAGATTGCTAGATTTGATTTATTAGAAATATTTGATATTATGTATATCGAAATTTTGGATACTGAGTAGATGCTGCATTTAGTTTAGTAGCTTAATTGTGTGTAATGTTTGAGAAAATGGTGAATGCTGAATTGTATATAGATAGTAAAAAAACCAAAATTTTGCGATTCCTTTTGCTCTGTTATTTGTTGCCACTGACGATTAAATAATAGCATTATTGAATGAATCTTTCACTTATTTCACATTCAAAAGTTATTATACTAACCGTTGCAACATTTCAATAATCTTTTAGGAAAACAATTGTTCACTAATATTTTTTTTTTAGATAATAATAAGAATCCAATCTTATCACTTCAAATATGAACGAGAGGAACTCCTATCCGAAATTGAATTAACTAAATTTGAGACTCATGGGCTCATATTCCCAAGCCCAAGACCCATAACACCTTTATTGCAGTTGGGATGGCAGAAAAGCTTATCGATCCGTCGGCCCATCTATGCCTTCCTGGCTCGGCCCTTTACCCGGTCGGCAGGATATTGGCCCTTTACCCTGTCGGCCCACAAACCTTTATTGGAAAATTGAGTGTAGGTTCTGTCCCTGCCTCCTCCGTTCCTCTCATTCCAGCGATCTCACTTCCTCTGAGTGTAGGTTCAGTCTGTCCATATATTTCAGTCTGTCCAAAAATTGTCCATATATTTCAGTCTGCCCATATATTCAGCGATCTCACTTAACTCAAGTTTGAGTCTGTCCATATATTTCTAGCTCCTTGTTAAGCATAAGAAAGATTACAAGGACTTGCATCGAACTACAGAGCAGGAAAGAGACAACATTGAACACGAGGTATATTCAGCTTGAAACGTATTTCCTGGTCTATTTTTTTTTAAATAAACCTGTAGAAAGGTTATCTTGAGACAATTTTTGGACATGGACATTGAATGCTTGATTCATTGCTGAATGATCTCTTGTTATGTATCAATGTTTTCTCAGGTTGGGATTTTTGTCAGGGCATGCAAGGAGCAGATAGATATCTTGCAGAATAGAATACATGAAGAAGAGGAGAATAGGAATACAAAAACATGGCTTCGCTTGAGTAATTCTTCTCATGTTGATCTGGTTGCTCACAAGCATGGCGTGGTATTTGCACTTGATCTAAAATATAATTTGTTTTTTCAAATCTTTTGTGGAATTCTCTCAGTCACTCGCTCAACTCAGGAGATAGACCATTAGGTAATTTCTGTACACAACTGTCCATGAAATTTGCCTTGCGCAATGTAGTTGCTTTTTTTTTTTTTCACTGTTGCAGGTTTTAATTTTGAGCGAGCGGCTGAACTCAGTTGATGTGATCAACAGAGCAATGCCTAGGAGAAAGGTTCAGAGGAAAATTGAAGCGAAACCTCTGGAACTGTCTGTAGACGAATTGCCGCAAATTGCAGATGCCGAGACATCCACTAGGGCAACTGGCAGAGTTCAGGAGCAACTCTTGGATGATGAGACCCACAGTCTTCAGGTACCTTTTCTTTCTTTATTTCTTTGTTCTTTTGTTGTAATGGAATTGATATAGCTTGATCTTGCTTATGGAGTAATATTTCAATTGATTGGTAATTGAGTTAATAATGCTTTACTCGCATATAGATAGAGTTGTCAGGCATGTTAGATGCTGTCGAGGAAACTGAGAGACAGATGATGGAGATGTCGGCGCTGAACCATCTGATTTCGACACATGTCCAACAGCAGGCTCAACAGATTGAGCAGCTGTATCTTCAGGTTTATGACCCCACCACTTGAATCTTGGCCATTCTCTTTTTTGAGTTAGGTTGCTTACTAAAGTACACCTGCAACCACACAAGAGTTCAGTCTTGCATTTTCTGAAGTTTCTGAGTTTTTCAACCATCTACCCAAACTATGGTTCACTATTTGGACAGTTTTATTTATTGCAATTTTTTTAAACTTCTACATCGGTTGCTCAGTTGTTATCTATGAAATTTTGCGACTTGTGTGCCTACTGAAAAATATTTAAATTGGATGATTTCAGGAATCTATTTGTTCTTCAATCAGTGCGACAGCTTTACAATTGTGGTGTTTGTTATTTTGAATTATTGCTAAAGTTTGAATTTATTGGTTTTTTTAGGCAGTGGAAGCTACAAACAATGTGGAGAAGGGTAACAAGGAGCTGTCACAGGCAATCCAACGGAATAGCAGCAGTAGAACTTTTCTTGTGCTTTTCTTTATTGTTCTTACTTTCTCTGTTATCTTTCTTGACTGGTACAGTTAGAGCCCAAACCGTATACCCCAAAACCCTAATTAGTTATGCCTGAGAATGATATTTTTTTGTATTTATAGATATATTTTGGCTTCTTTTTTTCTTCTGTTTTTCTCATTTATGTTGAGGTCCGAAATTTATTATTTTGCATCTATGTGCTGAGTGTTCGACTGTTTTCTAATGCTTTTTAATAATTAATTGACATTGTTGGTTTGTAAATTGTAATTTATATCTGATTATAGTCATGAAATCAGGTCTTACATAATCATAGTTCTGTACATCTGTCTATTCCCAGATACAAGAAACTCTTCAGGACTCTCGAGTTGCATGAGGTGAGGCAGCCCCTTCTTTTGTCATTTGTCTTCTTAAGTTTGTCGCGTTGTCGAGATATGTGATCCTATTTCGAGATGAATGGACTTGAGATATACGAAGGTTGGAAAAAAAAAATGCAAATTGGTCAGGGTGTGCCTTTCAAGCGACCACCGTCTTGAAAAGAACGAAAAAATAAAAAAAATAAAAAATATTTTCACCTTTCACTTGCTTGTTGAATTCGATAAAGATTTTATTTTGATAGGTACGTAGAGTTTGTAAAAATACATTGATATAGATAAATTATAAATTTTATTTTTTTTAACTAATTTATGTAAAAACAAAATTAAAAAATAAGAACTTTTTACGTACATATAGAAAAAAATGATATATTTCATATATATAAAGATTTTATTTTAACATATAAATTCTAAAAAAAATGTTATTAAAAAATTAAAAAGTGGTGAAGGCAATGACATTGCGACCCTCCTCCCAAACTAATAATATAATGTATTAAAGTTAATTTATGAACATTCTAATTTTGACCGCTTGACTTTATATTAAATTAATTCAAAATTTTAATTTTTTTTATGTAGACGCATTACTCGTATGATAGATGAGTTTCAACGGTTCGAATTAGTCATTTGAAGTTAATCTGATAGGTTTTAGAGTTGAGTTCATCAAGAGACTTGGTGAACTTAGGAACACCCTAGTTCTACTCCAACTTTTATATTGTAAACTTTATTTGAAAATGATCAAAATAGTCATCGGACCGAGCCCAGCACACATGAGTTGTTCTAGGGGTGTTCATCGAGTCCGGTTTAATCAATTTTAAACCAAACTGAGAGAGTTTGGTTTTCCGGTTAAATAGATCGGTTTGGTTCATTTTTTAAAACCGGTTTAGAAATTTTAAATCGAACCGATAGAAATTTTTAAAACCAGTTTAAACGGTTCGATTTTCTGGTTTAAACAGTTCGGTTCAGCTTAGAAATTTAAAAATCGGTTAGATCGAACCGATCCAAATTTTTAAACCCATCACCCGTCCAAAGAAATATTTAAAAAAATTCAAAACTTACGACATAATGTATATTTTTCTCTTATTCATCATTTATTAACCTATTAAATTATCTATTTACTTCTTATTTATTTACTCTTTTTTTATAAATGGCCCTTATTCTTTATCATTAACTTTTGTTATTATCATTCAATGTAAATAAATATTAGTGGGACGTTACATGTCAAAAATAGAGCATCTTTAGTGTTTGAACCGAAATTTGCAGTGAGACACCCGTGATTTTTATTTTTACCCAAAAAAAAATATATTTTAATATAAATAACCAGGTTTTTAAAAGATTTTTATTTCTACCCAAACCGCTAGGAATATTTGCGGTTTGAATTAAAAATTCAAACCGCTAGGAATATCAGCGGCTTGAATTATTAATTCAAACCACAAATATTCCTAGCGGCTTAAATCTTGAATTCTTAATTCAAACCTAAAAATCCCGTGAACAAGGCTCTTCTTCTCTGTGTCGCCTCTCCGCCAGAACCATTTTCATTTATTATTTTATTAAATGGTAATTTTTCACCGATAACCCTAAAGTTATTTTTATTACAAAGAATTATATTATAAAAACTTATCAATAATATAAAATTTCATTTATTATTTTATTAAATGGTAATTTTCACCGAAATTTTATATTATTGATAAGTTTTTATAATATAATTCTTTGTAATAAAAATAACTTTAGGGTTATCGGTGAATAAATTTCTAGGGTTATCGGTGAAAAATTACCATTTAATAAAATAATAAATGAAATTTTATATTATTGATAAGTTTTTATAATATAATTCTTTGTAATAAAAATAACTTTAGGGTTATCGGTGAATAAATTTCTAGGGTTATCGGTGAAAATTACCATTTAATAAAATAATAAATGAAATTTTATATTATTGATAAGTTTTTATAATATAATTCTTTGTAATAAAAATAACTTTAGGGTTATCGATGAATAAATTTCTAGGGTTATCGGTGAAAAATTACCATTTAATAAAATAATAAATGAAATTTTATATTATTGATAAGTTTTTATAATATAATTCTTTGTAATAAAAATAACTTTAGGGTTATCGGTGAATAAATTTCTAGAGTTATCGGTGAAAATTACCATTTAATAAAATAATAAATGAAATTTTATATTATTGATAAGTTTTTATAATATAATTCTTTGTAATAAAAATAACTTTAGGGTTATCGGTGAATAAATTTCTAGGGTTATCGGTGAAAATTACCATTTAATAAAATAATAAATGAAATTTTATATTATTGATAAGTTTTTATAATATAATTCTTTGTAATAAAAATAACTTTAGGGTTATCGGTGAATAAATTTCTAGGGTTATCGGTGAAAATTACCATTTAATAAAATAATAAATGAAAATTTATATTATTGATAAGTTTTTATAATATAATTCTTTGTAATAAAAATAACTTTAGGGTTATCGGTGAATAAATTTCTTGGGTTATCGGTGAAAATTACCATTTAATAAAATAATAAATGAAATTTTATATTATTGATAAGTTTTTATAATATAATTCTTTGTAATAAAAATAACTTTAAGGTTATCGGTGAAAAATTACCATTTAATAAAATAATAAATGAAATTTTATATTATTGATAAGTTTTTATAATATAATTATTTGTAATAAAAATAACTTTAGGGTTATCGGTGAAAAATTACCATTTAATAAAATAATAAATGAAAATGGTTCTGGCGGAGAGGCGACACAGAGAAGAAGAGCCTTGTTCACGGGATTTTTAGGTTTGAATTAAGAATTCAATCCGCTAGGAATATCAGCGGGTTATTAATTCAAGCCGCTATAAATATTTGCGGTTTGAATTAATAATTCAAGCCGCTGATATTCCTAGCTGTTTGAATTTTTAATTCAAACCGCAAATATTCCTAGCGGTTTGGGTAGAAATAAAAATCTTTTAAAAACCTGGTTATTTATATTAAAATATATTTTTTTTTGGGTAAAAATAAAAATCACGGGTGAGACACCTCTCCTCGTATGCCAGAAAGACAACTAGACAAGATCATCTTTATTTTTTGTTCTTTGTTTTCTTATCAGCATAATCTAACAACTTAGTCAGAATATAATATCTCTAGTTTCAAAGTTTAAATAGTTGATCCAAACTGCTCAATATCATGATCTTCATATTAAACTATGTTTGGATCCAAAATTTTATATTTTTTGAAATTTTTTGCTATTTTTTAAGATAGGTACAAAATCACTATTTTTAGAAAATTCTGGACCATTCAAATATAGTTATTTTGTACCTCTCTAAAAAATTAGTAAAAAAATTATAAAAATTATAAAATTTGTTATCCAAGCACATTTTAATATGAAGATCATGTTAAAATGTTCAGATTGATTATTTAGACTTTAAAAATAGAAATAATGATGTTGGAGCATGATGAGACACAAAACCAATGGAGCATTTTAACCCTACTCTTTTGTAGGTAGTGTTATATCAACTGCCAAAGTTGTTCCTTGGTACATCTGTGTACATGTACTGGCGTTGTGCCTAATCGTTGGATAAATATTGCACAAGGAATGTTTTATTATTTTGTTTACTGTTTTTATAAGTTACAAGTATTATTAAGAAGAAAATCTCTTGGGCTGGATTAAAAATTTCAGATTTAATGTCCTATTGTTCAAGTTATGCAACTTAGGTTCATTTTTTTGTTAGAAGGTGGTACAGAGCACCAATTGTTTTATTGAAAATGAAACAACATGTTTCATATCAAATACAAGAAATCTTTATCTACAGCCCTAGAGAAACCTAAGCTAAGAGGAATACTAATATCAATTCTTGAACCAAAACTACTTGTGTAATTAAACCTAAGCGGAATACTAATATCAAGCAAATAAATCATGCCATATCACAAATAAATTAATTTATCAAGCACATACATGCAATCACAGATATTTTCAATAGAAAACAAACCCAGTAAGACAAACGAAGCCAATATCAAATATATTTATAGCCATAGCCATCAGAGAAGAACACAAGCCTCTAATAAGTGCGCTAACATTCATGATAAAAACAAGAGAAAGTATACAAAAAATACATAAAATAATTAGAGAAAAAAGAATACACCAATTTCCTTGTGTAGCCCGTCTTCTCTATGGCTCTTGCCTCAAGATTTCGTCTCAAAGTTTCGCCTTTTCGCCTTCGCTTGTTCAAAATCACTGTGAAAGATAAAGAAATGTGGTAGAAAGTTGGATTCTTGCTCCTGCTTCTTGGTCGATTTATAGAAATTCTTGTGGCTCGGGAAGCAATCCAAAGCAATATGGAAGAAAATAGGGCAAGAATCTACGAATCTGGCCGGAAATAAGTTTTTCTGCAGCCAGCACAAACCTTCCTGAGGCCCGCATCTTTTAATAATTCTTCAAATAAATTCCTGACGAATTTGATATTCTGGAGCCAGAGACTTGTGCGACCCGCATTTTTCTCTGGTTTCTCAAGGTCACATGTCTTCTGAAATTTTGCCACATTGCGTCCCGCACAAAGGGAGTTTGCAACCTGCAGTTTATGCTGTTTTTGCTCATTTTTCTATGGCTCCTGCAATTAAATTCCAATTAGCGCAGTAACTTGAACATTGGCACATTTTAATCTAAATTACGCTATAATACGAGAAACTAGATCTGATTTTAGAAGTGAAATTCTAACAGAAATTATATATAATTGATGCTTATCAATGTACGGTTAAATTAACACCGATATCATAGTAGTCGGACTCCATAGAATCTATTTGATCCAACACAAATAAATTTATGCACATAGAACAACTAGCTTTAAATCTAGTGATAAGATAATGTTTTTCACATGAGAAATCATAAATTTAAAATACGTATAAAAAGTTTCTTGTGAATATGCATGTACAAATAAGGTCGGGCCCTCATTCTTTCTAAAAAAATGTTGCGAACATCGACCACTGAAGTAGAGATTATCTGTCAATTACAGTGATTCGAGGATCATAAAGATGGAACAAATTAATTACAAACGTAAAAGGCACTCGCCAGACACTAAAATGTATTTTTAGCGTAACTTTAAGCGTGATATTTGATGTATATGGAATTAACACAAATATATTTATTTCCGTGTCACAAAACAAAGTTGGACCTTATATATATTTTATTTGTGATTCTATGATATATAATGTGACCCAAAATGACAATCGATACTTATAGCGCATTTGAACATGTCTTAATCTTGAGTTATATTTGAAGTATAACTTTCAGTTTGGATGATTTAATTATTTGAAATGATTATAAAATTAATAAAAAATTATCTATGATGCACATAACATATTATAAATACAATATTAGAGGTTATGCTGCATAAATATATATTTATACATTTCAAATTGGTCTAATAAATAGTATATGTTGCATTCCAGCATATTGTTTACGTTGTATTTGGCTTACCATTTAGAGATAACACAAAAAAAGATTCACAAACATGAATGCGATCCCATTTAGAACATATTTGTCTGTTTTGGATATTATATGATCTAAAATTTGGCCCCCATTAATTAAGATAACAATCCTTGTACCGGCGGTTTGATATATACTTTGTAAGAACAATCTATGGTTTCTTTAATCAAATATGCGGATCTACCCCACTTTTATAAAAAAAAAATTATAAAATAATAAAATAATAAAAACGCACATTACATGCAACAATTGCATGCCACCAGATTTACGTTAGTAGTATTTTGTGTATCTTTTCAAGTTAGTGCAAAAGAACTCTCGAGCATTTAAATGATTATAGTGAGATGATATATGTTTGTTTGCATAATTATAAGGCTCTAAATGAATCCCCATTGATTAAAATCAAAATGTACAAAACATGCTGCGAATATATTCCAAAAAAAATTGCTCATAACATTTGATGATTTCTTTTATTCGTGCAAAAAAAGTCAATAGGCATGTAAATGATTATATTCGAGGATGTCCAATTTTGATGATTTGATAAAAAAAAAAAATTGTTGCCTTGATTAAAACAATAATAGAACACGCAACAAGTGTTAAGTGGAAAGAAAGGAGAGGGGCAACATAAATAATTTACCTTCTCTGCATCTCGATTTGAATATTAAAAAATTTAAATAATTTGTACATAGAGTTTACTTTCTCTCCCCTCTTTTGCTCTCCTCCTCAAACTTTAGTGTTATGTAACAAGTAAACATGACCATAGTCCGGTCACTCCTCCCCTCTCCTCTCCGAATTTGCATCCCTTTAGATATATCAAATTTTGAGTTAATATGTGAAAAATCCCGACCGTTCAAATCCTTTATGCACGAATCTCAAAGCACAACAATACTGGTTCTCTCATTCCAAATAGGCTCCGAAAAAAATTTGATCCAACTTTGGACTGTTCAACTCCTTTATGCACGAATCTCAAAGCACAAACAATACTGGTTCCCTCATTCCGAGTAGGCACCAAAAAAAAATTCATCCAACTTTAGTAAACTAAAAATTTGAAATATCTCATAAGACATGGACTCCTCCCCTCTCCTTACAGGGATCCGTATCCTCCGGGTACCGTAGACGATTTCTCTCACTTTATGGTTTGAGATTAAATCTCAGCAGCTTTGGGATTCGAGATTAAATCTCAACAGCTTTGGAATTCGGGCTAGCACAGAGACAGTATTATTGGACTTTGAGATTCGTGCCAAGCTAAAAAGAAAGGTCCGGATCCACTAATTATAAAAGATTGCCTTTTCAGGTAATGGAGAGTGATGTGAATTCCTCCTTACGTATCCTTTTCTGGAGCATTCTTAGCCTCAATGGAAGAGTTTTATAATACGAATTGCTCTTTTTTAGATCAATGCATCATCACAGGAGCCTGTGTTAGTTCAACAACTCACAAGATAAGGCATACCAATAAAATATCCATTTTTTTAGTATGTACCAATAGGCAATAAGGAAAACATTGATATCACACAATCGGAAAATTCTAGGCTCCACACTGGCATTTTTCTATTATGCACTACGCCACTTCCAAATATCAAGCCCCCAAAAAATGCAGATCTGAACTATCCTAAACAAAATTCAAATTTACAAAAAAAAGAAAAATTGAAAACTAAGCAAAATTATCATCAAACTTGCTCTCGGATAAGCTCAATTCCTTTTTCATTTGCATCACTGTGCAACTAAAAAAGCAGATAGAATAAAACATCAACAACAGGTCCAGAACAGCTTTTATCACTTCCAAACCAAACAGATTTCCAAGACAAGTAATAGCACGGCTGCCATCATGGGGACCTCCAATTTTCCCCTGCATAGATAGCTCCACTTCCAAGCTCTTCCTCTATTCTAAGCAACTGATGGAAAACATAAAAAAATTTATCAGTGGCCCTGAAAATATTAGCTGCCATTTTTGGCAAGTCCAAACTGTCTTGTTTCCATACCAGCTAGTCAGGTACAAAGCAAGTCAGATAAGCACTATCAGAACACAGGACATAAGCTGAAGGCAACACATGTCATATTTCCCTCACTGCGTACAATATAAAAGACTAGACAAACTGAAATACTGCATTAAAGAAGAGGGGAGAAAAGGGGAGAAAAAATGGCAAACAACCTGATTGTACTTGGAAATGTGCTCTCCGCAATATGGGGCACCAGCTTTGATTTGACCAGCACCAATTCCAACCGCAAAGTCAGATATGAAGGAATCATTGGTCTCTCCAGATCGCTGCGAAACCACCACTCCCCAATTTGTATCCTTGGCTTGCTTTACCACTTCTATAGCTTCTGTCACTGTTCCTACCTGATTTACCTGCAACATTTTTTTACATGCATCATTTCATGCTGACCATAGTTTAAAATGTCACAGATTTCTGATACCTCTGAACTTAAGATCCGGTGTATTATATGATTACTATAAAAGGCCACCCCTCTGAATAACGATAGATTTTGCACTAGTAAAATGTATTCACATGCTGAAATGCATGTGCAAAACTAACATTTCTCATTCACTTCATAAATCTGATAGGTTGTAAGGGGGGAGGGGGCTGAAGCAGGAGAAAAGAAAATAAACATAGAAAAACAAACAAAAATATGTTCATATTGCATCAAAAAGCAACAGAATACTCTAGTCAAGTGTATACCTTAAGAAGAAGAGCATTGCAAGTAAATTCATTTGTAGCGCGCTCTACCCGTTTAGGGTTGGACATCAGCAAGTCATCTCCTACCACCTGTATAGAAAGATATTAATAAGTACCGACTGCCAAATAAAGGGAATAAACAATAAATCCTATAAGAGAAGAATGCGGCACCTGGCAGTGCTCAAGAGCAGTGAATACTTTAGTATTCTCCCAATCATCCTTGTCAAAGGGCTGTGTAATGGACACGATCGGATAATCTGCCCATATGTATAAAACAATTCAAATGGTCATAACCACGTGGGAACTATGCTTCTGATTGGTAAACTACCATATCAATATATACCTGTGCATAATTTGGTGTACATCTCAATCATCTCTTGACCTGTTTTGAAGTGCTGCCCAGATTTGTCTGGTGATTTGAAGTCCATATCATATTTCTTCCCTACTCACAATCAAGGTTAAGATAGACAGGCATAGAGAGAACAAAATTAAAATGTGAAATATATGGCTGCAAAGTGAGCTGATAACAAACAAAATTAGGGGAATTGTCGAATAAGACATTGAACTTGTGTAAAACTTCAAAATCCATACCAACACAAAAGTCTGTTGCAGCAACATTTAAAGCCAGTTTGATTCTTCCATTATAGCCCGCTCTGTCTATTGCTTCTATAACTAAATCTAGGCCCTCTGATATGCTGGGGAAATAAAACAGGCTCATAATGTAATTAACACACAATAAAATTAGATTTGGAATTTCAAAACTACAATTTTGCTAAAATATTTGGGAATACTTGCCTTGAAATATTTGGAGCAAGGCCACCATCATCGCCTACATTGCATCCAGTGGGTCCGTGTTTCTCTGAAATAATGGCCTATTAAAGAACATCAAGCTTTAGTGGCACATCAAAAGACAATATTGATATAGGTGGGTATTCAATCAACCTACCTTTAGAAACAAATAAATGAATGATAAACACAAATGCAAAAGTTAAAGCTCGGCCATTCTGGATAAGATTGCATTCCTTGAACAAATGAGCATAGTGTTCATAAAGTGTTCACAACACAAGCTGCATGGTGGTACCTTTTGTTCTTTGGAATATTCTGAAATTACACCAACATGAAATTGCTACAACCATATAACATAACAAAAGCAGCTATCACATACACACACTGGCGAACCTTAAGATGGTGATATGTCTCAACTCCCATTTGCATAGCATCCTCAAAATTGCTTGCTCCAAGTGGCATTATCATAATTTCCTACCAACACTAAAATATCTTATCACAAAATATAACAGCAGAGCGCTGTATGACATGCTATTAAATTCCTTTGATTTTCCACAATAAAGAATGAGTGCACTGCCTTAAATTTAACTCAAAAAACTACCATAAACAACTGCTTGTGTAAGCTACTTTAAAGACACTCAGACATGTTTCTACACCAATGACTAGGATCTTGTTATTCTGTGCTGTATATATCATGTCCGGTAATATATATTACCCGTACCAGTTCACTAACAATTCCTGGTTATCTTGTAATTTAATTGGTATATCTCAGTTTACCTGGGACTCAGGAATGGACGCCAAATGGAACTTTTTTCTTTGGAGAACAAGCAATACACTTTTATTAGAATAAAAGAATGAAATTCCAGAAAAGGCAATTTGGTTGCGGCATACCTGCACTGCCAGATTATTGCCAGCATGCTTTCCACCACTAATGACAGTAATTGCAGGAACTGGAATTACAGCATTGGTTTTACCGGAAAGATCTGCTATGTGCTTATACAAAGAAACCTGCAAAGCAGAAGAACAAAGTCAAAGTCAAGAATGGTGTGAAAGCAATAACAGTAACTCCATACTAGGAATCAGAGACAAACCTCCTTTTCAGCAGCACCGGCCTTACAAGCTGCAATTGATACTGCTAATATTGCATTTGCTCCAAGCGCTGACTGCCAGATTTTATTTCAGTGTCAACATCCTTAAAATAAGTTGTTGAGATTTCTAATTTATCCCATTTCAACTATTTGCAAATAGTGTGAACTGTAATATTTTCTAATTAATCAATGCAGAATTATAAGGACAATAACCAAGTCGAGAACCCTACTATATTAAACCCACAAGTGGAGAGGTAGAACTGAGAAAATGTGAGACAATTATCCCGGACAACCTCAATACAATATTGAAATAATGAGATAGAATGCATATCTGGAATGAGATAATATAGAAAGAAAAATAGGAAACAAGCAGGAGATTAAAATAAGCATTGGTTGCCTTGTTATCGGTCTTGTCAAGGTCAATCATGGCCTGATCAATCTGAGACTGCTGCTTTGGATCCATGCCAATGAGTGCTTCTGAGATCTTGTCATTGATGATAGCAACGGCCTTGGAGACGCCATTGCCAAAGTACTTGGCATTGTCGTGGTCCCGCAATTCAAGAGCCTCGTGGATTGCCACGGAAGCGGCAAGAGAAACATCAGCAGAGGGGACGGAAGCGCGGTAGGAGCCATTGTTTGTGAAGAGATCAACCTCAATAGTGGGGATCCCTCGACTATCAAGGATTTGCCGTGCCTTGATCTTTGTTATCACTGGCGATACTGCTCTTTTCATGTGATTAGCCTGCAGATAATGCAATTTACATTTACAAATCAATCTTGCACCAATATAATGATAAGAGTGAGGCTATGGTAATATGCATATTACACAAAGGTCTGCACTATGGACTCATATCTCCATTTTTAAAAAGTCCAAACAGTCAATCTCAACTGTTGAGCATGATCTTCATATGAAAATGTACTTGCAATCCAAATTTTACATTTTTTAGAGTTTTTTTACTATTTTTTTAGATAGATAGAACATCACTTAATTTGAAAATTCTGGACCATCCAAAAGCAGTGGTTTTATACCTATCTAAAAAAATAGTAAAAAAATTCCAAAAAATTTAAAATTTAGTCTGCAATTACATTTTCATATGGAGGCCATGTTTAACAGTTCGGATCGACTATTTCAACTTTGGAAATAGAGATATGGATCCATAGCACGGGTTGATCCGTAATATGCATATTACCATAGCCTCACTCTAATGATAATATTATTTGTTGTTAGAAGAGGAGAGAGGGAGAGGGATTACTATAAAGAGAACAGGGTCAGAAGCTTTTGCACGGACAGCAGCATTGACGGCATCCTCGATCTTACGGGAGACCAGGTACTTGTCCAGGTACTCCTGCACTGACATTTCCCCTTCCTTGATTTTCTTCTTTTATTTCTTGCTAGTTACATCCACACGTTGCTGATATATAAAATAGTTATAGTAAATACACAAGTAAAATATGTTGATGTGCATTTCTTAGGCACAACAACAAAATAAATTGTTTTTTCTTGTGAAAAGAGTCACGCTAACAATAGGCCATCCATTTCCATTTATAAAAAAACAGAACACTATGCTCGTATGCTAGAATATATCCTGTGCCAACTAATAAAAACTGAATTTTAAATAGAAACCTCACATTCTAAACTCAACTTAAAATAATTTAGACTTCAAACTTTAGACGTTTCAATTTGCTTCTGTACTTGATTACTTGCAAGCATTCAACCACTAGAATTTCAAAGTTAGTCTTATCTATGAAAGCAACTGAAGTAATCAGTGCTGTTTCTTCCATCGTTAAAAAATGCATAACAAATAAGGCGAGAATGATGAACAATTGGAAATTAATGCAACTCGTCAAAACCAACCAACAAGATAAAGGGTTGGAAAATTTACCCAATTGGTAGTAATTGGTAAATAAACATCACAAAATGACAAACAAAATGCTTAGTGCAATTCATTCTCAGTATCCACATATTCAAATCTAAAGTTCTACCTCTAAAATTCAATTCAACCCATAAACATCGTCAATCAGATCCAGCCAAAGGTAAATTGAAATATAATAAGCAAACCATGAGAATTTTGCCTTTTCCACTGCAAAAGACCCAGTATTCCGCAAAATAATAAACATGTCTATATTATATAAAAAAGTTCCACCATGATAGTTAAAGCACAAAGTTTTTACCAGCTCGTCAGTAACGGAGAAGACCTTGAAGGAGCTTGAGGTAGAGGCAGTGAGACCTGACAAGCTTGTTCTGACAAGCAATGGAAAAGGACAATCATGGTGGAACTTTAGACATGTTTAATTTTTTGCGGCGAGAGCATTGTCCGTTACTACCTCAACCGTTGAGAGTATTGTCCGTTACTACCTCAAGCTTGAGGTAGAGACAGGTCTCACCGCGGTGAGAGTATTGTCCATTTAGACATGTTTAATTTTTTGCTGAATACTGGGTCTTTTGCAATGGAAAAGGTGAAATTCTCATGGTTTGCTTATTATATTTCAATTTTCCTTTGGTTGGATCTGATTGACGATGTTTATGGGTTACACAGAGGGAGCCAACTAACCTGATGGAAGAGAGAGGCAGATCGGCTATGAGGGCGTGACTGGTGGCGCCGTGGCGGAGGACTGGTGGCGGAGGCAGATCAGATCGATGGTGGCCGGTGGAGCGTGACTGGAGGCGAAAAGAGAAGGAGAAAGAGAAGAGAGCGGACCGTAAAAGGGAATTTTTAGAACTAGTGGATCCGGACCGTTTTTTAACTTTGCACGAATCTCAAAGCATAAATAATGCACATATTTGAGAGAATATGCGTTCGCACCTGAGAGATTGAGAGAATTATTTTCGAGTACCTAACTGTCTGTCTACCACAATCTCCCATTCTATTACTCAAATATTAACTATCTGACAAATCACTAACTAGAAATTACTAATTACTTGAGAGACCGTCTAATATTTGAAATTTTTCATAACTGACACATGTAAATATAAATACCTATACGCACAAGTATTAATATATAATTTATCAAATATTCATACCTAAAATACTAAATATTTCGAAAAAAATGAACATATCAGCTTTCTTTTATCTCTTTCATCACACACTCATCTTTTACACGTTTTTAAAGGTGGATTTTTTTCTCCGTTTAATCTCGCCAATATTTATGATGATATGTGAATAATTTTGTGAATCTAAAACTACGAACGTTTTCTACGTAATTTCCTCTTTCAAATAACATCTATGATGACATACTTTCGGGTTGTCCGTCGCGCAAATATTCATATCTAGTCATATAAGTATTCATACATTGTCGAGCAAGTATTCATATATCGTCGAACAAATATCCATACCTCGAATGAAAGTATTCATACTTAAGATACCAAGTATTTATAAAAAAAAACTGAATATATCAACTTTTTTTTCTCTAATCACAATCCATCTTTTACACATTTTTAGATGTGAGTTTTTTTCTTCGTTTAGTCTCGCCCTTATTTCTAAGGATATGTGAGGAATTTTGCGAATCTAAAACTACGAACGTTTTCTACGTAATTTTCTCTTTCAAATGAGATCCATGATAAATTACTTTCGGATTCTCCGTCGCGCAAGTATTCATATCTCATCGTGCAAATATTTACACCTCATCGTGCAAGTATTCAGAATTGCCAAAAAACTAAGGGAAGAGTCTCAAAACTTGAGTTGAAGTTTATGATTAAGATTTTTATTTCTATTATTCAATCTAAGTAACTCAGTAAATTAGTTACATAATAAACTTGTAGAATACCAATTTTTACTATTTTTTATGATTCATGAAAGAAGACACAAAATCGGTCTACTTTAGCGTAATTTTGTGTAGTTTAGCGTAATTTACCGTATTTCAGCATAATTAGTGAAGTTATTGTAATTTAACGTAATTTAGTGTAATTCAACATAATTTCAAGTATAAATATGCTAATTATAAATCAAAAGAAGTAATCTAACAAATAATTTAAACAAAAAATTTAAATTTTCAGTGTTAGATTTCATTATTTTGCTATTCATAGTGTCTCTAAAAAAAAAAATTGAGTAAGCCGACATTTTATGACCGGTTTGGGCATTTTTGGCGAAAGTCGGAAATTCTGAACATAAATATTAATTTCTAATTAACTTTAGATATTAATAAAAATCTCGGAAGTATTTATATCAAATATTACAAATATTTATATCTTGTTGTTAAGTAAGTAAATGTAAATAGTTCAAATCAAGTATTTTTGTATCTATTCAATTAAAACTTTTTTATTAAAAAGAAAAAAATTACGGCACGTGTTGTAATCAAAGCCTCTCATGCTTTGAAATCAAGGCCTCTCGTGCTTCGAAATCTCCGTAGCCAATGTCGAGCAATGATATTTGAACTCAAACCTCTCCTGCTTTGAAATCAAGGCCCCTTCTTTACTTTATGAATATCTGACCGCACAAAATCTCTGTAGCCAATTTTCCAAATAGGATTCTTAACTCATAGAATCGGGGATTTAGAAAATGAAAATACCAGAGATATTTTGCTGTATACTTCTGAAATCTTTTGATGTGGAAATGAAGAAGAGAATAATGAATCGGAGATTTAAAAAATGAAACTACGTGCTCGAGTTTCACCGCTTCTTCTTTAAGTTCATCTGTAATTGACGAAGCCTTTGGATTTGATTATTTTACCGATTCCAGATGTGATCAACGGATCAGCGACTCTGCCGCACTACCCAGCGCCGTCCCTTCTCTGCTGTTTGACTGAGCTGAGGCAGCGGTCGCGGTGGCCGTCAAAAATGGTTATGATGGTATCTATGCGCCTAATGAGTCAAAATGATATGCTACTTTTAAATATTTATAAACTCTAATTTTCAATTACGTTCAGATCACAAGCATATAATCATACCATGTAGTATGATTCGTATGATTGGAGTGTCGATCCACAGGGATAGTGTATTATATTTTAAATAATTTTTACTAGTCTAGATTATTGGATTTTTGAAATTGAGGTGGTGGTGATAAATGCAATTAAGATATTGTAGCTAGTAAAAGTTAAACATTAGATAGAGAGCTTCTAGGGTTCAGGTTTCATGTCATTCTTTATTATGCAAAATACAAGTTTCGATGTTATTCTATGTCGCATGCGGCACTGTCATTGTCGCATGCGGCATGAATTGCCCCACAGCTACCCCGTATGCGGCATTGTCACTACCCGCGGAGCGTGCTGGTGTTTGTTTATGTGATTTGAAAAGTTTTCCGATCTTGAGATCGGCTTTTGGGCTATCAAGACTAAAGTATTTTAGGTACGCAATTATATTATTTCTCTATACTTACGGGTGCAAACAGATCGGATACGGATCGGATAGTGGTAAAATCATATCCGTATCCAATTTTAATTTTCAGATACGGATACAGATCGGATATTAGATGGATACATACTGATACGGATCGGATATATCGGATATCCGTAACTATATACATAAATATTTTCATAAATATATAGTAAATTATATGGTATTTATCTACTATTCGGATACAGATAATGAAAATTAAAAACCATATTTGTATCCGTATCCGCACGAATATTCGGATATAGGATATCCGTATCTAATTTTCAGATACGGATGCGGATACGGTTGGATAATATCCGACCCGTTTGCACCCCTACTTATACTACTCGTAGTTGAAATATCCCAAAGACCCTACTTAATCTAAGTGCTTTCTAATGTTGTTTAAAATACGATTTACGCTATCCTGCTAAGGGAGTCCACTGGATTCTAACCCTAGTCTTTGAACCGCTGTCAAGCCTCGTTAGCCGAAGTGTTTGTAGTACTTACATGCATTATCCTCCACACACAAGGATGCAATGACTTAACACCTATTGGTATGTGAAGATCATTGGCATATAGTAGACATAATTATGTATGAAATGATATAATAAAAAGAAATTTAAAGTGCAAAGGAAAACTCAAACCATAACATAAACAAAATATAAACGTATACTAAAACATAATTAAGAATTCAAGTACAACCCTCACCCTAGAGATGAGAAGTTTAGCTTCTCATGACCATGGCAAAATAAAAAGGATAAAATAAAGAGAACATAAATTACAACTCAATTAAAGATAGAAGAACATATGGCTCCTTAGATGACGCATTTTTCTCTTGCTTAGCTTCTAATGGCTATCATTATCTCTCTAAATAACTTTCTAACCTAACCTAACGATGAGAATTGCTAGTCTACGATTCTGGACTTAACACAATTAAACATGCACACTAAATTCTATTACAAGAGAGGTATTTATGGTTTTCCTAAATGAGTAGTGGAGTAGTGGAACTAGTGGGGATCGTGTGTCCACCCATGATCTATCAGGAATTGTCTAAAAATAATGTGGCTCTTTAGAAAAGCATGTTCTTCTAGAAAGCCCATTAGGAAAACGCATTATAGACCCATCAGAAAAGTCCAATTGAGGACAATTCACTGATCGTGCGGCATCAGAGTATGCCGCATACAGCATAGAGGAGGCCACAAGGTCTCTTGACTTTGCAGATTTTCTGTATTTTTGTCATTTCGCATGTTGTGCACTTCGTGTGAGGTGTTGCATGCTATATGTAATGTCTCATTTTAATGCCCTATTCAGAAATCATCTAAATATGACATTTTTGCTCTGTTTTTGCCCTAAAAACGCAACTTTTTCCAAAACCTGCCAAAATAAATCGGAAAAATTGTTACTTTGCATTCGTTTTTCGTTATTTTCCGAAAAAAAAGATAGTAATTTTCGCTATATGTTTTGGTGTCATCAGCACCTCAAACGAAAGGCTGTCGATGCCATGAGCGATGATTCTTTTATTTAGATTTATGTAGATGAAAAGTTGGATTCTTTTTTCTTTTCCAAGATAAGGGATCGGATCGTAATTCTTTGCTAAAATTTTGACTTTGATAGTTAATGAGTTGGTTATAGAAAGATAGTTAGATGGAAGACGAATGGAGACAGAAGATTGGGGAAAGAAATAAATACCCTTCTTCCTCGGTAGTGAGCTGAGAGCCAGAGACAAATTGTGATAATTAAAACCCTAGCCAATTGAAATATAGGTCCAACAGCCAACCTATTGGTTTTCGCTCAAGCCCAAGTCTGATCTGATATGTCTCTAGGTCCGACCTTATCTGGTCTGTTACAGCGTTGGACCAACTGGATAAAGAGTTGGACCATGCATGTATAGACGGACCGATGAGTTTTTCTGACATTCCTAATTGCAGTCAGTCCATGCAAATTAATTGTTTTTATTTTAACATCATCGGTTGGAGTACTAAATTTTGACACATCAATTTACTAATTGTGTACAAGTTTATTTGAGAAACGGTCAAAATTGGAGATCTGTATCATGCCGTGACATGTTCAGATCACAACGTAATTTTTTAAAATAATATGATTTTTTTTAAATTATATTTATATGTGTTTTTCTATATAAT
This sequence comes from Carex myosuroides, assembly GCA_028015225.1. Lineage (NCBI taxonomy): Eukaryota > Viridiplantae > Streptophyta > Magnoliopsida > Poales > Cyperaceae > Carex > Carex myosuroides. The sequence goes on along the minus strand of CM051487.1, from coordinate 4,997,070 downwards.
TTAAGAATAAAATATTATAAATATTATAAAATTGATCTACATTCATAGTGTTAAATTTTTTATATAATTGATCTCATTCACGTTTGATCTCATAGTTTAAAATTCTAACTCTGTCTCTGTTTTTACATACCTAGTTATACAAACTACCATATTCAATCTCACCATCCATTTTAACTTAATATGATGTGAGAGAACGGAGTAGGTCTGATGCTTTTGGGTTCAATGGGCTCCAGGACCGTCTGATCCGCTTTAAGATCAGCGCACACAAAAATTAAAACGAAGCACACGAATCTTAAAACGGATTGGACTCATGGAGTCCACCTAACTTAAAGTAGATCTAATGCCCATCATATCTACTCTACAGTCATGATGTGGAGGTTGAACCAAATAATCAGCACTGATGTTTTATAAGAAGCTTTTCAAAGCACTGATGTTCTATAAGAAGCTTTTCAAATTTGACAAAATTGAATCCAAGTTGTATACGGTAGTATTCATTTTGCCTCTCCCATGTGCGGAGCGGAAGGAAGAACAGTAGAGGAGCGCGAACTCTCCCTATAAATCAATAAAGTGCAATTTATTCATTAAATTTTGTAATATTTTAGAAGTACAAATGTACAACTATTTTTAAATTAGAATCAGCTTTTAATCTTATAGCAAAGATAATGTTCTCCGTGTGGAAGGCCGCAGGTTCAAAATCTGAATGGGAGAATATCTTGTAGATATTAAATAATTGGGTTGTTAGTTTGTTACTCAAAACAGAAAACAAGTATTCTGAAATATTTCTTATAAAATTAATTATAATATACTCTTTTTACATTTTTGACATTTTGGTTTTCTAACTCTGCTTGTGATTGGATAAATTGATTAAATTGAAAAAAAAAATATGAAAAAATCAGGTCCTCCGTTTTAAAAGTGTGTTAACGAATTTGTTACGGGAAACTGTCCTTGTATTATGCTAGGAAATATACTGACGAACCATCTCTTTCCTCTCTGATATTTTTTCATTTTCTTTAATTAATTAATTTATTATTATATTATTATTTTTGCAAAATTTTAGTGGCAATGACTTTGTTGGTGAGCTTGTAATGAGGGCAAAACAACCGACATTTTTTATTAATATCCAAAGTTTAATACAAATTATTAATTATGCCCAGATTTTCAAACTTTCGCTAAAAATACCCAAGCCGGCCAGAAAATGGCCGGCTTAGGTACCCGAGTAAACCGGCTATTTTCGGGCCGGCTTACTCCATTTTTTTTTTTTTTAGAGAGAGAGACTATGAAGATTAAAATATTGAAACCTAACTCTGAATTTGAAAATTTTGTTTAAATTATTTGTTATATTACTTCTTTTGATGTATAAGTAGCATATTTATACTAAAATACGCTAGATTACTTGAAATTATGTTGAATTACACTATATTACAATAAATTATGTTCAATTATACTAAATTACGTTAAATTACAATAACTTCGCTAATTATGCTGAAATATAGTAAAAAAACCACTAAACTACAGAAAATTACGCTATAGTAGACTTATTTTGCTTATCTTTCATGAATCATAAAAAATAGTAAAAAAATTTCAAAAATAGTAAAAATTGGTAATCTGCAAGTTCATTATGTAACTAATTTACTGAGCTACTTGGATTGAATGATAGAAATGAAAATCTTAATTGGAAACTTTAACTCAAGTTTTGAGGCTCTTCCCTTTGTTTTTTGGCGATTCTGAATTTCGAAATCTGGCATAGAGAGCACAGATGCATGCGTCTTTTCGCAAGCTTTCCGAAAAGTGGTCATTTGCTGAAATCGGACACTCGAGCGCCGTTTTATGACCGTTTGAAGTTTCATCGTCGTTTTTCGCATTTTCAGTGAAGATATTTTCCCTATTCATTTGTAATTTAGCATAATTTACCGTATTTTAGCGTAATGTAATGTAATTTAGCGTAATTTAACATAATATAGTGTTATTCAATATAATTTCAATTAATCTAGCGTATTTTAGTATAAATATGCTAATTATATATCAAAAGAAGTAATATAACAAAAAATTTAAACAAAAAATTTCAAATTTTCATTGTTAAATTTCAATATTTTGATATTCATAGTGTCTCTCTCTAAAAAAATAAAAAATAAAAATAAAAAATGGAGTAAGCCGGCCAAAAAATTGCCGGTTTACTCGGGTACCTAAGCCGGTCATTTTCTGGCCGGCTTGGGTATTTTTAGCGAAAGTTTGAAAATCTGGGCATAATTAATAATTTGTATTAAACTTTGGATATTAATAAAAATGTCGGGCAAAACAACATACAGTGATTATATTTTTCGGGAGAGATTCTGAAAACGAAGCTGTAAAATTTTGAAGCGGCCGAAAGAATTTATGTACAGTGCTGGAAGTTGTAATTTATTATATAGTTTCCTAATTGCAAATTATTAATGTTAAAGATTCATGATTCTAATGTTTACAACTTTAAGGGATATATGAATATATCTTCTATTTATTTGCTTAATTTTTTGTTTGTATGAACAAAATTAAGTTTCATATTAAAATATTTCGTGTCCTTCTTTAAAAAATTTTGTTTGTATATTGGCATTGTATATATCAACTACTTTCTAAAATTTGAGAATTTTACAGTGAATTTCTAATGCATAGATTCTTGATCAGAAAAATATTCTATTTTCCTAATTTTTTCTATATATAATTGCTGCGGTCTTATTGGAAGGGGTGCACAAAAAAGTACTTCTATATATTCGTTTTTTTTTTTTTTTTTTTCAGGTCCCGATCTGTAGAACTAGCAAAATTTTCAATTGGATGTTTTTAGAACTGACAAAATTGGAAGTATTGAAATACTTATTTTTGAAATTACCAACTTAAAAAGGCAGCAAGACACTGATTTAATATTTTTTTTGAAGCATCTGTTCGTGGGATTTATCCTCTTTTTCTCAAGTAGATGCTGGAATTGCACGAACATTTCCTTCTAATTTTGCAATGATAAAAATGCTAACGCGTTCAAAATCTCTCGTTAATCACTATAAAAGATGTATCATTAAAAAAAAAAAAAACTATGCGAACCCAACATTTTTGGAGACACATTCCTGCATTTTGTGCATAATATTTTTCAAATTTTTTACGAGTACATAAAACATTTCAGGGGATTATTTTATTGAAAGATGATACTGGAGAAGACAGCATAATCTGGAAAGAGTTGAACAAAATCGTGCAAATATTAAAATTGCTTTCTTAAACAGTAAGTCAAAATTATGCGATATATACATTGTCTTCCATGTACCATTTTTTTTTATTTTTATCAACTATAATGTGTTTGTCTTGCCAACACAAATGATCAATAACAGAAGTAAATAATCATGAGGTACATAAAAATCAATGATCGTGCCATTATACCTAAATCTATAAACAGTATCTCAAGGAGAATGCACCAGTTTTTACAGTGTTGCATCTTTTCAGAAGATATTTCAAGAGCCGACGAGTCCTTTGTGGCGAGCATAAGCAATGATCACTATAAACACTATAATAGATATCAAGCCTGAGCCTGAGACCACCTGTGTATCAAAATACAAAATGATCAGGCATAAAATTTTTAACAGAACCAATAAGAATAAATAAACTAATTTGATAGAGAAGATACCCATTTGAAGACCCATGAGTAACCGTCATTCCAGGTATAAGGTATATTCATGCCAAAAATTCCAGCCACCAAAGAATAGAGAGAGATGCAGACAGTACCAGCACTCAAAAATAATTCCAGCTGCAAATTTATCACAAATTATATCTCAGATATGAATAATTTCACAGAAAGATCCCTTGAATACAAATTATATCTCTAGATTTGTTGATCCGGCTATATATTTAGTTGGAACAACGAAATTACCCTCATACTAACTTATTTGTGGATCAAATTAGAAAGTTAATAAGAGATGGAATAGACAATTCAACTGGAAACTGATGAACAGTTTGCAAACATTTCTAAAGTTACGACCTAACCAATCCTGCACCCTGTCCAAATGAATCAACAGTTAATAAAATTTCCGACACAAATTATGGTTGCAGCTTTAAAATGCTGTCTGGGTGAAAAAAAGAAAGTCACGCAAAAAGAAGGGAATGAATTAAGTCACCTGAATCAACTGATTACGGTGGTTGTCAAGCTACAGTGAAAAAAAAGTTAGTGTAATTAGTAATTGAAAGGTTACATACTTGGAAAATATAATAAATTTTCAGAATTTGTGACCAAAAAGTACCTGAATATTAATGTAATCCTCCGTGTCATCAATGTATTCTCTCAGCTGATAATCAATTTACAAAATCTATTACATTAATGTTAGATATATAGACAAAAAAAAATAAAGAATTCCAGGTTAGGTCTAATATTAAATTCTTTTCATGGAATAAAAACATCCAAACTACTTACTGTGGTCAATTTATTCAGAGTTCCATCTATTTGCATGAAATATGCCTGCACAGATGACAAACACTATTCAGTTGTGATGAAGATGGAAACAAAGATTAATAGAGATACTTTGTGGTAAAAGAATACGATAAATATAAATAAAAAGAGGGAAAAGAACCTCTAGTAACATTTCAAGCTCCTCTACATCATTCTCATTTCCATGTATGGTTGCAGCGCTAGCTCGGCTGGCTCTAGAAATCTTGGATGCTATGGTCGGCGAAGCGGGTACCCAATTGGGAGCACCATACCCGCTAATTGGAGAAGTTGCCATTTTTCTCGACAAGTACAGATCTCCCATGTCATCATCATCATCCAGTAGTTGCTCCAGTTCATCCCTTACCTATTTAATAAAAAGAAAATTGGCTATTAATTTACTCGTATATTTTGTAAACAAGTTTGTGATTTATTGGCTATTAATTTACTCGTATATTTTGTAAACAAGTTTGTGATTTACTTTTGATAAGTGCAAACTGCTAAAACGAATAGATCTATTGGATGAAATTAATGACCTTTTGGACCCGGCCAGTGAGTCTTGTCATGGCACTCTTTAATTTACGCACTCTGTCCAAGTTGCGGCTGCTAATCTGCATTATTAAAGTATAAATAAATATTTTTGAATAGTGCTATTGATGAACAAAAATAGTCTGCCAAAATCTAGACATGACGATATGTACATGGACAGAGATTAAATTCCAAAAATGATAATTTCAACTCATTACTGAAGAACAGTTATAATCAACGAGGGACTTAACTGGTATCGGTTAAATAACTGCTGATACAAACTGATAAGATACTGGATCAGCAAGGTCAATATTCGAATTGCCTCATTTTTGTTAGTTGTATCAATTTCTCTTCATGCTTCTTTATCTTTTCACTTTCCTATTAGTAAAAGGCAATGTTATCAAAACCGGACCAGATATCGACCCGGTAAAGCTCCGGGTTAACGGTTTATTGGTCGGACCGATGGGTCAACCGGTTTAACTGCTGGTTTTTTTAATAAGCTGAATCAGCGTTCAAAGTGTTTCTTTTTTTATTTTAATAGCTTTATATGGGTTTCGATCTAGAATTTGATCTCTCTGCATGTTATAGACCAAATTAGCAGAGTAATTTTTTTTTTCCAACTGAATTCAACTCGATCCAACAATCCTGAACGCGTTCATACAGACTGAAACCTTTTGCTCTTACATCAGCATCATACGCATTGACCAATTGATCTTTGTGTGTTAAATAAAGTACCAGAACTCGTTCATAGGTCAATACTGTTCATACTATGGTACTTGCATTAGGAATATAAGTAGTCTGACATTCAAATTGAACAAAACAAGGTTAGCCCGTTTGACAGGAGTTGAATATTCAGAGGCTACATTATAATTGAATTGATAATTAGAAACAAGGAAATGAGAAGACCCTTGAATATCATTGACGATATAAATTTTCACAAGACTGAACATTGTACTTGTACCAGTAGAAAAAATTGTAAGTTTTATGACTTCTCCTGGTGCTTTACAAATAAATGAAATAAAATAGAGACTACGGCAAAGCAAAGCAATTTATTTGCAACAATTGAAGGTACTAGGTGTATCACTTTATCAACACAACTAATCAATAAATTTTGCAAGTTATCAACTGATTATACCAACGACTACATATTTCCTCACAAAACAGCTAAAGGCAGCATCAATCATTGATCCTCATTTCAAATTGTCAAGATCAGATTGAAGAAAAAATAAAGACCAGAGAGAGGAGAGAGAGAGAGATTTAATGGAACTTATTAGGTTAGCGAGATCGAACCTTAGAGACCTGAGATGGGGAGCGGCGGCTCTGAGAAGGAGATTTGAGAAATGAACCGGGTTTTTTTTGTCCGTTTGATTTGGCGGATTTTAATAAAAACCAGATGGTTAAACCCATTGTGACCGATTTATTAACTTAAATGATACTCGTGAAGGACCGAACCGGTAACCGGGTCCGGTTTTTTCCGGTCGAACCAACCGGTCCGGTCCGGTTATGATAACACTGGTAAAAAGTATACCCCCCCCACACACACACACACACATCCCAATATGTGCCTCCTGAGTCCATATTAACATATAAAATAACATATGCTTAATGACCAGGTAAGATAAAATCAATAGAACCAAAGACTACCTCAACCAAATAGAAGTTGGAGGTTCGCATTGATGAAAATTGGTTACGTTAATAATCAAATACGGACTTTTTCCTGTCAAACGTCCAGCTAACAATTTATCAACAATTATAAGAGCAGCAAATATGAGATTCCTATAGGGGTGCAAACGGATCAGATAGTGGTAAAACCATATCCGTATCCACTTTTATTTTTCGGATACAGATCGGATATTAGATGGATACGGATTGGATATTAAACGGATACGGAAACGGATATCCGCTTTTTATAATGGTGAATAACATAATTTTAATCATAATATATATTAAACTGTATGGTATATATCTACTATTTCGGATACGGAAAATTAAAATTTAAAACCGTAACCGTATCCGCACAGATATTCGGATATCGGATATCCATATCTAATTTTTGGATACGGATACGGATCCAGATACGGATCCAGATACGGACGGATAATATCTGACCCGTTCATTCCTAGCAAGTTGACATTTTATTTTAGTGATTTGCAAAGAAGACCAATATAAAGGAAAAAGCACGCATGCACACACACACACACAGATATATAAATAGAGAAAGAGAGACCTGGGAAGTAAGTTCATCTAAAGCCGGGTAGGCGGCAGTCTCAAGCTCAGTAGTGCGTGCATCTAGGAAGCTACATATTGCTTCTAGTGCTACTTCTAAAGCACGAAACTCAAATGGTGACTCTAAAATTGAACACAATAAAAGAAATAAAACATTATCAAAAATAAGATTTCATACATATACATAGTTCGATGAATCTGCAATACTACAGTTTGCATAACTTTTTGTCTTTTCAAGATCACAATTTTATTATCCCATGCAGTATGTAGAAATTTCTGACATGCCCCCTCTAAAACACACAAAAGATCAAATGAGCCCCTTTCCACCTAATCACTCTGACAGTCTGATAATTCCAAAATACCCCTGTTTCTTCCTTATTTTATGGAGGACATTTTTGTGGAAATTCCAGAGTAATAGCAAAGGACAGGTTATACAAGATACCTTTTGCCTTCAAGGAGGGCCTGCTAGATATATTTTCATTTTTCTATGGTTATGTACGATATTTCTTGGTTTCAAGGGTACAACCAACAGCTTAAATAGCAATTTATTGCACTGTAGATTTCATACCAGTACAAGACCTGGCTCCATTGGAATAAATTATCGGATTTTAATTGGTACGGTAGTTGATATGAGTGAATTCTGTGTGCCAATACAGTGGCAATTGAACTATTTTTTGGCACTAATACTATGATGGCGTAAATACAATTGTAATCACTAACCATGTTCATCAGGACCATCTGCCTCATTTTGCGCAGCAGAGAGTGGTAATCTTCTCCTAAGCTCCTCCACCACTGGTACTACATTCTCTTCCGTCGGATCCCTTAGCAATACCTTTGCAAGAAAACACAAGAAAATAAAGAAAATTACAAAGAAATGCTTTAAAATTTTTATTAGATGTAGAACCTGTTTTACCAGAAAGAGATTGTCTTTTTGTCTAATCATAGTATATGATGCTAAATCAAGGCATAATCTAATCTCTCTATTAATTTCTTTTTCTTTTAAAAACAAAGGCTTGGTCAATTTTTCTTTTTAGAAAAACAAAAAGCTTAGTCTATTGAGAGCGGCAGCACAATTAAATAATTAAAGTAATAAAGTTCATATCTGTTTACCTCTTCAGCAGTAATTATCGCCTTTATATGCTGCTCAAAAAAACAAGTAACAATGACTTAGCGAATTTCTAGAAAAATTCACATAAAATTTTCAATTTCATTGAAAAGGCACATTAATCGAAAAGAACAGGTACCTCTAAATTGAGCACAATCGCTCTTTCACGGCCGAGAATCGTGGAAGGGTACGATAGCAAAGGATCTAAAATCCTTAAATCGCGAGCGTGAATCTCGACTCTTTGCATGATCGCATATTTGTCGACATCTAGTATCGTATCTTCCCCTTTGGAGTCGAACAGGATCCAACTCCTGGCCGCCGCCTTTTTCTTTATCGCGACACCGCCTTGCTCAGCCGCCATGTCACCGCCGCCGGTGATCGCATCGCCAACGACAGCACGAATACCGGCGGAAATCAATCGCTGTCCTTTGATTCTTTTGCTATTAGTAGAATACGATTAGAGAAAGTATTTATATTTTAAGAAAAAGAGAGGTTCTTGGAGGAAATAAATAGTGGCGCTGGTTAATGGCAATTACATTTGGGTGATTGATTTTATATTGCAAGAAGACGGCATGTTATATTGTTATCTGAGTTTTAATTAACTGATTGTGAATTTGTTATTTGATGAGATTTTGTTTTATGGGAATTTCATGTATACCCCTTAAAAATTTCAAATTATCTATTTCTTCATAAAAAATTTATAATATCATATTTACCTCTTTATAATTTTAAGGATTAATTTCTCATGTGGCTTGACATTTTTATTAATGTCCAAAAATAATTACCAATTAATAAATATATCTAGTTAGCGGGGTATTTTTAAAAATATCTAAACTGATCATTAAATAACCGGCCCGGGTATTTATCAAAATAACAAAGGGATTCATTTTTTTCCAAAACCTCATTCTCACCAAATTCATACTATCTCTCTTCACTTTCTCTTTTTTCAAAGTTTCTCCTCCTCTTCTCACATTTGCAAGTAAGTCTCTTTATTTTTTTTTTAAATTTATTTGAAGTCCAAAACGGTCAAATTAATAGAATTTGTTAGAAATATACAAAATTAGTATAATTTAGTTCTCAATTAGATTTAATTTGTGTAAATTAAGTTTAATTAGTTTTAATTAAATAAATTTTAGTTTAATGGTTGTAAATTGATAGAATTTGTTAAAAATGTACCAAAATTAGTATATTTTAGTTTAATTAGTTTTAATTAGTTTAATTAAGTATATTTTTGGCATAGTTAGTATATTTTAGTTTTAATTACTTAAATTAGTATAATTTAGCATATTTTTGCATATTTTAGCTTATTTTAGCATATTTTAGCACAATTAGCATATTTTAACGCAATAAGCCTATTTTACCATATTGTAACCTATTTTAGCATATTTTAGCATATTTAAGCATTTTTAGCATTTTTAGCATTTTTAGCATATTTTAGCGTAATTAGCATATTTTAGCGTAATTAGCATATTTTAGCGTATTTTAGCATAATTTAGCATATTTTAGCACAATTAGAATATTTTAGCATATTTTAGCCTATTTTAGCATATTTTTAGCATATTTTAGCCTATTTTTACCATATTTTAGCATATTTTCGCGCAATTAGCGTATTTAGTTAAATTAGTATATTTTAGCATATTTTAGGGTTTACTTAGAGTAAGTTAACATAATTTTATTTTTGAAATTAGGATGACTAGGGGATGGCCTAGGACTCGGCCAGTACGAGCTGCTGCTGATGAGCAGATCGCCCCTGATAGCATGGAGCATTTCAGTCATCTCCTATGGATGCCCCACAGCGATCACTGAGTCTCACTGGCTTCTCGTGAGGTACATTAATTTTTTTTTAGATTTTTTTTTTAAATTTTGTTGAGTTTAAATTTTGTTATGTTAACACTATGTGGATTACTTTTTTCAACGCAGGACAAGTTTCTTTTAGATGTCAAGCTGCGATGCGTTCGGATGCGGTACTACGAGGCGATGGACCCATATCTCATCAATCTGGAGTTGTACAGTATTGTCTCCATAGTGCAGAGTGGGAGTGACATCATCAATGCATCTCTCATTGCATGATTAGTGGAGCGATGGCGTTCCGAGACGCATACGTTTCACTTACCATTTGAAGAGATGACGGTGACACGTTTCAAAATTTACAAATTTATTTATTTTATTTATTGTCTTTTATATTCAAACTCATTTTAGATTTAAAAAGTTCGCATTTTTCGAGAATAAATAATTCATTTTACAACTTATGCATATTATGAAGGTTACAAATCGAATGCATATTATTCATTTCACAGTAGCAGTAGTTGTTGAAAATTTAGTCCTTGTTTTCTTTTTTGCTTTATTTTTCTTTATGTTTTTGAATTTTATTTTCAGACTTTATAGTTGTAATAGAGACCTCTCTGGTATCCCTTTAATTAATGGAATTTGAGGTAACGACCTCCACATTTCTTCTTCTTTAAAAGAAGAAAAAAAGATATCGAATGAAGTGAATATATATAGTGTACGATTAAACACGGCATAACCAAAATAGATTAAACAGGAATCACTTGACATTAACAATTTTTAAAAATAAAGTTTGAAAGTAAAATTTCTAGAGACAATCAATATTATACAAATATCATATTTATAAAAAATTGATGAGATTTAGTATATGTTCTCGGTATATTAAATAATATAGAATTTTTTTAACTATTTAATATTAAAAGTTCTTGATGTATCATCGAACAATACTTAAATTACACAAAATTTATTAAACTATCTATATTTCTAATAACATACTTATAAATTATTTATTTTTAAATTATCATTAAAATTCTCAAAATGATCTCTCCTCAAAATTTGTTGACCATTTGGATGATTGCGAGAATAAATTAACAATAACTAGGAAGTGTATCAGCTGACGATCAAAAGAGGTCTGGATTGATTCGACAAGTATATAATTGTATTGGACAGCGATTCGACAAGTGTATCTAAACCCTAAACCCTAAGGCTAGGTCCTTACTGATACATGCATCAGACATACACTATGATAGTGGATATAGCAAATGCCTATTAAAGCAAGAATATAGCGTTCAATATTAATAATAATCTATACATGCTTCAAGCCGACATTTTTATTAATATCCAAAGTTTAATACAAATTATTAATTATACCCGGAACTCAACTCAATATCGATATATACCCAAGCCGGCCATTTTCTGGCCGGCTATGTTCCTTCCCTAAGCCGGCCAGAAAATGGCCGGCCATGTACCCTTTTTTTTTTTTTTTTTTTTTTAGAGAGACTATGAAGATCAAAATATTGAAATCTAACTCTGAAATACGATAAATTTTGTTTAAATTATTTGTTATATTACTTCTTTGAGTAGGGATCAAATTACAACAATTATTTTTTTTATTTTCAAAGTCCAAATCGTCGATCCAAACCGTTCAACATGATTTCCACAATAAACTGTGCTTGCAGATCAAATTTTACATTTTTTTGAATTTGTTTACTATTTATTAAGTATTTTACAAAAAATAGTCATATTCAGACTATTGAATTTTGTACCCATCTTAATAAATAGTAAAAAAATTCAAAAAAATGTAAAATTTGATCTGCAAGCACATTTTATTTAGATAATCATGTTGAACAGTTTGGATCGACGATTTGGACTTTGAAAATGAAAAAAATAGTTGTTGTAACTTGATCCCTCCTCTACTTCTTTTGATGTATAATTAGCATATTTATACTAAAATACGCTAGAATACTTGAAATTATGTTGAATTACACTATATTATAATAAATTATGTTCAATTATACTAAATTACGTTAAATTACAATAACTTCGCTAATTATGCTGAAATACAGTAAAAAAAACACTAAACTACACAAAATTACGCTATAGTAGACTGATTTTGCTCATCTTTCATGAATCATAAAAAATAGTAAAAAAAATTCCAAAAATAGTAAAAATTGGTAATCTGCAAGTTCATTATGTAACTAATTTACTGAGCTACTTGAATTGAATGATAGAAATGAAAATCTTAATCGGAAACTTCAACTCAAGTTTTGAGGCTCTTCTCTTTGTTTTTTGGCGATTCTGAATTTCGGAATCCGGCATAGCCGGCACAGACGCATGCGCATTTTCGCAAGCTTTCCGAAAAGTACTCATTTGCTGAAATCGGACACTCGAGCGCCGTTTTATGACCGTTTGAAGTTTCATCGTTGTTTTTCTCCTTTTCAGTGAAGATATCGTCATTATTCATATCGTATTTTAGCGTAATTTACCGTATTTTAACGTAATTTAATGTAATTTAATGTAATTTAACGTAATTTAACATAATTTAGTGTTATTCAACATAATTTCAATTAATCTATCGTATTTTAGTATAAATATGCTAATTATACATCAAAGAAGTAATATAACAAATAATTTAAACAAAAATTTATCGTATTTCAGAGTTAGATTTCAATATTTTGATCTTCATAGTCTCTCTTAAAAAAAAAAAAAAGGTACATGGCCGGCCATTTTCTGGCCGGCTTAGGGAAGGAACATAGCCGGCCAGAAAATGGCCGGCTTGGGTATATATCGATATTGAGTTGAGTTCCGGGTATAATTAATAATTTGTATTAAACTTTGGATATTAATAAAAATGTCGGTGCTTCAAGCTAACGAGTGCATAAATATATATGCACAGAAAATTTTCAAGATGTATCAAGTTCTATTCAAGACGAAAAATAAAGACACGGTGGGTTAATTAATTAAACAATTTCATTGGCATATTGATAAAATTATATAGGACCGCAATAATATCTCAATAGTATTATACAATATTTCAAACTTCATTGTCATCTTAGCTTTATTATTGTATCTTACTTTGTAAAATTAAACCAAACTTGTATTGGACAGCGACTCGACATTAGTGATAGATATGTAGGTGTTAATTCTAACATTCTAATACTCTTATCTATCAATATTTTTGTTCATCTACCATTTCAAAATTTCAAAATTTTTGAGTTACCAGCTCTTTGATAGCATATATTGTCTGCGCACCTCTAGAAAACGGTACGCATGCATTATCTGCCCATAATTTTTTTTGTGCGTATGCATTGTCTGTGTGTCATTTTCAGTGAGTGCGCAAATAAAATCTGTATTTTAAGATCATAATTTCTTTTTTAGAATGAGTGGACAATAAACACGTCCTCAATATTCTTACAATGATCAATAAACCACTACCAAAATTAACCAAAATATAAAAAACCTCTAATAATTATTTCTTCATAATTTTAATCACAACAAGAGTCCGACACAAATTTACATTCTACTTGGCATTAACGCTTCGGTGCAAACACACCGTTCTAGAAAAATACTCCAACAACATCGAGCTATCTCTAAATGGGGAAATAAATCTGCAGCGATCTCAAAAGAGATCGCAGGGTCCTGCGATTCTAATCCTAACCGTTTATGTGTTTCGAGATTCGTGCACAAAAACTGACTTCTCTAAGAATTTCTGAGTTTCATCATTTGAATAATTGAAATTAGAATCGCAGGGTCCTGCGATCCCTCAGAATCGCAGCAGATTCTCACCCCTCTAAATGGTTGTAGTCCGAAATTTTTATTGTTACCACGGCAAAAAATCGGAATTAAATCGTTACCACCCCGCTCAACCTTTATTCAATACTACCACCCCCGCTAACCCAGTTCGCGCACCAAACTGGCTGGTGCGCGGACTGGGTTAGCGCACAAGCTTGGTGCGTCAACTGGGTTAGCGGAGCTCTCTTTTCACCGTATAAGAGCCGCGCGATGCCCATTCTGTTGCGCAAACGGCACTCCGCGCACCGAGCACAGTAAAAGGTAATTTTTTTTTTTTTACTTTTTTTTTTAAGTTATTTGTAGATTAGGTAGTTGGTATAGGTGTCCAAAATAGGTCCAAATAGAGTATAATTGTAATAAATAATTAGAATGGTGTCCAAATAGAGTAGAATTGTAATAAATTATTAGAATGGTGTCCAAATAGAGTAGAATTGTAATAAATAAAATGGTGTCCAAAATAGATTCAAACAGAGTAAAATTGTATTAAATATTTAGAATGGTGTCCAAACAGAGTAGAATTGTATTAAATAATTAGAATGGTGTCCAATATAGATTCAAATTGTATTAAATATTTAGAATGATTTCCAAACAGAGTAGAATTGTATTAAATAATTAGAATGGTGTCCAACATAGATTCAAATTGTATTAAATATTTAGAATGATGTCCAAACAGAGTAGAATTGTATTAAATAATTAGAATGGTGTCCAACATAGATTCAAATTGTATTAAATATTTAGAATGATGTCCAAACAGAGTAGAATTGTATTAAATAATTAGAATGGTGTCCAACATAGTAGAATTGTTTTTAGCTATATTATGTTGTATTTTATGCCAAATTAATTTAGTAAATTATTAAAGTACCCTATTTGAGGTACTTAAGACCAAATTTGACTAGAAATGCACCAAATTGTAGTATGGCGTCATCCAGCGGCACCAAGCACACCAGTCACGCAGATGATGATATGGAGTTGGATGTAGTGTTAGCTCGGACCGTCTTTCCGCATTTGACGACAGAGTATATCAGTCCCGTTTGCTGGTTCCCGTACAAGGAGCACAAGATTAGAAATTCATATGTAAGTTTACATCTCTATACCACTTGCAAATAATATACATTTTCATTTGAACAAAATAATAAATTGTATTTGTGTTTATTTTGAAATTAAATGCAGACTCATACTCTGACGTCGACGAGGAACAACCAGATGAATATCCTCTACGACCCTCGATTTGCACCCGCGTTGCAGAGGCTTGGTCTGTGGCATGTGTCACAGCTCAGTGACTTAAATGCAGATGTCGCTCTTATATCTGCATTGGTCGAGAGGTGGCGACCGGAGACCCACACCTTCCACTTGCCCGTCGGAGAGATTACGGTGTCTCTCCAGGACGTGAGTTGTCTCTGGGGTTTGCCCATTACCGAAGAGGCGGTGACGGGTGTGGAGTACGGAGACTTCACGTAGCTCGTCACCGACCTGCTGAGAGACGGGTTGATGAAGCGGAGGTCGACCAAGAAGGGGTACGTCTACTCGAAGAATGACATCAGTTTATCACAGTTGCGGGAGCGGTTCAGGTAACATTTATTTTATAAAATTAATTATTTGATGTCTATTTTTCGCAATTTTCACTAAATTGGTTCGAATTTACAGTGGAGCCCTGGACGCAGATGCTGATGCTGAGACGGTAGATCGGTGGACCCGGGCTTACATCATGGAGATGTTTGCTTGCTGGATGTTCCCAGATTCATCGGGGGCCACTGTCCCTGGATGTTTGCTTGAGTGGCTGAGGGACTTGGCCCAGCCGAAACAGATGAACTGGGGTGCAGCGGTATTGGCATGTCTATATCGGGGTTTGTGCACCGCATGCCAGTTATAATTTTATTTGAAATTAAATATGAATAATTAAATGGTTACACAAAAAAAACAAAATTTTAACTGTCACTTGTACCTAAATAGACAAACAAGCACAATTTCTACGGTCCAGCTGGTCTCCTGATGCATTGGTCGTGGACGAGGTTCCCGTTCGGCCGTCCACAGCCACGAGTGAGAGGTTGGGCTCCAGCTTGGGGGCAGCCCAACGGGATTACATGTCCGGCTTACGCGCAGAAGTGGTGCTCGAGGAAGACGTACATCCAGACTCCGCACGGCAGACCTATGGGTGTTGATTTCTTCCGGAGTCAGTTCGAGCAGATGACTCCTGACAGACACGTCTGCTGGCGGCCGTACGACGAGCGTGTTGAGGGTGAGGACGATGCTGCTGTCCCTCACTCCTTCCTGTATGACCTGCCTCACATATGCCTCCAGCAGCGTCAGTTCTGGTTTGCTCAGGTAACCCTTGCATTATTATTGTATTCCCGTTTTGCATCACTTTTATTTATTACGTACGTAGGATTATTTATTTTTATGTACTTGCAGGTACCACTTGTGTTCTACCAGTTTGTCGAGCATTACTATCCTGGACGGGTGATGCGTCAGTTCGGTATGCGTCAGCCCTTTCCCGTCCCGGATCCCATCTCCAAGGACAAGTGGTACGAGCTTCACAAAGAACTGGCCACTACCAGCGGTAAGAATTGGCGGACCGTGCACGCCGATTATGTGACTCAGCTTGAGGCGATGGACGACAGGATCCCTGACGAGCTCCAGTCGTATGCTTTCGATACATACGATCAGACCTATCGCAGTTGGTATCAGGAGTACTGTGCCTTCACGGTGTACTTGCATGGTCAGATCACAGAGATGAACACGAAGCCGCTCCATGTACGACGCGACACGGTTAGTGACGAGTATGGCTTCATTCCCTGCGCTGGCCCGGCTGCACAGATTGTAAGTCTTTAATTTTTTGGGTTTAAGAACTAATTATGAAAATTCATTTGCAATTCAAACTAAATTTTTTTATTTTAATTCGCAGGTACTCATGAACATCAAGCAAGTGCTTAGGAGTGCAAGATACGCCGTCACAAGAGGTGGGAAGGCTATCGGGAAGAAGTGGTTGTGTTCCGCTGCACCGCCTGTCGTCGTCGCCGGGTACCAGGATCAGCTCGAGAGGGTTCTCAGGCTTTCAGATCTTCCCCGCTATGAAGATTTGAAAGACATGGACAGTGCCGATTCTGTTGGGATTTCACGTGTATGCCTATGTGGTGAGAATTTAAAATTTTCCCATCACCACTTGGCTCAATACACAAAGGATCTTATTTTTACGACAAAAGCGAACAAGATTTTCTTCAACAAACTAAAGTGTACTAAATTAATATAAATTAATCTAATCTAATTTATTGCAAGAGAAAATAATGGAAACCTTTACCTAAAAAGATTGTCAAATCTCTTAATGGAGAGAAGCCGGTTTCCCTTCTAGATCTCGTGTTCTTCTTGAAAACGCCTCTTAGTTCACCTTGAACCTAAACAACGAACTTGCACACCTCTTAGATAGATGGATGTGAAGTTCAAGGCTTAGATCCAACCACCTAACAAGAAGAGATGAAAGCTTTCCTTGTACTTTTCGGCCTAGGAGCAAAACCCTCAAGGTTTCGGCCTAGAGAAGAGAGAAAGAGGAATTTCGGTCTTGAAAAAAAAATGGCTGCTCTTGTCAATATTTCGGCCAAGAGAATGAGCAGAATTTTTTCCCCTAATTTCCTTAATTACACCCCTTAAAATAGGCAATGAGTTAGGGCTATCATTTGTGTAAAGTTTGAACTATTTACACAATTGCCACTAGCTTTATTTAGCCATTTTATCATCTCTAATCTCATCTTGTGATTGGTTTAATAAATTAATTTATGAACAAATAATATTAATCATATTATTTAATTATGCAATATTCTTATTATTCTTATAATGCATTCAAACATTATACCAAATAATATTTGCATAACTTCACAAATTTATTTATGATCTAAGCATGTCATATTATGACATTTTATTTTAGTATTTCATCTCATGTATTTTATCTAACACATCATTATAAAATATAAAATACTTGTTGTTTCTCTTCAGTTGGTGTGACCGTACAGAGGATCTATGTCATCTTGGCAATAATATAAAACTTTATATTATTGACTATAAGAGGTTCTATCATTACATTATAGTTATCCAAACGACATAGTAATCATTTACTCAATCCACTAATTTCGTGTCTATCCTTGTCACATGATATTATGAATAATATGCAAAATAGGATCGTGTCATTCTTGCATTATATTCTTTTCTTGGTCTCTCAAGTGAATTATAATTATAACTACATCAGTTATATTGCATGCGATATAATTTCACTTTACCAAGGGGCCCAGTAATATCATAACTCAAATTGAGGGACAATAATAATATTAATATATAGATTTCTCCCGCACAAGTTGTACACAACGAACTACTATTTTATTTATATCATAAGATAATATTTAAATAGCAATCACATTATATACTTCTCATGTGAAAAACCTACACATCTCATATCTAAGATTCCAAAGACACAATGGAAACATTAATGACACAAAACACAATCCATATAATGTTCCATTCATTTAGGTCATGTTCAATATATAAAATACATATTTATATATTCATGTTATTAAATGATAATGCTTTATCAACATTTATAGAACTTCAATGTACTTTATTCAACATGACAATCTTCCTCGGTAATTGATGTTCCTCTTTAATTACCACGATTGTGAACATATTTAGTGATTAAATGTTTCTCATCTTTAGAGTTCTATGGTTCAAGACCAAGAGCATCTTCTTGAACACTTCCAAAGATATAACATATAAATCTCAAGGAACATGAATAATAATATTCATAATAAAATCATGAACAATATATAAATTATTATTAAAAACATAACTTTCAAAACACATATCCTTCAGTCTCCCACTTGTTTTTAAAGTTTCTCATATACATAATAAATGCATAAACTCTAAAACTAGAATTCCCTTTTAGTCTTCATGCCACTCTCCATGATCTTGTAGACCCATGGACTCGAAATGAATTTCGCTTTTGGCCTGTGATAAGGGCTTAGTGAAGGGATCAGCTGTGTTGCTGTTGGTGTCAACCCATAACAATGAAATTTTGCCTTCTTCAATAAAATCACGAGTTACAAAGTATTTTCTATCCATGTACTTTGTCTTGTGATATGACTTCGGCTACTTAATTTGCGAAATAGATGCACTGTTATCGCAAAATAGCTCCAAGGGACCATCGCTGGATTAAACAACGCCAAGTTCCTCAAGGAACTTCTTTATCCAGACTCCCTCTTTGCTTGCCTCTGCGGCCGCCATGACTTCTGCTGCGGTGGTTGAGTCAGCTGTAGTTGATTGCTTCCAACTACACCAACTCACAGCTCCACCATTCAGAAGAAAGACGTATCCAGATTGAGATCTTCTGTCATCCGGGTCTGTCATAAAACTAGCATCAGTGTAACCTTTTACAATGAACTCTCTTTGACCACCATAGACAGGAAACTTGTTCTTGGTCCTTTTCAAGTACCTAAGAATATTCTTGACTGCAGTCCAATGATCAGGACCAGGTGAAGCTTGATGACGACTTGTCATGCTCAGAGCATACGCGACATCGGGTCTTGTGCTAGTCATAGCATACATGATGGAACCTATAGCTGAAGCATAGGGAACATTCTTCATGTATTCAATGTCTTTGCGTGTTGTGGCACACTGCGACTTGCTAAGATGCACAGACATACTCATTGGTACATTTCCTTTCTTGGACTTTTCCATATGGAATCTTTCCAAGATTTTGTCAATATATACATTTTGACTTAAACCAATGAGCTTACGAGACCTATCTCTATATATCTTAATCCCTAAGATATATTGAGCCTCGTCCATGTCTTTCATTGAAAAACTCATTTTCAATGAGTTCTTTGTTTGCTCCATCAAAGATTTTTAATTACCTATCAGCAATATGTCATCGACATATAAGACTAAGAACATAATTTGGCTCCCACTAACCTTCTTGTATACACAAGGTTCTTCCTTACTTTGAATGAATCCAAGGGTTTTAACCTCTTCATCAAAGCGCTTGTTCCAACTCCTTGATGCTTGCTTCAAGCCATAAATGGCTCTCTGAAGTTTGCACACTTTGCTACTATTTTTCGGATCTTCAAAACCTTGAGGTTGTACCATGTACACTTCCTCATCCAATTTTCCATTTAGGAAAGCTGTTTTGACATCCAATTGCCATATTTCATAATAATGAAATGCGGCAATAGCTAGCATTATCCGAATAGATTTAAACATGGCAACTGGTGAAAAAGTTTCATCATAGTCAATTCCTTGAATTTGAGTAAAACCTTTTGCTACAAGTCTTGCCTTGTACGTTGTCAAGTTACCATTCATGTCCATCTTCATTTTGAAAATCCATTTGTTTCGAATGGCTTTCGTTCCTTCAGGAAGATCTACCAAGTTCCATACTTGGTTGTCATACATGGATTGTATTTCGGATCCCATGGCTTCTTGCCATGCTTTGGAGTCTTTTCTTTCCATTGCTTCTTCGTAGGTCAAAGGATCATCGGTATCTGATACCTCGCATATTTAGTCTATTTTAGGCCTGTTTTAGTACCAGATTCGTGCCCTAATTCACCAGAATCATGTGCATTTCATCGATATATCTTTAGAATTTGGTACTGCTGAGTGTTTGTTTGTTTTCTGCAGGCTTGGAGCAAAACACACGAAGAAACGACGATTTGGGATGATCTGGTACGGCCCTTACCAAGTTTGGTACGGGTCTTACCGAACTTAGCCATTTTTCAGCTCATCACGCCTGGTACGGCCTGGCCGTACCAATTTGGTACGGGCCGTACCTAAAGGCGGCCTGACAGATTCAAATTTTGGCAGAGGCTATTTAAAGCGGGGAACTCTCCAATTTCGACATACATTCCATTCCAGATCTAATTGAGAGCACAGTAAGAGAGAGAAAGAGAGCTAAGGAGCTAGGAGCAAGAAGGAAGGAAGAGGAAAGAGGCGAAACTCGACGGATCTAGCTTCCTCCTCTCGATCCCTTCGATCCATGGCTATCTCTATCCCTTTTATTGTTTTTTTAGATCAGATCATGTGCTGTGAGTAGTTATTTTAGTTTCTAGGGTTTAGAGATGGATTCTTGATTTGTTTTGACTTTCTTTGACTTGTATCTTGTATGAACTCTTTTGATTGATTGATTGTGATTTCTTTGCTATCTTTTGCTTTGATTGCTGTGATTGTGTATGATGAACCTCTAGGTTTAGATCGAACCTATCAAGGTCATGTGATCATCTCAATCTCTCAACCAAATCAATTGTTTAGGGTAGACTTGTTCGAATTGAAGCCGAGAGGTTGAATTCTCCTCTAATCGACAGATTAGAGGGTGCCTTAGGTCTCCAATCAACCAGTTAGGGTAAATCTGTACCAACACACGAGAGTTGAGGTGTAGAAATCCCTAAAAGGCAATCAATTGCATTCCAACCTAGATCTTGATCCAACAAACGACAGTTGAGGCTTAGGAACCTTAGGTATGGTCAATTGAACCTTTCCAAAGAGTTTAGCACAAGGTACCAGCAAGGAAATGCATCAACTCGAACTGGTAAGCTCTGTTCTGGAAAGCCAGTACGGGTCTTACCAGAGTGGTACGGCCTTGCCTTACCAAGTTAAGTACGGCCTAGCCGTACCGACTTGGTACGGGCCGTACCACTAGAGGCAGATCATAGATGAAGTCTGAAACCCTGGAAACGCCTTTTATCCATAATCAAAACACAATTTACATTTCTTCTAGCATTTTATTACATCTTTCTGAATTGTTTGAATTGTTTGAATTGACCTTTTTAGGAAATTAAATACCAAACCAAATATTTCTCACTTCTAGTTTTTAATCGAGTTAGATAGATTCTAACCTAGTAATTGCCCGTCCCTGTGGATCGATACCCGATTATACTACTCGATAGGGGTTGTGCACTTGCGACCCTTACTCGTGAAGTGTAAATGCAGTTTTAAAAGGTACGCCCTCAAGCGTACCGAAACTTGCGTTGCGCTTCTGCGCGAACAGTATCCATTACCAAGACTTCATGAAGACCCATATATAATTCGGGTCTTCTCCTTTCCCTTGTTGACCTTCTAAGCTCTCTATGTTCTTGTGACTCATCTTGAGTTAAACGAACACTCAGTGGGGAAGTCTGAGTACTCCCACTGATTAAAGGAGCTTCGTGTGGTATTTCATGATCATCTTGAATGTCTTCATTCATCTCATGATCATTCACTAGTAGATCATCTTGAGTTTCCTCAAGTGTCACTCTACTCCCACTGCTTTTGATTCTTTCGAGAAACTCCTTCTCTAAGAATGTTGCACCCTTTTTAACGAATATAGTATTTGTTGACTTGTGCCAAAATCTATACCCTTTCGTTTCTCTTGGGTATCCAATGAAGAAGCACTTATCCGCTTTGGGTTCAAGTTTTGTTGACATCATACGTTTTACGTATGCCTCACAACCCCAAACTTTGAGAAAAGATATATTGGGTGGTTTGCCCATCCATAACTCATGTGGTGTTTTCTCAACGGATTTTGATGGAACAATGTTTAGTGTGTGAGCTGCAGTTTGGAGTGCATGGCCCCAAAAATATAAAGGTAGCTCTGTTTGACACATCATTGAACGAACCATATCAAGTAAGGTTCGATTTCTCCTCTCGGAAACATCATTCCACTGTGGTGTCCCGGGTGGAGTGAGTTGTGGTATGATGCCACACTCTTTCAAGTATGTGTTAAACTCATTACTCAAGTATTCTCCTCCACGATCAGTTCGTAGAGCTTTGATTATCTTGTCAAGTTGGTTCTCTACTTCATTCTTATATTCTTTGAATTTCTCAAAGGTTTCACTCTTGTTCTTCATAAGATACACATAGCCATATCGACTGTGATCATCTATGAAGGTAATGAAGTACCTATAACCATCTCTTGCACTAGTACTCATTGGACCACATACATCAGAATGTATTAATTCCAATAAGCCACTTGATCTCTCACCTTTCTTCTTGAATGGTGATTTAGTCATCTTTCCAGTTAAACAAGATTCACATGTTCCAATTGCTTCACCATTAAGCAAATCTAGAAGATTTGCTTGTTGCAATTTCTTTATGCGTTTCTCATTTATGTGACCAAGGCGATAGTGCCACAAGAGTGTCTCATTCGTTTGAGACATCTTGAGTCTCTTGTTACTGATATTCAACATATGTTTATCTTTATTTAAATCAAGCAAATATAATCCATTTGAAATGAAAACATTTGCATAAAATAAACCGTTCTTCTCAATAACCATACGAGAGTTATTTATTACAAAACAAAAACCTTCTGCATCCAAGCATGACATAGATATAATGTTTCGAAATACTGAAGGAACATGATAAACATCCTTTAAACTTAAACAAAAACCACTAGATAAATGAAGATCAAGGGTGCCCACAGTGATTGCATAAACACTTGCACCATTGCCGACCTTCAATACTACCTCTCCTTTCGAGAGAGGTCTCATATCCCTTAGTGCTTGCACATTAGAAACTAAGTGAGCACATGATCCGGTATCTATTACCCAATCTTGGATAGTTGTGGCTAAATTTAAATTTAGTTCAATAACAAGTATACCTTTAGGGCGCTTGCGTTCAACCTTGCCTTCATCCAAGTCACGCTTGTACTTGGGGCAATTCATTTTGAAATGTCCTTTCTCATGGCAATGGAAGCACTCCGTGTTCGAGTTAGGACCATTTCCTTTCTTGCTTCCCTTGGAGGTGCTCGCATGAGCCCCTCTACTCTTGCCCTTGAGTGAGGAATGCGCCTTGTCTTGCCTTTATTCTTGGCAATCTTCTTGCTATTTGACACGATGGACAAGACAGATTTCTCCTTTGTCTTTCCCATGTCAACCTCAGTTGTCTTGAGGGCATTAGCAAGGAGGTGTTTTTCGACCATAGAACGCATAAAATTAGGAAGTGAAGACATAACTACAAAAATTCATTTTAGGGTATATATTAGTGTTCATGAATTTATAAAATTTGTACTAACAAAAATTAAGGTTTGTCCGTTTTGTTAGTCACACAAGACCCTTTTTCAAATAAATAGACTCATCTAAAATATTTGTCCAAGGTAAGTATCATTTACTAATCATAACCTTTAAGTAAAACTTAACTTTATGACTCTTGTCGTTTACATTAAGAAAGAATGATCCAATTTCTTAATAAAACTCTCTTTCCCAAAACCCAAGCCTAGATCTTGGTGATTTGTTATAAGAAAACTCATTTTATTGGTCAACAAGTATGAACAAGTCATTCTCACATAATGAGCGAGAAGATGTGCCTCACACAACTCCCACTCACTTATGGCCTAATAACAAATTCATGCGAGTTCCACGATTTCTAGTAATTTAGATCACACTCATGCTTATTCCTAATTACTAGCTTAAAGTGGATAAAATGAGAAGGAAATATATTCTTAATTTTTCATGGACATATCAAATATATGATGACTTTAATAATTTTGGTAGGTCATGTATTCATACAACAATACCTATCTTAACCATTTAAGCAATCTCATATATTCATAAGCTTCGTGGGTTGTATGGCTCCCGCTTGCATTCTTGTAGCTCTATCAATCACCTTTATGAAAGATATAATTCTAAACTACAAGCACCCACCCAATTCTCATTCTATTTTTAGAGCTATTCTAAAATAAAATAAAACGAAATTACATTTAGAATTTCTCAATCCTAAATCCTATGTGGCATGCAAGCCATGAATGAATAAATACATAAACGGCAACTTAACAACTTTGCCATAATTTAATTACTCTAATTAATTTTCAATGGCACCTTAGGCCGCATTACAAACATTCATTCACATCATTTACAACACACAAGGCATTGATAATCTTGAGCCATACTAACCCACAATCCTCCTGCAAAGCAAAATTAGTACACATGTGCAATCTTGTCGCACTATTTAATCTTATTTAGTTAATCCTATATCTCTCAATTTCTTAATTCATCTAAATCATTTTAAATCCTAAAAATGATTTTAGTTGAATAAACATTTATTTATTAAATGTCATTCTTTGTCAATTAAATGTCATTAATGTCATTTATTGTCAATTAATTATCATTAATGTCATTAATTCATTCTTAATTGCCATTATGGCTAATTAAGACCTTTAATGTCATTAATTCATAATTAATGTCATTTATTGTCAATTAATTATCATTAATGTCATTAATTCATTCTTAATTGCCATTATGGCTAATTAAGACCTTTAATGTCATTAAATCATAATTAACTATTCCTTAATCTGTCCTAAATTTGAATGAGATCTAATATTACAGATTTTTCAAAATAACCCTTGTGAAAAATTAATATTTCAAGATAATGAGACCGAAAATCATAAAATTTCCAGTTTCGGTCTGCTGCGCACCTGTCAGTGTTTTCTATGCTAAAAATTATATTTTTCGAATTAAAATTCAAGCCATACATTTTTGAAAACTAAACTTAAGCACCTTTCTGGAAATATAAATAATACAAAAAATTGTTTATTAGTTTGTGAGAAAATTACATTTCAATCTCGGATTCCTTTTCTGGAAAACAGATTGTAGTTGTCTCTGTAATTTTGTAATTTCAGAAAAATCCGTAATATTTTTGTATTGCATAATTTAGTTTTCTGGAAACTAGACTTCATTATATTTCCTATGATAATTTTATACAAAAATCCATTCATCCAAACTCTAGATATTCAATTTTGAATCTTAACAAAAACAGAAAACTGGAAACAGAAAAATCCAGCGCTGTACCCGTTTTGTTATTTTTGTTTACCTTAATAAAACAATCTAAACTCTCTGTTTTATTTTAGAATCTTCATCCTTACATCATAAACTAATGTAGGAATTTTTAGATTCACAAAAAACGTGATCCAAAATTACCAAAATGATTTTAATGCCTTAAAAACCAAAATTTGACAGATTTATGAACTAGAAACTTGAGAGATAGTTAACTAAATATTTGTGCACTTAACTTAGCACTAATTAAATATTCTAATTGTCACAAAATCAAGCCTTAGCTCTGATACCACTGTTGGTATTTCACGTGTATGCCTATGTGGTGAGAATTTAAAATTTTCCCATCACCACTTGGCTCAATACACAAAGGATCTTATTTTTACGAAAAAAGCGAACAAGATTTTCTTCAACAAACTAAAGTGTACTAAATTAATATAAATTAATCTAATCTAATTTATTGCAAGAGAAAATAATGGAAACCTTTACCTAAAAAGATTGTCAAATCTCTTAATGGAGAGAAGCCGGTTTCCCTTCTAGATCTCGTGTTCTTCTTGAAAACGCCTCTTAGTTCACCTTGAACCTAAACAACGAACTTGCACACCTCTTAGATAGATGGATGTGAAGTTCAAGGCTTAGATCCAACCACCTAACAAGAAGAGATGAAAGCTTTCCTTGTACTTTTCGGCCTAGGAGCAAAACCCTCAAGGTTTCGGCCTAGAGAAGAGAGAAAGAGGAATTTCGGTCTTGAGAAAAAAAAATGGCTGCTCTTGTCAATATTTCGGCCAAGAGAATGAGCAGAATTTTTTCCCCTTATTTCCTTAATTACACCCCTTAAAATAGGCAAGGAGTTAGGGCTATCATTTGTGTAAAGTTTGAACTATTTACACAATTGCCACTAGCTTTATTTAGCCATTTTATCATCTCTAATCTCATATTGTATTGGTTTAATAAATTAATTTATGAAAAAATAATATTAATCATATTATTTAATTATGCAATATTCTTATTATTCTTATAATGCATTCAAACATTACACCAAATAATATTTGCATAACTTCACAAATTTATTTATGATCTAAGCATGTCATATTATGACATTTTATTTTAGTATTTCATCTCATGTATTTTATCTAACACATCATTATGAAATATAAAATACTTGTTGTTTCTCTTCAGTTGGTGTGACCGTACAGAGGATCTATGTCATCTTGGCACTAATATAAAACTTTATATTATTGACTATAAGAGGTTCTATCATTACATTATAGTTATCCAAACGACATAGTAATTATTTACTCAATCCACTAATTTCGTGTCTATCCTTGTCACATGATATTATGAATAATATGCAAAATAGGATCGTGTCATTCTTGCATTATATTCTTTTCTTGGTCTCTCAAGTGAATTATAATTATAACTACATCAGTTATATTGCATGCGATATAATTTCACTTTACCAGGGGGCCCAGTAATATCATAACTCAAATTGAGGGACAATGATAATATTAATATATAGATTTCTCCCGCACAAGTTGTACACAACGAACTACTATTTTATTTATATCATAAGATAATATTTAAATAGCAATCACATTATATACTTCTCATGTGAAAAACCTACACATCTCATATCTAAGATTCCAAAGACACAATGGAAACATTAATGACACAAAACACAATCCATATAATGTTCCATTCATTTAGGTCATGTTCAATATATAAAATACATATTTATATATTCATGTTATTAAATGATAATGCTTTATCAACATTTATAGAACTTCAATGTACTTTAATCAACATGACAATCTTCCTCGGTAATTGATGTTCCTCTTTAATTACCACGATTGTGAACATATTTAGTGATTAAATGTTTCTCATCTTTAGAGTTCTATGGTTCAAGACCAAGAGCATCTTCTTGAACACTTCCAAAGATATAATATATAAATCTCAAGCAACATGAATAATAATATTCATAATAAAATCATGAACAATATATAAATTATTATTAAAAACATAACTTTCAAAACACATATCCTTCAGATTCTGCGGAACCTATGAGCACGCCAGAGCCGGATTTCTCATACCTACACGAGGCAGCGACTGCTGAGGCCGCATTTGAGGCTGCTGGGCTTGCAGCGGTACGTATATTTTTGTAATTATTTTTATAATCATCTTCGTTGTGAAATCTAATTATCTATTTGTTTCACGGAGATATAACCCGCGGAGATCCGTACGACGACCAGGACCCTACCTCAGATTTTACGTTTCACCTGGGCTCTCAGTACGGGGCTTACACGCAGGATGTAGACTCTCCTCCGTTTTGCCCACAGGAGACGTCACTCCCACAAGAGACGCCACTCCCACAGTCCAGTGCAGCAGCTGTCCAGCAGGATGTCTTCCGCTTACCCGTGTACTCTACAGAGCGTGAGGTTATTTTCGGACCTGGTGCAGATGAGGGACCACACGAGGAGTCTCTTTTTGGGGAGATACATGAGGAGACCCCACCACAGCCATCACGATAGTACACATCTCTGGAGGAGAGGGAGTGTCAGGAGGAGGGGCGGGGTAAGAGAATTAAGAGAGGGAAGAAGCCGTGGACACCCTCGAGCAGATAGGATAGAGTTACTTGTTGTAGTTTATGTTTTTGGATATTATTTCGGTATTAGTTCTTGTTATTTGGATGTTATCTCGATATTATTTTGATATTAGTTCTTATATTGTTTTGTTTTTCTGTTGTTTAGTTCTTCCGCAATCAATTTAACATATTAGTTTTTACGTTATTTACCTGCCTGCTGCCTTGCGTCTGATGAACATCGTTAAAAATAAAACAGAATTTTCAGACACCCGTTGCAAAAATAAAAATAAACACCAAAATCCAGTCAGCCCTAAACCCTAAACCTAAACCTTAACCTTAACCCTAAACCCCAATAATCCATTCAGCCCACAGGCCCGCTAACCCAGTTGGCGCACCAAGCTTGTGCGCCAACCCAGTCAGCGCACCAGCCAGTTTGGCAGGGGCGGAACATAGTAGACCCCAGGGGGTGCTAAGCCACCCTTTCATTTTTTTTTTAATCAAGTACATAGAAGTTCAAGTAAATTTTATTTTTTGTGCATAGTAGCCCCCTATGTAATATTATAAATTTATAGGGTCCTAAGAATAAATATTGAGAAGCAAAATTGAAACTTGCAACAGATTTTTTTATTTCCATTTCAATGTTGACTCCTTGATTTCCACACCATTAATATTAAAAAAATAGGAAACCTTGCTTTTGGAATTTGGAAAGTTCAACCGACGTACAAAGAAACTTAAAAAATAAAAGGAAATGTCACAGCCACCAAATTGAAAGAATTAAAGAAAGAAATCCCAGATCTTCTCGGCTTCTCCAAGTCACCGAAAAAAGAAACAAATTAATCAAAATTTAGAAGAGGGGCGAAATTCCACAGAGCGCATCTATAGAAATTCAGAAAACAAAATTAAAGAAGAGCTACGAAATTCAATTTTAATTAAGATTTGTATTTGATTGTACTTTTTAAAATTATTATTCATTGTAAGATTTTGTATTTGATTTTATCTTTTTATGAACTCAAATAGTGTAAGATTTTGTGTTATAAAAAAAAATATTTTTCATTTTTTTTAAATGATGATTAGCCCCCCCTATATTCAAATCCTAGTTCCGCCCCTGCAGTTTGGTGCGCGAACTGGGTTAGCGGGGGTGGTAGTATTGAATAAAGGTTGAACGGGGTGGTAACGATTTAATTCCGATTTTAACAATAAAAATTTCGGGGTTGTAGTTAAGCCTAACAATTGCAAAAAAAAAAAAAAGATGCAAATTTGCAAACTCTTGAAAGAAAAGGAAAAGAATAAATAATTCGACAAAAGTTGAGAGAGCAGGAAAAAAAAGTAAGTAAAAGAGGAAGGTACCTCGATCCCGGATATTTTTTAAAAACCATAAATAAAATAATTAAATTTACCTAAACGACATGATTACCCGAAGATTTACAAAAACCATCAATACCGAGATGCCAATTCGGTCCGAACCAATTTTTTTTCTCCGGACCGAATTGGCATTTCGGTCCCCCCTCATTTTCAACTATAGCGCAGCCCACGCCACATAAAATCCAACAAAGAGTCCAGACCGAATTGGCATTTCGGTCCGGAAGGAAATTTTGGCCGGACCGAAATGCCAATTCGGTCCGGAGAAAATACAATTTTAACTGCTTAATTGCTGTGGACTTTTAATACAGTTGAATTGAATGTTTTACGTTGAATAATTAGAAATTTCATTTATTATTTTACTAAATAGTAATTTTTCACCGATAACCCTAGAAATTTATTCACCGATAACCCTAAAATTATTTTTATTACAAAGAATTAAATTATAAAAACTTATCAATAATTTAATCATATTCCTCAAGAAATACCATTTCCATTTATAATTGTCAATTAACAAATATATTTTGTTTAAATCGTATCAATGATAATTTTATACTTAATTAATATTTATACATGTTTTTATAGAGACATGTCTGTTGCTAAACTAATTTTTATTAAGTACAAAATCCGAATATCATTGATACGATTTAAACAAAATATATTTGTTAATTGACAATTATAAATGGAAATGGTATTTCATGGGGAATAGGATTAAATTATTCATAAGTTTTTATAATATAATTCTTTGTAATAAAAATAACTTTAGGGTTATCGGTGAATAAATTTCTAGGGTTATTGGTGAAAAATTACCATTTAATAAAATAATAAATAAAATTTCTAATTACGCCTGTAAGTTTATTAATTTTTAATTATGGCTTTTGACCACGTAAACTTCATGTTTGACCACGTAGACTTCATGTAAGTTTATAATATAATGCTCTGGACCGAGATGGCAACTTGGTCCGGCCAAAAATCCTTTGGACCGAATTGCCATTTCGGTCCAGAGGGACCATACGATCGGCCGCATATTAAAACCTTGATTTGTTGTGAAAATGAGGGGGCCGAAATGCCAATTCGGTCCGGAGAAAAAAAATCGTTCGGACCGAATTGGCATCTCGGTATTGATGGTTTTTGTAAATCTATGAGTAATCATGTCGTTTTGAGTAATCATGTCGTTATGTCGTTTAGGTAAATTTAATTATTTTAATTATGGTTTTTAAAAAAAATCCCTCGATCCCCTCGATGGCACGCGATCTCACTCTCCACTCTCTCCCGATGTCTCGCCATCCCAAACCCTAACGCAATCTCCATCTCTCCATGGATTTCACCGAGCTGGAGGCGGTGGAGGGCCTGCGCTGGCCTTGGCATGCTTGGCCCTCCTCTCGCTCCGAAGCGGCAGCGCTGGTCGTCCCTACCGCCGTCCTGGCCACCCCTCTTGCCGTCACGTCGGACCTCCCCTTGCTCCCGTACGACCCTCTACTGTGCACCACGTGTCAGGCGGCCATAAACCCGTTCGCGCGGGTCGATTATCGAAGTGCCACGTGGCACTGTCCCTTTTGCGCTGGTAGAAACCCTTTTCCCAGGTCCTATCATGGGATAGGCGAGAACAATCTTCCAGCGGAGCTATTCCCGACCTATTGCTCAGTGGAGTACATACTGCCTTCGAATTCTAACCCTAATGCCATGGGGGTCGGGTTTGTGTTCGTCATTGATGTGTGCACTGAGGAAGAAGAACTTAGGTTTTTAAAAAATGAGATGTTACATGTGCTTGCTCAGTTGCCGGAGAAAGCCATGGTGGGTTTGGTTTCATTTGGATCCATGGTCTGGGTGCATGATCTCACATGTACTGATTGTTCTAGGGTTTTGGTTCTGCATGGTGACAGAGATCTCTCGTCAGATAAGGTGATTTTCTCTTTTGAATTTTATTTTGAAGGAACAAGGTTAAACTTCAGGTACAATTGCACCAGAGAGTGTATCTGTGCAGAATTTGCTCAAACTGCTAGGCAATTGTAAAAAATTGAATCTTAATTAGTGATTAATAGAGTCCAATCAGGGTATATGAAAGCAAATTTAATATTGGTGACAATACCAGTATCCTCTGGTACAAATATTGGATGGTGAATGCCTGAACTCTCTCCCTTATCAGGCATACAAATACACGAACAATGTAACTTTAGAATCCCAATGAATATTTATACTTGTTATTTTGCTATTTTCCAGTGACAATATGTTAAAAGAAAAACACGTGTGGATTCCCAGTTCCCAGGATCTGCTTTAGCAAGCAATGAAATCTATACAGAGAAGTGTAATTAGACTATAAATTAAATGGCATAATTTGGAATTCTTTTGATGTCAGATGAAAGAGTTTATGGGCATACCTCAACTCTCACACTCAAAATTTGGAACTCCAATGAACTTCCAAAATCAAAACTTTCTCCTACCTTTCTCAGAATGTGAGTTCAATATTACCACCGTCATAGAAGATCTGTCCTCCATGCGGGACCATCAGCGGGGTCACCGCCCTTTACGTGCCACTGGTGCAGCCATCTCTGCTGCTGTGGCCCTTCTAGAAGGTTCTCTACCTGACCATATTGGTGCCCGTGTAATGGTGTTCACATCAGGGCCTGCCACAAGTGGGCCGGGCAAGGTTGCTGAAACAGATCTATCTAAACCAATTCGGTCCCACCGTGACCTCATCAACGGCAATGCACCTCTAGCTGAGAAGGCTGAGAATTTCTACAAGAAACTGGCACATAGACTATCTGACAAATCAATCGTACTCGACTTCTTCGCATCCTCTCTTGACCAAGTTGGTGCTGCCGAGTTGAGGTACCCTGTGGAGACATCAGGCGGGATCATGGTACTGGCCGAGTCATTTGAGTCCAACCAATTTAAGAAATGTCTGAATCACATTTTCAAACCAGGGGAAAACAGCCACCTTGGCATGAATCTTGATGCAACCATTGATGTGGTCACATCAAAGGAGATCAAAATATGCGGGGCCCTTGGACCCTGCATCTCCCGTCGAGTAAAAAATAAACTAGTAAGTGAGAAGGAAATTGGAGAAGGTGGGACCTACTCATGGAAAACAAGTGCCATCACACCTAAAACGTGCATCGCATTTTTGTTTGAAGTGAGCGGCCATGAGAAAAATGCAGAGCAACCTACGGTCTTTTTCGTGCAGTTCAAGACTAAATATCGACATGGGGATGGTGGATTCCATATGAGGGTTACCACAGCTGCGAGGCGGTGGGCCTCTCCCCGCGCCCCCGAGATAATGTCAGGGTTTGACCAGGAGGCTGCCGCGGCTGTGGTTGCTAGGCTGGCAATCCGCCGGGCTGAGGAGTACTTTGTACGCGACGTAATCAGATGGCTTGACAAAATGCTTATTCGTTTCACAGCGAAATTTGGGGACTATGCACCTGAAGACCCCTCCACTTTTCGTCTCTCCTCAAATTTCTCTCTCTACCCACAATTCATGTACTATTTCCGTAGGTCCCAGTTCATTGATGTGTTCAATAGCTCTCCCGACGAGACTGCTTTCTTTCGATTGATGCTCAACCGAGAAGGTGTGGTTGGGTCGCTTATCATGATCCAGCCGACTTTGTTTCAGTACTCATTCGATGGGCCGCCTATACCAGTTTTGCTTGACATAAGCTCGGTTTCGCCAGATGTAATTCTCCTCTTTGACTCGTACTTCCATGTAGTGATCCACTATGGATCAAAGGTTGCACATTGGAGGAAAATGGGATATGAGAACGACCCCACTCACGAGAACTTCCGGAAACTTCTGGAAGCGCCAGAGGCAGATGTGGAGTCACTGGTGGCAGATCGGGTCCCACCACCCAGGCTTATAAAGTGCGACCAGTATGGGAGCCAAGCAAGGTTTCTGCTAGCCAGACTGAACCCGTCAGTTACTCAGAAAACTCGGCTGACGGATGGGTCTGAGGTAATTTTCACCGACGACATCAGCTTGCAAGCTTTTATTGAACACTTGCAGGAGTTGGCTGTGCAGGGGTGAATTTTAACTATAAAAAGTCATTAATCGCCCATTGCGTTGTGCAGTTTTGTTCAAAATTTTAGTGGATTATTGTATATGAAGTTCCATTTTATGTTATTATTTTATTGGTCATCATTTAGGTGTTTAGAATTTGGCAAGGCGGGTTTGGGGATATTTGGTGTTGGACTAGTAACTAGGGTTTCAGTTTTGTAAGTTTAGTAGGAAGAGGTTTGCTTTGAACAGTATCAGTGTTCTCAGTGATTATTTTCCTACAAAATATTTGCATAGGTTTCTCCGATCAGAAGTTCTCAACCTTCTTATCTACGTACTAAAAAAATCATTTTGTTGACTGGGAAACTCCGATTGTTGAACTGGATTTGCTATAGGAGTTGATATAAAATTGGTTTGATTTTTCTTTTTTTTTTCTTTCGAGATATAACCCTTAGGCCATTTTCGTATTAAAAATAAAAATGATTACAAGTTAATTTAAATAAAACAAGAAAAACCTTCCTACTAATCCTCCTATATAGCCTTAAAATTGCACTAAAATTACCTCATAGGATCAAAATCAAAATATATTTATAATCCTAAAATTCGACTCCCATAGTCCCATGTGATGTTTTCACTGGCGACCTTTCCGTTAGATATTTTATGCTTACCTCTAGGTTAGATATTTTCTTACTATTTGTCATTTAAGAAGAGTGAGAATAATGTAAAAAAGAAATAAGACCTTAATTGATTGTAATGAAAAAACAGAGTTCATCTAAAACCAATATTATTAATTCATTAATATATCATCTTCTATTATATATAATTAAATTGATTATGGATGGGATGGGACCGCTAAGTCGGCAAGTGAATCATGTGTTGCACAGTGAAAATGACAGAGAAGAGGATTGAACTGGTCTGTTCTGTTTGGCGGATCCGACTCCGCTGCTCGCCAAATAGGCGAGCAGGACCCTGCTTTTCAAAATCACACCATTGAATTTTTTTCATGCACGGATCTCAACACAGATGAACGGTTCGATTTAGAATAGCAGGGTCCTGCTCGCCTATTTGGCGAGCAGCGGAGTTGGTTCCTCTGTTTGGCGGCAGTTGTGCAGTTCTGCCTTAATCATAAATCAATATCATGCCCCCTTTCTTTCTCCATGCTTCGCATTAAATGATCTACTGCCATGTTCTTCCAAGACACTAGTTTCCTTTCCTTTTGTGCTGCTTTAATTTGTTCTACCTTTTCCTTGTCCCTCCCTCCCTCCCTCTTTCTTTCTGCTATTTTATGTGTATCATTTAAAGACTCAGATAGTCAGATATCTTGTGCGAAAATAAAACATCCGAAACATCATGCATACATATTTGTGTTCATGCTGTGAAACCCAATTTTTATTTGTATATTTCACCAAAATAGTTCAAATCCAAAACTTCACGCAGTAATTGTTGAAGAGTGTTTTCCTCATCTTATCAGTAATTTAAAAAATAGACAAATTAAAAACCACTCAAGCTCCTTATTTTTTTTTTCTTTTTCACTTCCATTTTTTTTATATTGTTATTTGTGCCGCAACATGGTGGTCCCTTATAATGGTTGGCAACTTGGACAAGAGGATTATTTGGATATATTTTATAGATACAAATCAGATTCCAAACAAAAAGAAGGATCCATCATATATATATATCTCCTTATCTATGACATCAACAACGGTGACTGTAGCAACAGCAACTCAAGGTTATTTCCTGTTTTCAAAACAAAATGTCAAACTGTATATGTTTGGTTTACAACAACTCATTATGGAAAAAAAGAGAGTTGCTAGCTAGTCCTTAATCAACTTGTGGTCCTAAAGGATTCGTTTCCTTTGTTATTTATTTCATGGAATTCAGAATTCTTCTTTTCATTTTTTGAACCGTTCGATCTTCATCGAACACACCAGATCATGTTAAAAGCGTTATCCGATCCAACTCGTTCGTTTTAGATCAGACGGTCCAAATATAGATAGTAAGATCATGCTTGTCATGTGATGACTAACAGTAGTATGAACCCTAGTGTTTTCTGTGCTAAACAATACACATACTTTGTTATTTCTTTTCAAACTACAAATAGACAGAATAAAAATATAAGAGAATACATCAAAAAGACCAAAAGGAGGAGGAAGAAACTTTTTGGGGGTCACCGTTAAATCTAGCACATTTCATCCAAGAGGTCGGTTAAAAAACCTAAAATTTACGGCCCAACTAACTTTGTAAGACCCAAAATTTACGGCCCAATTAATTTGCTAGACCAAAAATTTCTGTCCAACAGCTTAGCAGATGATATTCTTTTGCTAACCATGGGAGTTTTTTTTTTATATATATATATATTTTTCAGACTCCAATTGAAACAAATTCTTCCATCT
Source organism: Carex myosuroides (assembly GCA_028015225.1). Taxonomy (NCBI): domain Eukaryota; kingdom Viridiplantae; phylum Streptophyta; class Magnoliopsida; order Poales; family Cyperaceae; genus Carex; species Carex myosuroides. The sequence goes on along the minus strand of CM051487.1, from coordinate 4,961,110 downwards.
TTTGACTTCACAATTGTTAATTAGATAAAAAATTCTATGATAAAGTTCAAATGTGCATGTGATCAAAATAGCAAATTAAAATTCTTCATGCTAGAATAAAACATCCAAATTTTCTTTTCTCAAATTTTCTTTCCGTGATCTTTGCTTATTTTTAGGTTGATTCAACTCCATAAAAGCAAGGTCCGGAGAAGCTTCATCCGATCAAAAAAAGGGTACTAATAATTATAGACAGATGGGTTGAGTATATAATAACGCATGCTCCAATTGATATGCACATGGCCTGCTCCCCCCACTTGATTGTACAAATCAAGCATCCAATACAATATTCAAATAAAGAAACAGTCAAAAAATTGCAAGATTCCCACAAATAATTAGAAAATATAAAACCACTTAATAATAATACTAGAAAACGAGGGGAATAATAATAAGGTACCGTTCTAACAACGCAAGAGGAAGCATCATAGCAATACACAAACCACCAACAATTAATTAATTAATTAATACAGCAAAGGCTAGCTAGACAAACAAACATGTAACATGACAATAACACCATAATTATTCTTTTACCTTGATTCAGATATCACAACACTTTTTTTTAACAAAACAATAAACATATTGTCTAAATCAAAACCCTGACACACTCACATAAAAACATTATGCCAAGCTCATTAATTTTTCAATATTCATTGCTCCCTTACATGCCAATTAATTTAAGCATGGTTCTTGCTTTTGTCCTTTGCCTTTGGTGCAGCTGCATTTACAAAAATTATATGGAAATAAAAGAATGTAAGCTTTACTTGATTACCAAATAAATTAATTTAGCTCATAAATATTTTAACTGAAGAATTAAGTGCAAGAAAAAGATACTAACCGAGGCCAATGGCTTCGGATCCTTTCATTATCCGTAAACGCTTGCATGAATCAACAAACATCCTGGATACATTAATAAAAAAAAGATTAATCTTGAAGCAAATAAAGCTACTTTAATATTGTGTAATATTTATTTTATTGAATACTAACCCCCAAGGGACATCGCCAACAAGCATCCAATCGCCATCCTTGTCTTCATAGGTTGGCAGATACTCTGATCCATTATTTCCACCTTCACAGTTGTATAATCGTACACCAACAAACAATAAATTATTAATACAACAAAGAAAATTAAATCACAACTTAATTTCTTCACAATTTACAGTGCAGAATCCTTGCAAATGTTTTAATTAAGGAACTATAATTACCAGTAGTGAAAGAGCTAAACATCTTCTCTAAGGCAGCAGAGAGTTCCTTGTAGCTATTGTACATCTTCAGATCTATTTTGCGAAGGTAGGGCGCACCATCCATGCTAACCTTCACGAATGATGCGGTATTATTGTTGGCAGATTTCTCTCCGTCGTCTTTTGTTTTGTTCTTCTCGGACTGGACGGTCATGATGTTCTTGCGGAATGCTCGGACGGGTGGCCAACCAACTGCCTGTGCCCTATTAATTTAAGATAAAAAAATGTTAATTACAGCTAGCTAGCTAGATTATGAATTGCCCTGCCTAGATGCAATGATATAAATTATAGATCAATAGATAATTTTGTATTGTAGTATTTCTTCATTTTATCATTTTTGTCTACATTTTTAGGCAGTTGAATGTGACCATAAATAAATATTCAGTTCGTTCTTTTGTTTTCTTAACTTCTCTTAAGTTTTAGAAGAAAAAACACCTTTTTAAATTAGATTATTTGTCCTAGCTAATCGTATAATTACACCTAAAATTGTACGAATTATGAAACTAATATACAATCTTTTCATATTATTGGTAATAATGAACACCGGGTTTTTTTATCACGTCGACTGGATTAACGAAGGATCACCTTTCTCTCTTTCTAAACCTCCTCTCGCACCCCCCATCCCCCGCCCCGACCCCAATGCATTTAGAGAGCGAAGGACGAGAACGATGTCAAGATGAGTTTATTTTGTTTATTATTTTTAAATAATAAACATCAAGCAGAATTAAAACTACTTGTTTGAGCAGAAATTAAGGCCAAGTAAAAGAAAGTATTAATATAGATATATATAAACAGACAGAGGAAAAATTATGTACTTGGGAGCTCTAGGTTTCTCGGGGTCACTAGTAGCAACGACAGAAGCGAGATTTTTCACGCTAGGAGATCGGTTGATAGTCGCCTCCTCTTGTTTCTTCACCTCCTCCATTCTGATAGTTGGCAACTTTAGTTTGAGATCTATTGTCTCCTCAAATCCTCTCTTGCATGAGTTCTTCACCGCATCTCCATCTCCCGGCAACCCGAGCCGGAGCTCGGTCTCGTCCAACCGTAAACCAGTCATCATTAAAAAACAATGCAAATTAGTGCCACCTTTCTTCAATTTTCTCTCCTTTTTCCCCTCTCTCTCTCTCTCTCTCTCTCTCTTATATTTTCTTACTTTGATCTCTTTAATTCCTATGCTCTTGTTTCCAAAAGAGCTAGGCAAAAAGGAAGGGAGAGACCAAACAATAGGTATTAGAGTAAGAGGGTATATATAGAAAATGTATGCATCAGTTAGTTATGGTGAAGATATGAACTTGCCTTTTGCCTATCGCTTAATTAGGTCTCATATGTTCCCTTTGGCCTGATCAATTGTGGCAGAGTTCTGTATACTTAAATGTGCATCATTTGGTATGTGTCTGAGAAATATATTCTAGTCCATTTATGCTCTTTAAAAAAGGTACAACAAACAATTTCTGTTTAATAAGAAAAAATAAATGTCAAGGTTCAAATTATTATGTAAGACTTACTGTATACTGAATTTTTATTTTATGAAAAGAGGTATGTTCAATTATTATGTAAGACACTTGAAGAAGAAAAAAATGTCAAGGTTCAAATTTAACTATTTTTTTTAATAATATTAGCTACATGCTTAATTATGTGTTGCATCATGTCCTGCTTTTACAATAAAGAGGAAATCACTTGACATCTCTTTATTTATTTGAGAATTTTGACAATCTTAAAAAATAAATTTAAAATTTAAAATTAAACATTACAGCCATGATCTAGCTATATATTATCTCTACATATATCATTTCTATAAAAAAAAAACGATAAAGTTTGGTGCATATTACATTGTACATCAAGTGGCTAGAAATTTCAAATGTTCAAAATTAACGGTCCTTGATACATCATCAAACAAGACTTAAATTGTAAGAAATTCAATTATTGAACTATCTATATGTACAACAACATACCTATAATTTTTTTTAATTTTCGATTTAATTTGATTCTTTTGTAAATCAATGGTCAAGATTGTAAAAATAACCATTATCAAGAGATTCCACCTTTATAGATAATTTCAGTTTTACTTGCTTATGTGTTGCATGCCGGCCTACTTTTATAGATAATGAGTGAGCCTATGGTGCTATGCATAGCACGGATGGGGTCCGTGATACGGCTCAAAATTTGACTTTTTAAAATCCTAACGGTCGATCCAACCGTTCAATGTGATAACCATATGAATATGTACTTGCAAACTAAATTTTATATTTTCTCGAATTTTTTTACTATTTTTTTAGATAGGTAGAAAAATCAGTGTTTTCTGAAAATTCTGGACCATCAAAATTCTACCTATCTAAAAAAATAGTAAAAAAATTCGAAAAAATATAAAATTTAGTTTGCAAGTACATATTCATATGGTTATCACATTGAACGGTTAGATCGACCGTTAGAATTTTGAAAAGTCAAATTTTAAGCCATAGCACGGACCCCATCCGTGCTATGCATAGCACCATAGCCTCACTCATAGATAATTGTATAAAATATTTTATTTTTTTATATTTTATCCAATATTTTGTCTTTAAGAAACTTAATTTTGTCTAAAATAAAAAAATCTTACATCTTTAAATATGAGTTTCAATTTCATATAAGTTTCAGCTATTATTTTCTTAGATAATGAACAGTCTCTTGTTAAAACTAAAGAAGAAGACGTTCTTTAGAAATTAAACTTATATAATTGAATTTTTAATGCATATATGCAGGGACAAAGAGAAAGAAGAAATCGCACTTTTTTTCTTTGGACCTTCTAATTTTGTCAAATGCAAATATTTGTTTGACTTTTCTCATAAAATTAAATTATACTTGTTATTCAAGCCCCTCTTATTTTTCTAATGCATCATGTCGCCGACCAAAGTGACAAATGAATTATTCAGATTCAGGTCGGTAGGGTCAAGAATTCGTGATCAGGTATAATTCGGAATTATCCAAATCAGATATCTCAATCCCACAACGGAGAAAAAAAAAGTTCCGAAAAATTTCCGGGAAAAATTCGTGAACATTTCGGTCAAAGTTCTGTCAACCGAATAATTCGGCGTTCAGTTTGCCATCACCAAACAACCGAATTATTCACAAATCTTGTGACTATGCCGCCGACAGGCAATCCAAAAAATAAAAAGATATTAAAATTTATACAAGAAATGGGCACAGAGGATCTGAAGAGCATAGTAACCCGGGACTGGGAAGGGGTGGTGCACAAAACCCGAGTGATTAGTAGGCCCATCGGAGGCGCCACATGCTGACACGTGTCGTAGATTAGCTGGACATGAACCCGGTTTAGACGGGGGCCTCCAGCCTCCTCCAGTCGACAAGTCCTCCTCTTTCTTTCTCTTTGAATCTTTGATTAGTGATCGATCACTGATTAGTGGCAAGGTGACTTTTGCGGTCGCACCTATCGAATGATTACTGTGGACCTCATTTAATGCTCCCTGGGTCCCACATCCCTAGTTGCACCGAGTGTTGTAATTACCTGATTTGATATCATCATATCTCCCTTTCTCTTTCTCCTTTTTAGTTTCTTTTTTAAGGAAACATCTTTTACCTCCATTTAAAGTCCGTTCTTCCTCTCCTGTCCTTGAAATTCTGGTGCTCTGCTCTTGCCAAATATAGAAAGAAGAGAAAGACCATTTTGGCACATTATTAATAGGTTTTAGTATATTTGAGAGGGTGATAATCATTGTACAAATCATGATAAAAAACCAAATAATTGGGAATTTATTTTGGTTTATTATAATAACTTCTAGTTTATCAATGATTTGGCCTTTGACAAGGTAAACAAGTTTAATCATGTAATTTAGTCTGCTTACCTTCTTGAATCTATATATGGATGATATATGTATGAACAATAAATTGAGAATTTATTCATACTACACAGAAGAATAAATGAACTATTTATTTTGTTTTTAATAAAATAGGGTCAAGCCCCTTGTGAATATATTGATAAATGCTGAGAACAAATAACTGAATTATTTATTTATATGTGAAGTGAAAATTACATTTAATGATACAACTCATTCACAATTTAATTATATGGAAGATATATTTTGTTGGGGAAAGACATTCTCCAGTTTTATAGAAAATGGAGACGACTGGAAAACTTTGGACCGTGTAACCGTAAAAGCTGTTTCTAGGTCGTATTTGGCGCTGCTACATGTTATTATATTCATTAAATTTTAAAAAAATGAAAGTGGGAGAATTTAATTATGATGTTATTAGTTTACTAATTAATTAATTGACAGGAACAGGCAATTGGAGCTTATCAATATTTCATATCAACTAATTATTACCTTATCAATATTTCATATCAAAATGGATAAGAAAAAATTAGTAATTAATCCCAGTCAATTGACATGCCCTGCTTCCTGCAAATGCTCTTAGAAAATAAATATTGACAAGAAAAATAAAATATGAAGACTGTATAAAATAACTGACCTGGTTGCTATATTTAACTGACAAAATATCCAATATACTTGTTTGTTTGTAGATATTTTGTTTTCTAGCACTTAAAAAGAAAAAAAAACATGTATATACTTGTTATATAACAATGGAAATTTAGTTTGACTACGAGATAAATCTGTCATAAATATTAAATCCATAAATATTTTCTAAATAGGACAACTTTTCATTTTTATGAAGTTCCTATAAGGCCTATAAAATAAATAAATAAATAAATAAAAACAAAAAGGTACTATTTTAAAACCTTTCGGAATCTTAAAGACTTAATTAAACCAGGTGTTGTAATTTCACTACATCGAATATAATTGTGCGCACACATGTGGAATTGTGGATCATGGAAGTAGCAAACCCAAATTATGAGTAGTGGTAAAATAAAATAAATACTATCAATAGAGGGTTGGTGGGGTAGCAATAGCACTGTAGATAAAGAGATTAAAAAAAAAAAGGAGATGAGATGAGATGGTGAAGGCGGTGGGGACAAGGTGTTAAGAGAGAAGGGGGCAGGTCAACTGCGCATGTGAACTGATTCTAATTCTATCATAAAATTCTACTGGGGAATTATAATTATATCGTCTCTAATGAGAGCATAATAGAGATGCATTTACATGCACCTTAATTTAATATCTCAATTTTTGACAATTTAATTTTAATTTTTTTTTATCCCTAGGCATGTGGTTAGGTGTTGCTTTGTCTCCTGGTATGGTTTGTCAAACACCTCTTGAGCCCATGTGCTCTGCTTGGTCCGCTTGTACCGTCTCTCCTGTCCCCCCTCTTTGGGCCTCTGGTACCAGTTGCTATGTTTGGAAATTCAGTGGGTATCTATTATTAATTCTTTTTTAAGATTCCATGATATTTCTCTTTTAGTTTCAACCATTTTATTCAAGAAGAACACATCAGATCAATTATCTGATATTTTCGGGATGATTTCTGATAAATTTGGTTTCCTCCTTTGTAAGAACAAATAAAAGTGACGGATCCTGCTTCTATGCTGTTGCTGGTCAATTCGGATCCAGTGAAGTAACTCAATCTTTGGGTTTTGGATCAAGACCGTCCATTCGAATCCGTGAAAATTCATCTCCGAAGTGAGCGCACACATCCGACGACGAATTCGAATCCTGAGACGATCTCGAGCGACGAATTCAAATCGGACGGTCTCGATCCAAAACTCAAAGATTGAGTTACTTTAGGGATCCGGACCCGTTGCGGGTACCAAATGCTGATCCGCTATGCTCCAATGCCCATGCAGTGAACATTGCCAAAGAATACAAGTGTGACCTTTTTTCTTTCAGCTAGGCAGCCTTTTCTAACTTCATCTATGGCCATTTCTATGTAGCAATCCATGTGGCGTGTCTCTGCAGCATACGCTACAGTACGTCGTCTTATGACCTGAAAGTAGTTGCGTTTGCAACATGTAGCTGTCAGCACTGTACCTCTTTGAATTTATTGAGAAGCTGTGACCATTTTTTTGGGATGAGATAGGAGCAATTTTCTTTTATTAGAAAACAAATTATGCACATAAACACTTGATAAATAGTAAAAATCAGGCACCAGAGATGCACAAAAGGAAATATCCTTTAATAGAAAAAATTATGATCTCATATGCTATAGGAGGAATTTCATGTATACCCCTCAAACATTTCAAAATTACGTATATTTCCTGCAAAAAATCATCATATCATATTTAACCTTCTAAATTTCAAAAACTCACAAATTTATCTAATTTATTTATTTTTTCGATTAAAAATGAACATATTTTATAAAATACTCATTTTATATTTTATTAAAATAAAAATATGTAGTTTATGTAAAAAAATGTTATGTCTTCTCACTAATCAGTTTTCAAGAACAAATAGTTAATTTTCTATATATATCATGAACAAACTAAATATTTCCCTATATTATGCATCTTTCTCTGTCAAGTGTCAAATATCATGGACCGTGTTGCCATAATTAACCTCTACAGCTCTAATCATTGTAGCAACAAAATTGTCCTCTTTGTTAGGAGATCAACTCAAAAGAATTTGAATCTTCTCAAAATTTGCATCAGGGGACCAAACAATTGGATGGGTCGGAGGTAGTGTGGCATTGATTTCATCATGCCAAATACTAAAGAGGCAAAAAAAAAATTGGACCACATAAAGATATTGGCATAGCTGACTTAGGCTGGTTTGGTTGGTTTTTACAAGCCCACATGACACTTTTCTCTCTCTCTCTATACTTATTCTGTTTTTATATCTGCTAGCCTGTTCAATTTTGGGATGGGCCCTTCTGTGTTTAGCCCTAAAAGTTTTTTTTTTTTTGAGGGAGGAGGGTACATTTTTATCTCAGATTTTTGTTCTGTTTTTACTTTTTAATCATGGAAAAGAATAATTTTGCTGTCCCAACTCAAAGCCTATTAAAATTCAATTAAAAGTAAAGCCCAAGAGAGTTTACAAAAGATTTGTATGAATTAGAAAGGTTACGTGGTTGTTCAGCAGAATATGTGAGATTAAATTTTAAGTAGGGTTAAGGAGTACTTTTTCAGTAGAATCGAATTAAGAAAAAGTGTTGAGGAGAACAAAAGATGCTAAGGAGTAAGGAGGTTTAATCCAATATAATTAGTGCTTCAAGAATTCGAGCAAAAGAAGCTAAAGAGACTTAATCCGGACAAAATAACCAAAATTTAATCCAGACTAAAAAAAAGTTGTTTGGTGAAATTAAGAAGCTAAAGAGTTTAAATGATCCTTAAAAATTCTTGAGTGGGGCTTGCCGTACACCTTCTACATATTACAAAAGCAAAGAAAGAAAGAAGAGGAAGTTGAGAACTATATATAAATTATGTCTTGAAAATTTTGACTTGTTGTAAATCAAAATATTTTCAATATAAAATTTTAATAATTAGTATATAGAACGCTTATCCAGGAAATTTGATCAACTCATAGAGTTGTTTTGAATTTTTTTTTTTTTTTGTTTTGCATGGAGGGCAACATATAATGTGCAAAGTCAAGTGCAATAAATAAAATTACCCAAAATTCCTGAAATTAGCTGATATCACTGTATAATGGAGTTAATTAAGATAATATTTTTCGTGTGAGAATGAGCAAATATATAATCTAACTTAACTAAAAAGAAATTGATACTACTACATTCTTTCTTGCATTGTTTTAAAATGTAGTTTTTTTCATATATGCAGAAGGTCACTACATATTACATATACAGTATGCGGTTGCATATGCGGACTTATATATGTGAATTTTAAAATGAGTTGTCCAATACCCACGATCAATTTCCACGGTCATGAGTCATGACAAGCTAATAAGGTAATGCTCATGCAGTATTATGCGTCTGCATGGACCGCATATGCAATCCGCATATATGTGACTATATGATATTTTGAGCGCAACATCAAACCGTTTACGCATATGCGGTCGTAGTTAAAAACACTGGTTTCTTGTGTTATGGAAAAAAAAATTTGAGGAAGAGTGTTATGAAATGTTCCTTTAAATGTTTTCACTTTTGTCCATATTTTGTAGTATTAATTTTGTATCTAACAAGGTAAATGTTTAAACTCACATTTACACCCCATACCTAATTGTTGCAAAAATACAAATGATCAGGTTAGATGAATTCATTGTTCTTATTAAATTTATTCATGGGCAGATGTGACTTTGAACCTTACGCTCATTTAAACATACAAAAAATGCCTTCAATTAGTGATTTGGAATAATTTCTGGTGAGCAAATTATACAATCAAAGTAACTGTGAATCTGTGATTAAAGCCACACGTGCGAGTGCCCCTAAAAAGATGACAATTCCATGTGCACGAGCAACTCTTTTCATTTATTACTTGATGAGCGGCTATTGATTTTTTTGGAGACACGTGTACACCTCCAGCGCACAATACATTTGAGAGCAATGTATTTAATCTAGTTAATTTGGGCCCACTAATTTTGTAATTACCCTGAAATAAACAAAGGTGCATTGAATTGATTTTTGAATAGCCGAGTTATCAGATACAAGATTCCAATTTCAGATTTATTGGTTGGTTCCATGAATTAATGTTTGTGATTTTAAGCTTTGCTTGTTTACAAGTCAGAACTTGTACACGTGTTGTTCTATAGTTTAATTTTGTTTGATGCAATGAACTTGTGTTCTACACTTGTATACAATTAATTACTTAATTAAATTTTTGACTTGATGCTAAAACTGATCGCCAGAAGTTGCATGGTCTACATTCAAGGAACAAACATTAAACAAAGCTCAGTGAATATTAACTTGTGTATTTTTTTTTTACAAATTATAATTGGATACTTTTAGAGTTTTAGTATATCAAGACTTTTTTTTAGTTGTGTGGAAGGAAAATGCATCAAGATTCGTTCGACGCAGAAAAATGCTATGTATGATTTTAGTCAGGATGGAACTAGAAAATTTAAATTGGGCATTGAAACGTAAAATATATAATATGTCGATGCAGAAAAATACTATGTATGATTTTATTCAGGATGGAACTAGGAAATTTAAATTGGGGGCTGAAACGTAATATGTCGTTGTTGAAAATTTTAATTAAATTTTTTACAACTACGAAATTCTAACCACTAAATTACAAGCGCACATATTTAGTATTTTATGAGAATGGTTGACTATATAAAAACTATGAAAAAAAAAAGAAATTTCAATATATATAATTAAAAATTTAAAAATTATAGGGTGGCTAAGTACTCCTGACTTTACTGTAGATCTGCACCCTGATTTCAATGAGAAACTTAAAAATTATTCGAAGAAATTGTTTGTAGGTATGGTTTTAAGTTTTAATAGAGATCAAGGGAAAATTGATGGAAAAAAAAAAAATCAACATATGGGCCTACAATGATTAGTACAGATGGCGCTTTCTCGTTTTATCTCTTGGACCAACATAGCCCATTGTTTGAGCAATACCATGCCATTATAACTTTATAAGCATGAGACAGATGTTTATAAATTTGTATCGTTTTTTTCCAAGTGTAGATAGCACCAGCATGGTAATGCTCTTGTGGTCCTTTATTTATTAGCTAGTAAATAAGATATTTATTAGCTAGTAAATAAGAAAGACAGGGGCGGACCCAGAGTGTTCGAGGGGGCAGCTGTCTCCCTGGATTTTGAATTTTAGTGAAGATTTATCAGTTCCGACCGACTTTGTCTTTCTCTGAAATTTTTTTTGTCCTCCTCTGGACGTTTAATTTGTAATTCTGATTAAATTTAGGGTTAAAATTATAATAAATCTGTTAAATTTTGATTGGTAATTAGAATTATAAGTCAGAGGATCAGAAATTACAAGTCAAAGCATTGGAAAGTATAAGTTAAAGTATTGTTTTTTATCGAGTACCCAATTGGTTAATGGATTTAAACCCGATTCGATATTTTTTTTCCCCCTGACGAGAATCCTGAATCCCCCATGAAGAAAGACTTATTATATGCACTACTTGTTATTTTATTATCATTTTTCTATTTTGGACCAGAGAGAATATATAGTTATTGTAAGAGAATTTACAGAAAGTCATATAATTCGTTTATAAATGATTTTTTTTTTATCCGGTTTCAAACTTGCGATCACTCACGTAGAGAGTATTACTTTTATCACTGGATCAAAGACTTGTAAACAAATTAAGTATGCACATTTTGGCGAGAAGATTTTTTTTACTAATATTATTAATCAAGGAGTTTTAAGAAACTTTTTGAATAAAGTTGAAATGCTTATTGTTGGCATTATTTTCTAAATTTGGAATTAATTACAAATACATCCTCTTGAATAAAGTTTTAACTTATGGAAGCTAGCTCATCATAACAATCCTAGAATTTCATTTTGATATCTCAAGAAAAAAACGGACAAAGATCCTCAACAGGATATTGTCTGCATTAATAATATCTGGCAGTGTCTGCCATGAAACCTTAAAAAAAAAAATATCTCAAGCAAAAACAAAGAAGGATTCTGGTCCAAGTTTCTCTCTCCATGTTTTTTAAATTTAAAATTTATTGCTTTTGCTTACGCGTGGCAGATGAACTGTACCTATTCAGCAAATGACTTGAACATGCGGTATTATCAGAACCGACGATATTCTCTTTCAAAAATATCTTTTCACTTTGTAATTAACTAAGTCATAACTGATTTTATATTTTTGTATAGACCGTTTTTTTCTGACTCGCCATACAATTTGGGGTGTAAATGTGTCTCAAAGGATCATAATTCCTTAATGCTCATGAACTGGATAATTTTTCCAGAATTTTTTATGTATAGAAATAATATAAAAATAATATAGGGTAATGGAATTTCATGAAAATTCTGATCTCATAGAAATAACTTAATTTTTTTCTTATTTTTTTTAGAATTTTTCAGGTTCCTTTAAAATTCAGCATACTGATTCTATTCCTAAACTAAAGACAATCCATCTATTATCTTTTTTTATATTTAAATTTCGGTTCTTTCTAGGATATAAAAATCTCAAGACAATCCATCTATTATTTTTTTTTATTTTTACATAATTTATATAAATAAAAAAATATTAATTTTTCTGCTAACATGCACAATTGTTGGTGTTGTGGATAACTTATTCATTGATACCGACACGGATTTTTTTTAACTCTCGACTTATATTAAATGAATTTATAAATTTATAAATTTTGAGTAAAAATTAGAGTCAAACCATTCAACCTATTCATATTTAAAAAGAAACTCATATTTAGATTTTAAGCTGCGACCTTCTAGACAAACATAATTATCTTAACCACTAGATCAAAGACTGTAGTTCTTAATTTTTTAATTCAAAAGTTGTAAACATATGTGTTTTTTCCACACAATATTCCACAATAACTTGACTCAATAAATGTCATGAATAATAATTGATTTTCCAAAAGTTCATGGATAGTACTTGTTTGGCAAATTAGCTAAGGATTTCCTTATAATATTAAGCTTTATTATTAAATAAGGATATCCTTTATTAAATTTGTAAACCTTGTAGTGAGTTTAATATGAGACTTGCTCCGAGTGTGAACCTGAGATGTGCAAACTGTTAACAATGCACTTTTGAAATAATAATAATAATAAAAAAAACATTGCACCTTTAGGAATCTATCTATTAAAAAATCTACATTAAAGTTAAGTTCTTGAAAAAAAATTAAATTAAAATTAATCATAATTGTTCCCATAATATAGCTGAACAAAATCATTTCGAAACATTTCTATAATTATTTTTATGCATTCACGGGAGTGTGGTTTTTGTATTGAATTATTTTTTATGAGATCATGTGCTTGTAGAATTCTTATTTCTTACAATTCCATGCATGACAAGCAATCGTTTCCTAATTAGTCTAATTAAACAGATTATCTGATTTTCTAATTTGGTAATTTCTGGGTTGATAAACCCTGGCGATTTCAATCGTTTCCATTTAATTTGGCTTTATTTAGCTCTATTCCGTCCTGGGATTCTACACGGACAAATGGAACAAAACAATGTTAGCTTGTAAACGCAAGGTGCATGTATTAATTTACTAAGCAATAAACAAATTAAACATGGACATAGGATGCTTTCCTTGTATACTTTTTGTTCGTTTGTTGTCTTCATATTACTAACAGAATTTGTTTATTTTTTGTGTCTGGTAAAATTGAAGTTAACACCGGCCACGGCCTTCAAGAAAAGCAGAACTTAAAATAAAAAATTAAAAGGTCCATGTTCATTGAATTATTAGTAGATGTGTTTAAATGGTTTAATTAATTTGATTTTGAATAGAACGGTTCAGTTGACTGATTTATTTGGTTTGATTTGATTTAAAGTTATTTAGTAGTCTGGTTTATGGTTTATATTCTATATTGACATTTAACAGTCAAAATAAAATAAACATGCCAAATGAACCGAAACATTAATCATTTATTGACCATAAAATGTTAACAAATATTATGTTAGTGTTATATTTATATTATACCCATTTACATCTTAGTGCTCATATTTTATTAATTATAAATTAAAATTGTCATACTAATTTAATTTGGGTTGATTTGAAAACGTCTAGCCTTCAATCAAACAATTCAAAAAAAGTAACCGTGGAGTTCTAATGATTTTATGATGAATAACCAATCAAATTTCAAATTGACTCCAATTTGATACACATTCCATATTAATAATTGAGAATATATTTATATATTTTTTAATTTTAATATTATTTTTCAAATTAATTTACCATAAAGGTCGATTAATTGGTTTTGCTTATAATTTGACCAGTTTAGTTTATATTTATGTGAACCGAGAAGAAGTTTAGTTGAACTAATTTAGTTCGGCTAAATACCGAACCAAGGAACAATCACCTCTATATATTGTCATTTTCATAAAATTCTTTTAGAGAAAAAAAATACATTTTTTTAGGTTTATTTATGTTTATGACCACATCTACTCAAACCATATATTCACTACTATATTACTACCAAAAGAAGAAAAATAAAATATAAGAATTGCACAAATCATGCAATTAAATTCTCTGTGGCTTAAATGCACCAGGAGACATGCAACCAACAAGCTTTCAAGAGCACCGCTGTCAACAAAACAAAAATATAATGAAGGGAAGGAGAGAAACAGAGACAATGCATAGAAGCGTGTCATTTAGGCAGGCTGTACAATTTAATTTGAGTACTCCTCTGCTGTGTCCTTGCAAAGATTAGCTGGAGAAGAACATCCAAAACTATCAAAAAAAATTATATTTTTTTTCTAAGCAGTGAAGACATGGCTCACTATGAGATTTATGTTTGGATGCAATTCTAGAATAGTTAGTTCACCGTTTGTCTTATTATAATAGTTCAATTATATTTTGAAACAATTTGCTTCACCACCACGTAAAACTATCGTAAAAAATTAGCCACATCATTATTGATTTCGTCATGAACATCACGAGTACGACATGACATGTACGGGATCAGTTTTTTTCATCATTGTTTCTATATTTTCATTTATTTTACAACTTTTCATATTTTTTGGATGACTTAAAAATTTGAAAAATAAATAAATAATTAAACGTGACCAATTATTGGAGATCAATCGTAATGTGATTATTAATTGTAGATCGTATACCCAAGCAACCTGAAGTATTTATCCCTAGGTAATCATACTTATTAAGAATTTACCGCTCATGATAAATTCTTTTTTTTTTTCCTTTCATTTCTCAACATGTTTTAATTGACTATAATTTGAACCTTAGAGCATCTACATCCCTGAAACTATCAGAGTTTCTAATCTGATGTGGCAGTTTCTAAACCAGTTTTAGGGATGTAAACCAGTTTCTTATTTAGCAACTGTGCTCAAGAATTTCTTAATAAGAAATCGTTTACAAACTGTGAGTTGGCAAAATGATTGGCCGGTGTTCGCTTAATTTTTTTCTTTATTTTATTTTATTGCTGATGTGTCATTTTAGAAACTCTTAAATTAGTTTCAGAGATGTGAACCCTTAGAAACTCCATAGCCTATAATTTCTGAAAATTAGTTAGTAGTTACTTATAAACTCTAAGAGTTTTAGGGATGTAGATGCTCTTAGATATTGCCACACACACCTAATTATTCCAAAACACAATGACCCAAGAAGTTAATTGTACCAATAATACCCTCGACCCCATACCACACGGATGCATGTTCCCACCTCCCCCTACCCAATCAATGGTGACAACACCATTTGACCCCACACTTGAACAGTCTTGTCCCCTTTATAAGAGCAAAAGTACACCAACAAATGGGGCCAAATTAACCTAATTATACACCAGCCTTGCCTAATTGTCTAAGGGACCAACATCAATCAATTTTCTAGATGTCTTGTCTCTTCTTAATTAATTTCTCATCTTTGTTATTTAATCCCTCTCTATATATGACAACATAACAATTAATATATCTAAACCTGTCAACTCCCATAGCAAAGCAAAAAAATTGAACTTACAAAGAGCACTTGATACATGGCAAGAGTTGAGATGGAAAAGGATACAGAGCTCCGACTCGGCCTACCCGGAAGTGATGAGGTAAAGAAACCGATAGAGACACTGCATGCGAAGAAAAGAAGCTCGCCTGAGAGTCGATTGTTTGAAGATGACAACCATGACAAGCCTTCATCCAAGTAAGATTTAGTTCTTTGTCTAACAATGCAACCGGCTGTACTGACCATCGATGTGTACCATTTCGGTATGACCCAATACCAGTTAGGATTAAATAAACTTGCAATTCCTAATTCCTTCCTCGATGCAAAAGGTGGCATCAATGGAATTTGTTACGTGCCAGGTGCGGTACAGTAAAACCTGTCCAAACTAGACTAACATGTCCCTTTGGTACGACCTGGAACCAATTATGGATGTGCTTATACTAAAAGCTTCCAATTAAACATGACAGGGTACAATTAGTCGGTTGGCCGCCCATCCGTTCTTACATGAAGAACAACTTCCATTTAATGAAGAACAAGGATGACATGGCAGGGAGATATGTGAAAGTGAGCATGGATGGTGCACCTTATCTTAGAAAGGTTGATCTGAAAAACTACAAGGGATACAAAGAGCTTAGAGAAGCCTTGGAGAATTTATTTGGCTGTTTTTCTTTAGGTATGTATATAATGCTTGATTTTTTATTCATGTTATTAGTTACACCATTTATTTGATGAACTAATAATTTTTATATTGATGAAAAATTTAGGCGAACAATTAAGAATGGATGGCAAATATACACTGGATTACACAATAGCATATGAAGATAAAGACGGAGACCTGATGTTGCTTGGAGATGTTCCCTGGGAGTATGTATTTAATTTACACATCTATATATTTCAATTGTATATATATCCTTTTCCATTAATGATTTAATTTCCCAACAAATTGATTCAGTAATGAGCAAGATTTATTTTTTAAACACTTCTTTTGTGCTTTTTTGTTTCATGGCACCAGTATAGGAAATTGTTACCAGTAAAATCAACTCAAGGAAATTGTTAACCATTTGTGTTAATGGATATTTTGTACTTGTTTTGATTTATGTAGGATATTTCTATCATCATGCAAGAAGTTAAGGATCATAACAAACACATCAGGAAACAAGGACACAATGAATTCCAATTAATTTACGGTTAGCTTATGAACCGATTGATCTGTACAGTCAAGTCACACATCTCCTTCGAGCACGACCAATGGAGCGAGATATTGCTTTCGACATGTAACTTACGGTTGAAGAATTCAGCATATAAGATGCATTTTATCAGAAAAGCTTACTGAATTAAAGGTGTATGTTGGCACTCAGCAGGATAAACAAGACAATTTCGATCTGCGACCAAACTTGAGCATGTATTCCTTTTATAAAAAAAAAATCATTTTAAATTGGGTTGGAAAGCTTCCTCAACCCTCAGCTTAAAAAGTATTTTCCTTTCTATAGTTATTTTGTTTGTATGGTAGCAAGTTGGCCTGTAAATTAAAGAACTGTTTTGTTTATTATCAAACTCGTTTACATTAGGATATAATTTAAGTTCCTGTTTGTTCCTAAATGGAAGCAGATATATATCTAGCTAAGATTGATCTAATAGTTAGTCCAAGAAAATATATCGTTCTGATTTCTTAATAGAATTATAAACAAGTGGTAATTTCTTAATTATCTCATAAACCAAGCACCAATTCAGTCAGAACAGCAAAATTGAGTATTAAATTGAGACACCTCTTACCCTTACTTGATTTTGCCTGAACAAATCTAGATGAACTTTTTTTTTTTAAATCTAGTCAAATTCTGTTCTATTCTTCCCTTTGAAAGCTTCGCACATGGCCATGGCCATATTAAAGGGTAATGATTTTAACAGAGTAGTTTTTGCTTCATTCAGCACACAGACTATAAAATCAAAACAGCACTGCTTATGGTTCCGACGCTGCATGAAGCCAACACTACTCTGTTAAAATCTTTACCCATAGCTAACCCCTACTCTCTGGCAAGCAATGCACGCACCCAACTTCCTCCCTTCCCTAACCAACTAACCTACTGGTAACTAAAAATGCCTCACTGACAACCGGGACCCACCCCACTTTCCCTATTCTCTCTGTCCTCCGACTTTTCCATTCAACTCAACACAATTATTCGTGTATGTTCTGAAAACCAGGAAAAATGCTTGTCATTCATTCTCTCTCCACCTATACCGACAAATCAACATCAAACGTATTTATGATTTATATATCACGACACGGAAAGTCTCCATTTATTGCTTAAAGCTTGTAGCACGACATTGTCGTTATTGCTTGAAAGACAGATGGTACATTGCCTGTTTGTAGAAACTATTCTCAATAAATATGTGCATGCAATTTGGGGAATTCTGAGTCTCGTTTCCTCTGATATCTCAAATTTTCAGTTTATCTAAAATCGAGCCATTTTTTTTTTGGGTGCTTAATCGTAATGCAGAGTCAGTAATATTGTACTTTGAGATTTGAGCACAAATTTTTTAACGGTTCGGATTTTTCACAGATCAACTGAAAGTTTCAGATATCTTAAGAGGAAGCGAATTACAATTTGGGTCAGGGGAAGATGAAAAATTGTCTTTGACCAACTTAAAAAAAAAATATATATATATGTTTTCTGGACATTTGGTCGCTCATATCATGAAATCATCAAAATTCACGGCTACCCTCCAAAAACCATCACCTTTTTGCAGCAAATTTTACTTTATACATAACTTTTTGTGCAAAATTATGTTGTCGGTAATCGGTATACATACATTTACAACACGTTTCTGCTTATATTCATATTTTTATTCAGTTCAGGATACATTTAGAGTCATATTATTATCAATGCTTAGAATTTTTTGTGAAACACTTTTAAATAATAGAAGAAAAATTAATTTGTGTATATTCTAAATGACTCGTCACTTTCTATACGAACATATGCAGTCGGAATACATTTGCAGCGCGTGTTTTTGTTGAAGTCTATCTTAATTCAAAACATGAAAAGTCATAAAATTATCAAAACTTATAGTTGTTCGACAAAGATAAACCAACTACAATACATTTATTTGGGCAAATTCTAAATGAGAAAATTGTGCAAAAACGTGTTGAGATAATATATGTATAGCACATTGTGACTTGGACATAGGTTCTAAACGATCATAAAATTTTCTAAATATCAACAACTTATTATAGAAAATTTATTTGTGCAATTCTAAATGAGGAGATAATTTTCCTGCAAATTCATGTTTTTAACCAGTTCGAGTGACATTGTAGTCATAAAATCCACCAAAACTTATAAAAATAGTGGCCGAATATCATCAAGTAATTGCAAAAGGTTGTATTTATACATCACTTTTGTGCAAAGTTATGATGTTAGAATGCACTTGTCGCACGATCGAGTTTGTACTGAAGTTTTTTATTATTTCAGTCACATTTCAAGTATAAAATAACCAAAACATACAATAATTTACCAAGTACCATCAAGCAATCGCAAAGAAATGAATAAGGAGCTTTGTAGCAAATAAAACTCGAAGATTAAAAAATTCGAAAATATAAATTTTCTGGGATCCGAAGGATCAACCATCCCAACCAATTTGGTTGCCTCACATTTAAATTAAATATATACAAGATTCTCTCGATTTTAATGGGTTGGGTCAGACTTTGATCCATGGCCTATTTGGATCGGATACGGATTGAAATTTTCTTGATCCAATCCTTCCCCTATAATGGGTCAAATCGGATCTGACCCACAGTAAGCACCAAAATTTTTAAGTAATAAGATCCCTAGAACAAAACCTTGAAAACAGTACAACAAAATTGCCTAACAACTAGGGTAATATTGCATATAATAAATTACTCACCTAAGGCCCACAAGATATTTTAAATTTTTCCAAGAAAAAAAAATAGCTGTTTGATTTGGGGATATTATTATCGCTTCCTTTTTATACCCTTATCGGTAAGAACTTTTAGTTTCCGCTCTTTTCTTTCTTGCGCTTGCTCTTCGAATCCGTCATCAATCATTTTCATTTTCGCTACTCTTCTTGCCACAAACACCTATATTGTTGCATCAATGTAATATTTCAGACATAATTAATCATATAAGATAAAATAAACTTTATATTATTCTACATAAGATACTACGAAAATCTTCATTAGACCACCGGACTCGCAAATAATAATATTAACTGAAACAATGATGTGATACCAGATTGCATAATATAATCAACTAATAATCTTAATCTATATTGTTGCATCAATGAAATATTTCAGTGCCATTGAGGAACTGTCTCAATTTGGCCACATTTCATGTGACTTAACCTATATTAAGCTTAAATTTATTCAACTTATCTTCAATTGTCAAGTATTAACTCAATGATTAACAGATCAAACATATGCAGTATAAAAATTGCATTTGAAATTGGCAAAAAAAAAAGAAGAATTCCTTCTAAAATAAAAATCTAAAAAAAAAAAAAAAAATTTTTTACCTGAGTAATATCCTCAAAAACAGCTTTCTCATCACAGTTGTACTCGCCTAATTTTCTTTTAATAACACCTTCTATCTCATGCACAAGAGATTCATCTCTCTGTAAACCACCATGCAATTTGTTTAAGCCTCACTAACATTAAAAAAATATGACAAATCCTAATTGCAAATAAAACAGAACTATAAGATAATGATCTCGCCAAAAGACAAAGTAAAGCTAGATACAAAATATTTTGCATATACAAAGTGAAGCATTTGTCTTCTCCAAGTCTTTTGTTTCAAGTTTGAAAACAGAAAAAGAACTTGTCACTTGTAGAAAAGACAAATAAATGGCCAAAATATCAAAAAAAAATATCATTGCTCACAGATACAGAATAAAGAGAGTTGAACCTCGGTAATGAAGCTTATAGAGAGACCACCTCTGCCAGCTCTGGCAGTTCTTCCCACTCGGTGAATATAGTCACTCGAATCTCTAAAATCATCCATAAATACATCAAAATAAAGTATTATTGGCATATGAAATAATCCAACCATGTCTCTATTTCAATTAATCATCCATAAATACATCAAAATAAAGTATTATTGGCAAAAGAAAAAAAAAACTGGACTTCAGGAAAATAGATTAGAATAATATAAAATTTCTGTACCAACTAAAATAAAAAAGGATGCGGCAGGCTGGCAGCATAAATAACAAATATGACAGACATGAGGTTGTGACATGTACTGGTAAAACAAAATTAGGGTTAAAATAGGAATGACCCGTTGCAGGTACAATAACTACCCCAAACTGCCTACAATGGCACTGTGATCTGGTACATAATATAAATGAAAGGGAGAAGAGTGAGATTTGGAATTAAGCAAACCTAGGGATGTTATAATTGATAACAAGATCAACCGTTGGAATGTCTAAGCCTCGGCTAGCAACATCAGTAGCAAGCAACACTGGCACCTGACCAGATTTGAACCGACTCAGTGAGGCAAGCCTGAGAGATTGTGACTTGTGGGAATGCAGCGCCACTGCCGCTTGACCCACCTCTTCCAACAATAGCTCTAGATAGTGACACGTTCTGTAAACATAATTCAAATAAGTATATTACTCATGCTTACTGATCACAGTAATAAGACATGGTAGTACTATTAAGGCTCGATTAACAGCCAGTAATGCAACTGATATCAATTTCCAGATTTGCATTTAATCCTCCATTCAACCAAAACTGTCTCACACAGGTTTAAATTGAGAAAATATGCCTCGATCCACAATCAATTCTAAAAAAGGGATTGAATGGGGCACAACCAAACTAGCCAGAATAACCAATTTTCTTCCAGTAGGGCCCACAACATAAAAGTATAGTAGGACGGTAAAACAAGAATAAGTAATACTAATAGAGTAGGGCTCAAATCGTGCCTCACATCTGTATCTTCATTTTTGAAGTCCAAGCAGTTGATCCAAACAGTTCAACGTGATCTCCATATTAAGATATGCTTGGAGACCAAATTTTATATTATTTGGAACTTTTTTTACTATTTTTCTAGATAGGTACAAAATCACTGTTTTTGGATGGTCCAGAAATCCAGAATCTTTTGAAAAACAGTGATTTTGTACCTATCTAAAAAAGGTAGTAAAAAATTTCCAGAAAAAATATAAATTTGGTCTCCAAGCATATTTAATATGGAGATCACGTTGAGCGGTTCGGAGAGACTATTTGGACTTTGAAAACGGAGATAAGAATGTGAGGCACGACTGAGGTATGAAAGGCATGAGGCATTTGAACCCCTACTCTTAACTAATATATGTACAGAGGTAAACATACCTACAAGTAGCAACAAATACAATGGCCGAACGGATGCCGTCTTCCTCCATGTTAGATAAAATATGAGAGAGGTATAACTCCTTCAAGTCAGGTGGTACTTTAAGGTACTGTTGCTTCAGGGTCTCGACTGTCTTGCCCCCTTTGTCCCCCTCGAACAAGTAATATTTATTTCCAGAAACTTTTGAAAGTGTTTGTAAATTACCAGTCATGGTAGCCGAGAAGAACAGTGTTTGCCGTTTTTTGGGTAAAAGACGGAGAATTACATCGAGATCCTCCTTAAAATTTGCATCCAAGACCCTATCCGCCTCATCCAGCACCAAAAACTAAGAACATACAAGTTAAAGAGTCTTGAACCATTAATCTTTTAAGGAAAAAGTATATTTTCAAATGATAACTATCACATGCATCCCAATTAACTGCAGGAAATATTATCTATGTTTCTACAAAGCATTTAGTATGTCATTTACGAGACATTCTTTTCTAGTTTACGAGAGGTAACAAAGAGGTTAACCAAAGCCCTTCTTCTTAAAAAAAAAACCGAAAAGAGAAAAGGTTATTATTATTAAATTTCAAAGTGGCGCATGGATACTGATATGCACAATATCCAGAGAAAACCATGACAATAATTTTTTTACTGCAAACCTTGGTACGGGAGAAAGCTGCAGCAATTTCAACACCCTCCATCAAAGCTCTAAGTCTCCCCGGTGTTGCTATAACAACATGAGGCTTCTTCGCTAAGGCCTTTGCTTGATCAATTGTATTGTAACCCCCTATTGCAACCACACACCTTGAAACAAAATTTAAAATAACAATTCAGCTTTACATTTTTTATCAACATAGAAAAACAAAACACAGTAATGCTCATTACAATTATTGGTCAACCAGAGATAGCCTAATAAGCAAAATAACCCAAGAAATTGTGTCCTACGACATTAACAATTATTTGCATCGCCCAAAGAAATAAGTAATTATTTGAAATAAAATATTCTTATGAGCAATCTAATGCTCTCCATCTTAACCAGACACAAATAACCCAAATTTGAGATATAATTACAAATTAACTATTCCTAATGAAAACCCTTTCTAAGATTGTTCTACTTGCAACCGCAACCGAACCTTAGATTAATAGGCGCACCAAGAGCTCTGAATTGCTCTGCCAACTGAGTTGCAAGCTCCCGTGTCGGTGAAAGAACCAGCGCATATACTCCGAACAACTCCTCGGCGAGTCGATGAAGTATTGGAAGAGTAAAAGCGGCGGTCTTTCCACTCCCCGTCGGTGCTACGGCCAAGACATTGTCACCGGCGAGGATGCGAGGGATGCACTGACTCTGGACAGGTGTAGGTCGGCGCATGCCCAGTTCCCGACACGTGGCGACCGCCCATTCGGACAGACCAAGGTCGGAGAAGGAGTCGGATTCGACGGTAGTTTTGGGGTGGGTTTTGATAGGCGGTTTAGGAGGGGAGGAAGGTCGGTTATGGGATACGGGTTCGCGTTTGGGTTTAGAGGTGGAAAAGATGCGAAAGGCCGGCTGCTCCGGCGCTGGCGTTTCAGCTTCCATTTATTTCTTCTTTTTTCCCCGGTTCCGAACCCGCAAGGAGTATACCCTAATCAAAACCCCTGTGAAATCAGAGTTCACATCCAGGAGTCCGGATCCCCTAAAGTAACCCAATATTTGAGTTTAGACGTGTACGGTGCCTATTCGGTGGTAGCGCAGGGGCCAGTATTATTTGTGGGGTCCAGGTTCTGTAAGATTCGTGTTAGAGCATCTTGGACGGTTTGGATCAAAACTCAAAAATTGGGTTAATGCACTGGATCTGAATTCCACATCCAGTGCAATACCTGAGGTGCAATTGATGGATCTGGACCGTTCTTTTAACCTGGCAAAAATCTCAAAACGGGCTCCCTAAAGTTTTCACAGACACCAGATTTGAGTTTGACCCGGCTGAGATTAATTTGAGCCGTTGATTTCCCATGCAATGTCCTCAGGTACCTGACGGGATACGGACTCATGAATTCATTATGCCCAAAAGAATTTGAATGCGTATCCTCTGAGATATCTCAACTTTTGCGTGACCGACGTGTCTGGTTCCTATTCGGGGATAGCGCAGGAGCCAGTATTATTTGAGCTACAGCCTAGCCATAAGTCATAACTCGTAAGTCGTAACAAAGTTCGTAAAAGTTCGAAATTGAGTTCGTAAAAATTTCGATTCGAAATTGAGTTCGTTCGAAATTAATTCAAACCAAACTCAAATTGAAAATAAGTTCGATTCGGTTCGGTTGGTTTGCAGCCCTATTCGTGCAGAACATGTGTGAACCGTTGAGATTTTCCAAAAAGTCACGCAATACATGAGATATCTCAGAGGATGCGAATTCAAAGAATTTTCGCCAATATTTGCAGAATTTTTCTTAAGGAGTTTCTGCGTCTTAGAATAAGTAGGCAAGATATAACGAGTCATGATTTATAGGGAAGGTTAAAAAGAAAAAACGATCGCTTCGCCGCCTTCGCGTTTTTATACAACAATATTTGCATTGGATCCGACGTGGAAAGAAAAGGTATGGGCATGTGTGCGGGCTGTGCGTCACGACCTGTGGATTCATATCATCTAAAGTAACTCAAATTTGAGTTTAGATCTGGACTGTCGGATCTGTTTCGGCATCGTGGATTGGTTTGGATTTTGATCGGACAGTTTAGATTAAAAGTAAAATTTAAGTTAATTGAGAGTATCTGGACTCTGAGCTGTCGCGGTAGTGAGACTGAGAGTCGGAATTTTATGTTAAAATCATGTGTGGAGTGTGTAATGAAGTTCAGATTTTTTTTTTTTAAGGTTGAAGTCAAATTTAATGTAACAAATGATCACTATACAAAAAAATTAAATTACCCATGCTCTTAGCTAGTTTTTAACATTTGTAATTATATGCAAATTTTACGTAGTTATGAGTTTGATTAGTTATGAAAACTTTTAATAGTGAATTATTACAATTATTTAGATTTATATATATTCTTCACTGTAAATTTTATATTGAAATAATTTCATCATAAAAATGCTGGTTTTATCCATACGAAAGTAATGAGTCTAATGTGTAATATATTTTGAATATATTCGTCATTTTTGTAATATGTATAATTTGTGCTATTTTATTGTTTAGCCCTCTAAATATGAAGAATTTGTTCCACTAGAAAATTTAAATATGTATACAGGTTAATTTAGATATTTATACGCACATACGTACCTTCTACTCCGGATATAAATTATTTTCCATGATATTCATCTAAGCACTGAATAAAACAAGTCTAATGTTTGAATATATTTTAATGTTTTTTGTGAGAATCTGTATACTTTATTTTGTTATTTCTTCGTTTTTAAATATGAGTATATTTATGGACATCTTTTCAAAAGTATATACACATGACGTGAGTTGTTAGGCAATAATACTAAGAGTGAGCCTATGGTGCTATGCATAGCACGGATGGCTAGTGTACTACGGCTCAATATGATACTTTTTAAAATCCTAACGGTCGATCCAACCGTTCAATGTGATAACCATATGAATATGTACTTGCAAACTAAATTTTATATTTTTTCAAATTTTTTTACTATTTTTTTAGATAGGTAGAAAAATCAGTGTTTTCTGAAAATTTTGGACCATCAAAATTCTACCTATCTAAAAAAATAGTAAAAAAATTCGAAAAAAATATAAAATTTAGTTTGCAAGTACATATTCATATGGTTATCACATTGAACGGTTGGATCGACCTTTAGAATTTTAAAAAGTACCATATTAAGCCGTAGTACACTAGTCATCCTTGCTATGCATAGCACCATAGGCTCACTCTAATACTAATTAGCGTTAGAAGAGCATTGGTTTGAAAAGGTGTAGTAAAAGAGTGTTTTTTTATTTACAGAAGTCAGACTTACGCTCTTTTACGGAAGTCGGACTTACACCTTTCCACTGAGAGATGTTACATTAATGCGCTAAGCCTGTAGTGCTAACAGAAGAATAAATATAAGGGTCCGCCTAGCTCTCCCCCGTGAACAATCTCCCGTTTCATCCCCCATCAGTTGCATTAATTAAGGTAGTTAGTTAGTTATAATTTATAACTGTAAGTGTATTTTAGGAATTTGCAGAAGTATTCATATGTAGCACAACTAGTATTCATCAATCTATATGAAGGTATTCACATTTGCAATAGAAACATATTTGGATATATTACAACAAGAAAGTAGGAGACAAACAACATGTGTGGGGGACCGCACAACTGTCAGAACATTAATTAAGTGGGGGATCGCATAACCGTCAGCGCATTAATTAAGTGGGGGACTTCTAACTACCTTCAGCTCATTTTAGAAATTTGCAAAAAAAGTATTCATCTGTAACACAACTAGCATTCATCCATCTATATAAATGTATTCATCTTTGCAATAGAAGCATATTTGGACACATCAATCACTCATCTTTTACACGTTTTTAGAGATGGGTTTTTTTTTCTCCGTTCAATCTAACCAATATTTCTGACGATCTGTGAGGAATTTTGCAAATCTAAAACCACGAATGTCTTCTACACAATTTTCTCTTTCAAATGAGATCCATGATGACATACTTTCGAGTTGTCCGTTGCACAAGTATTCACACCTCGTCATGCAAGTATTCATCCCGCATTAAGCAAGTATTCATCCTCATCGTGTAAGTGTAAATAGTTAATGTACCAAGAGTATTACACGTTTTTAGAGATGGTTTTTTTTTCTCCGTTCAATCTAACCAATATTTCTTACGATCTGTGAGGAATTTTGCAAATCTAAAACCACGAATGTCTTCTACACAATTTTCTCTTTCAAATGAGATCCATGATGACATACTTTCGAGTTGTCCGTTGCACAAGTATTCACACCTCGTCATACAAGTATTCATCCCGCATTAAGCAAGTATTCATCCTCATCGTGTAAGTGTAAATAGTTAATGTACCAAGAGTATTACAAACATATGTGCATACCAAACAAATAAAAAGTATTCATCCATAAGATATAAAGTATTCATACATATAAGTTAAAGTATTTATGCCTAAGATATTAAGTATTCATCCATAAACGTTGAAGTATTAATCTCTAAAACATTAAGTTTTCATCCATATGTACTTAGTACGCACTGTTCTAATTCACCATTAATGAAGCTTTGTTCTTTGCAAATAACTCGGATCTGACCCGGCAGAGGCGGATCTGACTCGGCGGTCGACAGTGATGGATCTACTCCGGCGGAGGCGGAGGTGGGAGAGAGAGGAGGCGGAGGTGGGAGGTGGGAGATGGAGGTGAGAGACGGAGGTGGAGGTGGGAGAGGGAGGCCGAGAGGGAGAGGTTGGAGAGGCGGACGGAGGCGCAGAGGGAGAGGTGGGAGAGACGGGCGGAGGTGGAGGCGGAGGTGGAGAGGGAGAAGTGGGAGAGGTGGGAGAGGGAGGGAGAAAGAGGAAAGAAATAAATGGAGAAAAATGAGTAATTAATTTGTAGGGCCATTAGGTAGTTATAATTTTGAATTATAGTTAGAAAATGTAGTTAGTTAGTTGGGGGATGAAATGGGGGAAGATATAATTACCCTTAAAACTAATGTTAGAAAATTGATAGAAGAGTGTTATTTAAAATAGCACTCAATGTGTTTGATAATCAAAATTAACAATACTAAAATACATGTTTTTAAGTTTTCAGACCTATTATAAGAGCCTCCAAAATACATATTTTATTATTGTGTAATGCGTGTTTCAAAATGCGAACACATCAACTGTATATATGGACTCACAAGTGTATATAGTCTCACATGCTTATAATACAAGACTCCAATTCAATAATAGACTCAAAATGTTTTGAAATTTAATTATCTTATGACATCTATCATTTGATAGATCTAAGATTACCTAAGATAATACCATCATATTCACTTGGCCATGATTTTTGAATATTTAAAAAAAAATACACATCAGCATACATTATTCGCAAAATGCACATACTCAAAAATCGTATTTACAAAAGTATTACATAATGCACACTTATTATTTGAACTTCTACGTTCTTATCTGCACTATTTTTAAATGTGCATTTCACTATTATAAAATATATACTTAGTTATTGCAAAGTAGTATTTCATTTATTTAGTTTTTAAAAAGTTTATCAAAAACTGCTTGAATTTGTTCAAGGGTGGGAACTTATAATATTTCATTTATTTCCGAATTAGAAAAAATAATTCGCGTATATGGTCGTAAACTTTTTATTTTTAAATTTACACGTTATATATTTATTCTTTCTTTTTACCTTTCAACTTTTATCTGACGATAATAAGTGCATTTTAATGTGGATTTTTTTAATTTAGAAAAAGAAAATCCTTTCCTACTAGAAAGAGAAGAACGAAGTTGAATTTTCGAAAAAACACACCACCACATTAATAGTACAGTGCAAGAAAAATGACCTCACACCGCATCATTGGTGCGGTATAGTCTATTTTGACCCGTATAACTGTTGTGTGACAGTGTGAGGCAGATCTCCACTTTCACACCGCACCAATAATACGATACAGTCCATTTTTCAAAAGGAAAAATTTCTAGTACGTCCATGTAAATTTTCAAAATAATCAATTTCCCCATAAAAACATCATAATATTTAATATCTCCATCAAAACTTAACAATGTTTCTTCTATCATTTTCTTTATTTAATATATTATTGTTGGTCCCTAACGACACCTAGAGGGGTGAATATGGGGCCATTTAAATTTTAATACTTAAGTAATTTAATATTCACCACTAATGTATTTAACTAACGTGTGGGTGAATTATTCTTGGCGGAAATAAAAATAAACTTAAACTAAGCAAGTGTGCGTAAAATAAATAGAAGAGTTAAGAGACACTTGGCACGAGAGTTGTTTACGAAGTTCGGCAATAACGCCTACATCTCTGGGGCTTCATGACCTTCTTAATGACACACCTTTCTTTACCCAATGAGAAAGGAATACAAGGTGGAACCGGTGAGCCCTTACAGATTTAGGGAAGTCACACGGACTGAGCACGGAATTGGCTCACGAGCACTAAAGGGTTAAGTGTTTGAAACAAACAAGAGATCTCACACAAATCACTCTAATTCTTACACAAGATTGAGTTTGGTAGAATATGCTTGAGATTGTTGTATAGATATTGAAATTTTGTGCACGAGCAACAATGGAGATTTCTAGATCTGAAAAGAATTCAAAATATTGCAATTAGGGGCGGTTAGATCGATACTCCAAACCTAGATTTTTCTTCTATTTATAAAGAGAGAAACAAAATAAGGTAACTGGCATCAACCGTTGCAACGGTTAACCCCAATTAACGGGTTTGGCTGTGATGGAAAATCCTAACGCTTATAAATGTTAAAACGGTTGCTACAACGGAACTCTCTGAAAGTTTTGGGGTTCGAAATTGATTTATTTCGTTGCAACGTTTCTTTGAGCGTTGTAACAAAATAAATCGATTACACTGTGGATTTCGGCATATGAATTATTCCGTTGTAACGTTATATTAACCGTTGTAACGGTTTGTGCAAATTACCTCAATCTCAAGCTTATTTTACTAATTTTACAGATTTCTAATCAATTATAATATTGAGTTGATGCTTCTCAGTTCAATGTTTGATTCTTCATGACTTATCCTTGATAAATATAGCAATGGATGATTCATCCTTGATGTATGTAGCAATTTATATCGTCATGAACTCGCATATTATCTTAAGATAAAAAAACTGTAAAATTCAATAAATATCTGTTTTGCAAATTTAGTCAAACAGACAAGTAGATTATTACATAATCCAACAATTATTTAGTTATTTTAAAAATTAAATTGACAGGTATACCTTTTCTCTTCAATTTTTTCTCTGGTCGTTCTAAATTACCGAGTACAATAAAACTAAACGAAGATTATACAAACCGAGTCACAAACTTTAATCTTTCATTCTCGTCAAATACTTTAAATCTCAATAGAGATGGGCTTTATAAGGCCAATGGAAAAAAAGGAATTTTAGGGTTCAGAATATTTATATTATACATCTGTATACCCTTTATATGGGCGACAATAAAAAAAATGAATCTTCAGTAGATCATCAGAAGATTGATGGTCTTAATACCATCTTTTTTTTTTTTTTGTTTACCAGATATTATGCTCCTTCTGTCATAAATTTATAACTTAGACCTAGCTAGCTAAACACCAGTTTTCAGTTTGTTGTGTAAGAAGGAATATCACACTTGATATTCTCCATGAGAAATTCATTCATGTCTGTCCATTGGTGTGTATAAAATGACATGTGCTCAGCACTCGAGCAGAGACGAAAAATTCATTAAATAAAGATTGCAATTCTTTTGGAATCAGGACACAGAATAAGGATATGAAATTTTGGGTGATTGGACCAATTAGTTATTTGAAAGAAATGGTAGTCGTTTCTTATAGGAAGCTTTGGTACCCAGCAACTTTATTTTGTCTATTTAGCGTACAATTTTAGTTGAATGGCTCTGAAATGTTATGGTTGCCTAAGGTGGTACAGTACATAGTGAAGGAGAAGGAGAAAAAGAGGGGAGGGTATATCTGTTAATTTAATTTTAATATAACTTAATAATAGATTGAATAAATAAAAGGAGATAAAGAAAATAATTGTAAGTTATTATGGGAAATAGAATATTATGATATTTTTTTGAGAAAATTGGCTATTCTTTAATAAACTTAGATACACTGCAAATTTTCCCTTTTTCAAAATTCCACCCCTGCACTTCTCTTTTCAGCTGCAAAAGAAAAAGAAAATTCTCTTTACAGGATAAATCAAAACCAGTCAGAATACATAACCTATGGACTACAGTATTTTTTCTAAGCTAAAGGCAAAGAACAAACGAGAACCTAAATCACCTACCTTTCTCAAGGTGCATCGGACCAAATTCGGTCCTTCGATCGGAACTGACCGATACGTATCAAGATTCTCGCCAAAACTTCAACTTTCTTGAGGATCAAGTCAGCACGTATCTTAATTCGATCGGACAGCTCTAAGAGGACATGGGGCCAAATTTGGTCGGACGAGCATTGGACCACCCCCAGGTTTATAGATAACTTGTTGCAGTTCAAGTTTTCAGATCCGCCTTGATCGTAAGTCTAAAATAAAAAATAAAAAAGGGACCAAAAGTGAAGAGATTCGCTCGGATCAAGCTTACTGATACCTTCTCATCTCTTGGTCTCCATCAATTGATAGATCGATAAGCTTCGGAGTAAGAGAGAATCGAGATGGGAGTGCTAATGTCGAAATTCTGGTTCATGCTTTTCCCGGCGAAGGAGTACAAGATCGTCGTCGTGGGACTCGACAACGCTGGAAAAACTACGACGCTTTACAAATTGCATCTCGGCGAGGTGGTTAACACCAATCCCACCATTGGAAGCAACGTCGAAGAGGTTGTCTATAAGAATATTCGATTTGAGGTCAGATCTCTCTTCTTACAAGTGTTCCCTCTCTTCTAATATAGTTCAGATAAAACAAAACTCGAATTGGATTTTAGGATTTAAAAATTCCGTAGAACGAACAATTGGAGTCCTGGGTAATTTCTCTGTAAAAGGAATTTTATAGAGAAATTGGAGTAATGGGTAATTAATTGGGAGCTAGTCTGGAGGAATTTTTTTGGTTTATAGTTAAGCCCCAAGCTCCAAATTACCCAGTGCTCCCTCTAGAAAAGAAATGCTATAGAACAATTGTTGTATAACAACTGAATTTCCTTCGGGACTAGCTATGAGGGAGCTTGATCTGCATAAGTGCTTCCTTGGGACTATTTTGTGTTGAAACCAACACAATTGAACTTTTTTTAGCAAGCTAGATGTTTTTACAGGTTGACAGTGGGGTCAATTGTTCTAAATACGGGCATAACTAATTAGTAGTTACTGATCAAAACAGGAATAACAAATCAGAAGTGATGGTGAATGCCTTTAGGAAAGAAAAGGAGACACCTTTACTAGAATTCCTTTTTCTGATCTTATTCAATTTTTAGTTACTCAGGATCGTATGTAAGTTTGCGGAAATTTGCTTTCTGTCAAAAAATAATTTATTTATTAATTTCAAAGATTAATTCCCTGGTTGCGATAGCATCTTGGTTTCCCATTCTCAAACTACATTTGTATGGTATCCTACCTTTTTCTTTAAATTTATATTGTCAGAAGTTGATTAGTAAACACTTATATTCAGCTCTCAGTTATCCATGATGAAGGCATTGTATGTCCGTGCATTAGAGAGAGAGAGAGAGAGAGGAAATAAGTTAAAGAGAAGTACACTCAGGATTAGCTGGTTATAAATTTGCATTTATTGTGAATAGCGTGAAACTGAAACTGTGCTAAACTCAAAAACAAATTATTCTCTATGGTATCTTCGAAAAATAATCTGATATATTTGTGTGCTTGAGGCAGGTATGGGACTTGGGAGGTCAAGAAAGCCTGAGGCCATCATGGACCACATATTTTCGTGGAACCCACGCGGTGATAGCAGTGATAGACAGCACCGACCGTGCACGCATATCCATCATGAAGGATGAGTTGTTCCGCCTCCTCAGTCATGGCGACCTGGAGCACACTGTCGTGCTTGTGTTTGCCAACAAACAGGATTTGAAAGATGCCATGTCACCAGCTGAGATAACTGATACCATGTCATTGCACAGTATAAAAAACCACGATTGGCATATACAGGCATGCTCTGCTCTGACAGGAGACGGTTTGTACGATGGACTTGGCTGGATTGCCGAGAAAGTGGCCGGGAAATCCACGACAGCATCCTCTAGCACTTAATTCTTTTTTCTTATTTCGGGGGAGGGGATTGTTGGTACACGATTTTCTGCATGTTTATTGGGCCCATTTCCAGGCCCAAACCTTCATTATGTATCTTGGTTGCTTGGAAAAATAGGAATAGTAGTTTGTGTTTTCAATTCTGCTTACTGTTTTTACACGTTCTTATCACTGAAGTTGAATTTTAGGGTTCTTTTAAGTCCAGTTTTGCTTTCATTTTTTCGAGGGTTCGTACCCAGATCCGAGAAAACATGATGGTACCGCAGTACCAGTGGTGATAGTTCGTGTTGATCATGATGGCCAAGAAATGAAAAGGACATCTGTCATCTTTTTAATGATACTGTTCCTAGCTGTCATTTTAGACCAAGCAACGCGATACTTCAACCTAGTTACATTATATTTCAAAATGTTAACATAATGTGTTTCGTGTCTTATTCATAATCTGATATCTAATAAATGTTATGATCTCTTGCATGTTAAATGTTTTGTTTTGTTAATATTATCATAACAACAACAATTAAAGTTCCATACTTATATTTCATAGACCCAGAAATAAGAGTAGGGATGTTTAGTCACCTCTATAATTTTATAAATTTTCATCATGTGAATACAAATTTAATTGAAATTTCTTTTTATTTTATAGAGTTTTTATACAATTCATCTCCTCCTCGTAAAATGTTAAATGTATGTCAGGAAAAAGAAGAATCTTGGTTTATATAAAAACTTACTCCAATATATCATTTTCAAATTAGTATTTAACTATTCGATTAAAAGAAAATATGAAAAGTAAGTATTTGAAACATTTTTAGCAAATCTTATATTATTTTTTCTTCTTTTATGTAGGGTTTTCCCAGTTAATTCATGATTAAATCTTAAATATATATTATGGAAATATATTTCATATGAATTTATTTTGGTTGAATTACAGTTGTCAGATTAAATCAACATTGACCATTTAAAATATTTTAATACAACAAAGCATGATTTTTATAAATTAATAACGGTGCAACATAAACATAGAAGATGCGAGAAATTACCTAAGAATTTTCAAAATTTTCTCTGATCTCAACCACCTCATCTTGACTCTTTCCTTTCCACATGCTGCGTGTGCATATTCGGTCAAGATTCAGTAAGCATTGCTTTTTGCAAAATATTTTTTTAATAATGATAAAATAAAATAAATCAGCGTTGCACGTTAGGTAGACATGTACTGATCTGTACATCTATTTTTACAAGTTAACCATTGGCCTCAAAGATCAGTTGCCATAAAAGGAGAGAAAAAGGTAGCGCGTTAAAACTTAAATAAATGTACATGACATAATATTCGGAAATCATAGGATTTTTTAATTTGTGAGCCTTGTGTTAAAGTTGTAACTAATAAGTAACAATTGAATGAGTTTTGTACTTTAATTTCTTGAACTATTTTAACTAATGTTGAAGACAATAATAAATAAAATTGGCGCTAATTGAATCCTTATTTCGGGAAATTTTACATAATACTCTTATTTTTCATAACATAGAACAAAATAGCTCCTTTCCAAAATTCTTAAAAAAATATTCTTGTAGGCCCCACTATTCCGCTCTCTCCCCCTCCCTCCCACTCCTCTTTTTACTCTTCTTTATTTTTTGTTTAATTAAAAAATACAAATGTATTGTTTTTATATGTACACACATATGTATACCATCTATTATTTATTAAACATTTGTAATTATATGCGTAAGGGGGTAAATATATATTACTTGTGCGAAATAGTCAAGTTATATTAATCTAATATAACAGCGCTGCGCTTCAACAATTTACTGCACCGATCAGGGGTAAAGAAGATGGAGAACAATTTCGTTGCAAATATTTTACATTTTATTATTTTTTTAGAAAAATATTTTACATTTTATTGTATTTAAGATGTACTGATAACAATAGTAATTTTCTTTAAGAAACTGTCTTATACGATGAGATGAACAATTTGCATTTTTGCTCAAATCTAATTTCTGGACCTCGAGATAATTTTTTTTTCATTTTAAAATTGTTTATATATTAAGTTTTGCCCAAAAATTTATTGCATTTTCGATATATTTTGACTAAAAGGTATTTTTTTTTAAAGCTTGAAACTGAATGGGGGAACATGAACTCTCATTCTCTATACTTAAATACGCATATAATAGATAGTTTAATAAATAAAAGATGTTGAATTGTAAAAATTTGTATTAAATACGCATATATAAATATAAAATATCACATTTTAAACATTTCGAACTCTCATTCTTTTTTTTTTTTAACTTGGAAGCGACTCCCAAGTGGATATATTATTAAATAAAGTATTCAACTTACAACCATAGTGACATAATACGCGAATTATACGCGTATAATTTGTTTTTTATACATAACCGAACCGAACTCCGTATAATATGCAGAAAAACGTATAATGCGTTTTATTCGCGAATAAAAGGCGAGTTACGAATTATTCGCGATAAAAACGCGAAAAAAAAAATTCAAAATTTTTTTTTTTTTTGCTTCCTTGTTGTACCGAATCATTCCCGAATTATATTCGAATTATACCCGAATCACGAATTTTTGACCTCGCCGAACCGAACCCGAACTTTTGATTTGTCACTATGCTTACAACCACACACAACATATCAAAAGGTTCACAGAAGAGATCTCTAAACCAAAAAAATAAAAATGTCAACAGTAGCATGCATGAATTAGCAATGCTTTATCCAAAGGTTTATCTGCTGAACACATCTCTCCGCTTCTATGTTAGGCCGCACCACCATTCCTCCAAAGACCACCCCATTGCGCTATTCCATATATATATGCATGCCACATGGTGCAAATGAAACTTGTCGCCCAAATCTTTCCTTTCATAGCCCTTCCTTGGCTCACCACTGCCCATGAACGGTAACATGTTTGCTGAACCGAGTTAGAAATTTGAGCTACCTTTCTCCAAACGGCCTTTGCAGATGATAAAGAGGAGTAAAAAGGGATCCGACTCTTGCTACTTTTTTCTAAGAAAAGCAAGGTTCTGCTTTTCCGATTCCAACCATTTAAATTAGTTGAAATTTGTTCATAAAAAAACTTCTTTATCGAGATACGCAAATGAAAAATTTTGAATTGTTGGAATCTGAAAAATAGAACCCTGCTTTTCTTAGAGAAAAGTCGGATCCGTAAAAAGGGAGAAGTGGGAGGGAGGGGGAAAGAGAGGAATAGTGGGGCCCATAACAGCATTTTGTTGGATAATTAATCTAACATTGGACTAATATGTAAAAATAAATTTGTATTGTATACTGTCAATTTTATGCTCAATTAAAAGTGGTCATATGCGTTATATAATTTATGAGTATTAATGTGTCATATAGGGTGTGAACCTTTAATGTGTAGAACTAAAGAGGTAATATTCAATTTTATGATGGGTTAAATTGAATAATTACCACATTAGACAGCCAAGGATCTCTTGGGCTGTATATTATGATTTGGTCCCCAGAATACAAGGAAATCCTAGATTCATTTCTCTTATCCCATTAGAGAGAACTATGAGAGACTTTAGAGAAAGCAGAAACAAAGGGAATTCTCTAAAAAGCCTTGATATTCTGGAAGATCTGAATCGGTGATGCCGCTCTCACACACAAGACAGTCAAGGATTAAGGTACGCTTCCGCTATTCAGTTTTATATTCAACACAGATGGTCCTGCGGTGATCGACAATGATTTTCGTCGGTTCCAACAAGTGGTATCAGAGCCACTCAGTGTTTGAAAGAGGTTTTTTGTTGTTTTCGGTACAGTCATGATATATGGTTGAATTTCTGATTAACTGGCGATTTTAGATTTGTTAATTTGGTTAATTCTGTTCTTGAAAATTCTGTCCAGAACCTTGAAATCGCCATTTTTATCTGTGTTAGATGCATGAACCGCGTGTTCGCGCAGAAGCGCAACGCAAGTTTCGGTACGCTTGAGGGCGTACCTTTTAAAACCGCGTTTACACTTCACGAGTAAGGGTCGCAAGTGCACAACCCCTATCGAGTAGTATAATCGGGTATCGATCCACAGGGACGGGCAATTACTAGGTTAGAATCTACCTAACTCAATTAAAAACTAGAAGTGAGAAAGATTTGGTTTGGTATTTAATTTCCTAAAAAGGTCAATTCAAGCAATTCAAACAATGTAATAAAATGCTAGAAGAAATGTAAATTGTGTTTTGATTATGGATAAAAGGCGTTTCCAGGGTTTCAGATTTCATCTGTGATCTGCCTCTAGTGGTACGGCCCGTACCAAGTCGGTACGGCTAGGCCGTACTTAACTTGGTAAGGCAAGGCCGTACCACTCTGGTAAGACCCGTACTGGCTTCCCAGAACAGAGCTTACCAGTTCGAGTTGATGCATTTCCTTGCTGGTACCTTGTGCTAAACTCTTTGGAAAGGTTCAATTGACCATACCTAAGGTTCCTAAGCCTCAACTGTCGTTTGTTGGATCAAGATCTAGGTTGGAATGCAATTGATTGCCTTTTAGGGATTTCTACACCTCAACTCTCGTGTGTTGGTACAGATCTACCCTAACTGGTTGATTGGAGACCTAAGGCACCCTCTAATCTGTCGATTAGAGGAGAATTCAACCTCTCGGCTTCAATTCGAACAAGTCTACCCTAAACAATTGATTTGGTTGAGAGATTGAGATGATCACATGACCTTGATAGGTTCGATCTAAACCTAGAGGTTCATCATACACAATCACAGCAATCAAAGCAAAAGATAGCAAAGAAATCACAATCAATCAATCAAAAGAGTTCATACAAGATACAAGTCATAGAAAGTCAAAACAAATCAAGAATCCATCTCTAAACCCTAGAAACTAAAATAACTACTCACAGCACATGATCTGATCTAAAAATACAATAAAAGGGATAGAGATAGCCATGGATCGAAGGGATCGAGAGGAGGAAGCTAGATCCGTCGAGTTTCGCCTCTTTCCTCTTCCTTCCTTCTTGCTCCTAGCTCCTTAGCTCTCTTTCTCTCTCTTACTGTGCTCTCAATTAGATCTGGAATGGAATCTATGTCGAAATTGGAGAGTTCCCCGCTTTAAATAGCCTCTGCCAAAATTTGAATCTGTCAGGCCGCCTTTAGGTACGGCCCGTACCAAATTGGTACGGCCAGGCCGTACCAGGCGTGATGAGCTGAAAAATGGCTAAGTCCGGTAAGACCCGTACCAAACTTGGTAAGGGCCGTACCAGGCGTGATGAGCTGAAAAATGGCTAAGTCCGGTAAGACCCGTACCAGACTTGGTAAGGGTCGTACCAGATCATCCCAAATCGTCGTTTCTTCGTGTGTTTTGCTCCAAGCCTGCAGAAAACAAACAAACACTCAGCAGTACCAAATTCTAAAGATATATCGATGAAACGCACATGATTCTGGTGAATTAGGGCACGAATCTGGTACTAAAACAGGCCTAAAATAGACTAAATATGCGAGGTATCACCGCGTATAGACCGAGTCTAACCAGCACATAACAATTTTCGCGACCAATCGGTTCGGTAACCGCGCATAAAAACGTCTGATTGTGGTGAGCCGCGATGAACCAGCGCACAATTTTGTTTTCGCGTTGATTCATCGTAGACCATGCGTACACCATATTCAGAATTTTAGGAGGGGTTTTCCTGTGCACCGCGCAAACGCATGATTAAATGTAGACCAAACCCTATTATGTACACCGTGCGTGGACCAGCAGGGTCCTCAGTGCCAATTTGTTTTGGTACACCGCGCATATACCAAATTTTGGCCATATGCACCAGCCGAGTTTAATTAAGGCCCTGATTTAAGAATATTTTAATTAAGCCTTAATTTAATTTAAGTAATTTCGGTATTTCATTTTTGGATAATTCGGTTAGGCCTCTTGATTAAGTTATTAAGTATAGTTCAATGTAGAGTAAGATGATTATGATTAATCTAAATTCACATGGAAATAGAGAATCAAAATAAGAAAAAATTTGTATTTGATTCTTAATAAAGTTGAGATGAATTTAGATTTTGAATTATATCATGGTGAAATATATATTTATGAGTGGAACAGAGAATTACTCAGCGAAAGGAAATGGATTTAGATACACTTTTATTATTGGTGATAAGATGTAAAAATCTAAGTACGTTGTGAATTGAGATACCACTATATATGTATATTTTCGGTATAGCATAAGAATTAAGTTAATTACGTTTGAACTAAATCCACATGGTAATTGAGAATCAAAAGCGGAAAAATATATATTTGATTCTTAATAAATTAAGGATGGATTTAGATTTATGTTTAAACAGTAATTTTAGATTTTGGATATAATTTTAAGTTCAAATAAAAGGTATTAATGTTATATATTTTAAAATAGATTGGTTTCAATCGCACCTCGCCAAAGTGAGCTCTCCTTTTGAAATTAATTTAATTTAAAATATAAAAGGTTTTATTGTGTGCATGTAATGAGTGTAAATATTAGTCGGCCCAAAGGAAGACCAATATTTATTAAAGTTGCATGTGCGCCTTGTGGTAATAAGTGCAGTGATAATTGTTTGGTTTTTTTTACGTGTGATCAATTTAATCGGCCCAAAGGAAGGTTAATTGTTCGACATGTTACTTAATTATCAGTGCTTGATTACTACGCCAAGATATCATAAGAAGTTAATATTTTAGTCCAAAGACAACTTATTAATGGAACCGATATCTTGAGGTAATGGGGTTTAGCTTTATTTGAATTTATTATTATGTATGGATATTTGATGAGTATGTAGTGTTTGTTTATTGTTCTAATTTTAGTTAATATCAATTCTAGCATCAAATTTAAGGGAATGAAAGAACTTATTGTTAGTTCTAATAATTATGGATCTTGACATTGCATTAAGGATTGATTCTCTAATACTTACAGTTATGAGTACCTCTAATTTGAGAGGGAGAAAGAAAAATAGGAGAAGTCAAATCGCATGTGTTATATGATCATAATAAAGGAATATTCTAGAAGCATTTAGGGGCACTTTTACGAATAATTTGGTTAAGGCTTATGAATTCCTTTCGACTATTTAAAATAGATTTGTTAAGAACGAATAGTTCAAGTTAATACGATATTGATAAATTAATTTTTCAGTAAGGTATAAAGTCAAAGGAATACAGATAAGAAATAAGAGTATGGTAGCTGCATATACAACATATCAGTAGGAACAACAAAAGAAATCAGTTAAACCGGATGGTAGTAGTTGTTTCTTTTGAATTGTTGAAAAGTATAAAGGATTAAGCAATTAAGTACTTGTCATGCTTTGCGTGTCAAGAAAAGTATGCTTATTAATATGGTTTGTTTTGAGGTTAATTTAACTTCAATACTTAGACACACGTGGTGGAAAGATTCTAGTGTAATAACTCACATCAGTGTGTCTATGCAAGGTTGTTTGAGTAGCCGTAGCCTAGTGATGGTGAAAGATACATCTATATTGGCGACGATGAGAATATTAAAGTTGAAGCAATTAGAAAGTTAGATTATTATTTGAATCTCAATGAAACATTTAGTTTTGTCTATTGGACGTAACTTAATTTCTATTTTTGCTATGTACAAGTATGGATTTACTTGTTATTCTAGAAATAGAAAATTTGGTTTGTTTCATGATTCAAAGTCGGTTGGATCTAAGTTTTTTTTTGGTTATAATAATCTAAATTTCAAAGACATAATTGCTTAATATAATGAGTCCTTGCATTTAAGTACTTGAATTGTTAATAAAAGTAAAGCAATGAGAATTTTGGTTGCATTATGGCACAAGCGTTTCAGTTATATCTCCCGATGGAGATAAAGACTTGTGTCAGAATGAAATTCTCGAGCATTTGGATAACACATATTTATTGGTGTTGATTGTATTAAGATAAAACGAACCAATTGGAGCTCGAGGTGTATGTTGAGCAGCCTGAAGGATTTGATTGTTAATTTGAAAACGGTGCGTGCAGCTACGCCAAAGGCTCGATCTCGTAATCGATGCAGCAATTGTGTCATACCTCGATCCCCCTTTCACAAACCCCCTTTCGTATCGAAGTGGTACGATCAAGAGATAGGAGTCCGCGAGGGCCTCTGCTTTCCTCGAGGGAGCCAATCCTCAGGATCATTCCCATCAAAGGCCGGGCAAAAACATAACTTCTCATTTTCTGTTTTTTTGCTTGTCCGAAAGAGACTTAACTCTTCTATTTACGTTACGAGTTTAGGAAAAAACCAAAAGAAGTAAGTAGCTTTCCTTCCATCCACCAATTCTTTTTTAGGCGAAACAAAGAACGTCTTCAATTCCTCAACTTGATTTATCTTTCTTAGGGTTAAATCCTTCCCAGAAGAGGATAATGAAGACATGTCCCCTGAGGCTGTTGCAGGAGGCTGGGATAGTGTTTCTATTCCTTCCAATGAACTCCACGGAGAATATCGATCGGGGACCTCCATTGGTCGTGGCAATTGTGGTGGTGAGCTTGAATTTCTTGTCTTGTGGAAGAAAGAAGTCCATTTGGAAAAACGGGGGGCAATACACAACTAAACTATATTGATGTAAGCCTCTTTTTCTTTTTCTTGATTTTTTTCGATTTGAAAGTCAAGCTTTTGCCAGAGGATGAGTCTTTCAAGTATCGGTTGCATTCCCTTTTTCAAAGTCTAGTACGTTAGGGACTCTCTTCAAGTGGAGTAAACAAAACGGGGGGCACAATAAGTTGTAATCCTAGTAGATGCTTAGAATCGTCTGCTATCTCTTTCCCGCAAACTGAAGAAGAAGGAAAGATCAAAGTAGATAAAAAAGCTTATCGGGAAAATTTATACCATCCAAATGTACACAAGGGTAATCCTTCTTATCCTTGGTTTAGTAATTCCCAACTTCATACTTGCATACTATATGTGAAGTTGTAGCGGATCACCAAAGTAAGAGTTGCAAAGCCTAACAACTTTCTTCTGCGGATGCTTCACTAGTTGTTTGTCCAAAATAACCTACTTAAAGCAATTGAGTCACTGACACATAATTGAGGCTTTATTGCACAATTCAAGGTTAAGTTGACGATGAATTTGCGTAAAGAGAACGCTCGTTCCAGCAAGAAAACGGCCTAGCTTAAGCTATGAAGTTGATCGAGGTCTTTCTTAAAACGCCTATCTACGACAACAAGGGATTGGACTAGACTTATATATAAGACTGGAAGGCTTCAACTGGAGGCACCGGTACGGCAGGATGCTTTCGAGAAGGAGGAGAACAAACTCTTCTTTCTGGCTTTCCGATTCTATCTACGACTCGGAGGCTTTCTTGATCGGTCTTCAGAAGATAGATTTCTTAATGTTGGTGTGGGCCCATGATTCACAAGTCGTTCTTAGGCGACCCAACCACCCGACATGCTTTTTAGCAACACCAAAGATCCAGGATCGACTCTCGATTGACCTCACTCAAGGTAACAAACTTATAGACAACACACCACACAATCAGCCTTCTTAAAAAACAGATTCATCTTAGATAATGTAGTGAAAGAATCCGGAATTTCTCCATAGAAGCTACAGTTAGAAATGTCAAATCTTGACAATTTTGGAAGATTACTGATCGATCGAATGAAGGAAGAGAAGATGGATTTACTAAGCTAAGCAATCAGGCTTTTTGCTAAATCCCGGCGGGATGAATAAAAGATTCCTTAAGATTGTATAGCCAAACGAGTGAGAACTCTTTCTATCTATTAAATAAGGAGGAGATTTATAGCCAACAAGTCTCAGGATGTCTTAGAAATAATAAAATCCAGATATTTGTGGACCATTTTCTTACGGATGTTAGAAAAAGGTACATTATTTTATTATGTTTATAGACAAATATTTTAGTTATGGCTATATTTATCACATTTACGAGAAAGCATAGTTTTTGTGTGTTCAAAATTATAAGACTGACATTGAGAATGAACTCAACATAAGGATTTTAAGTGTCAGCTTTGACTGTCGTGTTCTATACAATAATAGATATGACAGTTCAGGTGAACATTATATTTCTTTATTACTTTGGAAATAAGGACTTAAGATTGCAGCTTATATTCTTAATTAAAACATTACGATTTTATGATCCCACAACAAGGTCGATTTTTTTTTTGGAAGAAAAATGCAAAAGTTCTTTGAAGATGTTAAGTTTGCGGGGGGAAATACGGTTCAAGATTTTATCTTCGATGAGGAATATGTAAATATTCCCACAGGTGTTCTTAGCATTATTTAGGATTTCGATCCTGATTTTGTTCAAGACACAATAATCGATGATAATACGAAGAGCAAACTTCAACACCTTAAGAACACATGTCATTAAGGATATCCACTAGGTAAAGTGGGTATATGTATATGGAGATGAAGTTCATGAAAAGCAAATATATTGTGATATTGTTCATTTGTCATAAGGTACAAAATTCATTGGTTTTAATGGAATTTGAATGACAATGTGGGAGCAATACAAAATATGTCTTGTCATATATGGCTTCACATAGAAAAATGACATTGGATATTAAGAGACTTTCTCTTCGGTTATTTTGAAAGTCTTTCAGGATAATAATGATATTAAAGGTGCATTTTAGATCTTGAGTTACATTAGATGGATATTAACATGTTATTTCTCAATAGTAGTATTGATGATATGATTTATAAGGTGTGGCCATAAAACTTTGACTCATAAGACCTAAAGCATATGGTTTGCAAATCTAGAAAATCCATCCATGGACTCAATAAAGTATATTTATCGACAGTGGTATTCAAAATTCATCAAGTGATCATCTCGTTTGGTTTTGAGATGGATTTGGTCAATGAATGCATATACCATAACTTATGTGGGAGTAATGTTATTTTCTTGGTTTTATATGTCAGTGACATATTGCTTGCCAGTAACGATATAGGTTTGTTGCTTGACATTAAGAGATTTCTGTTTAAGAATTTTTGAGATAAAAGATCTTGATGATGCATCTTTTGTGTTAGGTATAAAAATACATAAAGAGCAATCTCGATGTATTCTCAGGTTGTCACAAAAGAACTATACCGTGAAGATTTACAAGATGGC
The DNA here is from genome assembly GCA_028015225.1 of Carex myosuroides. NCBI lineage: Eukaryota > Viridiplantae > Streptophyta > Magnoliopsida > Poales > Cyperaceae > Carex > Carex myosuroides. The sequence continues at coordinate 4,917,279 of CM051487.1, read as the reverse complement.
ATGCATTAAAATAAACCAAGAGATATATATATATATATATAAATAAGGGAGGCAAGTTTAGTCTCAATCAGTGCTCTAAGAATGATTTTAAGAAATTAATATAGAAGATTTCCTATGTTTCGGTAGTAGGAAGTCTGAAGTATGCTCAAGTTTGTACGTGTCTAGATATTACGTACATAATAGGGATGCTAAAGTGATATTAAAGTAATTCAGAAGCAGGCCATCAGATAGCAGCCAAAAGGGTCTTGCGTTATTTTTAAGGAAAATAAAAACTACATACTCAAATATCGAACATCAGAAAAGTTTGAGATCATTTGGTATACTGATTTCGATTTTGGTAGATGCCAATAAAGCATGTTATAACATGTGTATGAGGTATCTAATTGGGGAATATAACTGTGAAATTTTGTCACATGGCTGCACGAAGTGGATAAGAATTAAATACCACTTAAGTTATTTTGTGACAATAACCCGACAGTTTTATATTCCAATAATAGGAACTTGACAAAGTCAAAGAATATAGACCAAGTTCTTAGTTGTAAATGAAAGAGTTCAGAATGGACAGTTGTCTATCAAGCATAATGGCACAAACTCCGTGATTGCAGCTGCATATTAAAGGATTGTCACCCAAAAGGTTTCATGAGCATGCTGCTCGTATGGGTGTCATGTCAAATTAAATATCTTCAATTTTTGAGGATATTCAGATTTTAGTGGGAGTTTGTACTTATGCTTGTATGACATATGCAGTTTTTAGTTTTTAAAGTTTAAGAATATTTCTGCAGAAATAAAGTTTCAGTTTATTCACATTCTGACTCTATTAAGGTTGATCTCATTTAAGGGTGGACCAGTTGGAAATAGTCACGTTATGATCACATTACGTGAAATTTTCATGCTACACATCCACATCATGATTCATGTCATTTGGTTATGTCAATATATGTGACCATTGTTGGTTGAGTTACGAATAAATGTAGCAAAAACTGCTTTGATCATATATTAATATAATTGATGGACATAATTGTTCGGGACACATTTCGGTAATGACAGAAAAGTTGAGCTCACTACGGTTATTAACAATACAAAATTATAAGGTTTCACATATAGTCCAAGTGGGAGATTGTTGGATAATTAATCTAACATTGGACTAATATGTAAAAATAAATTTGTATTGTATACTGTCAATTTTATGCTCAATTAAAAGTGGTCATATGCGTTATATAATTTATGAGTATTAATGTGTCATATAGGGTGTGGACCTTTAATGTGTAAAACTAAAGAGGTAATATTCAATTTTATGATGGGTTAAATTGAATAATTACCACATTAGACAGCCAAGGATCTCTTGGGCTGTATATTATGATTTGGTCCCCAGAATACAAGGAAATCCTAGATTCATTTCTCTTATCCCATTAGAGAGAACTATGAGAGACTTTAGAGAAAGCAGAAACAAAGGGAATTCTCTAAAAAGCCTTGATATTCTGGAAGATCTGAATCGGTGATGCCGCTCTCACACACAAGACAGTCAAGGATTAAGGTACGCTTCCGCTATTCAGTTTTATATTCAACACAGATGGTCCTGCGGTGATCGACAATGATTTTCGTCGGTTCCAACACATTTTGTTAAGAATTTTGGAGAGGAGATATTTTGTACTATATTTTGAAAAATAATGATATTATATAAAATTTTCCCCTTATTTCAAGCTCTCTAATATTCTTTTTTAATGATATACTTATTTTGAATTTCACTGTGGAAAAAAAATCACATCCCCACACACAAAAAGAGAGGAATGCTTTAGTGTGGTTAATGAATTGAAAAAAAAAATACTATTCTTAAGAAAAGTGAAAAGTAAACTTTTATTATTCTATTGATAAATTTATATTTTATTATATAAAAATTGATACTTCTTCAAGCGTAGTGTGCTTTTTAGTCCAAACTAGCGAGCTAAAAATTAGGACTTAATTATAAGAGTGTAGGTGCTGAGCAAAATTTAGCAATATAAAACATTTTTTTTGTTAGAAAATCACATTGACTAGACTTGAATGTCTATTTTTTTTTTACAAAATTGTTTCTGGATTTCTCCTACTCTTATGTATCCAATCAAGTCTTGGCTCTTGGACGGCGCTTGGGCACCACGCTACGCGGCAATGGAAATTTCAAGAGAAATGGCAACGTTATTGTTTTTTAATTATCTCTTCACAATGTTTTATTGAAAAAAAATTAAAGTCTTTATTTTTCCTGTCTCTATCATATTTTTTAGTTTCTAGTTTTTAAATAATAAATTTTTTAAAACTTAAATGTCAAAATATAATTGTTAGATATATATTATTTTTCACATGTACATAAAAAAAATATATTTTTTTCATTTTTTTATATATTAATAAGTTGAAAAATAAACTTTTAGAAAAATATTATAATATTTCACACGTGCACAAAAAAAATAATTTATATTAAATATAACTGTTTTAATTTGACATTTAAGTTTTAAATTTTGATTTATTAAAATTTTAAAAATAGAAGCATAATAAAGACACAAAAAATGAATGCATTTGAACTCTACTCTATTTTGTTAATTATTTCAAAAAAAAAAATTTCCGACTTTTAATATCTTGCATTTTTTTTAACATAACTGCTGTTAGCTTTAAATAATATGATTTGAGGAATTTCGTTTTAAATGAATTGTCCTTTTATTCTCTTCGAACTAGTAAGGTTTAAATTAAAGGTTTGCTGTCAGTTACGCCGAGATTTTGAAAAAAAAAATCTAAAACATACATATACTTATTTAAAGTATAAATTATATCATAAATAGTATAATAAATAATATTAATAATAATAATAATTGAATATAATGGTTGCTAAAAACAGAAAATTATTACAATATAATTGATAAATAGTCATTAATGTGATTAGGTTAATTAAGTCTCGCAAAAAGTTGATCATTGACAAATTTTCAAATATTATTTTTGTGTGAGACTACGGGAATATGTATATTACGTATCAATCAGTGCTATGGATTCATTCTCTATTTCAAAATTCAAACAATTGATATGTACCATTAAATATTATCTCTATATGAAAATGTACTTAGATCAAATTTTATATTTTTTTAAATTTATTTGTTATATTTTATAGGTAGAGAATTACTTGATCTAAACATTTTAGACTATTCGAAAACAATAATTTTTTTTATCTATTTAAAAAATAGTAAAATATTTTATAAAAAATATGAAATTTGATCTCCAAGAACATTTTTATAGAGATCGTTTGAACTTTGAAAATAAAAATATGTATCTCTAATACGAATCAATCCGTGATATGTTACCATAGCCATTAACCTTAGTCATTATTTCTAATGCTTTGAAACTAACCTTAATCTAATTAAAAAATGCTAGCTTTTGTAGTGGGGCCGGGCGACGGTTTGGATTGTGGCATCAAAGGTCTTGAGCCGCCGCAAGCTCTCCAGCTCCTTCAAGTCTCACTAGTGCGGTAGTGCCGGCTTTCCCAAATGACATTAATTAATAACTTTTGATATATACGTGACAACCACAATAAAATATATGGGAATTTACCTAACGACACGGCCATGAGACATAGGGCCATGAGATGATGATTATTATTATTATTATTATTATTATTATTATTATTATTATTATTATTATTATTATCATTATCATTATCATTATCATTATCATTATCATTATCATTATCATTATCATTATCATTATCATTATCATTATCATTATCATTATCATTATCATTATTATCATCATCATCATCATCATCATCATCATCATTATTATTATTATTATTATTATTATCATTATTATTACTATCATTATTATTATTATTATTATTATTATTATTATTATTATTATTATCGTAAGCCCGTTGCCTGCAGGCGCCTTGCAATTTTTTTAGTTTAAAAATTTAATAAAATAATTATGAGAAACGAACCATAGTTACAAAATTTGCGAACTATTCACGAATTATTCGTGAATAATTCATTTTTTGGTGATGTCGAACCGAACACCGAATCATTCGGTTGACCGAACTTTGACCGAATTATTTGCGAAATAATTTGCGAATTTTACGAATTTTGTTCCGAATTTTACTAATTATTTGCGAATTTTTCTCAGAATTTTTTTTTGTTTTTTTTTGCTCCTTTACAGGACTAAGATCTCTGATCTGGATAATTTCGAATCATTCCCGAATTATATCCGAATTATTCATGAATCACGAATTTTTTACCTCACTGAACCGAACCCGAATAATTTATTTGTTAATGTGAAACGAATTATTAATTTAGTTCCAATAAAATTTCGATAAGTTGCAGTTTATCTTTGTCACAAAAAAAATTAAAAACCTTTAAAACCAAATTATTGATTTGATCCCACTAAAATTTGTATAAATATTTAAAATCTTTGAAACCGAACTATTAATTTGATCCCAATAAAATTTGTAAAATTTGCTCTCCTCTCCTTCATTTCCTTTCTTCCGCGCCCTCCTCCTCCCATTGGGGAGAAGCTAATAAGAGGAAATCAATAGAATCGAACCGAGCCATTCGTTCAATTTCTTCTTTTGACAGCTGTTTCTAGCCGTTTGCAATTGCAAGTCAATTTCACTAATGAAGATGCTCTTAGCATGCATGCTTTTGGTGGGACTGAACCAATGGTTAAGGTCCATCTATTTATCAAGAAAAATAAAACAATCATTTCGGATAATTTGAATTTTCAATTCTACAAATAAAAAAAATTAGGCGCCTTACGCCTTGTGCCATTTTATAGTTTTTTTTAATTAAAAGCCAATTAGAAGGATCCTTCCCATCTCTTTCCTTTTGCTCTCTCTCTCTCTCTCTATATATATATATATTGCTATTCAAACCTTTTTACGTACTATCTCGCTCTACTATATTGTAAACAAAAGTTAGCTATCTGGGTTATTGTTATTTGTTAGTGCATGCATGGATCAGAATCTGACACCTGAACAAATCTCTGAGTTGCGCCAAGTTTTCTTACTCTTTGACAGGAACAATGATGGTACTCTTTCTCTCTCTCTCTCTTTATTTTCTCTTAGAAAAATTGATGGTAGTGTTATTAAAACAGAAGATTTGGGTTATACTAATATCTCTGCCTTTTTTAAGTTCTTGGTTAAAGTTCTAACAGCAAATTTTATACAAAGAAGGCCAATATGCCTTTTGATGTGCTTGTTGGAAGCAATTAAATGAATTGTATTTACTATTATTTCTCTAAAGCTCTTCTTAGTAGTTAATTTGCTGTAAACCCTGTAAAAAGGTCTTTCTTTTTCATTTACATTAAATGCCTTTTCTTTTTATTCTTTTGAACGTATTTTTATCAGTAGTGCCGAAAATATACAGAAGCAAACAATTAATATGTCTTAATGTCACAGTTAATATATATTTTTAAAAATTGGTGTTCTATGAACAGTATAATTTGGTGATGAATTGAAGCATCTACAGAGCTCTGTGGTAAATTAAAAGGGAAATCAGAAAATAAAGAAGGAACATGTCATTAATAAAATGAAATAAAGTAGTTGATCACAACAAGATGATAATAAAAACATATCCAACATTTTACTCAAAAAAAAAAAAAACAACATATCCAACAATCCAATCAGGAAATAATTCGATGGCAAGATTTTTTGTATGGGCAATAAGCATTTATCCGGGGGCTTATTTGAATATTCAATCAAGTTCTTCCTCTCAGCATAGACTTGAGCAAGTCAAGATGATGTTATTACCTCTAGTTTTCAAAACTTAAAATATCCGCTGTTCCTTTCCAGATATTATGATTTAATCTCTGGAATTGCACTTAAACGAGGCCTATTTTGTAGGGGAATTACAATTTTTTTCAGTTTTTTCCAAACAAAATTTTTATGTTTTATTATGACAGGGATATGACCGTGCTTTGATTTTTGCATTCTAGTTTTATAATTTGATTCTTCTTCTGAAGCCACTTTTTATGTGCCTGATACTTTGCATAGATTTTATTTAAATTTCTCATATTGATATTTCACAAGGACTAATAATGCTTACTTGCATGTTACCAGGTTGCATCACTAGAGAGGAATTGGCAGTTGTGATTCATCAGTTGGGTCTGAACCTAACTGAGGTTGACCTTCTTGACATGATACGGGAGGTCGATATCGATGGCAATGGTACCATCGAGTTTCATGAGTTTATTAGCCTCATGGCAAAGAAACTCATGGTAGTTTGGATTTCATTTCATATGATATTTTATGTATATAATATACATTTCATCAGCAACAACTTATTTTTCATTGTTTTTTTTTTTTTTTTCTTTCTTTCTCAGGAGACCGAAACGGATGAGGAGATGAAGGAAGCTTTCGAAGTGTTTGACAAAGACCAAAATGGGTTAATATCACCTACTGAGGTTACATATTTTTTTTTAATCAGATCTCTCTTTAGTTTAACTCCAAGGAGGTAATTAGATGCAGTGATGCACAAACAAGTAACAAACCACTCATTAAGGATTCTCAATGCTTCAAGTATCCTTATTTATTTATTTTCCTTATATTTCCAGCTGAGAAATGTCATGGTGAATCTTGGTGAAAAATTGACTGATGAGGAGGTGGCACAGATGATCAGTGAAGCTGATCTCGATGGCGATGGTTATGTGAACTACGAGGAATTTGTTCGTATTATGAACAAATGACTACTTCCTGACATGTGCAGATTAAACAGTTATTACAGTAAAGTTTATACAAGGTTTTCGTTTCTCTTTAGTGAAGTATTATGCCTCTTTGAGGCTTTACAATTGTTCATTAGTTGCATGCTTTCGTTCATAAGTCGGAACATCAGTAAATAACCTGTTTTTAGATAGGAGTATGCTTGCCAATTAAAATCTTGTCAGGGCAGCATAAGCTATTCATTGATTTGTAAATTATGTTTTGATGATTGTTAAGTTGTAGAATGTAATGGAAAGTAATTAGTTTGTCAAGTTGTACAGTGTATCAAAAGTAAACTGGTCTGTAATACTGAGTATTGTTGATTGTTAACTTTTAAAATTAGTTTCTTCGTTTTTAAGTTTATTTCTTGTCTGTGAAATGCACTTGTTCATTGTCTTGCCATGCTTATTTCATCATAAAAGAAAACAAAATTCCGCCAACAATTAAGCATTTCCTTAGCAGACAAATTTCACATACAAACAATTATCCTGTACAAGAGCAACAGCATATAGTTTCACACAAGATCAAACTGACACAAAGCGCACTAGAATTTGACAAAGCAAGCCTCTGTACAACATCACCCCTAATACTATCATTCCCTTCCAAATAATAAGGCCGAACATTTACCTCATCGCATTCTCTTCCCCTCTGTTCCATAGCACACCTGAACTCAGGAGTAAAACATTAGGGTTTACTAAAACCCTAATTATTAAACCCGGGCAGCACACACAGACATCGAGAGATGGAGAGTTCTCTGAGTCTGGCATTTATTTATTTTAAATTTTTAATAGTAGCAAATAACAAGACTCTCCAGTACCATATCTATCTAGATATGCTTAGCATCGGTGGCGGTTTCAAGCAGCAACTGCTTCGCGAAATTTGGTATTGGTCTCAGGTTTGCTGATGCTGTCATAATAATCGACCAGAACTTGCCATCCTCCTGGGCACATAAACCCGTCGGGTGGGCTCTCCCGGTTTCTAGCTAGGGTTCTCATCTGTGTTCATAATTTTTCAAATTAATACCAACTATTTTTCAAATTAACAAATTTTTTTTGCATATAGATAAAAATGTAGAAAGTACCTTGGTGCCTGAAATAAAGAGGAAATCATCTTTTCTTGAGGGGTCGAAGAAATCCATCTGCTTCTTCTTTAAGTCATAGGCTGCAACCTGTATGCATCCACAGTAATGCAAAAAACAGTTAGTCAAGAATTTTAGTTTTAACCACTATACCAGATCTCATTTGTATAAAGCCTGACAGCATTATCAGCTCATAAAAATGTAACTAAATTGACTTGTATATAAAAATAATTAATTTGTTTTCAAAGGCCAAGGAGAAAAAGGTAAAATAATTCAAAATTTTACCCTGAAAGGAAGGATATTGAGCTTCTCAAGGCCAGGTGCCATGCTGAGCACCTTCTTTCCATGGTCGGCATCATATAAATCTCTCTTCTCTATTGGGTGACTCATGCCAGCTGGGTCCCGACCCACTATGTAGAAATTCGCACCCGCATTTATGCGGGCCTTAGCGTGCCACTGCACCTCTGAGGGCCCCGCATAGTGCATAGGAGACGGGAAGATTGCCACCACTGTTGAGTCAGGGTTCAGCACCCCATCTTCAAGCACCTATATTAATAATTTCTTGTAATTAAGTAAAGCATAGAACAATACTGAAATGACAAATTTATGATGATAATCTATTAATAAAAGACGAAGAAACCTTCTGGTGTTGTTTCATGCGCCAGCTCAGCGGCACATCATCAGCCTTGGTGAAACCGCCAAGAGGATGAAGCAACAAAACGGGATTTTTGTAGCCCATATCAAGGAGGCGTCTGCGAGTATCGGTCATAAGCAGTGCGTGCCCGTTATGCACTGGGTTGCGGAGCTGAAATGCGAAGACCGCATCAGCACCCCGTTTCTCAAACTCCTCCCGCAGCTGAGCTGGCGACAGCCTATAATCATCCAGGCCATCATTGTATTTTATTGGCTTAATCACTTCTAAGTCTCCACCGATCAGCCAGTTACCTGTCATGAAATGTGTCTGTATTTAGGACCCAATCATTGCCATTATGTTATTTTACCAATTAGGCAAGTCTATACCCAAAGAAATTAAAAAGATTTTAAAATCAAAACAAATAAACAAAGATGCTAGTATCTGTAGGGTACAAGTCATGACCAGATTCTGGTATTACCAGTACAATATGAAGAAAAAGGAATATTCACGCCATTCTAAATTAGGCATCCCAAAGATAATGACAATAATATTAATAATACAACTATAGAAAGATTTTTAGAATCAAATTTTACTTACCAGCATGTGTGACTGCCTCTTCAACATATGGGAGACCTGGGGCAGTGGTTCCCCAGGTACGTGCAATCCTTTCTTCTTTGTTGTGCTTGTATATCTCAATACTGCAAAAGGTGGTACAAGTTTTGCATTAGTACTTTTTGCATGAAATAAATACAGCCAAAATCTCTCCTCAGAGATACCAGCTTCTGGTTTAAAAGTTAGTGAAAGTAGAATATAAAATAGTACATTGTTATTTAAAAGACTAAGAAGTGTAAAAATGAAAATACAGAGTATCTGGTGCACAAGAGTGTACAGATTCAAAGCGAACTATATACATGATAATCGTAAGTCATGACAATACATTTGCACACTCTTACTACATCGCAAGTCCCTAAGATATATAACTTTTGGAAATGATAAAAAAGTGACAGAATGATTGCTAAAATTAAAAATGTAAAATTGTAGATATGTTCTTTATAGTTTAAATAGGTCATATACCATGATACAATCTGAAAGCCAATTGGTAATATATCAAGCAATCAAAAACATTAATGGTTTAGTGTTATTGGCACTTGATTGTTATCCAAACTATTTTCAAACTGTACCTAAATTGAAATACAACATATCTGCAATTTTAATCTTTTACTTTGATAATCATTTTATTGTTTGTCAATAAATCTTCCACCTAATATACAGTGTTCAAATTTTAAGCAGACAATAAGAATAAAAAATATGCTGCATCATCATACAATTAGTTAATTATTGTGATTACATATGACAAACGCATATCCTGATTATTCAGAAAAAGCTTCTGTTCGTATATTTTAATCGCTTCCAACAGAAATCCAGTAAAAATGACTTTCAGTTGGTGGTTAGTTACTGTTCAAGATGCCAGTATGAGGCATTTGCTTACAGATTCAGGGTATCATTTTGATGATATGAGATATTCCTGATAAGACAAAATCCTGTAACTTAACTTCGTTTCTGCAATGAAACGGGCCTTGGCCTTTTATCCAAAAAAAAAAACCCAGTAAAATTTCCAGAATATTCAGGATAAAAGATGGAACTCCAGTAAATGTTTTTGTTTTTATTTTCTCAACCATTGAAACTAAAAAGAAACTAAAGAAAACTACAATTGAGGAAAAATTAAAACCACTTACTTGTTCAAAATTGCGACAACCTTGTTGGTGCTCCGATCGACAAGCGCAACCTTGGTACCATCTCCGATCGATCGTTTGGTAGAGTCGTCTATGGCGAGCACGATCGGTACGGACATGTTCACAACCGACCCGTCATCAAGTCGGAGTGAACTGAAATGAAGTGTTTGGAGGAACTCGGCTTCCCTCATGAAGCCTCTGAGCGGGCTGGCCCACCCTTCGCTCAGCACATGGACCCACTCCAGGTCCACCCTTCCCAGCTCGACCAGTGGCAGCGTCTCCGCCTCTCTCCTCTTTAACTCCCTCGTGGGACCCACTGGCACCACTAGATCCACCAGCTTGCCTCCGTCAGGCTCGATCAGGCTCGCCGTTACCGCCATTTTCAACCCACGCGAACTCCGATTCAATTTCAAATTCCAGCTCAGATTAGAATTTCGGAAGGATATTTGACCGTGAGTGGTTTTGGCGCGTGATTGGATGTGGGAAATTCTACGGGAATTAAGGGTTTGATTGGTATAATTTGGGAATTTCGCGAGAGAGGCCATTGTGCTGGCGTTGAATTGGTACGCTCTCGCTTCCCCTCTTTACTCACACGTTAAAAAAAAAAAAATCTAATTAGTAGCTTGATCAATGGAATCGTGGTGGTGGGGATACTTATTTATATATGAACCGCCGAGGGAGATGGGATGAACCTAGACGGAAAAGCGGGAAGCTTTTCAGACTTCAAAAGGGATTTTTTTTAAAAACCATAAATAAAATAATTAAATTTACGAAACCAACACGATAACCTGAAGATTTACAAAAATCATCAGATCCGAGATGCCAATTCGGTCCGAACGAATTTTTTTTCTCCGGACCGAATTGGCATTTCGGTCCCCCCTAATTTTCAATTATAGCGCAGCCCACGCCACATATAATCCAACAAATTTTCGGACCGAATTGGCAATTTGATCCGGAGCATTATTTTGGCCGGACCGAGATGGCCACTCGGTCCAATTATTTTTTTTACTAAATTAAGTGTAGGCAAAAGAGAAAAAAAATAGTTATATACATGATACATCTTTTAAGATCCAATCATATATATTCAAAGTTCAATTTTATACGTAATACAAACTTATAACACAAGTATAATATATTAACATTATACCAATGGTTTGACCACCGTGATTTTTATTTTTACCCAAAACAAAATATATTTTAATATAAATAACCATGTTTTTAAAAGAATTTTATTTCTACCCAAACCGCAAATAAAATAACTTTAGGGTTATCGGTGAATAAATTTTTAGGGTTATCGGTGAATAAATTACCATATAATAAAATAATAAATGAAATTTTATATTATTGATAAGTTTTTATAATATAATTCTTTGTAATAAAAAACTTGAGGGTTATCGGTGAATAAACTTCTAGGGTTATCGGTGAAAAATTACCATTTAATAAAATAATAAATGAAATTTTATATTATTGATAAGTTTTTATAATATAATTTTTTGTAATAAAAATAACTTGAGGGTTATCGGTGAATAAACTTCTAGGGTTATCGGTGAAAAATTACCATTTAATAAAATAATAAATGAAATTTTATATTATTGATAAGTTTTTATAATATAATTCTTTGTAATAAAAATAACTTGAGGGTTATCGGTGAATAAACTTCTAGGATTATCGGTGAAAAATTACCATTTAATAAAATAATAAATAAAATTTTATATTATTGATAAGTTTTTATAATATAATTCTTTGTAATTTTTATTGAAAAAATTATATTATAAAAACTTATCAATAATATAAAATTTCATTTATTATTTTATTAAATGGTAATTTTTCACCGATAACCCTAGAAGTTTATTCACCGATAACCCTCAAGTTATTTTTATTACAAAGAATTATATTACTAAATAATTCTACAAAAAAAATTAAAATTCGGTTTTTTTTTCTAAATTAAAAATTCACACTATAATACATGAAATTACACTACAATACACTACAAAAAACTAATTTACTCTATAACTAAACTAAATAATTCTAGAAAAAAATTATAAAATTCGTTCAGAGGATAAACTTATTTTGTCTGGGATAAACTATAAAATTCTTTGTAATAAGATATTTAGTTTATTACAAAAAACTATAAACTTATAAGATATTTAGTTTATTACAAATAATTATAAAATTCGTTCAGAGGATAAACTAATTTACTCTATAAGATATTTCAGGCTTGTCTGGGACCGAGATGGCAACTCGGTCCGGGGAAAAAATCCTCTGGACCGAAATGCCATTTCGGTCCAGAGGACCACACGGCCGGCCACACGGAAAAAGTTTGATTTGTTGTGAAAAAGAGGGGGACCGAAATGCCAATTCGGTCCGGAGTAAAAAAATTCGTTCGGACCGAATTGGCATCTCGGGTCTGATGGTTTTTGTAAATCTTCAGGTCATCATGTTGGTTTCGTAAATTTAATTATTTTATTTATGGTTTTATAAAAAATCTCTTCAAAAGTTCAAAAGGGTCGGAGGCATTGTACATTTTTAAAAGGGAAAGGAACTCATTTCCCTAAAGTAACTCAAATTTTCAGTTTAGATCCTAACCGTCCGATCTGATATGGCACGAATATTAAAGCTTCCCCTGCATTCCTCCTCGGCCCGGATTGGCCCGGATTCTGATCGGACGGTCTGGATCTAATCTAAATAATTTGGGTTACTTGAAGGGATCGGACCCATGGATCTAGATGGTTGATTCGGCTTAGGTGCTGGGGTTTTGATCAAATCGTATTTTATTAGAGTAAAAAGATTCGCTGTTCAAGTTGCTCCTTTCTTTTCACTATTAAAAGGTTTTAGTGGATTTTGATTTTTGTTTTTCTTGATGGATTAAGCATAGACTCCCACTTATTTTCAAACAAAGCATACTAACTCCTGGCGAGTTGGATAACATTGCTCCAATGGTAGAATTTTGTTGATTATTCTTAGACGAGTCTGGACTGTTCAATTTAGATCGGACGGTATTGATCTAAAATAAATGAACGCTTCGTATTTTGTGTGAAGTTCAAATTGTTTGTAAAAGGTTGGAGAGGATCGTGTCCAATTATGATCGTAAAGGTAAGAGGTTTCTTCGGTGTTTCCTACTTCATTTGTCAAGACTATCTCGCTCAGTGCTTACCATGTTTATGAATCACCCCTGTAAAGTTCATTATTGGAATTAACCCAATTTTAAAAGGTGTAGGCTGTAGCCGTCAGGATGAGGACGGGAGGAAGAGAGACAAATTTAAGTGAAAATTGGAGATATTAAAGGGTCTACTTTGTAAATTCAAGGGGTCTTCTTAGGCGGACTGCATATGGGACCCACTTGTCGACCATGGTCCACGTATATGTTTAGGTTCAGCGGTCCACGGATTAGATTGGACTAAAATGTTTAGGTCGTAATGGATGACGTGACATTATAACATTTGTCCTTTTTTTTTTTTCTCTAGGACACCAGATACTCTGTGGTCAATGTTTGATATTTTCTTCCTATTTAAACCTAATTCAGCAATATTTAAAAGTTGATAATTCGGATATAATATAAATATAAGTTGAAAATAGTTTGTGGTTTTATAATAAAATAATAATTAAAATATTGATATATTTACAAATCAAATAAAAATTCAAAAGTTCATACCAATGATATGGGATGACTAGCGTTTTTGTTCATATAATTCGTCATATTTAATATAATTCACGAAGTGATGAAAAAACAATAGTTGCAGATTATAATTATAATTAGAGAATCTCGTTACTCTATATGCTCAAATTTTCTCTCTTTTTGAGATAGATTGCTTACAAGTAACTCCATAAATAATCATGAGATAAGATCAAATACAAAATATAATGAATATATATATATATATATATATATGTAATTTTTAAGGGCGCTAATTATTTGATTAGTGAGAAAATATATTGTCTTGATGTAAAAGTGGAGAGAAAATCATATAAAGAGGCAAATTGAATGAAAAAGAATCGTAAATTGTTTCGGTAACTATAAGAAAATAGAATTCTAATAGTTAGACTCTTTTAGTAGAATCAATATAGTAGAATGAGTTAAAAAATATTTCTAATTACTACTAAACTTTTTAAATAACTTTACTTCATCTGGGTCCAAATCTATCATTTTTTTTAGAAACATTAGAGAGAAAAAAAAAAAGAGAGGAAGATTCTCTTTCTCCAAAAACAAAAAGAGCGGATTCAATTCCACCTCCCCTTTCCTTCACTTACCCTTTTTACACTTTATTTAAATTAAATAATCCAATATTCTTATAATTTACAAGATGTGATCTTAACACTGTGTGCATCAAATTATAATTTTGAAACATAACATGACCATATTGTTCTATCGAACTTATTTTAATTTGAAAATATTGGGTTCTCTTACTAATTCTAGTTTTGAATAGTTATCACCTTGATAATGAAGCGGTAGTACAGTTTGTTAGAAAAAAAGTCTTAAAATTGTTGGATATCCAAAAGTCGAAAGTTTGAATCAGAAGTCCGAGCCCCTCTCACCACTTCGCAGCTTCTGTAAAACTTAAAAAAAATAATTATCACCTAAGACTTTATTAGCTACTAAATATTTAATGACAGATAGAGATAAAGACTGAAAGGTAAAATGTACATGTATGTTTTTTTTTTTTGACAGACTAATACTCAACTGGCACCAACAAAATTATTTTATGATCGTAGATGTTACATATCATAAACTATACACAAATCTCATTACTAGTGAATTATGGTTTTTTATTTGAAACCGAATACATTAAAAACCACACACAAACTTGCATGATTTCATTTGTTTTGTGAAAAGCTATAAAGCGACCGTCACCTATTCCCATTTTAAAAAAGAAGACGAGGTTCTGTACACAATACTTAAAATTACAACCAATAACCAAAGCAACTACCAGTTATATTAAATTCCATTTAATCATTTTTTCTAAAGATACAAGGAAACAAATTTATTTATGTTTTCAATCAAAGGTAAGAGGTCAAGTTATCTAACGATTTTATATTCATAAGAGAGTTTATATCTTAATTTCCAATCTATGACCTCCCACACAAAAAACATTACCTTTGCCACTAGATTAAAAGCTAATTCTCAAAACAATTTATTTTTTTAACATGTGATACAGATTAAGTTCATCAACTCACCTGCATTATATACCCGAAATTTTTATTAATATAAAAAAAACATTTTCAAAATCTACACCCTTGCTGATAGATATTCAAAAACTGCCCAAACCGCAAAAACAATTTCCGATTATGGGCCTTTTGACCGGAAATTATTTTCCCAGTTTTGGAGAAGGGAAACTGCAAAAAAAAATTCCGGTTTCAGCCAAAAACCGGAAATAATTTCTGCGGTTCTAGAACTGGAAATTAAATCTGCAGTTTTTAGTAAAACCGGGATTTTTTTTGCGGTTTGAAGTATGGAATTAATTTTTGCAGTTTCGGACCATTTTGCCTATAAAACGCGCTACTGCCGCCTCCCAGAACTCACACTTCACACTTCAGTTAATTTTTTTAGAAGAGTAAAAAGGAAAAAAAAAAAAAGAGCAGAAGAAGAAAAAAAATAGAGAAAATCAGATTTGAGAAGCGAATTTTTATAAGTTTATTTATTTATTTAATTTTAAATTATTTTATTTTTCAATTTATGTTGTACTTGTAGGGTTATTATTTTTTAAATTGTAGTTTGTTATCCAGAACAACCAAAATCAAAACTGATATGTGTGAAAAAATTTGTTGGAGGAGAAATCATAACTTTGATTATCTTCAGAATGAGATTTATAAACTAGTTGGATATACTGTTAGTGAAGCAAATATGGAAATCCAAGTCAGGTTTAATATGTCTACTGATGACCAACGTGACTATCAATTAGTACTGGTAACAAACCAGATATCATTCAAAATAATTTTTAGAATTGTGGTGTCTTTCCCACAAAGGTTACCGGTTCTTGAGTTGTATGTAGAATTAGAACTGAACCATGCCGGTTTTAATTCTCAATTGAATATGAACAGTCAGGCCCTTGTACCCAGTCATATCCCTGAATCTCAATCCCAACCCAGTACCAGTCGGAACCCTGAACCCATAACTCGACCCAAAACTATTGGGGTCCGTAGACCGGTACCGATCCCTGATTATTCGCATGTACCTGTGGATGCAATTGATGATGACAGTTTGGAGAGCGGGGATGAAATGCTCCCAGATGAGTCATCAGATTCCGATGATGATGTTGAACCGACCAGACAGTCACAATCACAGTCCCGCCAAACACAGTACCCGATAACTGGCCAGGTAAATATGAGACGTCAGGTTGATAGTTTTAATGACATATTCAATTTTCAGCCTACAGATGTCAATTTTTTCGGCGGCACAAAGAGAACATTCGATAACTCATTGGCCGTAGGCAAAGTGTTTGAGTCAAAAATGGCTCTAAGGGTAGCAATCAATGAGTTCCATATCATGAACAATTTTGAGTGTAAGGTTTCTAAAAGCGAACCTCGACGTTTAGTTGTGGTGTGCAAAGATTATTTTTGCAAATTCAAGTTATGCGCGAAGCCTAACGGTCTTTCAGAATCTTGGATTATTAGCAAACAAGCAATCCCTCATGCATGCAAAGTACTGACATCACGTGTTGATCATTGTCAGCTTACAGCAGAGATGGTTGCCCTTGCAATTGATGAGACCATGAGAAGGGATGTGTGTGCGAATATAAATCATATCCGAGATGTCGTCAAGGCCACACACAAAAAGGTAACTCCCAAGTATAACAAATTATGGCGAGGCCGTGAGCTTGCTATTGCAAATTTTTTTGGGAGTTGGGAGAACTCGTACAACTTGCTTATTCCGCTCTTGGAAGTCATAAAAATAACCAATCCAGGAACCAAGTATTGTGTGACCTCAACCCCAATTGATGGATCACTGGATAGACATTTTAAGGCAGTAGCATGGGCGTATGAGCCGTGTATTGCAGCAATACCGTTCATCAGACCAGTGATTAGTATCGATGCATGTTTCATGTCGGAAAGGTACCAAGGTAGGTTGTTAATGGCATGTGGATACGATGCCGAAAACCAATAGCTTCCATTAGCTTTTGGAATTGTAGAGAAAGAAAGTGCAGAAAACTGGGATTTTTTATGAGATGGTTGCGGTTGGAAGTCATTGGAGATGGTCGATTCTTTTGTGTCATATAGGATAGACATTTGGGGATTAAATCTGTGTTCCAGGATCCACATCTCGGATGGAATGAGTCTACAAATCAATGTGTGCATCGACACTGTTCTCAACATGTTGCCGAGAACCTCTTCAAGTATGTGGTGCGGGAGAGAGAGGTCAGCGATAGGTTTAAGATTGGAGTAAACAACAAGAAACCTAGGAGGTTGCAGGAGATGTTTGAAGATTTTGAAATTGGTTGTCCAGAGGCTATTGAGTACCTTAACAAGGTGGGTAAGAGGGACCCTAATGATGAAGACGAGCTTCCATGTCCAGAGAAGCTTTTTCAAGCATTGGACGAAGGTCACTGATGGAGAATAATAAAAACAAATGGGTCGGAGTCACTGAACAATGTGTTCAAACTGAGTCGGCGATTGCCGGTTGTAGTTGTTCTGGAAGACACATTGTATAAAATGAATGCATGGTTTTATGAAAGGCGGAACAAAGCTGAAATGGGACTTCAGCATGGTCAATTGTGGTCCGACAGGGTAAGCGAGCTAAAATATTCTAAACTATTTTGGAATTTTCTAAATTATTCGAACAATATTCTAAACCATTTTGGAATTTTCTAAATTATTCTAAACTATTTTGGAATTTTCTAAAATATTATAAACTATTTTGGAAATTTCTAAATTATTCTAAACCATTTTGGAATTTTCTAAATTATTCGAACAATATTCTAAACTATTTTGGAATTTTCTAAATTATTCGGACATTATTCTAAACCATTTTAGAATTTCTAAATTATTTGGACAATATTCTAAACCATTTTGAAATATCCTAAACTAATTTACTATTTTCTAAATTAAATAGTAAATAAAAAAAATTAAAAATACCTGAACCAAAGTGCCGATTGATCAGACAGACGGAGAGACGAGAAGAGAGAAAGGGAGAAAGGGAGAGATGTGAGGGAGAGAGGGCTACGCTGCGGAGCTTAAATAGGGGATCCTCCGAAACCGCAAACTTTTTTCTCGATTCCAGGCTTCAAAATCGCAGTTTTAATCTCCGGTTTTCAAAACCGAAAAAAATTTCTCTGGTTTCGGAGAGGCCGGAACCGGAAATTAATTTTGCGGAAAGGTAGCTTGAAACTGGAAATAAATTTTGCGATTTGATCATTTTTAAAATTCCTGTACAAAGGGGTGCAGTTTTTTCTTTTTTCTTTTGGATATTAATAAAAATTTCGGATTATATACACTAAATTTTAAACATGTAATTCTCATACAAAAGATAACATCTTAGCTACTAGATTAGTTCGTGGCTCAACAAAACAAATTTTATTAAATCCAAAATTTGTCAAAGTTAATTATGTGATACGTTATTATCTTAGGGTAAAATAACAAATATAACCACGGTTATTTCATGTATTGGGGCATATAGGTAAAATGTGGTCCTAGGTTGGAAGAGTTTCATTGAGGGCGAGATTGGAGAAAAGTCAGTGCGCGATTATTTTATGTATCTTGTTAACAAGGGCAGATTAGAAAATTTAGATAGAAAATTAAAATTTAAAATGCATCGACACTTAAACCCAAGTGTTCAAGATAATAAACAACAAACAATGTTTAGTCCTGAATCATGCACCACAATAAATCTATCAACCATGTAGGCCAATGAACGCATCTAACTTTTGTTTTTATACTATTGATAGATGAAGAACCCCACGGATTAGGAATTCAGATCCAGTACAGTAATTTAATTTTTGGGTTTTAGATCGGACCGAATCCGCGACAATCAATTTCAAGTGGAGCGTACACATTTGGAGCAACAGATTTGAATCGGACGGTCCCGATCCAAAATCCAAAAATTGAGTTACTTTAGAGAATCCGGACCCAGGGATTAGGGCAATTTGCTCAATAAGATGTTTAAAAAGGTTAAGAGAACGTGCACATGAAATTATTATTTTTCAAAATAAGAAAACGCAGCCTGTGCTGTTTTCCACGTGAGTATATATCTGATGTTGCAATTGCGTGTAATGCATAATTATGTTGCTAAATATATGTTGGTGAATGTTAATTGAAGAATTCACCCTTTAGAACATCTACATTTATAAATTTTGACTGAAATTAAAATCGAAATAACTGAAATTAATTTACAGTTAATTTTAAAAGCACTGCACTTAAGCAATTAATTTTAATTACTTTTAGCATTCAAAAATTGAAAAAAGAAATTATCATATATCCAAAAATTATTTTTTTGAAATGAATGAGCGAATAAAAATTAATATTTTTGCCAACATTACATTTTGAAAACAATTTCATTAATAGAAATCTTTGTATTTATGAAGTTATCACACATTTCTGAAATTGCAAATAAAATTGACACCTAAATTTTGTAATTGAAAAAGAGTGGTCTATGGTACTATGCATATCACGATTTGGTCCGTAATACGGATCAATATATTCATTTTCAAAATTCTAACGGTCAATCCTAACCATTCAACATGATTTTTATATAAATATGTACTTGCAGACCGATATTTATATTTTTTATAATTTTTTACTATTTTTTAAGATAGGTAGAAAATCATTGTTTTTGGATGGTCTAGAATTCTCAGACCAAGTTATATTCTACCTATCTTAAAAAATTGTAAAAAATTGTGAAAAATATAAAATTCAGTCTGCAATTACATATTCATATGGTGATCATATTGAACGGTTCATATCGACCGTTTGTATTTTGAAAATGAAAATATTGATTAGTATTACGGACCAATCCGTGATATGCATAGTAGCATAGACTCACTCATTGAAAAATATATATTTCTTGGTGGTAGTATCCAACAAGCGTCTTGTTTCATATTTGACTTTTAATTTTGTTCGGTTATTTTTATGTCGCCAGATTCATATTTGACTTGATGAAAACTAGATAAATAAAAACCGAAACTTATTCAGTTATTGGGTAGGGGGCGAGAGGCAATTAATTTAATTTAAGCACGGGAATTTTTTTTAAATCGAAATCAAAGCAAATTGATCTGATATTTCTATTGCTAAATTAACTAGATGTTGCAAATTTGTAGCTAAAAGATTTATCCAAATCTATGGCATAGGTTATAATGAAACCTTTGCACCGGTAGCAGAAATGAATACCGTGAGAATTCTATTTTCCATTGCCGTAAATAATAGTTGGGACATTTATCAAATGGATGTTAAAAATGTCTTTCTTCAATAAACACTTAAATAAGAGATGTATATGACATTACCACCCTGTCATAAATTGGAAACCAACTCTAACTTGGCTTGTAGGCTTAATAAATCAATCTATGGATTAAAGCAATCTCCACGGGTATGATATGACAAACTTAGCTCTTATTTAATTTCTTGCAATTTTAAAATTAGTAATGCCGATCATTCTTTATTTACTAATTGTGATGAAACCAATACAACTCTTATTTTAGTGTATGTTGATGACATCATAATTATCGGAAATAATTTATAACAAATTCAAAAAATTAAAAAACAACTAAAAGAAAAATTTGACATAAAAGATTTATGATATCTTAAATATTTTTAGGAATAGATGTAGCTTCTTCGGATAAATGATTCTTTATTTCTCAAAGAAAATATACACTTGATTTGTTAAAAGAAACCGATAAATTAGGATGCAAACCGTCATCTACCCCAATTGATAACAAGTGCAAGTTAAATAATGAAGATGATAAGCCTTTAAAAGACATAAATCAATTTCAAAGACTTGTAGGAAAATTGATCTATCTAACGGTTATTCGTCCGGATATTTCTTTCTCCGTAAGTCAAATTAGTAAGTTCATGCATTCACCCAGAACATCACATTTAGAAGCTGTAAATAGAATTCTGAGGTACTTAAAAAGTAATCCAGGTAAAGATATTTGAATGAAAAATAATAATTCTAATGATATATGTGGCTATTCCGATACAGATTGGGCCGGAAGCTTCGATAGAAAATTGACAACCGGTTTTTGACAATTTGTAGGCGGAAATCTAGTCACATGAAAAAATAAGAAATAAAATGTTGTAGCACGATCAAGCGCTGAAGCTGAATATCGTGCCATGATATCAACCGTAAGCGAACTAACATGGATCAAGCAACTCCTTTTAGACATGAGATTTAAAATTCAAGAACCAATGAAAATGTATTGCGACAACAATTCAGCACGACATATAGCTTCAAATTCCGTGTTTCATAAGAGAACAAAACATATAGAAGTGGATTGCCAGTTTATTAGAGAAAATGTTCAAGCAAAAGAAATTGAAACACCATACGTTAAAAGTGAAGATCAACTCGCGGATATCTTCACCAAAGGCTTGGATCCGAGTCCATTTGAGAAAATTACAAGCAAGCTAGAATTATACGATATATACATTTCTAGCTTGAGGGGGTGTTAAAATATGAAATAGAATTCAAATTATAACGGCTAGTTTATTTAATAGAATAGGAAACAGTGTACTGTAGGAAATAGTGTTTTGTAATTAATAGCAATAGGGAATAGTGCATTCCAACGGCTAGTTTTTAATGCCTTGTAATTATAAATAGAGACTTGTGTAAAGCTGAAAAATAAAATTGCAATATAATTTATTTTCTTAAATCTTTGCTTTACAAAAATAACATATTTGATCGGAACCGTTAGATCCCATTGAGATACGCACAAACAACTTAAAGATTCATACAGATCAAATTTGCACACATCTTGATATGAATCAATCAATTTTGATCAGATATTGAATCAAATTTGATCCAATGTTCATTAGACTTAGATTGTCCCTTGCTCCGGTTGGGAATGAACAAAACTCAAGAGCGTCTCTAACATTTTAGGTACACTTGTGTTATGTTTGGAATTTAAAATTCAATTCCAACCGCGCTCCAATTTCCAATTAAAATATTTGCCATACTTGTATAAAATAATTTATGAAGAAAGAAGTTTATTAAAGAGCCTGAGTAAATTTTGGAACAATATTATTACAAAATCATTGGAACCCATCTGGCTGTTGACTTGCTATGTGGAGATTTTTTTATTTATAGAAATTGTAAAAAAATAATACAGACTATTAGCCTGTTTGTCATCAAATTTTGATTATGTAGAAGAAACTGAAATTTTTATTCTGTACCTTATTAAGGTATATTAAAAAAAAAATTCGGTCCCTTTAGATATCATATATCACTTACTGCTAATGTCGTAGAAGATCTAGCTCTTAAAGTGGAGAAGGGGTGTGCCTAGGCTGCATGCATGAGAGAGAGGAAGGGCATCAGGGCATCTTGGCAGCCCAACTTTGCAAGGGTTGAGAGAGATGGGGGACGGGTTGGATTTGAATCATCTTTGGGATTTGGATCTTCTGTGGCACAGACATTGTAGACAACCAGTGATTTATAATTTCTTAAAAAATTGGAAATATTTTCGGTTCTCTCTGTAGAATCAAAATTTCATGCAATCCAACCATTATGCTATATTATTTTTATATTCTTTCGGTAAATAAAAAATGCTCATTGTTGTGGCCCCTATTTAATGCTTAGAAAAGGAAAAAGCATATACATGTCCCTTCTATTTGTTGATATTTAAAGATCTATTTTGTATATAGATACACAGAAGAAAAAAAACTAAAACTTAGATTAAAATGTTCTAGAATACTAGGAACAAGGGAAAACATGTACATAAAAAAATGAACGATTTTTTCTCAATACCATAAATACTCATTAATACCAACAGAGTAGCGTTTCATGAATTTAAAAAATATATAATATTCTATTTTTTTTTTAAAAGTAGTTGATTTAAGATCCACCGATTTCTTTAGGTACCTAAAACTCAACCATAATATCAGTTACAAATATATACCACCAAAATATCATCAAATATACCGAAACAGTTTAACCCAACAACAAAAGAAACCTACAACAATAAAATAAAACTGTTCTAAACGAAATACTTGCACAAAAGATACAAAAGCACCATATAACACTAAGTATCAGTAGTCTAACAGATTCTAGTCAATATCTCCATCATTATCCCTTCCTATGTCAGACATTAAACTGAGCGAGCTGTCAGAAACAAAATCCCTTAATAATGGTCAAAAAAAGATCCTGGAGCCTTGTGTCCTCCAGCTCTGTTATGGATGTGAGGACCTCCACTGCCTCCTTGGTATATAATATTCGATTAAAAGTGTAAACTATGAATGCAAAATAAACAAATATTAATTTCATTGAATCACATAGACCGGAATTACATGTTCTGGAATATAATTCCAAATTTTAGGATTTGGACTACGGAGTGACATTGCAAAGCAAAATCGCTTCCAAATTCTTAATCAAGAAATGCCTCTTTTTAAAATGTGGTCGATTAGAACGCATTAATTGTAATGGATGATTGCACCGGCGACTCTTACTGATCTTTACCCGTGCTGATGTGGAAGCACCTTATTTGACAAGGGGAGAACTTAGTGGATAGTTGATACGTCATTATCAGAGACTCAAGAGTATAGTAGATGTTGTGCATTTCCTTTGAAAGATAGTTCTATTTTTAATGGAAGTAGAGTTTAAAAAATAAAAAAAAGTGCAATCGAGAGGGATTTGTGCGGATTTCGGAATTTTTTAAAGGAACACTTGATAATATTTTATGTTATGATTTGAACCATTTTTATAAATAAAGAAAATATGTAATGCATATCATGTATTCATGTCCACTAAACATGATAAGTTTTGATGTATCTTTCATCGTACATCAAACAAGGAAGTGTCTACGGTGCTATGCATAGCATAGAGGCCTCCGTGCTACGGCTCAATTTTTGAATTTTCAAAATCCTAACGGTCGATACGAACCGTTCAACATGATCTTCATATGAATATTTACTTGTAAACCAAATTTTACATTTTTTAGAATTTTTTTACTATTTATTAAGCTACTTTGAAAAAACAGTAATTTGTACACAACAGTAAAATCTTCTGGACCATTGGATCAGCAATTTTCAAAGTGGCTTAAAAAATAGTAAAAAAATTCTAAAAAATGTAAAATTTGGTTTGCAAGTACATATTCATATGGAGATCATGTTGAACGGTTCGGATCGACCGTTAAGATTTTGAAAACTCAAAAATTAAGCCGTAGCACGGAGCCTCTCTATGCTACGCGTAGCATATTAGCCAGATTCCATCAAACAATATAAAAGGTTAACTATCATTTACTTTCTACTTTTCAATTTTATTTGAGTTTTTTTTATTATTAAAATTATCAAAATAACCATCTTTTTTTTATTTCCTTCGGTAGTCTCTAAAATGAGATTCTCTTTACCGGGAAGCCCACAATTTTTAATAATTAAAGTCTATTAGGGGAAAAAGAAACCTGAACTTGGTCAAATTGCAAAGGTAATCTATGTCAGGAACTCGAGGTTGAATTTTCCTAGTCAATTTAGTGACAATTCAATGTCTAAAAACATCACCCAAAATTTCAGGCGTGCTTCAAAGAACTGGATTATCTCTAACTGTTATAAATCAGGAAAAAACATCTAATTAATTAAATATTTTCTAAACGGCCTATATAGGTTAATCTGTTTTTAAAAATCACAGCTGAACCCTAATTCATAGATCACTGTACCTTTTAGCGACCAATGAACTAGTTTACCATTTATTAACATCTCTTTACTAAATCTACATTTGTTCTTTATTAAGTCTATGCAAACCTTCTTTTAATTTTTAAGGTTTTTTCGAGAACGAATCTTTAGTCTAGTGACAAAAATAATGTCTCTGTGTGAGAGTTCGCAGGTATGAAATCCCATCTAAATCTCTTATAGATATTAAAACAATTGAGTGACTTAGATCTCAATTTTATTAAAAATAATCACCTCAACGTTAAAATTCAATTACTTCTTAAGATAATATATGTACCCATAATTCTATTAAAGTTGTCTTTCACCTGTTTGCTTACCCAACTAAAACAGAATCGGAGACGGTTTGTTGGACATTAGACCAAATTTGATCCGATGTCAATTGTAGCCGTCCGAGCCACTTCAAAATTCGTACAGATCAAGTACGCATGAATCTTGAGATGAATCTGACGGTTTCGATCGGACCCCCTAACCGAACGAAAACATATAAATTTGATGTGATTTAGGCCATTTTATTCTCCTCACAACATAAGCAAGCCTTACAAATACATACAGGATGTGTTATTAATGTGTAGAAATTAGAAAATATATAGGCCCAGTTGACCAGAGGAACTAAAGCCTCCTTGCATCCAGAGAAAAATAAAATGAAGCGTGTTATTTTGAGTCCCAGGCTTTCTAGCCCTGGCCTGGTTGTTGATTGCTCTGCAGATTGACTTTTGAAGGCACATTTTTTTTGCAAATACCGTTTGTTAGAAAGGGAATATGAGCATTTGAGTCTATATATGTCTCTGGTGATATTATTATTAGGAGAATATATTCACTCTTATTGAACATAAATTATTATGCTTAAAATTTTATAAGGAGAAAGAAAAAACAGACAAAATATTTCCAGTAAGATACCTATGCTCCTTTCTTTTTTGCTGGTGTAATTTTGACTCTGCAATAAAACTTACAAAGGCAGCTATTTGTTATATATAAAACCATATATTTCCAGTAAGAGAAACTGAGAATTACCAGTGCTCTAGTGAGACAAGAGACGGGGGGGAATTACTTGTACCTCTCGGTATAATAATTTTTTTTCTTATAGCAGATGAAAATTTTGACCGCATTTTACCAGCTGAAAATTTTACCAAGAGATTTTGATAATGTATACCGGTAAGTAATTATTTCAGATTAGTAAGTTTTTTAAACATGATTTGCAAAGCAATCCTACTGCATTGAGACAATAAACCCTGGTATACCGGCTCGTAAGACCGATTTCCTGCAGCATTTGCTGTGTCCAGCCATTTCGTAATAGCGGGTAATGGAGGTTGCTAACAACATCTGGTGCCAAAAAATGGGATCACAATGCCTCCAGTGGCATATGGGGGATAAAATCAGAATATAAACTGAATAAATAACCGAGCGATTAAAAAGCTAACAGGATCTGTTTATATCTATTTTGACATGCTCCCTCACATATAGGATATATGTATTTATGTATTTTGAAACAAGCAGGATTTAATTTATACTGGTATGTGGTTAGAAAAACCTGATTGTGGAGCTGAGATTCCAAAGCAATCCTAAAGAGTGAACCTTTAGGTTTCATTGGTGAGATTTAAAACTGATGTTCGGTATGAGAAACTTTAATACGAATTTAATCATTCATAAGTCTTGGTTTGTTAAGTGTTACCAATTGAATATCAATTAACAAAAAACTTTATCTCAGAATTTATTAAATTTTCACAACTGTGGCCCCACATCAGAGGTCTCACTATTGGTACTTTCTGCCATCACGGATGGTTGTATTTTGTAAAATAATTACTTTGGTGATTGATGGGAAAATAACAAAATAAATAATACATCGAATGAAAGCCAATAAAAAGAAAGGAAAAAAATATGATAATAGACATGGAAATGCACATATAATTTTGAGATCACACGATTAACATCATGCATTGCGCCACAAATTTGCATGTATGATCGTAATTAATTCAGGTGATACACCTGTACTGACAACTTTGATCAAATGTTACATACACCTGTGCTGATAAGTTGATATTAAATACACATGTATACTGACAATGGAAATACACCTGTACTGGTAAGTTGATTTAGTACTTGCGTATATATTCGTGCATTGCTTGGTACCATACCTTATGACATGCGATGGAGAGGCGCCGGCATACATATTTTGCCCGAGAGAGAACAAGTGAAGCTGTCATAGCATGACCTAGCCAAAGAGTCTTTCCATTTAATTCTGTACTACTACTCATCTCTCTCTCTCTCTCTCTCTCTCTCTCTACAAGTTAGATCATGCTGGCAGCTTCACTCATTCTCCCAAGGGCATATTCACTTGTGCAGATGTTCATTTTAACCTCAAACTAGTGCCTATTTATAGAAGACTAAATGAGTATTCAAAACAAGCTAGCCTTCCAGAAATTCAAATGAGAGAGAGAGAGAGGGACAGACAAGGGCACATGGGAGACAAATTTAAGGGGGCTCGATGTAGAAATGTAGAGAGAGAGAGAGAGAGATGGAGAGGAGGTGCAAGGCAAGAGCATCCCAATGAGATGGCGCCAAAAGTCAATTGGAAGTGGATTGATGAGAACCAATGAGAAGCGAGCAAACATTTGCTTAACATAACGGAGCACGCGCGTGTCGGATGGAGATGCCCATATTGACTGAATCAAAGTCAGAATACACTATTTGACTATCTATAAATTGTTAATTAGCTATGGGTAGAGTCGTAGAGACAGACAGAGATCTAAAAAAAAAGTACTGTGGTAGATTTGTTCATAGCTCCACCGTCAATTTCTTCTGATTTCTACCTCCGAGAAAGGCAAGTACTTCAAAGAAGCCTAACGAGTAACGACACGTCAATTTTCTCTTCTTCTTTTAAAAAAAAATATATGTACCGTTTACTTCATTGAATTTCCTCAAAAGTCTTTGTTCCAGAGCAACTTGATTGGTTTAAATATCGACTCGAGTTAGAACTCAAGTTAAAAGGTATACTGTTTTATTGTGCTCAAACTAATTAAAAGTCAAGTCAACCTCTAATCTTAGAAAAAAACAAGCTGGGAAACTTTCAATTATTGATTATTTGTAGTTATTTTCATTTATATTTAACATTTATTCTCTATTAGGTAAAAGTTTAAAATTTCAATTAATCTTAGAAAAAAAAACAAGCTGGGAAACTTTCAATTAATTTATCTAAAAAAATTAGCATACAATTGCATTATGAAAATGTCTGAATAGTATTAAACTACGTCCAAGTCAACCTCTAATTTCGAATTTAAGATTGAAACAATAAAAGAAATATAATCCAATGAACCAAATTCAGACATTAGTTGCCTGTCCACTTGTTCAATTAACTTTCGTAGTATAACTTAGTTGCCTGTTCTGAGTCTTTGTTTCTAGAAGACAGCAAGTGATTTAGAAAACTAAATCTCTCTGACGTGAGATATCTAAGATGTGTGATAAATTATAAGAGGGTTATAGCAGGACAACACGTGGAATCATGGCCTTAAATCACAAATTATCAAGACAGCTTCCTCTATGATTAAATATTAAAGGCACATGGGAGACAACATGACATCAAGATCTGTTAATGGCTTAATGCCAAACTCACAAGGCCAAGTCAATTATCAATGCGCATTTATTCCATTGGATCGTACCGCAAGCCAATATCGTACCGGTCCTTCGCAATAACAAACTGATGTGCATGGCTTATGCTATATTTGTGCTTTAAATTTGAAAAGCAAGCACTTTAGATTTACGGTGTTGCTTAAATGTCACTGTTACTGCTACAGGACAAGATAACACTTTTACCAAGTACTTGTATGAAACCAAAAATAGCAAGGAAACATCACATAATCATTGTCTATTTACCAGAAAAATAAGAATCCTAGAGGAAAGAACTTTTGTTTCAACTTATAGAGCACGACAAAAGTTAGCCCCCAACTCAGATATCAAATCAGCCAAACCTAATTATAATTATTTAGGGGGCACACGGAAATAAATATGGGAGAATATTTACCCCAAATACAATGGTTCTGCCGTATTCAATAGAACAATTAACCTACAGAAAGAAAGGAAAAAAAAAATCAAATTCTAGCTCTGACTAGAAATGGAGCAGAGAGAAGAGTAAATTTGTTCAGCAGCAGGTCGGTCTGACGGTTCTCCTTTAGTGCACTGGTAAAATAGCTCTATCATTAGCTTAAGCTTATCAGCATCGGCATCACAAGTTATTCCAAGATTAATTCTTGTCATGCGATTATCCAGGGATAAAAACTCCTCCAGTTCCTTTGTTAGTCTTGGACCTTCCCTCATCTGTTATTTAATCATCAAAATAATAAAACACAAGGGGACTATAATATAGGTTTCCATAAATGAGAAGAAGGTAGAAATACATACTTGTAAGCGGTTATAAATTTCAGACTCAGACAGACCATGGTACGGCATTTGAAGGGTTAGCACCTCAAGTAGAAAGCATCCATACGACCATATATCCACCTCCTAAAAAATCAAGAACAAAGAATTTAGAGTTTGCAAAAACAAAAGGAGATAACCATGCGCACTTGGCATACCACAGTTCTGTTGATGCATCCCTGTTTCCTTTATCCAGAACAGGTACTCCAAAACAACACTTACTTGGTGATGTGCGGTGAAATGGGTATAATTTAACAAAATATAAAACAGGTTCCATTGGCAAGTCGCAAACATTTAACATTACTAGCAAATAACATGCAATTTTCCTCAAAAATCCCCAGTAGCTATTAATATATTTTCGATAAATTGCAAATAGACAAAACCGTTAAAATAATGAGTAGAGTCAGGAAGAAAGGGGTCTAAGGACAAATTCCCCTTGCATTTTTGGGGAACTTATTAGCACAAGAAGCATGCTGCAAATATCTGAAAAATGGGAGTGTCGTTTGCAAATATAACAACAAAGACTTCTGCTTACAATAACGGAAGACTGCTTACAACAACAAAGACTTCTGCTTGCATAAAAATATGGTTTTGGATGTTTAGTTTACTCAACACAAAGTATCTTTTTTTTATTCTTTGGGTGGCATAAAATCCAAATTCAACAGAAATCCCCCTTTTTCACTATTTATAAACGGACTCGAATGTATTATTACAGATAAAATTAAAAATATAAAAAAATTAATCAGAAGCATGAGAGTGGAAAGAGTCGTACCAGGCCATACTGGTGTCTCCTGTGCATGGCACGCAAGACCTCAGGAGCCATCCAATGCGGAGTACCTACACAGACACATGGTGGATGCACGCCAAAGTGAGCAATACAGCATGTGTGGGACTGGGAATGTAGCGGGACTGACTGGTCAAAGTCAGTAAGTTTGACCATAGGCATTCCGTCACTTTGTCTCGATTCCAGATCCACTACAACATTTTCACTTTTCACATCTCGGTGTATTATCTGCTTCGAGTGCAGTTCAACAAGGGCACATGAGATCTCTCGAGCCATATGAAAGGCCAAATCAATCGGGACCCGCTTTTCCCCGTTCTTGCTAAGTTTCTCTATATAACCCTGTGTTTTTTTTATACATACAAATTTGAAAATCAATTTCATGTTTGGTTGGTACTAAAGGTTGGTTGACACTATGCCAAGTGCCTACCCTAATGAAGCCTCAAAACAGAACAACAGAGGGAAACAAATTATCTCTTAACCCACAAATTGTACAGCTGAGTTTTAATTGTTCTAATTTTAAGCCACATTAATCTCAATCAATCCTCCTATCACGCAGTTAACTATAACTTCCCTTGAATTAACCCAATTCATCAACAATTTGCCCTCAATTGTGATGTTATGCCTCAGTAGTCCTCAACCAACCCAACCTATCCTCAGTTGCACAAATATTAAGATATTTTTTCTGGTATAACCAGTAATAATATTAATACCTTTAAAGAGCCTCCTCTGACATACTCCATCGCAATAACAGATTGCAACAGCCTGTACTCCTTCCCACTGCCATCAGATGCTGGGACCCACTTGCAAGAGAGCTGGTGGCCATAAATATCAACAATAGACCTATGGTTTCTGACAGCACCAAGCATCCTCACTTCTGCCAAGAACTTGTATTCAAATTTTCTTGTCTCTTCACTCGAAGCAGCACGTGTGTCTAGATAACGCACCTGAAATGTATGTTTTCTTTATATAATACAAACAATACAAATCAAGTAACAAAAAAGGAATATGGTCACTGGATAAAAAACCTCAACTCATCCTGGCCCTTAATTGTTGTGTTTATATAAAAAAATATTTCACATTTTTAGGTTCTTAAATGAAATGGTTATATGTTGAGAATTCACACGGCAGAATTAAAAAATGTAACAAATAAATACCTTAACAGCAGCATCAATGTTTCCAATTTTACAATAATAGACTGATCGAGCAGGATTATTCTCAATCTCTCGGCACATTGAGGGAGTTGGGAAGGAGCAACCCAAAATTGAAGCTTCCTTTCCTAACGGAACAAGAAGCCTGCTTAGTGGAATGTACCTGAAAATAAAAGAAGATAAATGTTTTTCAGGCCCATTTTTTTGGTCAAATTAAATTACATGCTACTTGGAGCATCAAACAATCATAATTTTCAAGTTTGATACAAAAACCTTGATGGAAGAATATTTTTACATCCTTCATCAGAGTTGATGTAATTTATACAAGTAGTGTGTAATAATAATTTCTCACATACACAGACATAACTACAAGGGCTTACACAAAAATTACAATGAGTTAAGGACTATTGATGCACCCAGTATTCACATCTTTAAAGAGAAATGAGAAGGGAACAAATTAAGGATGGCAATAAAAAAAATAGGAGCAAACCTGCAAAAGTACTCAGGATCAGTCTCCTCGCGTATATTAGTAGGATAGCATGCATCAACAACCATGCGCACCAAGGAATGACCTCTTTTTACCAGAATAGCGTTCCAGGCATGAGGCATGAAGTCTAGATAACCTCTCACAAGTTCACATGGTATAGGAGGATTAACCCGGTCACAGAGATACTAATAACATGTACAAGTAGACTAGTTTAGAAGCTATAGCAGTACGTAAGACAGCAAAGGTATTATTTCTTAAATAAAAGGGGTATTACTATTACCTTCATAAGTAAGGCTCTGTGCCGACAGACACCAAATCGAAGTGTGCCAAGTGGCACAACATTTGAGTTGTGTCTCTCCTTTATGAATCGAAGAGACTTATCGCACAACTCAGTAAAATCAGAATCACCAAAAGGACTGCCAACACCAAAATGCTCGCTGCAGTTCCCATTTGCAACTTCATTCCTGACCCCACCACATGTACAGACGAAAGGTTGTTCCTTTGTAAGACTAACAATGGCTCGTCGAGTACGCATGAGGGAGTCCATACGGTCGGCACCGCCAAAGCAGTCAGAAACAAAAAGGGCCAGAATTGATGCTCTTAGCACTATGTTGTCTACCTCATCTTCTACATTTTGTTCAGTTAGGTTGTTTCTTTTCAGGCTTGAAAGGAGAAACTGCGCTGAGACTACGATTGAATCCAGCTCCTCATCTTGCTCTCTGCATAAAGTTACAAAAGATAAGAAAGATTTGAAGTAGTTATTCCTCAAATGAGAAAAAACTATCACATAGCTTTTTTTCAAAATAAAGCGAAATAAAAAAACAGTCAATACAAGTACAACCTTTCTTTTCCCCTCTGTTCCTAACTTCATGAAGTTTTTTTACAAACTACCATCTCATGTTGCATTTGAATAAAGAGGAACAACAAGAAAATTCAAGGCAATCTAGCAGTTTCAGAAGAGAAAGAGCCAACAAGATATTTTTCACTACTTGTATGGTATTTAAGATGTTTCTCGGTCCAAAAATGCAACCACAAAATACTTGGATGTTTACAAGCTAATGGAATTCAAATTAAACTTTTCCAAAAGACAATATATTACAAACCTATCTAGAAGAATAACCTCGCGTGAGTCCAGACAAATAGTATGTTTATAGTCCTCAAGCGGCATAAACGGCTGATCACGACCAGCATCATAGAACCCATCAGGCATATGATCACCCACACCACAAAACGACTCAATGTTGTACTTGTATGACGGATTTTGGCAATCCCCAGCAGGTTGCCGCCTCACCTTGCTTGGTTTGGGATTACCATCCGGGTCCCGATCAGGATGCCTCTTTGAACATGACACGAATCTCGAGGTCACCTCCTCGCACTCACAGCTCTCATCCATCCCAACACTTGTGTCATCTATGATCTCAGAATTTGACGAGGAACACTCTTCTTCAAGGTTTTCCTTTTGACGCAGGTCAACTTGCTTGCAATCAGATTGCAATGATGAAATTTCTTCTTCTTCATCAGTCATGTTTACTGCCATGTCATGGGTGGTGTCAGGTTTGGTTTCAGGTTCTGGTTTAAGATTGAGATTGAGCTTGCGTCTATGATTCAGACGCTCCTCTCGAGCCCTTTGTTGCGGGCCATCATGCCGTCTCCAGTTCTTTTTTGTTCGCTGAGTTGTCTGAATGTTTACGTGTCTTGTCCCATCAATCTTGGATAACACGTCCAAAGATATGAATTTTTCATCTTTATGTGTTTCTTCATTGTTTCCTCTCATATCACAACATATCCAAGGAGGAACTTGACAGGAATAACTTATCCTGTTGAACTTTAGAACACAACAAGACCAAGTGAAATGTTAGACTAAGAGCATCTACATCAGCGCATAAAAAAGAAATTAACTACATCTGTATAGTCTTGAAAAGAAATTAATTTAAATTTAATTTCTGAGACCCTGCATCCCTCAATTAGTTTTAAATTTCTTTCACCGTCCACGTGCATAAAAGTGCAGGAAATAAAGAGCATAGTAGGTACGTTTCAGCCAATAGTTTTGTATCTTTTCGCCAACATGGCAATTAAAAAACATTTTCTTTTTAAGAAAACTTACCTTTTTAGCAATCGTTGTACATCCCAACAATTAAAATAAAATCTGCCACGTTGGATTAGAAATTGAAAAGATAACCCCGTTGCAGATGCTCTAAGAATGCAAAAAAAAGAGCACAGAAGAAATACACTCTAATACTAGTAGTCCCAGCATGTTTCTATAGTTAAGGAACAATTAAATCACTGCCCAACTGGTATAAAATGCATGATGGCTGATACTACTTGCATGAGAGTATCAATAGAGAATGTCAGGACAGAACCAGATTTTTTTTTATGTAGCATCAACATAAAAAAGAAATTTAACCTGTCTCATCAAAATCACAAAATTTAGAAATCTAGCACTACCGCCAGGGGCGGATCCAGGATTTTCGTCAAGGGGGGCAAAAAAATATCGAATCAGGTTTAAATCCATTAACCAATTGGGTACTCGACAAAAAACAATGCTTTAACTTATACTTTCCAATGCTTTGACCGCTCTGACTTATAATTGCAATTATCAATCAAAATTTAACAGATTTATTTCAATTTTAACCCTAAATTTAACTCGAATTACAAATTAAACGTCCAGAGGGGGGCAAAAAAAAAATCCAGGGGGGGGGGGGGGGGGAAAGTCGGTCGGAACCGATAAATTTCAACTAAAACTCAAAATCCAGGGGGGGGGGGGGGGCAGCTGCGCCCACCTGGAATACACTGGGTCCGCCCCTGACTACCGCTGCAGCGGCTCATGAGCAATCAAGGAAGCAATATCACATGAATTGTATACTATCAATTTAGAAATTGAGGACCAAACAGTACAGTATCAATTTGTGATAACTCATTGAGAAGTACAAAGCAATCAAGGAAGAAATATCACATGACACATTGGATTTGTGATCAACATAAACATAAATATTTCAATATATTTCCTATCATATTAAATAGCATAGAAAACAAGTAGCCAAATGTCACCTGAAGATTTAAATACTGAAGAGCCATCATGGAACGGAGCTTGAGGGAAGAGACGGACGTCAACCGATTATTGGACAAGTCGAGATTTTGGAGGTATTTTAGAGAAGAGAGCTCCGCCGGTATGTCATCAAGCTTATTGTTAGTGATTTTTAATCTTCTGAGAGAACTCAGGTCGGCTATAGAATTAGGCAAACTCTTCAGCTTATTAAAGGAGAGATCTAGTTCTTCTAAATTGTTAAGAGATCCAATTTCAGGAGGGAAGTATCTACATTTTTGAAATAAGAAACTCAAGTCAAATTAAAACTGCAATATTTAAAAAAAAAAGAATCAATCTTGCGAACATAAATTACCGTATAGAAAAATGACAAACGGTCAATTTGGTAAGGCACTTCAGATTAGAAATCTCTGACAAAACTGAAAGAGACGAAGGCCGACGTGGCACCTTACATAGCTCCAACTCTTTCAGTGACTTCAGATTTCTAAAAGGAGCCTCAGAAATCCGAGGCGAAGAAACCCTAATCTGAACTCTTTCTAGCTCCACTAACTCGCCAGCTTCAGGAGGCAATACTTCGACCTCATTTGCAAAGAATTTCAGGGTTTTGAGCTTCTGGTGCTTTCCAATCGAACTCGGTAGCAAGTGAAATGTGTTCTTGTATACGAACAAACCCTCCTCCGTACAGTCCAGTGGCGCACAGACGAAATTAGAGAGCTGCCACGTGTTTCCCGAAATATCCAACGCGTTTCCCTCGTCCTGACTGTCACCGTCTGATCTTGATGGATCGTCGGAAATGCAGTCGTTGGAGCTAATTTCCGCCGACTGGAGCTGAGAAGCTACCATTGTAGCAAAAACGAAGTACGAGAACAAGTACACGAGCGAAAGAGAGAGAGGGCGTTTACGCGGCAGCGCTGGAGGCGAGATCGCCGGAGATTGAAATGGCGGAGCTAGGGTTTTGGATGAGTTGGGGCTAGAGTTGAGGCGTGGGGAAGAGGAGAAGTAAAAGCGGGCAACGGGATTAATTAAAAAAATAAATATAGACCAGAAGGAAGGAATTCATATCACCTAAGGTAACTCAAATTTTGAGTTTCTCTCTAGACCGTTGGATCTTCTTTGGCACGAATATTAAAGGTCCTTGTGCATTCCACGTTGACTGGCTTGATCCGGATTATGTCGGACGGTAAAAATGTAAAATCAAAATTTGAGTTACCTCAAGGATCCGGATCCGGAAGTAAGGGGGAAAATCGAGAGAGAGAATGAAAAGGCGCGCCTGAGCCTGACCGAATTTGTGGGGTCAAGGTGTAGTGTTGTGTCCAGAAAAGAAATGGAATTTTCCGACACTTTTTTGCTTTCAGAGGAAGACACGTCAAAGAGCTGATTTGTTCTCTCCCGACAAATCTTGGATCGGATATTTCGTAGCCGTCAGATTTCCGAATTAAACATTTGATTGACGAATCTCTCCTGTTCAACTGGCCGACATTTATACGAAGACTCTGTGAATTCACAGATCAAGATAATCAAATCTAACATTAAAAATTTGAATTTATTATTTAAATTATTTGTTAGATTATTTCTTTTAATTTATAATTAACATATTTATACTAAAATACACTAGATTACTTGAAATTATGTTGAATTACACTATATTATATTAAAAGGTAAATTTCGCTGGAGGTCACTAAACTTTGTCCTTTGTCACGAATTGGTCACTCAACTTTGATTTGTCCCTCCATAGCCACTGAATTTTTAATTTGTCCCAATCAAGTCATCCTATAATTTTCCATCCAAAATATTAACGGAACATAACTTTTCCGTTATATTTTGGACGGAATGAGAATATTTCGTTAATATTTTGGATGGAAAAGTTATAGGATGACTTGATTGGGACAAATTAAAAGTTCAATGGCTATGGAGGGACAAATCAAAGTTGAGTGACCAATTTGTAACAAAGAACAAAGTTTAGTGACCTCCGGCAAAATTTACCCTATATTAAATTACGCTAAACTATGCAATATTACGCTAAATTAGACCGATTTTGTGCCATCTTTCATAAATCATAAAAAATAGTAAATAAATTCTAAAAATAGTAAAAATTAGTATTCTACAAGTTCATTATATAACTAATTTACTGAGCTACTTAGATTGAATATTAGAAGTGAAAATCTTAATCGGAAATTTCAACTCAAGTTTTGAAGCTCTTCAGTTAAGGGTATAATTAAGAGTAGAACTAGGGTATTCTTAAGCTCACCAAACCCCTTTGTGAGCTTAATTCAAAAACCTATTGAATTAGCTTCAAACGATTCATCCAAATCGTTGAAATTGATCTACTTCACGAGTGATGCGTTTACATGTCAAATTTCTAAATTTTCGAACTAATTTATTATAAAGTCAAGCGGTCAAAAAAATATGGTTTATAAGTTAATTTTAATGTGTTCATTTTTCATCATTTTTTGACCGCTTGACTTTATATTAAATTAGTTTGAAAATTTATAAATTTGACATGTAAACTCATCACTCGTGAAGTAGATCGGTTTCAACGGTTTGGATGCGTCGCTTGAAGCAATCCGATGAGTTTTTGAGTTAAGCTCACGAAGAGACTTGGTGAGCTTAAGAACCCCTAGTTCTACTCTATAATTAATCCACAAATGTTCTCATAGGCTGTTAAGCATCTCCAAAACGTGCAGAGAACAGTTCAGTGATAAATATAGCAAAATCCAGAATAAGCATCTATGAATGATACGAAAGATATACTTCCTCCTGTAAAATCTCTATTAGAATCACATACTATGAGTTACTTCTAGTTTTTGTGAATCTCTGAGTTGAATTGGTTTAAATGGTTCTCTTGGCAGAAACGAAGAGCTAAGCAAAATGAACACCATAGCGAAACTTGTTCGTCAGCTGCCTCAGTTTCAATTTTTTTTTGCCATCGCAATTTCAATATATTCCAAATATAATTTAATTGTTACATTTCAATGTATAATTAAATATGTAAGTGAGGTCTAGCTTATGAAAAATATAATTCAAATATAACAAATATATAATTTAAGATGATTAAAAAATATCTAATATCAAACAAGAGATTTTATTTCATTTAAAAAAAGATATAATATTAAAAAAAAAACCAATACATTAATGAAGAGTGATATTATATTAATTAAAAAAAACAACTAAACGAGATATAATCTTCTACCAAATAAAAGAATTGATTTGTATTGTGTTAATAATAAAAGTTGTTGTACAAATATCAACTCCAACAGGAAAGACACATAATAATAGAAATCCCTATATAGGGAAATTGAAACATAAAAAGAAGACAATATATAGTCACTAGTTAGAAATTAAAGGAACCACAGTATTTGAGACGAGCGCCGAAATTAGTCTCTAATAATTTTTTTGCGGGTCTAAATTAATTTGAGCTGAAATTTGCGGTTCCACTGATTTAGAAATTTTAATCATAGCTTATTTTCTTTTTTCATTCTCGGCCTTTCCCAATATAGAAGTCCTTTTTTTTCTCTTTAACCCTAAATAAATTGTCTACGCAAAATTTAATCTTAGAATTGTTAATTATAGCCTTTGTTTTATTTCTTGTTTTTCATTTTCTTATAATATATATAGTGATGGACTATGGTGAGTTGCGAAGTAAGAATCTTGTTTTACTTCACGCTCATATCTCCGTTTTCAAAGACCAAACAGTCGATCCTAACCGCTCAACAAGATATCAATATTGAAATGTGCTTGGAGACCAAATTTTACATTTTTTGGAAATTTTTTATTATTAAAAAAAATTAAAATATTTCAAAATCACTGTTTTTATGGTCCGAAACCATTAAAAAATAGTGGTTTTCTACCTACCAAAAAAATATATATTAACGGATGGCAAATGTTGGGGGCCATCAACACCATCGATTGGTTAGACCGAACAGTCGGTAAAAAGTTCAAAGTAATTACAGCGCTGCCATTGGTTACATACACCATCCGTGCCGAAGAACATCCGACGGTAAAGGGGCGATAGTAAATGTGTTTTTTGTAGTAGTGTTGGCTTTCAGATCTGTGCGCACAAAAATTGAAGAAGACGTGCATGAATTTTAAAGTAGAGCGCATGCATCTTAAAACGGATCGGACAGTGATTGAGTCATTCAAACCAAAGTAGGTCCGATGGACATCAAACATACTCTCAATTCGTAAGTATTTAATTTACTTCGAAATTTTTAAATCAGTGGAACCGAAAAATTCAGCCGAAATTAGTCTCTAATAAATTTTCTGCGGGTCTAAATTAATTTGAGCTGAAATTTGTAGTTCCACTGATTTAGAAATTTTAATCATAGCTTCTTTTCTTCTTCCATTTTCGGCTTTTTCCAATATATAAGTCTTTTTCCCCTAAATAAGTTGTCTCGCAAAATTTAATCTTAGAATTGTTAATTATAGCCTTGTTTTTCATTTTCCTCTAATATATATATATATGTAGTTGTTCTTTCTCCTTTCCATCCATCCAATAAATTTGTTCCATTTCTTTTTATCGCTCTCAATATTGAATTACAAAGAGACATGTCAGAAAGATTAACGAAAACTCTAGCTTTAGATCATGAGTTTATGGAATATGAAGGAATCGACTACAATCACAGGTCTCTCTCTCTCTCTCTCTCTCTCTCTCTCTCTCTCTTTAAAAATTGGCAGATGCTACCAACGCACAGGTTTCTCTCTCTCACAGGTACACACGGCACACGTACAGCAAATCAGCAATATTGAATTATCCTGGATTGTACTTATAATTAGAGGTGTTTGAATGGTTTGATTTGTTCGATTAAACTTAATTAAATTTATTGTGAATAAAACAATTCATTTGATCGCTTTGTTTGATTTGGTTCAAAATAAAAATAATAATTCGGGTTTTTGAGGAATAGTTCAGTTTAGACGGTTAAAATAGCAAAAATTAATTGAACTATATTGGTAGTGATTAACATATAGTATTATACTATTGAGAGGTACTATTTGACAATCTTAATTATGTATTTTTCAAAATAAAATTAGAAAGTAAAAAGAGTATGTTGTTGAGAACAAGTTTTTGATCTAGTAGCAAATGCAATGTCTTCTATGTGGATGGTCGCAGGTTCAAATTCCAGATAGAAGAATCCTTTGTAGATATTTAATAGTTAAATTGCTTCACCTCCAATCTTTACTTAAAAAAAAATACCTTATTCGACATAAGATAGTCTAACAATTAATTTCATATAAGTTAATTATTATACAGATAACTAAGATTATACATCAAAAAACTATTAATTTTTAATATTTAAAAACTTCAAAGGCATTTTATTTACTTTGAAACATATACCAATGATCAGTGTTTTTAAATGCGATTTTGTTCATGCGGATTTTAATGTAGAAGTACATATACGGTTTTACTATGAGTTGTTAAAAGAATATGCATAAAATAAAACTAATTTATAACACAATGGTGTTCTAGCCTAGTGGTTCATATTTTTTTTTTTTACTAAATTCCAGAGGTTATGGGTTCAAGCCTCCCAAGTAATATTTTTATGGGCCTTTTTCAGATTTGGAAGCAACCCCATGGATACCGCATGGACCGCATATGTGGCCCGCATATCCGGATATGCGGTTGATGACTCAAAATGAGAATCATACTTTTGATATTTATAAATTCTAATTTCAACTTACAATCATATCACAAACGTATGATCCTACCGTGTAGTATTGATTGGGATGTAAATCTATATGAATAGTGTATTAAGTTTTTAAAAAAATTTACTAGTCTAGGTTGTTCGATTTTTAAAAGTGTTTTATGGTGATCAAACAATTAAGTAAAAGAGAATTAAACAGTGAAAAAAGGTCTAAGGTTCAAGTTTTCTATCCTTCTTAATTAGTAAAATTAATACAAGTTCTAACTTTAATCTATGTCGTGTATGGTATTGTCACTATCGCGTACGGTTCTGTCACTATTGCGTATGGTATACTCGTATAATGCGTACGTCACTGTCATTATCTCACATATTATACTAGGAAATTTGTTATGCGATTTGAGGGTTCTTGATTTTCGATCAGCTTTAGAGCTACCAAGACTAAGATATTTTAGGTATGAAAATATGTTTTTCCTTATACTACTATGTTCTTAAAATAATCCTAAAGACCCCACCAAAATTGAGTTTTCTAATGTTGTTCTAACTAAGACCTAATCTAGCAATAGGGGGCGATTAACGACCGCATATTCAAAACCACATAAGAGAGACTGCATGGAATTTTAAATGCGGCTGCTGACTGCATGCGCATATGCAACGGGAATTCAAAAACACTGCCAATGATCATCATTTATTACAAATATAATATGCAGATAACACTGCCAATTCAAAAACACTGCTGACTGCATGCCCATTATGTTGTATTTAAAACTAAAATTTATTTTTGAATATTACTAAAATTGTCAAGCAATCTCTCCTTTATGACATAATATTCTATTATTGCGTAGGTTATCAAGTAAAACAAAAGTAAGTGATGAGGAAACATACGGCACTATGTAGCACCCATTGGACAATCTGGCTTGAAATCTCAATTTTTAAAATTCAAAAACATTTATAAGAAACTAAATTTTATTAATAATTATATTTTAATAATTCTTTGATATGGAAAATGAAAGTCATTCATATTGATTAGAATTTTAAAACTAATAATAACTATCATCATATTCAAAAGAATTGTAAAACTAATTTAAAAATATATAAAACATGATCTCCTACAAAACTTTGATATGTAGATCAAATTAAATGGCTTTAGTTAGTCCTTTGAATCTTGAAAAAACGAGATTTGAACCCATAGCATAACTCGTTAGTCTTATGCATAACATCGTGGTCTTATTCAAATATATTAAATAATATAACTATGACATGCTATAAATTCTTATATATGATTTTCAATCAAACCAAAATTTCATTTTATTCTGATCCAATTCGTTAAAATTGAGAATATTATGTACTTAATATTTGAAGGGAAAGCCCTGTTATTAAATAGTGTATAAAAGCCTGTTTTTTAAACAGACCAAAACAAAACTGGACAAATGGGATTTAAAAATAACGATTGGTCATATAACCTAATGTAATTCATTTTTTAAAATCTTAAAGAAAAAAAATGGCTAGTTATCATTGTCTTCTAGCAATAATGGATTTACTTCAATAATTTGGTTACAGTGATGAAGATGAACATGAACATGAACATGAAGATGAAGATGAGATGTTTATAAGTCCGAAGGTGTACATAAATGGTGAAAAGCATGTCGTGCTTACCCACGATCTCTTCGAGGTGTTTTTGGTTCGCTTCATTGATCATTCTAATCGTTACATCTCAGGCAACATGAGTATTGAACTTAAGAATGGTAATTATTACCTATTTCAAAGTAACAAGGAAGATTCTCGTGTCTCGTCAATTGAGGTTGATTCACAGGTTGTTCTTAATTATAAACCATCTATATCAATTTATTTTCATTTTTATATTCATCTTAATTACCTCATATAAGTATTAATATTTTTTTCATGATGTCAGGGATATGCAATTTTGACACCTGATTTGCAATGTCCCTTGGATACTACAGTATTCATAGATTTCTATTCTCATTTAGAGAAGTTAAAGGGAGAGGTGGAGGTTTTGCGAACACTGGGTAAGAAAAAACAAAAGAGATTGAACAAGAACAAGAACATGAATTTACCATTATGGGATAACAGATACGAAAAACAAGGCCAGACCTTGTGGAACAGATTCTTAAACCCTATAGGAAGACTCATGTGCAAGCAGGTAATGACTCAGGCAGGTCCCATAGAGATTAGTTACGCTATAATTTATGATGCAGTTGAAGCATTGGTGGATATCACACTCTCTAATTGGAGAGTTGGAGAAGTTGATGAGCCGATCAAGCTTTATGGAATTATAACTGCCAAGAATTCGATGATTCGAAGCTCTTGCGCTAAGAGTATCTTGTTCCAAAGGGATCAAGCAATGAGACAATACATTTGTGTTCACCCTAGCATGGGTGACATTCTTCTTCCTTTGTCAAGGCGTAAGGTGGTAGTCCCACATAATGCAGCCCTTCAGGTTTATATTGAAATTTGGCAATCCTTAATTGGTACTGAAGACAAAATGATTGTCAATGATAAAGTTGAAGTCAAGCTACAACCAAGTCAGACCTTTGGTAATGTTATTCGCACCAAGGATTCCATGGTTATTAAAGCTAAGGGTTTCGACATTCAAGTAAAGATTAAATGGTTGCTTGAGTTGAAGAAAAAATAGTTCAAAAGAGAATGATAATTGATGAACTAAGTTGGATTCTATTCAGCTGTTGATATTTTTATTTTTTGCACTACTAGAATCCCCAGTAAAGGCAACGGGAGCAAGTGCTTTTTGCAAGCGTAGGAAGGGTCGTTGCAAAAGATTTTGGTTTTCTGATTAAATTAATACAACTGCAACGGGAGGCCCTTGCAAATAATCACGCTTGCAAATATGTGATGGATCCCCTTGCTAATGTCTCCTATTGGCCCTTGCAAATAATAATACCCACCCCAAACACGATAGATATTATTTTATTGTGAATTGTGTTACTATTTGCAAGCGGCACCGTTGCAATTGTTTTTGGATTTATTTTTATATTATTATATTCTAAAAGA
The DNA here is from genome assembly GCA_028015225.1 of Carex myosuroides. Taxonomy (NCBI): domain Eukaryota; kingdom Viridiplantae; phylum Streptophyta; class Magnoliopsida; order Poales; family Cyperaceae; genus Carex; species Carex myosuroides. Next base: position 4,873,806 of record CM051487.1, on the reverse strand, counting down.
CATTACTATTTGCAAGAGGCACCGTTGCAATTGTTTTTGGATTTGTTTTTTATATTATTATATTCACCAAGACATTACTATTTGCAAGGGTTCCCGTTGCAAATGTTTTTAAGATGATGTTTTTATTATTTTATTGTAAATGCCCTAACTATTTGCAAGGGTCCCCGTTGCAAATGATTTTACGTTTATTGGGTATATTATTATATTCCAAACGCCCTAACTATTTGCAAGCGACACCGTTGCAATTATTTTTGGATTTGTTTTTTATATTATTATATTCACCAAGACATTACTATTTGCAAGGGTTCCCGTTGCAAATGTTTTTAAGATGATGTTTTTATTATTTTATTGTAAATGCCCTAACTATTTGCAAGGGTCCCCCTTGCAAATGATTTTACGTTTATTTCTTATATTATTATATTCCAAACGCCCTAACTATTTGCAAGCGACACCGTTGCAAATATTTTTGGATTTGTTTTATATTATTATATTCACCAAGACATTACTATTTGCAAGGGTTCCCGTTGCAAATGATTTTAAGTATATTTCTTCTATTATTATATTCCAAACGCCCTAACTATTTGCAAGCGACACCGTTGCAATTGATTTTAAGTTTAAGTTTATATTAATTTAATGTAAAATGACTAACTATTAGCAATGGGCACCGTTGCTAATGTTTTTAAGTTGTACTTTATATTTTTTGATTGTAAAGGTGATAACATTTTGCAAGAGCCACCGTTGCTAATGTTGTTTCAGGTTGGGTTTATATTATTTAATTGTAACAGTCCTAACTATTTGCAAGAGACACCGTTGCAATTGTTGTTTAGTTTCGGCTTATATTTTTTTGTTATATTATGAGACAATATCTGTAAAATTGTTCAAGGGGGTCCATATTTCAGTGGTCACTGGTTCAAAATCGCCCTTTGGCTGATTTTTGTTATTTTTCTAACACTTGCTGAAAAATTATGTACCATGTATAACAATAAGATTATAGCCCCATATATTATATTTGATATTCCCTTGGATACGAAACAGTAATATAAATGACAACAGTCAAATAGTTTTAATATCGTGGTTAAGGAGAAGGGAAATGATATTACATAAATGAAACCAATTCAACAAATAAAATTAACTAGAAATTTAATGTGTCATAAATAATAGCATACATTAATTCTGTTCACTTTGGTTGCCTTAACACAAAAGAGCCCATGCCAACGAAAGGGTGCCAAGGGCATATGAAGGGGTGGCTGTGCAATTGATAGGGCAATGAAGGGGTGGCTGTTCATCCTTCAAACACTATTTAATTGCTGCACCATTGCCCCCCACAATCTTCTATTCTGCAACAAACACAATATTAATTTTGTGATCAGAAAAAAAAACGATTAATAGAATGGAAAATGGTAATCCTAATACTAATCCTTCAAACACTATTCCTAATCCTCGATATGGATCGCCCGGTACTAACAATATTCAATTAAGTCCCAAACTAAGCATGTATTGAAGAAATTGTAAATATGTGACTTCTTACCAATTAGAAACCATCCTCCTCAGATTCATAAAAGGCCCCCCAATGAGCTTCTTGCCCAGCTGGCTCCATGTCATTCTCTGCCTCATCTTGCTCTATCGGGTTACCGTCGTTCGACCTAATTGGTTGTGTGACCTCCATGATATCGTCCACTAGGTCGAACTCGTCTTCTTGAATGACCGTATTATCCCAATCAAGACCTGGTCCGTCCGAGACCTCGATGTGATTGTCCATCATTTCCTCTTGGTAAAATTCGAGGTTTGCATCGTCTTCCTCGTCACGAAACTGGCCTTTCGGGGTTGTTTTGAAAGCAACCCACCATTTTTGTCTTTCACGGTCCGGAGAGGCATAAGGAAGGTAGCTCACTTGGACCGCTTGACATGCCAATACAAATGGCTCATAAGTTTTTAGCCGAGAAGCATGTTTAACCTCCACAACATAGGTGGTTCTCTATAATTAGTCATGTACGTAATGTTTGTAATAGCAGAACAAGGTAGTGGGGTGCTAAATTTAGATGATCCAAACATAGGTGTTGTAGGGCTATAAATTCAGCATGTTGTAATCGAATTAATTAAGAAGTGAAGTTGAATTATTTGTCTCAATCCTTCTTCCTCTGTTTACTCTTCCAACAAAGCGCTAAAGAGGTTAGAAATGTTGTATTAGGGTTAACGACGGATGGGTTCATGCCATTTAACTCGAGTGCAGCTCCATATTCGTGTTGGCCGGTATTTGTCTTTCCTTATAACTTACCACCTGGGATGATAATGAAAGAGGAAAGCATGTTTCTCGCGCTTGTCATACCGGGACCGAAGTATCCTGGTCGGGACATTGACATTCTGCTAGAACCTTTAATTGACGAATTGAACAAGTTGTGGGACGAAGGTGAAGTGACATGGGATGCATCTAGGGGAGAAAATTTCAACATGAAAGCAACACTTATTTGGACGGTGAGCGACTACCCGGCTTATGAGATGCTATGCGGGTGGGGAACAAAAGGTAAATTGGGTTGTTATTATTGCCAAGGTGCAACAAAGGCCTTCCAACTGGAACATGGTGGGAAAGCATGCTGGTTCGATGCCCACAGATGCTTCCTGCCTCCGGATCATCCGTTTCGTCGAGACAAAAAAAATTTCATTAAAGGCAAAGAAGAGAGGGATGGGCCACCACCAAGATTGAAGGGAGATCAAATACTCGAGGCAGTGAACCGTCTAGGTCATATGGAATGGGGTAAAACTAAGAAATTATCACAGTTTGAGGGTTATGGTGTGACTCACCATTGGCAAAAGAAGAGTATATTTTGGAGTTTGCCCTATTGGAAAGATAATCTCCTGCCGCACAATATTGATATGATGCATACAGAGAAGAATTTCACAGAAGCGTTGGTTAACACACTTTTAAACATGGGAAGCAAGACCAAGGATAATGAAAAAGCTCGGAAAGATTTGGCTCTCCTTTGCAATCGACCGAAACAGAACCTAACCCCATGCACCAAAAACCCTGGAAAAATGAAAAAACCAAAGGCACCTTTCGCACTATCACAAGATGATAAGAAGCTGGTTCTAACTTGGATCAAAGATAAAGTCAAGTTTCCCGATGGACACGGATCAAATTGGTCAAGGTGTGTTAACCTAACAACTAACACCCTAATTGGGATGAAGAGTCATGACTATCATGTGTTCATGGAGCGCTTACTCCCCGTTGCATTTCGAGATTTTGTGCCTGATCCCGTATGGGATGTTCTTTGTGAGATTTCAAGCTTCTTTAGAGAGATTTGTGCCAAGGAACTTGATCCATCTCGTATCGACCAATTAGAAAGAGATATTATTGTCACAATTTGCAAAATGGAAAAAATCTTCCCCCCGGGTTTCTTCAATTCAATGCAGCATCTTGTCGTACATTTGACACATGAGGCTAGGATGGGTGGGCCAGTAGGGTCCCGATGGATGTATCCATGTGAAAGGTGCGGTTTTTTCTCAATTGTCCCTTTAAATAATTTACTTCTTAACGTATAATACTATATAACCTAACTCAAATCAACTTGCATTTTAAAGGCGTAACAAAGAACAGCGGCTGAGAGTTACCAACAAAGCACGTGTTGAGAGTTCAATCGTCGAGGCTACGATAGTCAAAGAGATTTCCACCACTTCCAGATTTTATTTCGAAGATTTATCACTAAAGGACCCGAAAGGAGCTGAAAAGGGTAACACTTCGAGGGGAAACCTTTCAATTTTTGACAGAACTGGCCGTCCCATTGGTAGGGAGAATCGAAGGACACTCACTGATGATGAATTTAAAGCAGCACACACTTATGTCGTCCTCAACTGCCCAGAGATACGTGACAAATTCTTAGGGTACAATATTCTTATTTATCACTTCTATTATTTCACACTATACTAAAGTATAAAATAGAAGGGCTGAATCTTGCAAAATATATTTTAATGACTATCTTCGAAAATGTAGGGAGTTTGATACTATCATGCTCAACCGTGGCACTACCCCACAACTTCTTTGGAAAGCCCGTCAAGATCTGTTCGCAGAGTGGTTACGACAAAAGGTAATAACCGACCGTGAATGCGACCCATGCGTTCGAAAGGCAGCAATCAAACCACTCAAAAGAGCTAGCTGTTACGAAGGGTTCGAAATCAACGGGTACCGATATCACACTGAAACACATGGGCAGAACAAGTCGTCAAGAAATAGCGGTGTCTGCATCAAAGGAGAGTGGGAATTAGGTGGCACTCCTCACGACTACTATGGAGTTCTTGAAGAGGTCATTGAGCTCTCATACGAAGGAGGCAACAAGGTGGTTCTCTTTAGGTGTTATTGGTTTGACGTAACAAATGGTGTGAAGGTCGACCGCCAACATGGGATTGTGGAGGTTAAACATGCTTCTCGGCTAAAAACTTATGAGCCATTTGTATTGGCATGTCAAGCGGTCCAAGTGAGCTACCTTCCTTATGCCTCTCCGGACCGTGAAAGACAAAAATGGTGGGTTGCTTTCAAAACAACCCCGAAAGGCCAGTTTCGTGACGAGGAAGACGATGCAAACCTCGAATTTTACCAAGAGGAAATGATGGACAATCACATCGAGGTCTCGGACGGACCAGGTCTTGATTGGGATAATACGGTCATTCAAGAAGACGAGTTCGACCTAGTGGACGATATCATGGAGGTCACACAACCAATTAGGTCGAACGACGGTAACCCGATAGAGCAAGATGAGGCAGAGAATGACATGGAGCCAGCTGGGCAAGAAGCTCATTGGGGGGCCTTTTATGAATCTGAGGAGGATGGTTTCTAATTGGTAAGAAGTCACATATTTACAATTTCTTCAATACATGCTTAGTTTGGGACTTAATTGAATATTGTTAGTACCGGGCGATCCATATCGAGGATTAGGAATAGTGTTTGAAGGATTAGTATTAGGATTACCATTTTCCATTCTATTAATCGTTTTTTTTTCTGATCACAAAATTAATATTGTGTTTGTTGCAGAATAGAAGATTGTGGGGGGCAATGGTGCAGCAATTAAATAGTGTTTGAAGGATGAACAGCCACCCCTTCATTGCCCTATCAATTGCACAGCCACCCCTTCATATGCCCTTGGCACCCTTTCGTTGGCATGGGCTCTTTTGTGTTAAGGCAACCAAAGTGAACAGAATTAATGTATGCTATTATTTATGACACATTAAATTTCTAGTTAATTTTATTTGTTGAATTGGTTTCATTTATGTAATATCATTTCCCTTCTCCTTAACCACGATATTAAAACTATTTGACTGTTGTCATTTATATTACTGTTTCGTATCCAAGGGAATATCAAATATAATATATGGGGCTATAATCTTATTGTTATACATGGTACATAATTTTTCAGCAAGTGTTAGAAAAATAACAAAAATCAGCCAAAGGGCGATTTTGAACCAGTGACCACTGAAATATGGACCCCCTTGAACAATTTTACAGATATTGTCTCATAATATAACAAAAAAATATAAGCCGAAACTAAACAACAATTGCAACGGTGTCTCTTGCAAATAGTTAGGACTGTTACAATTAAATAATATAAACCCAACCTGAAACAACATTAGCAACGGTGGCTCTTGCAAAATGTTATCACCTTTACAATCAAAAAATATAAAGTACAACTTAAAAACATTAGCAACGGTGCCCATTGCTAATAGTTAGTCATTTTACATTAAATTAATATAAACTTAAACTTAAAATCAATTGCAACGGTGTCGCTTGCAAATAGTTAGGGCGTTTGGAATATAATAATAGAAGAAATATACTTAAAATCATTTGCAACGGGAACCCTTGCAAATAGTAATGTCTTGGTGAATATAATAATATAAAACAAATCCAAAAATATTTGCAACGGTGTCGCTTGCAAATAGTTAGGGCGTTTGGAATATAATAATATAAGAAATAAACGTAAAATCATTTGCAAGGGGGACCCTTGCAAATAGTTAGGGCATTTACAATAAAATAATAAAAACATCATCTTAAAAACATTTGCAACGGGAACCCTTGCAAATAGTAATGTCTTGGTGAATATAATAATATAAAAAACAAATCCAAAAACAATTGCAACGGTGTCGCTTGCAAATAGTTAGGGCGTTTGGAATATAATAATATACCCAATAAACGTAAAATCATTTGCAACGGGGACCCTTGCAAATAGTTAGGGCATTTACAATAAAATAATAAAAACATCATCTTAAAAACATTTGCAACGGGAACCCTTGCAAATAGTAATGTCTTGGTGAATATAATAATATAAAAAACAAATCCAAAAACAATTGCAACGGTGCCTCTTGCAAATAGTAATGTCTTTTAGAATATAATAATATAAAAATAAATCCAAAAACAATTGCAACGGTGCCGCTTGCAAATAGTAACACAATTCACAATAAAATAATATCTATCGTGTTTGGGGTGGGTATTATTATTTGCAAGGGCCAATAGGAGACATTAGCAAGGGGATCCATCACATATTTGCAAGCGTGATTATTTGCAAGGGCCTCCCGTTGCAGTTGTATTAATTTAATCAGAAAACCAAAATCTTTTGCAACGACCCTTCCTACGCTTGCAAAAAGCACTTGCTCCCGTTGCCTTTACTGGGGATTCTAGTAGTGCAAAAAATAAAAATATCAACAGCTGAATAGAATCCAACTTAGTTCATCAATTATCATTCTCTTTTGAACTATTTTTTCTTCAACTCAAGCAACCATTTAATCTTTACTTGAATGTCGAAACCCTTAGCTTTAATAACCATGGAATCCTTGGTGCGAATAACATTACCAAAGGTCTGACTTGGTTGTAGCTTGACTTCAACTTTATCATTGACAATCATTTTGTCTTCAGTACCAATTAAGGATTGCCAAATTTCAATATAAACCTGAAGGGCTGCATTATGTGGGACTACCACCTTACGCCTTGACAAAGGAAGAAGAATGTCACCCATGCTAGGGTGAACACAAATGTATTGTCTCATTGCTTGATCCCTTTGGAACAAGATACTCTTAGCGCAAGAGCTTCGAATCATCGAATTCTTGGCAGTTATAATTCCATAAAGCTTGATCGGCTCATCAACTTCTCCAACTCTCCAATTAGAGAGTGTGATATCCACCAATGCTTCAACTGCATCATAAATTATAGCGTAACTAATCTCTATGGGACCTGCCTGAGTCATTACCTGCTTGCACATGAGTCTTCCTATAGGGTTTAAGAATCTGTTCCACAAGGTCTGGCCTTGTTTTTCGTATCTGTTATCCCATAATGGTAAATTCATGTTCTTGTTCTTGTTCAATCTCTTTTGTTTTTTCTTACCCAGTGTTCGCAAAACCTCCACCTCTCCCTTTAACTTCTCTAAATGAGAATAGAAATCTATGAATACTGTAGTATCCAAGGGACATTGCAAATCAGGTGTCAAAATTGCATATCCCTGACATCATGAAAAAAATATTAATACTTATATGAGGTAATTAAGATGAATATAAAAATGAAAATAAATTGATATAGATGGTTTATAATTAAGAACAACCTGTGAATCAACCTCAATTGACGAGACACGAGAATCTTCCTTGTTACTTTGAAATAGGTAATAATTACCATTCTTAAGTTCAATACTCATGTTGCCTGAGATGTAACGATTAGAATGATCAATGAAGCGAACCAAAAACACCTCGAAGAGATCGTGGGTAAGCACGACATGCTTTTCACCATTTATGTACACCTTCGGACTTATAAACATCTCATCTTCATCTTCATGTTCATGTTCACCATAAGCTGGGTTTGTCACGATACTTGGATGCGAAATGCTTCCAAGCCTCGCCATCAGCTGGGTGCACCATAATCCCGGGTTTGTCACGCTTACCGTTCTTATGCCACGTCATATTAACCGCATTTGATTTGGTCATGTAAAGCCTTTGCAACCTTGGCGTGATAGGTAGATAACGAAGTTGCTTTTGTGGGACTGGTTTTGCGTTAGGATGAGGTCCCGGTGGCTTATACCTTGGTTCGTCGCAAACATCACATTTTGTCTTATTCTTCCTCTCCTTGTAATAGAGCATGCAAAAGTTTGGGCATACGTCTATTTTCTCATGTTCCATGCCCATTCCCTCAATCAACCGCTTTGCTTGATAGAAATTCTCCGGCATATTCTCACTAGAAGGCAGCGTGCTCTTAATGAGGGCCAACATCCCATTGAAGCATTTCTGGCTTAGTTGGTGTTCCGACTTCAATGCCAAGGCTTGGGTCACACAAGACAATACGGTATGTGATTCGCATTTGAGTTCACCTGTCGTGTTGATTTTCCAAAGCGGTGTTCTATTAGCCTCGATCATGTCGAAGAACTTCTTAGCCGCTCCAGTCGGTGACTGGTCATCCCAATTGAATTCTGGGCCAGCTACTGCCCTTACCATCTCTTCCCCTGGATCAATGCTTTGATTGTTTAAATCTGGTTGAACGGTTGTATACCCCTCCCCGTGCTTGTGCCAAACACTATATAGGGCGCAAAAGCCCGACTTATAAAGATGTACAGCGACGGTATCCACATCGTGCCGCTGCCCGTTTCCACATTTTTTGCACGGACACGGGATACATTTCTTTCCATCATCGTCGAGGGTCACAACGTCTGGTTTGGACAGAGCTGCCTCAAGGAACACTTCAACTCCATCAACAAAGTCTTTGTGCAGACCCCCACCGGGAACCTGTCTACTGCTGTACATCCATGAACGTTGATGCGGCATTTTCTGGTGTTAACAATTCAATTACAAGGTGTGAGTTTAATCGTAAAATTGGGCAGAGAGCAGTTTTTGGACAATGCTGCCTCAGGAGTCTATTGGGCAAGTTGGTTGGTTATCTTAAATTGTTGCTATCTTAAATGTTGCTATTTGTTAAAATGGGCAGCAGCTCCTTGACTTTTGCGGTTATAGTAAGTTACATTGAGATGGTCACCTTCTTACAGACTACCATTGTAGGGTTTGAGAAAATCAACAGTGGATGTCGAGGTGACAGTTGGCCTTTGTGGTTGGAGTAAATGCAATTAGAAATGTGCGGAAATCAGACTTTAGAAACTTAGGCCAACCACAAAAATCAACTACAAAATGAAGAGCATTCAGGCCAACCACAAATTAGAAATTAAAGGAGCCTAAATCACGCCTAGGGTTTGAGGAAAATTACCATTGTAGGGTCGATTTGCCAATTGATAACCAATAGTTCAGATAAAATTTGTGGTTTTCTCCATTAAATCTCAACGGAACCAATAATCAACGATAAAACTCAAGGAAAGAGATAGAGCTACGAACCTCGGCCTCAAAACACCTCCTTGTGCTAAGTCACGCTTCTGATGAGAGTGAGAGAGAGGCGGCGGAGAGAGGGAGGGAGCGAGAGATAGGCGGAGGAGAGAGGGAGGGAGTGGATTTCATTTCAGTGCGGCGGGTTGTAGGGAATGACTAATTCAAAAACGTGTGGGTATTTGTTTCGTTTAGAATTTATTCTGACTAAAGCACTGAAGGTGATGTCAAAGAGAGGGGGCGGTATTTACATCGGAATTCCATAACAAATATATGTGGTTCCCTGTGTAGAATTTTCAGAGTTTTGATGCGTACCCAATTTGTACGCTTCAAATTTAAGTCTACACTAAAAATTAAGAAAATTACATAGGTTCACCACCTTCTTCATGTTCAGCAAGATAAAAAATATATAAATCACATCCTACTTATATCACATCCTAATGGATAAATAACGTTCACATCTTACGATCCGATTACTGTTTAAATTAGTCACTGTCCAGAAGATCCGATTACTCATAATAAATTATATCACATCCTACTTAAGCATCTTACGATGTTAGCGCTTTGGGTTAATTAGTCACTGTCCAGAATATTCATAATTTAAAAAAAAAAAATGAATTTCAGCCAAGGTCCGACGCATCACCTCCACCATCTTGGCCCCTTAACTCCTCCTAAAAAACAAATAAACTCAGTCAGGTATTTAAAATTTATAAATTTGAAGTCAGAACTTTCTTGAGTCAATTGATGAAACACCCTTTCTTGAGTCAAATGATGAAATACCCTAACTTACATCAATTGGTGGAGGCCTTGTTCCCGTAGCCTTGAATAGCGCATCGATACAAATGTTGCTCCATTTATTCTGTTTCTTGACATCTGCCATTTCGGCTCTGTGTCGTTCCTCCTGTGCAGCTATCTCCTGAGCAAATGCACGACGTTCAGCCAAAATCTTCTCATTAACTAACCTGGCCACCTCTGAGTCTGTGAAGGTTTTCTTCGCATCCTCAGCAGAGGTGGCCGTGCTCTTCGTTGGATCCGTTCCGGATGCCTCCATGGCCTGCAGCTCTCTGTTGGCTTTGCTTGTTCTGGCCTTGTTGCCAAAGCCGAACACCCTTCCACACCGGTCCTCCCCGTCAGCAGCAAGCACCCACAACGCTTCATCACTGTACTCGTGTCCAAGAATTTTTTTGACTTGTTGATACCTCTCCTACATCGGTCATAAAATCATGTAAACTCATAAATCATTATTAGTAGCACTTAACAGAAAATAAAACATTTTGCTATTTCTCCTCTCTTAAACCCAGACCCCAAATTAATTTTTCTAACTAAGTTTAGACCCCAAATTAACTAATTTATATGGGGAGATAACTAATAAATTGAAAGCCTTGAATATTGTACAGCCTACCGATTTCGGTTCTATTTCAACATTTTGCTAGATGAGTGTGCAAAATTATGTGAGAAATTCTCATATGGACTCATAATAAAGAAAATCAATAGGCTGCCTGTGACAAACTTTTTTTATTAAAAAATTGGGCATGGATAAAATGATTCTCTTACCCCAACATCTTTCGCCCTATCATTAACGTACACCTTGCCTTCGTCTGTATTGCGTGTATGAAGTCGATCGAATACATCCACCAGTCCAACTGAAGGTCCCTTTTCAGCTATCTGAAATTTAATGACATAATAATTCAATTGATGTAATTTAACTACATATTTTTAACTACATATTTTTAACTACATAATAATTCAATTGATGTAATTCAATTGATGTAATTTAATGACATAATAATTCATTAACTACATAAAAATTTAACTACATATTTTTATATACTAAAGCAGTAGGTACTCTATTGGATTTGAACTCACTTTATGTAGTTTTAAAATCTCCTTCAAAACTACATATTTTTTTATTGGATTTGAACTCACTTTATGTAGTTCTAAAAAATAAAAATATGTAGTTTGTTTAAGAGAAATATTAAGTCTTCAAAGCCGCCAAGTGTGATGGCATCTAGTTCATCGACCCTGTTACTGCTATTTTTAGAACGATTATGCGGTGAATTTTATTTTTTTCTTTTTACTGTCGTAAAAAAAGTTGAAAGATCATTGACTCCCTACATAAAGTGAGTTCAAATCCAATAGGGTACCTACTGGGAGCAAACTACATATTCAAATATATATACTAAAGCAAGTTTTGGAAAATACCATGGCCACCTTGTGCTTGTACGTGCTCCTCGAACCACCAACATGGTGGACCACCCGACCCATTTTTGTCTGGTTATCTCGATTGGTGCACGACAGTTGGTCCCACTTCCAGTGGCTCCAAATATCACATAGGCCCTTCCAGTGAGATAAATCCAAGCACCACGGGGGACAGTACTCTTTCCACAACTCCTTCACCGGTCCGTACTTTTTCTTGCACGTGCTCCTTGCTTTATTCAGCATACGAGTGTATGTCTCAGCAGCAATGTTTTCAAATACATCGAGACACCGAGCCTCATCTTCTTCAGCCCCCCATGAGTACCTCTCCAAGAAACGTCGCAGGATTACTAACCTGGCACTCGATGGGAACATGTTGTACGTCCTGCAAGGCCCCGGCATTTCGGCCGTGGTCAGAAGCCTTATGGTACTTACCAGCTTAGTGCACTTGGGTGACGATGTGAACTCACCGTCACCCACGACAAACACTTCAGGTCTGTCCTGTGGCTTAGCCGGGTCACGGATCTTGGCAAGACCCCTTCCACATGGCTGGACATCCTTCTTCCCTTTCTTAGGTCTGGCCCTTTTCTTGCCAGATGGCACTTTCGCTTCCGCTTCATCAAGTTCTCTCCCTGATAGCCCAAAAGCTTCCGGACAGGCACGTAGGGGTCGACGCATACGGAACCTCCTACCACCATCATCCTCCACAGCCGCTTGCTGTCCCATCGATTGTTCGGATAGTTCCGGACCATGCGAATTTTCCGGAACAGTTCCCTGAGGAGCTGACTGGGTAGCAGCAGATTTAAAAGCAGGCTGCGACTCTGATGTAATGTCCTGCCCCCAGTCTGACCAGTCCGACACCTGCTCAGATGGCGGAGATGCCGCAGCCCCGGCCTCCCCAAGGTTCGACCGCTGAGGGGAGGGTGAGGATACGAAACCCTCTGGCGTATGCGGTGATTCCGAGAGGCCTTCATCTGCCATGTGGCTATTCTGGCCTTCCTCCACCCTTTTCTTAGGTTTAAGTCTTGGATTGGTGGGGTTGGGTCCAAAGAATATTTTCGCCGACGAGACCGACTCTGACCTGGTCTGGGAGGAGAGGGGAGCAGAAAGTGGAGTTGTTTCTTGTGGCTCAGGTGGGGGCTGAGGGGTTGAAGCCACCTTTTCGGGGGCAGTTCCTGTTAACGGCGGCACATCCTCATCACCCGGATTGAGCCTCTTCGATCTTCTTCGCACTGCCGGGTCGCATTCTCTGGAGGAAATCCGCCGCTCCGGTGGTGATTTCCCCTTCTGTTTCAGTTTCCCGGGAGCACGCGCTGCCGTTGCTGCCTGGGTTGGCGGCGGTTGCGGAGGAGGCGTCGCTGCCTGGGTCGGCTGCGGTTGTGGAGAAGGCGTCGCTGCCTGGATCGGCGGCGGCGGAGCAGGTGTCGCTTCCTGGGTTGGCGGCGGTTGCGGAGGAGGCGTCGCTGCCTGGGTCGGCTGCGGTTGTGGAGAAGGCGTCGCTGCCTGGATCGGCGGCGGCGGAGCAGGTGTCGCTTCCTGGGTCAGCGGCGGCGGAGGAGGCGTCGCTGCCTGGGTCGGCTGCGGTTGTGGAGAAGGCGTCGCTGCCTGGATGGGCGGCGGCGGAGCAGGTGTCGCTGCCTGGATCGGCTGCGGTTGTGGAGAAGGCGTCGCTGCCTGGATGGGCGGCGGTTGCGGAGAAGGTGTCGCTGCCTGGATCAGCGGCGGCGGAGCAGGTGTCTCTTCCTGGGTCAGCGGTGATTGCGGAGCAGGCGTCGCTGCCTGGGTCGGCGGTTGCGGAGCAGGTGTCGCTGCCTGGGTCGGCGGCGGCGAAGGATCGGCGATAACTCCCTTCCTCGGCGGCAGCGGGGGCCTTGTCAGTAACTTGGGTGTCCACTCAGGGGGTGAAGGGCCTGGCTCAGTACTGGGATTGAGACGAGCGGATTTGCGGCGCTGGACAGTGTCAACCTCATCCATGCTAATCTGTGACAGGTAAATTTGTTTAGGTACAGAACTTTTGCACACTTTTATACAAATGTAATACGAATACTTCTAAAGGCATGTAATAAAAAGGACTCCCAAAACTGCTATATTGTATAAAAGGACTATTTAGTGACTTTGTTGCCAGAGTTCATATAAACACTTGCTGTCACTTGGATTAAGTACTTAAGTTTGAAATATGTTATGCTGGACTGAAAAAAACAATTTATCAGTTTCTTCTTCTATGAAGATATAATTGCAATCTACCCCAATAATTTACACAGTTAAATTTAGCCCAATAAACAACACCCAATGATTTACACAAATTGTATTTCACAGTTCATTGTCAATGAACCGTACTTGACAGTTCAATTTCACAGTTCAATTGCAATCAACCATACTTCACGGTTCAATTTGAAAGTTCAATGTGGATCAACCACCTTTTCACAGATAAACATAAAAAAATAACGGGTGAAACCCTAGATATAGTAGCAATCTTACAATGTTGTCTGTCAAATCAGGTGGTAGCACATCAGACAATGGCGTAAAGGCTGGTGCTGGAATGGTAACACGAGCCCCCGGTTTTGGCAGAGATTGCACAGCTGTGGCAATAGGCCCTGATAGGTCGCTACCCCCCGTCAGAGACCGTGTGGAGGTTCGACGGTTGATGTTTGGTTTCCCATTCGGTTTCCGCAAACTGGGATCAGAAGGGGAAGTTGCTGCCAAGGTCGCTGGCGGTTTCGGAGAAGGCGTCTCTGCCTGGGTTGGCGGTTGCGGAGGGTGCATCATTGCCTGGGTTGGCGGCGGTTGCGGAGCAGGCGTCGCTGCCTGGGTCGGTGGCGGCGCAGGATCAATACTGGGATTGAGCCGCTTGGATTTCCGGCGCTGGACATTGTCAGTCCCGGCCATGATTGCCTGTGACAGTTAAATTTGTTTAGGTAGAGTGATAGAATTAAGAATGAAGACTTAGCATGATTCAATTAATGTTATAGTGTGCAAAGACTTAAATACCCTTCTTTATCAAATATTTTTTTTATCTTCTAAAGTAGTCATGTTCTCCAACAAAGTACAAATAATTTGATTTACTGGTAAATTACAAGAACAAGTTAGAAGCAGAGGTGCTGGTACAAATAATTGAGCATCTCCTGGTTGAACAAATTTATTGATGAATTGTACTTTTCCAAAGAACAAAATTATTGATGAAGGAACAACATTTTTGCATCACACTTTTAATTAGTAAGATCAGGCCAATCATGTGCCCAAGACCAATCCAAATTAACTAATTTAGTTTTCATTTAAGCTTTCCCTTTTCTATGGTACTGATCGCAATATTATTTCTGATATAGTAGCAAATGGTACAAGAGTGAGTGAAGTAAAAAATTGACTAAATTGTCTTAGAGTTGAAACCTTGAGTTCTTTACACACTGAAATTTTTAGTTTAGTGACTCACAGAAATGGTCATGTAATTGCTGTTACAAAGTCAGAACTCAAAATACAAGCTAATCACCATTTAATTTACTCTCTTCTCGACCTAAGAAAACACCGAATTAATAGAAGAAGTGCAAAATCATCTTGAAAATGGAGTAAAATGTACTGGGAACAAAATAGACATATCAAATGAGTTAATCACCTTAATTTTGTGCTGTCCCAGATGTACATCTCTAAATTTATCAAAAATTTACAAAAGGGGCCAATCATGTGTTGGTACCGAACTTGCAATACATCATGATTTCTGAAGATTTGAAATATACATACTCTATCACTTCCATATATGCTGACTGTATACTATCTATCACTTACAAAGGAGTAAATTGCGCTGGTACAATATATAATTCTATCACTTTTTATTCCTAATATTTCATGTCTTTACATAATGCTAATAATTAAGAAAAATATTTAGGCGATAGACAATAGATCTTTATTGTTACCATAGTTAGGCTACAATACTATGCATAGCGCACACTGGTATGTACTATGATTTCATATCTTTACCTTGGATGTTCAACCAGTTGCTTGGAACTGCTAAACATGATCTCTATGTGAAAATTTACTTGGTGACTAAATTTAATATTTTGTAGAATTTTTTTACTATGTTTTTGAGATAGGTAGAAAAATACTACTTTCGAATGGCCCTGAATCTTTACATCAAGTGATTTTCTACCAATCTAAAAAAGTAGTAATTTTTTTTTATGAGAAATATAAAATTTGATCTCCATAGACATTCTCATATAGAGATCATGTTGAACAGTCTAGATGAATTGTTTGAATTTTAAAAATAAAAATATGAAGCCATAATACGTTATGCATAGGCTCGCTCTTGTTACCACTATTGCTATTATTGCACTAAATTGGTTCATGATTAATTCAAGCAAACCGACTCAATAACATCCATAAACTACACAATAATAATATTAAACTGAATAAAAAACACGTATGTTATTTGGTTTGATCTAAACTACTGTTAAAATTTTCAATTATACCCCTTTGCTATTATTCAATTCAATATTGAATGAAATTCTATTGAAATAGAACCTATAAATTGAATAATAACTCTAAAAAAGCTAAATACTAAAAATAATATTGATGGCAGCAACAACGAAATTATCTGTATATAAAATCCCAACAATAAATATCAGCATCTTGTCAATTTTCATTTAGTTTGTCTATTAATAAAAAAGTATACTAATTTAACAATTAGTTATTTACCCATCTAGAGTTAACTAATGTACTCTAGATGGGAAATATCAAAGTTCAGAGTCTATAATGAAAACTTAAAAAGTAAAACCCTAGATCGACGAAAACTTACTAGCTTTGTCTGTTTGATGCAGTCTCCCGCGATTGAGCGCGGTCTTGTCCAATACACACGGTCTCCGATCGGAGGAGCAGCCGCCGGCCTAGGGTTTGAGGTATGAGAGATCGGGGCAGGCAGGGTGGTAGAGAGAACGGCGGGCTTTCCTAGTTACAGCGTTCGAGAGAGGGGAGAGGAGAGGAGAGGGGGCTGGCGCCCTGGCGGTGCGTCTAACAGAGTAGTGAGAGGGAGTAGAGAGAGGAAAATGGTGCGAGTAGAGAGGGAGGGAAAGGGAAAAGTGCGAGTAGAGAAAGGGAGGCTGAGGGAGTTTCAAAAACGCTAAGTCCGGGGATATTGAAAGTTGAAACCCCTCTCCCTCGCATTTACTTGGACACACCTACTCGTGAATACGTATCCTCTGCATTAACGCACCGTTTGAGTTAATTTATGAACCGTACGATCAGAATTCGGACTTTAATATTAGTGCCGATCTCAATCGATAAATTTAAGATCTTAACTCAAAATTTGAGTTAATGCAGAGGATACGAATTCCCTACTCGTGGGATCGGGCCAAAAATGCGGTAAAGTAACGTTTATGTTAAAATCCAACCCGTTCAATGTTGCTCCGCACGAATCTTGAAGAGGAAATAAGCATCACATGACAGCGGATCTGAATATATGTATTATGTTACCTTAGAAACAAAAAAGCAGCTATCCCCGGACTACTAAATGGGGACATCCATTGCAAATCAGAGCTATTGATTGACTATCGGACGGCTCAGGGTTACAGCCAACCTATTTTGATGATGCATGTAGAGAAATTAATTTCAATAAATCGGAAAAAAAACATATTGACTTTTTTTAAATATTATGTACACAAATAATGCATATAATTGTAATTTTTATTAAATTCCCTTATTATTTGCATTTTAAAACATCTTGATTCCATGTGGACCGTTCGTTTTCGCATTAAATCTCAACGGTCGATTTGTGATAAAATCAACCTAATTTGGTTTTGAAGTGATCAAAGTAAAGAATTTAACTTAATGAAAAAGAGAAAATTTAAGTTTGGACCCGAATAGACTTCGATCTAACGATGAGTATTTATAGCCCTACGATGTTAAGGTATTTCGTCGGTTGGATGGATAGGGAAATTAGGATAAAATGTAATCAAACATTCCGATAATCAATAAAATTCGATAAATTTTTAAATGAACGGTTCCGATCGATCAACGGAGCACATATATACACGGGCCTTCATTAACTCGTACAACCATAGTTCATGTTACATGTTCATGTGTAGAGGATGTAATTGTTTTAGTGAAGACCATGTATATTCCTATATAGATCAACATTATGTGTCAAACCATTTACTAATGCAATACACATTCTGAATCATCAATTATTTTGTATATATCTCGAAATACAATTTATAATGGTTGTAATTCTTAAAATATGAGAAACATTTGATAAATTATTTACGTATTATTTAATTATCAACTAAATTCACAGTTACACATAATCAATACATAATATTGTTACTCCAATCTTTTTTACCAGAAACTCCCAATGAACGAAACGATTCATTAGTAATTGCTTTTATTTGTTTCGTTTTTCTTACCGTCATCAATCCATAAAATCCAAACACGTGAACGCGTCGCCATACATATATATATATATAAATTGAACCTCCTCATGACCTTGAAATGAAGAGCAACTAAAATTGGAATAAAAACAATACAACTTCATTTTTTATTAAAAAAAAACAAATAAACATTAATATCAAATATATTTCGAAATTACCTAAGTGAGGCATTAATTTCTTACTGTAAAAATTAAACTGTGACAAAAGAAAATTCACAATTAAGTAACTCCCCATACATTCAAATTCAATTGATGCTTCTATGCACCTAAGGACTAATTTGTAAAATGAGCATATTTTAATTTTTAAAATTCAAACAGTCGATCCGACCGTTCAACATTATCTCCATATTAAAATGTACTTGGAGGTCAAATTTTACATTTTTTTTAATTATTTTACTATTTATTAAGTATTCTACAAAACTAGTCAAATTCTTACACAGTTAAATTTTGTACCCATCTTAATAAATAGTAAAAAAATTCACAAAAATGTAAAATTTGACCTCCAAGTACATTTTAATATGGAGATAATGTTGAACGGTCGGATCGACTGTTTGAATTTTAAAAATTAAAATATGCTCATTTTACAAATTAGTCCTTAGGTGCATAGAAGAATTTGCCTTCAAAGATATTTACTATTTTGTTCATTTCAGTGGCAATGGGTGATATTTGGTACAAATATAGGAGTTTTGTTAACAGGGCATTAATGGCTATGCGCAGTGCACATATTATTCTCTTAGTTCAAGCTCCCACACTACAAGTGCCGAACATGAAGAAAAAACAGCTCTCCATTCAGCACAGCTAAATTAGGATTTCCCCCCAAATGGCCCCTGGGAAATTTCATTTTCCCCCCAAATATCTCCAATTCGCCTATAAGGTACCTCATACTATACATTGCCGACGTGTCTGTTGTTCTACGCGGGAGGGCGCACGTGTCCCGATCAAGTTTGCTTTAAGATTTGTATAGAACGCATCATATCGGTTGAGATTTGTCCCCCAACTTGAGTATATTGTGAGGTAACTCTGATGTAGTGAAGTCCAGACAGATGAAACCCCCCAAATGCCATTTCTATCGCACCCAAATTTCATTCCCACCAAAAACTAAGTTCTAGTCGCGCCTCCCTTTGGAGATGGTTTGTGAGGGATTTAGCGCTTACGATCTTGACGGCCTTTGTGGAAAATATCAGATCTGACGACATTTCATCACACTTTTAGCTCTATTTGTAAGTACATTGTTACTCTTAACTTTTCAGCAAATTTACTTTAGTCGAACTAGTTTCCTTAAATTCTGGCTTTGGGTTCAGAATTTAGGTGATTCTTTCCAGAATTTAGGTCAAATTGGAACCCCTAACTAGATTTTTTTGGAATTATAGAGATTCTTGTCTTGATTTCCTTTCGACATTTTTTTATCTTTCTTGAAGTACCAAAAAGTAACAAATCCATGCTCAAGTAGTTGTCACTTATTGGACTGTAATTAAATACGAATTTAGCAATTATAGGATATTAATTAGTAGTAATAGACTATTCCTACTAATAAAATACTCCTATCACACTTTTAGATCTGAAATGGTCATGTAATTCTCTGATTTTTCAATATATTCGAGAATATGAACCACTTGATTTAGTCAATAGTATATATCTCCTGCACTGCAACTTTTAGTTCCGATTTATGTCTATTTTATTTTATTCAATTCTTATTCAAGCAGTACAATATGTGGTGTAGGGAAAGAAAACTGGATATGGAAAGGAGGTGCAGGGAAAGAGGGAGAAGGAAAGGGGTAGAATTGTCATTTTATTTTCTTATTAATATTGATTTGTGTTTTTTATTGATTGAATTAAGAAATGGGGATATTTATAAATTAAGAGTGTTAAGATGGGGAAATAACTAATTTGAAAGTTTTGATGGGTAAATATCTAATTAATGAAGTTATGATGGGTATATATCTAAATTTCTCTTTAGTTAATTGTTTCCCGATTAATACCTCTCTGTTGTTTACCAAAACTTATAATTTTGAAATTAGCAAAGTTTTCTTTCAATGATTGCCTGTGCTAGAGTTTATACACTGTCTCCATAGAGTTTGTACACTCTCTCATTATGTAAAAGACACGTGGTTGTAAACTTGCATGAATGTTGGTGTAGACGCCATCCATGTCAGTCCTTATGTCAATTCCCTCAATCAAATGTTGCACTTGATGTTGGCTGCCCAAAACTAACATGAATGTTTGCTGTTTATTTTGCAGGAGGTAGACAAAATTAAACATATGGCTCCCAGAAAATCTGCTCCGAAAAGAGCAAAAGCAGCAACATACAAAAAGAAAAAGCGCACGGTAGATGAACGTAATGAAATCGGGGAGAGTTCTATGGCTCCAATAGAAGGTGAAGTACAACCACCTAAGAAAAAGGGAAGAGGCCCTGGAATTGTGCGAGACGCGACCGAGGATGTCGAACAACGTCCAGAAATTTGGGTGGTTGGGAAAAAGGAGTTCACCTGTGCAGTCAAACCAAAAATCAAACCAAAGGATATCACCGCATCGATCACTAGGCTAGCTCTCAACTTCATGCCTGGACCAATAAGAAGTTATCACAGCTGGGACAAATCGTGGAAGGACATTTTCGAGAATGCGTTCTTGGTAATGCATTTTCTTTTTATTACCTTTGAAAATAGCGGGTGTAATTTGTGCCTAATATGTGCATCAATCTGTGCTTTTTAGAACAAAACATACTACATCTAGGTAAGTGGGTATTGACCAATATATGAAATGATAGAACTGTGGCTACAACTCGAATTGACCACATCCTAACATGCATCAATAATTCTCCTCTTCTGGCAATGCATTACTAACCTTTGTAGTCTGTGCTGTTTCCTTTATGCCGTGATGGTTGTTAATTTAGTGACTCCCTTTCATAACTTGAAACCAAGGGTAACCTGCCAAACAACTGTGGTGCATCAAATTCAGTGCCTCTGATAATTAGTCGAATTAGTCACTAAATTTTGTTGATTTAGTCACTACCCCAATTAGTCACAGCTACCATTGGCCAATCTAATTAGGCACAACCACCATTGGCCAATCTAATTAGTCACAACCACCATTGCCCAGCCATCACAGCCTCCATGTATTGGCGTACTGCACAGCCTTCTCCTACACCGCATGATTTAAATTATTCAACGAAAAAGTTCAGCTTACTGACCAATATGCATGTCGGGTGTCGCTCCATTATTTCCAAATTTTACAGGAAAGATTCAGGTACCGGGCAGATCAAGATGTCAGCCTTTGCCGGACTGTTCTAGATGCCATTGCAGCCAAACGATACACTGAGGAGCTGAACAAAGCTAGAACTAAATGCATAAAGAAATTTGGAGATGATATCGATTCATGGAAGAGCATGGTTCCTCACTGGTGTCTTCAACCCTCCCATTGGGCTGGTCTCTGTGATATCTTTGACACTGAGGATTGGAAAGGCCTGAGCAAACAAAACAAAGAAAACCGCCTTGCATCTGGCTTTGCAGTCCCCCACTACGGTGGTTGTTCAAGCGCACACCAGCATCTTACCAAACTGGTAACTAGATGAACTGCACTTGTGTTAAAAATTTTGAACTGCACTTGTGTTAAAAATTTAAATCACTGTAAAATGTAGTCATTACTGTAGTCGTGAGCACTAATTTATTACTGTTTTTTCTTGTGGAGAAAACTCTGAAAAAGGGAGGAGTGCCAACTATGAGGGAGCTCTACGTCCATCTTCACAGTAGAACTGCAGACGGGAAATCACCGGTGCTGGCCAAATACAACGAATTCGTGGAGAGTGCATCTGAACTCAATGATAATGATGAGGGTACTGTCTCGCTGGAACCCATAGACTTCGACACCACCTCCTTGAAATTTACCACTGAGAAAGCAGAAAAAGTATTTGTAAGTTTTTTTTCGACATCACCTCCATGATAAGCATAATATTTCTAATTTCTCCTTTTATCTATTTAAGTTGTTGTTTAATTATTTTAACTAGTATTTGACAAATATATCCTTGTTCCTCTGACTTGACCTGGTCCATTGAAGAACCTCTGAAACAAAGGTCAAATTGAAGATTGGATGATCACCTTAGAAAATTTCATACAAATATTAACAATCTAATGTGATTATCAGAAATACAAGCTTGCATGGCAGAGGTCTCAATCGACCAGGTCAATTGGGCAAACACCATCCAATTTTAAATCAAAGAATATTGGCTTGGATTCTAAGAATATAGTTTGGATTTAATTCCTAATTTCCTATTTGATTCATTAAGTTTCCTATGCATTTTTATATCTTAATATCTTGTACCACTATGAAGGACAAAAAAAAAACAATTTGAACCAGTCCCTTGTTATTAATTGGATAGAGAAGGATTGATTTCAACGGACTCGGTACACAAATTGATCTATATTGGAAATATTTAAAAAACATAGGACTAAGTTTTAATGGGTTTTAATTTCAATCTAAATCTTTTGAGAAGATAAGAGCATACCTTGGGCAAAATCTATTGAACTCGAGAAACCTTGTTGCAGCAAAAACCTGAGCTCCAGAGTCTTGTCCCCAAGAGCCTTAAGTGCATGAAGCCTAGAATTAATATTTGGAGAATTGAATATAAGAAAATTCTATAAGCAACATGACAGCATTAGGATCCTAAACTTACCAAAGAGTTTCATCTATCAAACACTAAGACAAGTTTGCCCTTTTGAGAAAATTCATAATTATTAGGGTCATTTTCGCATCTTTCTCAAACCCTTAGCCTACAGTGAACAAATATTGCAAATAATGGTCAAGTATATTCATCCTGGATTCTAAGAATATAATTTAAATTTAATTCCCATTGTCCTCTGTGCTAGAATGGTAGAATTGGGGAGTCAATCCAACAGCAGTACGCAGAACACTTCTAAGAAATCCCTAGTTTTGCTGTTCATGATCCTAATTTATCATTTTCTAAGCATTCCAAAGGGCATTTATCTAAATGCAGTAATAGATATTGGAATCTCACTGAGATAATAGAGGAGAGTAGAAGCTGGTAACGGCTAAGGAGAAGTTCCTATCTCTTATTGGTCCTGTTAAAAATCGATGTTAAAAAAAAAAAATTTAAGCATTTAGATCAGATTTGTCTTATTCTAAAAACTAATATATATACAATAATATAAATCTCTTTTATATTATCGATTGCTATATTGCTTGTTTATTTCAAATCTTGCTTCTCATCATCTTTTAGGGAAGCAATATACAAGTTAAATTTTGACACTAAATATTGCTAAGTTAGCTTCTAGGGGTAAAGACACAGCACTACAGCAGGACTGACAGTAATGAAGCAAAACCAACTAGTTTCAGTTTTTTTATTATTCATTTTCCCCACTATTATGTTGGAGTTAAAACATGAAAATCTATCTAATTATTCTTTCTCAAACCACAGATTCTGATTACCTAAAAATAATGAACATATGCAACCTGAAGTTAAACTAATAATATGAATCAAACAAAAGCCAAGTGAGAATGTACTGAGCTTGTTGTACACAGAGCATTGATGCAAATTTCAAAGTTGTATGCTCTAAAAAAATGAAATTAGAAGATTGGATAATATTGTACCTTGCAATCTCTCACTTGTGAGTTGTGACAAACCAAGCGGTGGGGCACTTAATTCAATACATCTTATTGTAATTTATGGACCTTCATGCAGTATTTTGAAGTAAGAATGTTTATTATGTAAAATGTGGCATTCATTCAGACTTAGACGAAAAATTAATAACTTGTTAGTATTTCAGGTTATAAGTTGTAAATTTGTTAAAAAACCAGCAGTTGAACTGATTCACCCACTGGTTCGACCAGTGAACTAGTGACCCGTAGTTCTACCGTGTCGATGTCCGGTCCGGTTCTAATAACATTACTATCAAGTGAGTACCAATAACTGTACAATACCAGTTTGGAAAAAACAAACATTACAATTTGGAAACAAAAATTTAGCAATAATATATATTTCTCGACTATTGCATATAATAGACAGATGTTACGGGTATGACGGCTCACGAGGACCATGCTGACGTGGATGAGGCTGACCTGTTTATGTCAGCGGTTGGCGGTAGCTACCATGGCCGGGTTAGAGGCTTTGGATGCGTCCTGGACCCGAAGTTGCCCAAAACAACTGGACGAGGACGGGTCACCCCTGCACAATCCGACCTTTCTGATGTCACAAATATTGGAAGCAAACGGATCTTCACCGATGATGTCCTAGTCGGAATGTTAAACGAACGTGATATGCGACTGGCCGAGGAAAGGCAAGAGAGGAAAAGAGAGCAAGAAAGATACAACATGCTCTTCACCAAATTATTCAGTCTGGTTGGACAGCAAAATCCAGCTGTACAGGTTAGTCCGACTATGCAAGAGTCTTCAATGTTATACTTCCACTCACTGCCTTTATTACAACTTGTATTTCTTTGGTCCTTTCGACATGCCAGTTTGTCCTTCGGCTGTTATAGTTCCATTCATATGCTTAGAATGCGAAAGGATGATCAATTGATAGTTTACTTTTATTTCCTTTTAACTATTCTTCAAATATCCATTTTCTTGCCAATCTCTTTACCACAACTTGTTCAATAGAGGACTGTGTAAGCATGATAAAAATATGGACTGTGTAAGCTTAATTAAGAGGGGACTGTGTAAGCCTAAGGTTTAACCTGATAGAAAAGGTTTTACCTCTAGACCTAATAGAAAAAGGTAAATCTATCCTATCGGTTATGTATTTCACACAAATGGAACAAAGCCAGCAACATTTTCAATAGGTTCTTGAGAGCCCAACCAATTGCCTGCTGTTTTAACTTATTTACATACTTCCCACAAACATGTTTAGTGTATCCGTTTAACAATAGAATAATTTGAACGGTTACAAGATGGGCGTCAGGTTAGCAGTGCTAACCTTTCTTGTGTATATTTAACACAGGCACAGGTTAACAGTGCTCATGAGGGGGTTATGGGGAATATGCGAACTCTCCAGGTGAAATCTTTGAACTTAACAACTCAATCCTTTTAATTATTTCTCTACGATCAGATGTTGTGCTATCCAAATGATAACTGTGCGCTTGAATATTGACTAGTGTCAGGATCCCACCTCTCTACCTCAATCTCAGGAAGGAGCCCCACTAATGCAGTTTGCCCACTCTCAAGTAAGGAGATTTATTAGTACTTATTTATATACGCAATATATAAACACAATTAGGTAAGACAGAACCATCGAGTTCAAATATTTCAGCAACGACAAGAACTGATATGTAGTACTGTGCAAACTCTCTTTTATTCCTTTATTTTTAGTGATTTGAGTGAATACAATGAGTATGGTGCAAAATCAATTTCATCGAGGGTGGATTCTGGCCAAAATAACTTTTTAGTTATTTTTAGTGATTTTTGCCAAAATTAGTTTTTGCGGGAGTTCCAACATAGTGGTGCTGGTTTATTTTCTTTGGACTTGGTGATGTGGTATATGTGGTTTAGTTTCAAAACATATATATGCTGGTTTATTTTCTTTGGAATTGGAATTGGTGATGTGGTATATGTGGTAACTTGCTTGCTTTGGGAATGTGGTATATGTAGGGTCCACCATATGTGCTGCCATCATCAAATCAAGAGGGGGGATTCCAAGCACTACTGAAGGCAAATTCTGGACAAGAGGTGGCCAACCTTTTAGGGGCCGAAGCGTCAACGACCGATTGGTTTGCAGATGACATCTCGAACAACAACCGGCATTAATGGTCTGGGGTATTGCCAACCTTTAATGGATAATTATAGATTTTTGGATTTACACATTAACACCACAGGTTATGTTTCTTTTTTGTAAATTTTTGTTGATGGGTGGTGATTATATTTTGAGAAAGGGTTATGTAGTTATGTTTCTTTTTGTAAATTATTGTTGCATATTATAGTGTGGCTGTAATGTTATAATACAGTTGGTTTCTGATATTATAGTGTGGCTGTAATATTATAATGCTAATTTCAAGCTTTCTTCTTCCCTTTCAAGGTGTTATGTTATTGTTATTTCTTTCATTGGAAAATGTATCATATTACCGGGTTGGTGCCCGATAGGTAATGGGAAGATTTTAGAAATGGGGTTGCTGATATACTGGTATTAATTGTAATTATTTTTGTCGGATTATCAACAGGAATATGATGAAATTATAGAGCATGCAAATAATCAGGTGGGACCCACAGCACATACCCTTGCAAAAAAACGGATGGGACCCACTATCGCTATCCTTGCTAAAAATAAGGTGGGACCCACGCTGGTGTGCCTTGCAAATAATAATGTGGGGTCCACTCACGCTAACCTTGCTAATAACCCGTGTGCTATCCTTGCAAATACCCTATGGGACAACCTTGCAAATAGTAAGTGGGTCCCACAACTGATATCCTTGCTAATGCCGAGTGGGGCCACCACTACATCTCCTTGCTAATACTAAGTGGGGCCTACACTACATCTCCTTGCTAATACTCAGTGGGGCCTACACTACATCTCCTTGCTAATAATAAGTGGGGCACTACATCTCCTTGCTAATACTAAGTGGGGCCTACACTACATCTCCTTGCTAATACTAAGTGGGGCCTACACTACATCTCCTTGCTAATACTCAGTGGGGCCTACACTACATCTCCTTGCTAATACTCAGTGGGGCCTACACTACATCTCCTTGCTAATACCCAGTTGGGCGCCAAAAACCAAAGTATTAGCAAGCGTACTTTTTGCAACGGCAGCCCTTGCGAATAGTAAAGCAAAATGTATTAGCAAGCGTAACCCTTGCAAAAAGTCTGAAAATGAGTATTTGCATTGGGGCTTAAAGCAACGGGAGGATTTGCAAGCGTAGCGCTTGCTAATGGAGTTTTTCGGGCTTTTAGCTAGCGTAAGCCGTTGCAACAAGCCAATTTCTCCCGTTGCCTTTACTGGGGATTCTAGTAGTGTTGGATGTCTCATTCAATGCTTGTTTCATTGTTGGTTGTTGTTAGAATTTGAGTATTTCTCATCATCCATCCTATTTGTATTCATCACTTTTTCATTCCTTGTGTAGAAGTCCATTTGTATTACACATCAACAACTCTTTCACTGGAAAACTCTATTAAATAAGTTATAGGAGTCCAATAATGAGCAATGAAAGCCTTACAATCATTTTTGGTTCAAGAGTAAGAGATAGAGAAAACTCCGTACTCCACACTTAAGTTGTCAAAAGATGATATAAATTAGAACTTTGCTTGTAAGACCTGCTATGATAGACATATATATTTTCCAATTTCTCTCCTCCAAGAAGATTGATTTAAGCAATGATTTAAGATTTAAACGAGGTATTAAATAGGAGTAAAATAGAGTAAACAACTTAATTCCCCTTAAATTTAAGAAGGAACAAGTAATTTTAAGTTGGCTTTTCTTTGTTGTCAGTGCATCTGTTTTTAAATTGTATAAAAATCTTTGTTCACTTTGTCGAATGGTGGAAAGGAAAAAAAAAAACAATACCTTGCAATTAAACTCATTTATCCTCTATTTTCAATCATTTGTTATCAAATATTTGATGGAAAGAAAGTTCTTTCATCTAATTGCTTTAGTACAAATTTTATTGTTTGTATCTCTTTCTCCCCTAAATGTTTTCTCTATGAAAAAATCATGATTATTTAGTGGATCATATTATTAACTACTTGTCTATTTTCATTTGATTGGTTTCATTTTGACTTTATTTGTCTCTCTCTATTTTTAGTTTGATATCCTTTTTCTATTTATCAAATTTGAAAATATTTGATATATATTATCAAAATAATTAATATCCTTGGAGCCTTCCATTTTGGATGTCCTTTTCTGACTTCTGGAAGAGTTTTATAATTGAGTTGTATACTCAAGCTTGGTGATTTTTCTTACGGACTCAATTAGTCTTTTTTTTTTTTGGTTAATTTTTCATTTATCTCTTCAGACTTCTTTGATTTCTTATTTACCCTTACATTCTTTATTATATCTAATATACCACTTAACTCTTTGTTTATATTTTCTTATTTACCCCTAGAGTTAATTCTCTATAGTTAAGTATTGTCAGAATTTTTATTTTTCCACTGTACCCTTGGTCTTTTATCTTATATTTTTTTATACTGAATTGCAATTCAATTGAGAGAAACACCCACTGCACGTCTTTTGTTCGTTGTTTGTTCTTCTCCTGGATGTGCCTCTTCAATATCATCTTTGACTTCTAATTTCTGCGTGTCTATTGGCTGGGTCCCCTCGTCAGTCATCAGCACATTTAAATGATTTTAGTCCAATTGCCGAGATTTGGATCATATGGATTTTTCAATACATCACTGGCACAACCAGCAAGATTTGGATGTCTAATTTACATATTGGATTTTTCCATACGATCCAAATCTTGCTGGTTGCTCCATTTAAATGTCTAATTTTTTGTGAATTCTTTAAGCAACAGGTGTAGAGAGATTCTTAGAAGCTCTGATTGCATTTTTCAATGAAAGAAAAAAATATATGTGAAAATTTATCAGTGTTCATTATCATTTGTCAGATCATAGTAATTATTAGAGTGCATTTTTCAATGAAAGAACAAAATTATGTGAATTTTGGTGTTCATTATCATTTGTCACAACTTTTAAGATACGACTCGCTGAACAAATGGAGCGACATTTTTTTTTGGTTCTTATATGACCCGAAGGCTATCTCCAGATTATCCCACCCATACAATCTTCCCTGTTTGGCTAGCCTATGTGCTATCTCCATATTTAGATTATCTCTTTTGCAATGTACCGCTTTGATCTTGCCTTGCAGTGTTGCCTGTATTTGTCATGCCATCCAAATTTGCTCATAAGATCGCTAATCAGTGATTGTTGGCAAGCGATTCTGAAGTGCCACTACTGTTTCCATTGAGTCAGAATAAAACACTCCCTCCCTGCTATTTCCATCGTCAGTAATCTGCCCATATAATAGACAAAAAATTTGATACCCAGTAAGGTCCATTATACTATTAAGATCATAATAACAATTGTTACTCTTGTTATCATTGTTCTAGTACAATTGTTGTTAACTTATGTTTTCTTACTGGTGTCATTACCCCCTATAAACTGAGGAATTGCCTTACTTACACCTGATGGTGGAGTCGCGCGACCAGTATGCTGTGTACCAGAAGTACATGGAGGGGTACATTTACCGAGTCCTCTCTGCCATGGCTTATGTACCAGTTAGAATTCAGCTTGGCAGTGATTTAAATAAAATGCATCAACATGACTACATGAATTTAAGATAATAGAATGGACAAGCTTCTAAAATCAAATATATCACTGTAATCTTTAATTGCAATTTTTGTCCTGGATCTAGATAACACCAACCGGCTTACAAAATTGGTCAAATTCAAAACAAAACCATAACCTTAACCAAAATTGGTATCAACACTAGACAGTTCGACCATCAATATCCACAAAAGCCAAATCTGTAATTGATGATAGAGAGAATCAATGCCCGACACGATGAGTTCATTGCTACCCAAGCAAAGAAAATGATACAAAAGGCAGTGCAAACGTCATTAGCCAAAAAAAGAGTCCCAATCTTAGTGGGAACGAAAAAGAGCAACAAAAATACATAGCAGAAAATAAATTTGTAAGAGCGTAGGAAGAAAAGAGAGTGGAAAATCAAGAGACGAATCAACATTTTTGGAAAGGATATTTTAGTCTTCTATTATTTATTCATAGATTTAAGTATTTAACTATAGTTAATTTCAGAATTATAATATAATGGGTAAAAAGGAAAGAATTTTCATAGTTTAGAGGCAAATTAAATATATTTAAGTGTTGAAGGGTATATAGGAAATTATAAAAGTCTGTGAGGATATACCTAAAATTAACCCCTTTTTTATCCATACACAATTTTTGTGGGTTTTCGTAAAATATTGAAAATAAATTGTTTTGAGGACAAATAGTGAAAGTTGGTACTCCGTATGTGCGATTCTTTTTAACAGCATCCGAGTATGTAGTTCTCATGCATTCAATTGTTAAATCATGTTGATAAATTTGTGAACTGCAAAAATCATTTCTTAATAGTCAATTTTTATTAGATCATTTTTGTAAATGCACACTTTCCGTTGGTTTATATTGTTAATTTTATAAGTTCATTATGAAAAATTTTATAGTTTAGTTTGTGCATGATTATTTTATTTCTTAACTGTGCATTTCTAAGACGGAACAAGAAAATCAAGATTGACGAGTAAAAGAGTCAAAACAGCAAAGATTGACCAGTAAAAGAGCACCATAATGCAAGAACCGAACTTGTAATATTTTTCTTATAACAAATATATCATACATATAGGGGGGATCAGTACTTGACAATTAATGCTTTATTTTGACAAACCTTGACAATTTAAAAAAATGAAGTTTAAATTTAAAAGCATAAAAATAAAACCGCTAATGCATGGCATTTTATTATCAGCAACCCATTCATCACAGAGTTGGAGTAAGAACACACCGAACAAAAACAAGAAACAATGAACGTGTATCCAGAGCAAAAGGGTCAATTTGGTGTACTCTTACATTGAAGTAAAAAAAAGAAAATAAATTAGTAGCTAGACGACCAATCAGCAGCACTGCCGACACGGGGAATGCTACTTGTCCTCTTGGTTTCTTTCTTGGTCTCAGTGTCAACCTGATAATTGGCCCCACACACCTGCCCCTGACTGTCTACTCGAGGCATTGCTTTCATCTCCTTACTCGGATGCTCAAAGCTTTTCAATCCCCCATTTGTCGTGAAGTAACAACCTGTTCAAGAAATAAATAAATTTATAGCTTAATGAAATTTAAAGCCTGTTGTGGCCTACAATATTACAATACAATTGTACCTATTTCAATATGGACTCTTTTTTCAAATAACACCAAAAGGTTTTGTTTTCGGTAAACAGCATGCACATTTAATGGAAAGGATTGACAAATTTACCCCACTGATTAGAAAACTTTTTTTATGAAAGCAATGCCATATTAAATTCAAGTAAAACAGTAAAAGATTACAAATTAATTTGCTATCCAAAACATCAGTAATTAGTAACAGACATTGCTGTCAGATTAAGAACAAATGACGATGTTTTTTTTTTCTTTTCTTCACACGTCTGTTTCTTGAACTAGTAGGTAACTTTTAAGGGCAATTAGCCATTATAAGTTAGCTGTGACTAACAACTAATAGATAAATTAAAACATCAATTCTAAAGATATTGGTGTTGATTGCAAATTCAGTGGAATAACAAGGACAAACAAAAACTATGTATTTTAGTAACTGTCATGACATAATGAATGTTTCCTACCTTTGGGGAAAGGAGCAAAAGATTTGCCGCAGCTTTTCTTGACAATGTCGACATCATTAGACAGTATCAGGTGGTCCTCAGAATCTGTGCCCCAGAAAAACGGCACACTCCCATCTGCATCCTACAGTTACAAATATATATATCACTTTTTTGTACTGGTACCTTACCTGGGATTAGCACCATTCTTACCGTATATGATTTACTCAAAGTGCTGGACTGGTCAGGTTTGGTACCAGTATTTACTATTTGTACAGTAAACCCAATTTATTATTTACCTGACAAAGACGGAGTCCAGATCCTCTCAAGTAACTCAAAGTTTGAGTTCAGATGTGGACCGTCCGATCAGAATCTGGGCCAATCTGGCCTGAGGTGGAATGCATGGGCCACTTTGATATCCGTGCCAAAACCGATCTGACGGTCCAGATCTAAACTCAAATTTGAGTTACTTTAGGCAATATGAATTCCCAAAGACCTTACATAAGTAAGACATCAAAACTTCTATATGAATTTTCACGGACATACCCCAATAACAAACAATGCCCTTGAAAACAAACAGGGCATTTTTAAAAAATTGACCTCTGCAAAGGGCATAGAGTACAGGATAATCCATTTCGAAGGATTGAATATTTACATGTTGAGCTTTTTTGAAACGGTAATAACATATGTAATGCTTTATATTTTGCGATTATCTGATATACTTACAGTGGCAATGAAGGTGGCTTTTCTGGAAGTATCAAAGAGAATGAAAGAGAATTTTCCAATAAGGTCCCTGGCAACATTGCTCGGATGATATGGGCCCCTATCCCTCAAGGACCTATAAGCCTCTATTAGGATAATCACTTCATTAGCAGTACTGTTGTTGCTCAGGCCATACTGTTGCTTCAAAGAGGTAATATTTTCTATACTCCCCTGAAACAAGCAAAATATGTCGTCCACGGCCCCAAATAGCCTGCATAAGATACATTTGTAAAATTGTGAACTATCACTTCAGGAACAAAGGATTTTTTTTAATAAAGCTTGGAAGTCAAGCCATCCAACTATTTAATACCCCTGTTATTACAACAAAGGATTTCCCCCATCCGGGTTTCGAACCCATGACCTCAAGTGATAAATTTTTGTTATCTAATTGAAACATTTCTTCTTTGTAAGACCAGTGCATATCAAGCTGCTCCATAAATTTTGATTTTAAAAGTGTACTAGGTTGGCTTGATCTGTCTAAGTCAAACCTCAACGTTATTTGCATTAATAATTGAAAATGCTAAAATTTACAAATAGAAATTGTCAAAATTCATCAAAATCAATTAGGACCAACAAACTAGGAACAAATCAATAAATACTTACACGAATTATAACAAATAAATAGCCCCCTCACTACCCTTTATTATCATTACTTTCTTAAAAATGCTACATGCCGCGATACTAATCATTTATTTTGCCATTCCTCCAAGGCAAAAAGACGGCCGGATACCTAAAGTAACTCAAATTTTGAGTTGGATCACGACCGTCCAATCAGAATTCGGGCTAATCCAGCCGAGGTGAAATGCACGGGGCTACTATAACATTCGGGTTAGAGCAGATCGGACGATCTGGATTCAAACTCAAAATTTGAATTACTTTGGGGATCCGAATTCAAAAGGACGAGCCAATTGCTTTCCTCAAAACAAAAAAAAAATGGGCAAAATGAGTACCTCGGGAGAAAAGGGTTTTGATTGGAGGAGTCATATGCAATGGCGCCAGGTGATCCTAAGCTAACAGTCACCGCCCCTTCATGGGACGAAGAGAAGAGCTGCATCACCTGGCCCACCCCTGCAACGGTCCCGGCATGACCCTCCGGACTCTTCAATCCCTCCGGGCTCTTCGCCACCGTCTGATTGAAAACTGCCAACATCTCTAATGCTTCTTTCTTTGTGTCTTTTGTTCTTGATTTCACTACAGAGATTTTTCTTCTTGAATTTTCGGATCGGAAATAATGGAGAGTGGTACTGCTGCCCGGAGGGTCGGATTTATAAATAGGATGAGACAAATTTACCCTTGGTTTTTAGGTGATATTACTGGACGGTGTTCGGAATGAGAAAAGTTCACCCAGGGGTATAATTGGAACGAGAATATCGCAGGGGACGTTTTCTGTTGCGAAACCATTGGAGATTCGGTGGTTTTTAGTGATTTGACAGAGATGCCCTTGGGTGTTTTTCATTTCGACCTTTCTAAACTTATTTAATTTCAAAACTTTGTTAAGCACGAATAAAATGAACATAAAACTTGATTAATTTTTCAAATTTTATGTTCCTAAAACTAGAATTAAACAGTATTAGAAATTTTGAAGGCTTCTTCTGTAAAATTATATTTTAAAGGGTAACGAGAGGAAATTTTCTGGCCTTATCCATTTTGTATGCGGAAAATGGAACGGACAGTTGACTGTGAATAGTTAACGGCACGTTGAATAGTTCGGCCTTATCCATTGAACGGTTCGCAAGGAATGCTGACGCGGAAAGCGTGGAAGGATTTTATTTTCACCTAATTTTAAAAACAAAAAAGGGTTAAGACTTAAGACAAACAATAGATCTGTGACATCTGTCAGCGTGGAATTGGAACCACAAAAACACGTGCATGTAAATGCGTGTTTGTTATTTTTTGGCCTTTTTGACCTATATTGTATGAATTTGTGAAAAAAAAATATTTGAATGCTTGTTTGTGTCCAACAATTATATATACATACGTATTGAGTTTGATATAATCAAATTTCTACGCCCGTAGATTGTTATTATATTCAAAATATTTGAAAAAAAAGGATTTAATTATACATATTTTCATGATGCAAACCGTCAAGTTATAGAAAATGATAGCTTTGATATAGGATTTTTTTTATTACGTATAAACTTTTACAGTTTGTTTTGTTTGTTAACTCCAAATTTTCTATACAGCGTTACACGTGCGCACAAACGTCAAAATGGGTGTCATCTCCAGAATTGAACCGAATAAGTTGACCAATTTGAACTGAAAGGTAGGAACAGATATCAATTATCAATGACACGATTCAAAATCCTCGTACATTTAACCAGGGGTGTGCACAAAATTTACCCTCAAAGAATTGAGCACCAACAAGAGAAAAATCAACAAAAAAAAAGGATAAAGGAACTAAGTTCAATAAACAAACAAACAAATACCCCTCCACAAATTTTGCATCGCTGTCATGCTCCCCTGATTCACAGCTACTACATCTTATAACCTATTTTATACAAACTTTACATGCATTCATAGGCATCCACCTGTTTCACCCCCCACAAAAAACAAACAAAACAAGAAGCTCGACTAATCCTTTTAACATGTAAAAACAATTTGAACAACAAAGCTTCCTTTACTGTCAGCCTTTTCCTTCGGTTTATTATACTCGGCCCTGCAGCATCAGTTATCAGTATCATCACGTTACGTTCCATTTTTTTTCAGCTCATATCACGCAACTCACCTAACAAAACTACCTGTTATTCTCCTTTCTCGACCAAATCCTGGACCTTTTAGAAAAGAAACTCCCCAAACTCAAAAGTTTGCGATTGCCGTTCGGTCGACCTGACGATGACGGCAACCGAACAGCCTTTCGTCGTCATGAAGCCCTAAAACTCTCATCTTGTAATGTCCAAGAGACCAGGTGGCCCCCACTATCTCCACTCAACAATTGTTTCAAGTCAGATGTCAGGCAAAGTGCTGTGACCGGCTGCCTGTGCGCTTTTAGCACTTTTTGCAAAATTAACCTGTATTCTGGCAGTTTCCCATTTAGACCCAAACCACTAAAGCTACTCCTCGGAGACCGATTCTTTCCTGTAGAGGCCTCGTCAGACAAAAAATGCACCATCTTCCACACCTTCACTGCACCACTCTGGTGCCCCGTCACGTACCAGTTAGTATCTAGCCAGTCCGAACTTGTCGTACATGCTACTGACAACACCATGTCAGAAGGCAATTGAGATGTATTTATTACTGCTAGGCAGTCCCCGTTTATACTCCATACGGAAAGAAGTATTCCTGCCGCAGTTATAATTTCTCCAGTAAGGTTATTAACATGCACGACTGATATTGGTGCTGGAAATCTCGGGAGCTGTCTAACAAAGACCAGATTTGTCAGATCCCATATAATAACAGTCGAGTCGTCAGATCCAGTGACTATAAAGGAATAAGGCTGGCTCACATACAAACATGTAATTTTCCCAGTATGAGCACACAAGGTACGCTCGAGTACCACATTCCGCTGGCCCCGGACCCCATCTCTGACAAACCGCCAGACAGCAACTGTGCCGTCATCTGCACCAGTAACTAGAATGGTACTGTCATGGCTGACCCCGGCACACTGGATCTGGTTCCCACCATGTAGATTTTCGTGAGTGGATAACAACCTTTCCTGGTCATAGCTCACAACCCGGAGACTTTTATCAGGGAAACCCCATGAAACATACTCCGTATAGTTAACGGGTTTGAGCACGCAATTAATGCCCGCAACTAGGGTTTTGTCATTGAATGTAACAATTTGGGAGATGGAAGACATGGTACGGCGGGCCTCTTGCGGGACCAGGTAACTGCTGTATCGAAGTGGGTGGGGCAGGATCTTGCGATCAGTTCGTCGTTGCACGTGCGGCTTGGTAAAGAGTTGCTTAGGGGTCTGGCCAAAGTGGTTTATTTGTGCAAGGATTGAGGCTTTCATGGTGAGGTCGGTCACTGAATCTATGTCGACATTCCCTTCGTATGTGTAGTGGTAGAATACATTCACTGCATCCTCTGCTGCCTGAAATTAAAAAGCAAGAGTTTGAACTGTTATCATTACATCAGCCACACTGCTACATCAAACAGCACAACACCTGTTTTGTCCATGTTTTGTGTACCTATGGAGTGTTTTATTAAGTTTCTCCACATATAGCACATTCACCCATACTCAAAAGAACAAGAAAATATACGAGTCATAGCTTGTGTTATATCTGGCAACCGGTAAAGGAGAGGCAACACATGCATACCTTGCCTCTTTGCCTATGGCCAAAGATAAGATCAATCCAATGGTGGAGATTTTCAGACACATAATCAGACTCCAAGGCCTCACGGTGCTTCCAAATGAACTCACGAACACTTCCTCTGGCCCAAGGGGGCAAAATTACATCCCCAACCTTCTCCCCAGACTGCTTCTCACCGAGGTCGAGATTGAAGCGGTTCTCCAAGAACTCCGGCATGTAGTAGAACTCGGGAATAAGCTCTTTGACATCAGAGGTGTTGCTCTTTCCAGCAGCACTATGCCAGGTGTCACGTATGCTGTTAAAGAGCCGGTCTGCGTGGTCGAACGATCCTCCTTGCAGTTTTTGGTTCTCCCCACTAAACGGTGGCAACCGGAGCAGATAAAACAACACTATGCCGGCACTAGAGTAGTGTGATCCGTAGTGAAACTTCGGCACATCCGGGTCGTCCCAGCTCTCATACCTAATCATATCACATCCATGACTCCAGTTAGGTTGATCCGTGTAGAGAACAGAGAAGCAAGAATAAAGATACAGAAAAATGAAATATAAGATAAATAATAAAAAGTACAAATAAAGAACACCTTTTACGGAATTCTTCCTCCCCCTCTGGTGTCTGGCAACCCATGGGTTTGTCAAGCTTACGGAATGTTTGAGGGTCTGACAAGTCCAGTTCATCGCTCTCATAATCTGAGAGAACCCACGGGAAGACAGGATACTGGGTCAGGTCGCTGTACCCACGACCCGCGAGTGTATTCAGATGCATCAGGTACTGGAAGTTGCTTATCTCCCCAGTCTGCCACCGTTTCATGAAAGACTTTGCGTAGAACCGTGAGAGACGTCCTCCTTCACTTGCTTCTTGCTTCGATGACCCTGAGATTGTAGTATCCAACCTATCTCACATAAAATACAACAGGCATTAATATTATCAAACATTGCATTTTTTTATTAAGAAACTGCTGAAAAAAGACGAGAAAACAGAATCCAGCCTATGATATTACGCTGGATGAAGGAGAGTCGCCTCGATAACTAATATTATAACTTAATGCTCAGACATTACAATCAACCACAGTAAGAGGTACGTTTGCATACAGAAGAAATTCATAGAGACTAAAAATAATACTTCCAGAAGAAAATTAAAAAGGAAAAGTACTTACATGCTATTTCGGGGAAGATTCATGGCAATCAAATTCTTAAACACCTCCTCCCTCTCCTTCTTGTGAAAAACCAAGAGGTCATTACAACCATCCATGCTAAATATTTCTATAGCCACTGGCCGCAACTGATAGTCCCGTTTCAACAGTTCGTGTACACTATCTAACTTCCACATGTGCCATGGGTGGGGCAGGTTGCTACTGCCGCAAACCTTCTCCTTCCCCCAGGCCCCACCATTGTATGCCCACGCCCTTCCTCCGACCAAATTCCGCACTGACGCCCCAACCCCACCCCGAAACGATGAGGAAGGTGACTTTAAACTAAACTCACTTCCAGTTATAACATCTTTCTTCACACCAAGCGCTTGGTCGATCACTGACGGCTCATCTTCACTTGCCTTCTCACAAATGCAACCGCTCTCATCAATGTAAAAGTTTTCTATGATATACAAACACAATTCACCAATTATGAATATACCATCATGTTTGTCGAGGCCAAGAACCCTCTCACAATTGTACTTTTGCTTGATCACCTCTGATGGTTCAAGGAATGGCCGGATGAGATACTCTCCATTGTCAAACAAGAGAGAATCAGGTTTCTCATCCCCGGGTTTCACGTCTGTTGCCCGGATGGAGGATGCCCGAGGGGAACCCACTTCTGATCGTGGGTGTATGCTGTCGGTGATTTGTGCTGAGAAAACACTGGATTTTCCAGCACCAAGATCCATGGCCGAGTGAAGGCTCGCCTCGTTTATGCTACTAGCTCTGTCATCATTCCAGCCGAGTGAACCGGGTTCAGTTCTGAATCCAATATCCTCATCACCTCCTTCATAGAAACCACTTGTTCCCCCATCTGTTTCTTTCTGATCAACACTGTCATTTAATGCATTCAAAGAAGAACCCAGATCATCTGTTGGACCATTACCACTGAATCCTGACTCAGGTTCTTCATTTGTCACTGTCACGTCCTCCAGCCGAAGCCCATTTTTCAAAAGACTCTGTATGGTGTCAACCCTGAACTTGCACCGCTCAAGCTTCTTGCGCATGCGGTAGGGACCTTCAACTGGGCATAGCTGCCACTCTGGGTCCACAAAAGGCTTGCGCACTGGGAATACACCTCTCTCGTGCACCAGCTGCTGCAGCTGGTTTTGCCACTCACTCTCAGCATGCAACACCCACCCATACTTGTCCTGACGAATCTTTCTGAGTAGGGTCGACATGTTGTTGCGCACTTCTTCAAGGTTCTCCCGTCTCTTGTCCATCAATTCCCAGTGCTTCTCGTCAAGCTTAACCGCCTCCTTGGACCTTTTTCCCATATCCCTCTTCCTTCTTGTCTCAAACCCTTTGATCCTCACACCTGGGAACTTGTAAGAATCTGTGATGTACCGGTGCCACATAATAGAAGCACACTGGTCTAAAGCGCGATTTACAACATGCTCCGAGCCATTAAACCACTCAAAGAACATAGAAACACTCCCAGTAAGAAGTTTGTCGAAACCGCCACGCAACACATCATATGCCTGCCCCCCCTGGTCAGATCTCAGCATAAGCATTTCCTCAAACATCTGCCGTCGGTGCAAAAGAAGATATTTCATCAAATCAACAGCGAGATTCTGGGCTGTCAGCCTCTTGTCACGCAAAAGCACAATGAGGTTTACCAGCAAGCAACAGATCACGTCTTTATCCCCATTGCTTGGGCAAAGGATCAACCGCTTGTTTGCAATTAACAACTGTAACACAGTGCAGATATCTATTGCAACACCATCTTTCGAGGCCTTCTTTGCAAGTGGAGATCTCCTGGAGTCTGCTTGAAACCCAGCACCCGATAGCAGTTCGTCCTCCCCTATTGAAGCTAGGTAGGTCGGCAGGAAGCAGTACATGATCATGCGGTTCGTGTTTTTCAAAA
This sequence comes from Carex myosuroides, assembly GCA_028015225.1. Taxonomy (NCBI): domain Eukaryota; kingdom Viridiplantae; phylum Streptophyta; class Magnoliopsida; order Poales; family Cyperaceae; genus Carex; species Carex myosuroides. Next base: position 4,834,516 of record CM051487.1, on the reverse strand, counting down.
TCGAGTAGATATACGCCTCTAGCTGCCGTGTGCTTCTAGTGATAGACAAAAGGCCCTTGCCCATAGGTGTCACTTCTTCAATTCGGCCATCCTTGTTTGCAAGTTGTAGCATGGATAATAAGAATTCCAGTGTTCTCAGTACGCCAAGAGCCATGGGGAAGGATCCCATGTAGACCCGATCTACAATCATATAACAGAGAGCATCAAGGTTTGAAGACCACTTGGCCTTGTCAAGCTTTCTGAAATTGTCCTCGTCATCATCTCGTAGGAGCCTCCTCTCTAGGAAATTCACAACTCGGCCAAGGCACAGCCCCTGAAAAACCAGAAGGGACTCAGCATCTACAAACAAAGGCACAGATTCTAAGATGCTCTCGACAGTGGAGTGTGCCTTTGCTTGCTCTGCAATTATGTCAGCCAAAATTTGCGCAACAAAATCCAACACTGCAGTTGCACCTGCTGAGCATGGCCCACCATCATAACCCATGTCATCCATCTCAAGCAAAATACATGAGCTTATCGGAAATAACAAGCTACCAGTAAGTTGAGTCCCATGTGAGCCGAGTTTAGGGTCAGCTGCCAACTCCGAGTCATTAACTGAGGAGATCACGGATGGCGCAAGCGGTGGCTTCTCAGCTGAGCCGCCAAGCCAAGAGGTTATCATGCCAACCGGGGAGGCAAGAGGTGTCGTGGCCTTGGAGTTTGACTTCTCAGATAGAATTGGAGAGTTTATGAGATTTAAAGAGGCCGAATTGGGGGAGTCATCCACCACAGATGTATCCACAGTCACATTTGGATTTACCGGTTGGGTCTTTCCATGGTCTTGCTGTTGTTCAAGTTCATCTTCCTTATTTGTAGATTTGATCGGTTCTGTTTGGTGTGAGTTGTCCTGTTTAGTGTCGGTTGTACCGTCAGGGGGAGTCAGGGAACCAGCGGGTTCGTCAGAACTTGTGCTGTTTTGTTCTTGCGGGGAGCTACCAAGGCTCATAGAGGTTTTGGCCGACTGCTCCTGATCAGCCGGTAGGCTTGTGAATGTATCTTTGGAGCTTCCATTGTCATCGATATCATTCAAGATTTTCTCATCAATTGCTTTCCTTTGGAGATCTTTTGCCATTCTAAGCGCACAGTCAGCTCTGCACAAAACAAGAGGCAAATTGAATAGACTTTGATATGGTTGAATAAAATGGTACAACAACAGAAAAAAAGATTGCATCAAAGGCAGAAATATTATTGAGCACCAACCTAACAAATGAGAAGGTACCTATTTCTACTTTTCAGGACCAGCAACGGTGCTTCTTATCAGTGCATGCTGTCCAATTGCTTACATGCTAATATTCTAAATTAAATACAACAGTTCCAAAACCACAAAAGACCATACCAATGCAGCACCCTTATGCATTTCATCAATTGCTACAGACAAGAAAAGAAAAGGAAACGGAAAAACGAAAGGAAAAAGAAAGTTCACACAAAACCAACCTTACACAAGAGAAGTACAAATCAACACAGTTCTCGAGGAACTCCAAGCGTCGGCACGCAACTGAGAAAGGAGGGCACATCTTTGCAAGGTCGACCATGAACCTCAGTATAGAAGTTGTGACTGCGGGGGCCGCAGCCTCCCCAGACATAAGCCTAGCTGCATATGTTTTATGCATGAGAGCCTCCCCTTGCAAGTCACCCCCTGCCAAGTCATTAGTAGCCTCAACAAGATCTGATGCCAGACTCCCATTCAAGTGTGATAGATTACCATTCTGGTACGCAAGCATGGATCTAACACTCAACCTGTCAAATGCGGATCTTGCCATGGCAACAACTGTTTCTAACAAGTCAACAAACTGCAACTCGCCGAAGTTTCCATCACTGGGCATGAGGGCATGAAAATCAAGTATGCGCACCTCAGGAACCCTCGGGTAAACCGGCTTGCCGAAAACCAAGCAGAACAAAATGTAGTATATCTCAGGCGAATCAAAAAAGCTAGGGAGTACACGTGTCAGTTCCTGGAAACCGAAACTGGCACGGAATCTCTGCACAAAAGTGGCTGAGGAAGAGAGGCACACACCGATCAGTGTCATGATCCAGCGCATACTTGTGGGGTGCACAGCCTCATCCAGGAAAAATGCGATCAGTCTAGATGATACGATCTTGTGCCACTGTTCAAGCAGCTCCTCGGCATTGATCGTCACTTGTAAATCTATCAGCACCTCCAAGAGCATGTTCCGTACTATGATGTGCTTACCCATGGCCTCACGCACAACCTGGTGATTGGCACGTGGAGGTGGGTCGAATGTCATGGTCACAAATTTGACCACCAGCTCCAATTCTGAGTTCAGAAACCCATCTTCTAAAATCACCCCTAGAAGCACTACCAGTTTCTCCAATACCGGCACTTCAACATCACCACGCTGCAAGGTCACCAACAGATGTTGCACTAGGTTGATCTGTCGCAATATTGTGAGGTTATGGTTTCTGAACCCATGCATTGATACCATCCTCTCCAGAAAACCAAGAAGGGTAATCTGGATTGAGATCGGCGCAGTCACCCACAAAGTCCAGTCGAGCAACACGTGCTCCACCATATCTGGGTTCGATAAAACAATACAGTTTGAGGTCTCGCCTGACAATTCAGTACTCTCCAGCTCTGACAAATGGCTAAACGAATCCTCCCCATGTGATCCTACTGACATAGAGTCATCAGAGAATTTCGGTAGGGATATATCATCCAAGCCAGCTTCGGCCGAAATCCCTGCTGCAAAGCTTGCAGTGCGGCTAACAATGGGCTTCGGTGGCTCAGGCAAGGAGGCTTCACAGGCGGCAATGCGAAAGAAGATGTCAAGGGACTGCATGTCAAAAAGGGACATGCGGCGGTGGAGAAATAATGCAAGGAGGTGGTATCCACGCAGATTTTGCATGTCACGCATGTTTCTCTGATTCTGTTGCAGCGAGAGTGCAAGGAGCTCGAGGGCCATGTGAAGCATTTCTCGAGTTGTGGCCGCTTCCACAAGGGCAAGCACAACTGCCATGCCACCAACTGTCTGCAAGCTATGCCCGATTGCTAGTTGGTGGCAGATGAACACATCACCACTTAGACGCCCAAAACGGGGTATCCCTGGAAAAGTTATTGAAATTTAGTATAACCAAAAATGTAAACAAATATAACAGGTACAAATCCCAACTTGAAAGAAAAAGAAAAGAGTTGTGCGTGTAAAGGGCAAAATTCCTACATGTTTTGTTTTCTAATACTAAATATCAGAACATAATTGTAATTTATACAAATTATTGAAACCAGCTTGCCTAAGGATATTATCTTTTTAACTTCTTAGGCTTCCTTAAAAATACATGCACTCGCATTTTGAAGACATAAAGTTCTAGTTGCATAGTTACTTGAATTACTTTCGAAATCCAGCATAGCAGATCTCAGTCTGTGGGTTTGTATTTTCTTTTATTTGAAAGTGCTTACTCCCAGCTTTAGAGTACAATATTAAAATGATCAGAGCATAACCTCTTTGCACTTTCTAATCCTTTCACCCATCCACTAGAATAAATACTGTACTGATCAGTACTTGCTTGTGTTCTTAAATTAACCAAAGAATCCAGTACCAACCAATACAAGAATGTCAATAAAATTTCTACCTACCACCAATAGGAGAAGCAGCGGCCGATGTTGGGTCGACAAGATTCAACAGAGAGAGTGTGCCAGATGTGCGAAATGCATCAGAGGATGTGCCATCAAATGCGAAGATGAGCTTCTTCCCAGTAATCTGCGATACAAGGCTCCTCAACCTCTCATAATCCCACACAATCCCATTACTCTCCATCCTTGCACTTCCTCCTCTCACTGATCCCTCCCCGCCACCTCTTTGGCTAGCTGACGAAGATGCCGGCAGCTCAACCTCAAGGGAATTGAGTATTGCCATAACCTCACCGCCACACGCCTGGTTAGGCACAAACCGCAGAAGATCAGAGTCTTGGAACAACCCTCTGTAACCCTGACCCAGTATGTACATCAAACATATAGCCCCAGGGGTCAGAACCTCCTCAAACAGGTAACAAGACCGGAGTTTCCATGTGAGGTCAGAGGCCCTTCCACGTGCCGCTGGTGTGCCCAGGGTCACCTGTAGCGACTTCCCCATGGGGCTCGGCGCATACCCCAACTTACCAGTGTGTCGCAACTTCCCGTCTATATAGAGGTGTGCCACACTAGCCTGGAACAGCCCGGCTAGAGCATTCGGCTTACTGTGAACCACCGCGAGGTGGTGCCAGGTGCCTTCTTCAATCTCCAGTCCAGGAATGGAGAGGGAGCTGGAGTTGCTAGTGGCTAGAGTAAAAACACCATTTTCATGCAAGTAAAGCTCAGCAAACAGTGTATTCCCGTCGTCAACTGAGCTGACAGAGAACAGACGCAGTATCTGAGGTGTGTTAGATGCATTCCTTTTCCCCACACCCTTGGATGGTTCATATTCTTTTGATTTGAAAAGGTTTTTGAACTGGAACCAACAGATGAAGGAGTAGCCGGAGGCAGGAGGCCATGTTCGCTCTCCAAGTGACACCTGGACAGATGCATGGCCAGTTTTAGTCATGTCCATTTCCACAAAGGAGGCAAGAGAGACAGCCCCGGATCTGAGATCTTCCATTTGGATTAGCTTCCCCATCATGCACACAAGTAGGTTGCCGGAATTTTTGGCCTTCAGTTGGAGGATGTATCTTACAAGCAGCCGAAGCTCCGAGGAAGAAAGTCTGACAAAAGAATTGAACAAAAGAAAACGAATCAGGAGATTATGACTAAGAAAACATATAGTTACTGGTATGGCTGGGTAGAATTGAACTGACCTGTATGCACCTAGCACTTCCACAATTCTCAGAGCATGGTTAAGAATCGGAGATGGACTATCAAGAAATGGGCTTATCGTTTCCAGAAGAAGGCCAACACAACCTAAATCATGCAAAGAGGGAATAGTCACTACTGTCAATTCATAGGACAAATTAATAAGAAAAAAAGAGAAACAAAATTAAAAGATTTAACATACCAACAGAAGTTAAGTTTTCCTGATTGAAGGGACCAGCACTCGCGAGGATCTCAATAAACCCTAGAAAATCCCGCTGAACTTTTGGAGTAAACAACAGCAAGGCTCGAATCAGCACCGCAATTGCACTTGCATTATATATGCGTTCTCTCTCCACCCTTGAGATTCCCAAAGACACCGCAGAGAATGCACTCACATTATCATCATGGAACGCATTATTCAACAATGTCGCATTGTTTTGTTGGAGTTCATTAGTTGGGGTGTTCACTATCTCAAATGCAAGCTCAAGCAAGAGGAATATGACTTGTTTTTCACAATCAACAGAAAGCAACCCCGACTCACATAGGAGGTCATAGAATGTATGTGATGAAATGATGTTATGTACTCTTATTCTGTTTATATGATTATTGCACACGCCAGCTGTGGTAGCACGCAGTAGGAAGGTGAAAACACGCATGTGAGAGTGAACAGATGAGTGCTGAGACTCAGTGTCACTTTGGAAACCATGGAGCATCGTCAGGAGAAGAGAGAAGCCAGTGGCCTCACCAAAGACGCGCTGCGCCGACACATTTGCACTAAGGATGCGCCACAACGCACCAAGGATGTCACACTTGGCATCATCTTGGAGCTTGTACTGGGATCCAGCAACACTTGTCACCATGCCGCTCTTGACTATTTCGATTAGGCCTCCCAGTTCCTCTGGATGAGCCTAAAGAAGGTGTACACATCAAAATCTTGTAAAGTTAACATAGAAATTTTTTTATTTAAAAAGAGAGAGAGAGAGAGAGAGAGAGAGAGAGAGAGATTTTGTAAAAGAAAAAATTTGCTTCTAAAATGCTACTCTGTGCTAAAAGTTTTGAAGTTACACCTAGAGTTTCTAAAGGCATTTGTAAGGACATCAAACCCCAGAATTGTAGAACTCAACATTAATTCTCCGCAAAGATTTCTAAGTATCAGAAATTTATAATACCAACTGGTACAAGTACCCACATAGGTTAAGGAGATAATTGTACTGCATCTGGCAAAGTAACACCAAAGCTTATTCTATGTCTCAATTTAATCTTAATCGAATAAGAAGTAAAACTATTATTGCAAATATCTTGCTGAGAAAGATAGGTACCTGAAAGGCGTCTTCAATAATGAGGCAAGATAATAGCCTGAGCACCCCGTTCCTGTGGCTATCAGAGATCAGAAACGGTTGCACTATACTAACACCATTAGCAGCACGAAATGCTTGCTGATTTGCCTCAGCCCGTTTCAACAAATGAAACAAACAATCCCATGCCACCCCAACTGTGCCTTCATCCTCAAAAATCAGGAGCCTTGCTGCTGCCGAGGCAACAAGTTTTGGCGACGATAAGATCACATCCTTGCCGTCTATGTGTTTCTGGAACCCACTCGTAGCAGGCACCAAATGGGTTTTCTTGTCTACCAGGGTTGAGAACTTGCTATGCTGGTCAAACCCCAACAAAATTTTATGCTGTTTTAGGTCATCTAGTAAAACTTCCAAAACACCAACTTCACGAAGGACCTTCTTGTACTGCTGGTCAAAAGACAGGAGCTTCACAAAGAAGGAGAGAATCGTTTGTCTTAAACTGGTCATGATCGGTTGTTGTAACAGACAGCACAGAGAGAGTAACTCCTGTTCTGGTATACAATTCACAACTGTCACCGCATATTCTAATATTTTCAATATGATTTCTTGGAGAGATGAGGGGAAACCGGCCATATTTAGTATGAAAAGAGGCACAGTCCGAAGCTCCTGGCACAGCTTGTAGTTCTCAAGGTGACTAGAGAAGATCTTAAACATTCTGTTAAGCACCTCCAACTGTACCTCCGTGTTGTCAGCTTTGAGGAATATATCCTGAAGCATTTGAATTGCTTCAAGATCCTTCACTTTCGAGCTTCCTTTTTCGACTTCATCAGTTAGGCGGTCTGATGAAGGTGGCCGGCTTCGGCCTCCTTTGGTGGTTTTAGATCTCAACTCGAGCGGGCCAGTCTGGGACAAGTTCACAAGGACATCTAGAAGCCGGGAGAGTGCAGGGGAGATGCTTGAGGAAGGAGAGACATCCCCCGGTTGTGTCCCTGAAAAGTCGTCTGAATTGGAGGCCTCGTCCTGGAATGGAGAATTTGATGATATTTGTCTTTTGTGGATGTTGGACAGAGTAAGCGCAAATTGTACGAGAAATTGATAACCATGTGCGTTATGTATTTCATCTCTCAGCTTGATGGGCCCCATTGCACCACTTGCCCCATCTGCATATTCAATACATAAAGGTCAAGACAATTTACAAAACAGGTCCTTGGATGGAAATAATTTGACAAGTACAGGGACTGAATTCTAAATTCCATGTACCTATGGGGAAGAGATTGCCAGATCGGTGAGAAAGTTCCACACATTCAAGCAACAAGTCGACTATTCCCATGGTATAGGCAGCATCACATTTCTCTGGATTGAAATCCTTAATGGCCATCAGAAGGCACTTAATCTGCACATTTCAACCACAAAAAGTAACGCACTGCATTAATAAAATGTGCCTTTTTTGCATGTTAAAAAGTTAAAAGAGAGAGAGGAAAGAAATATCTACCAGAGATTTGTCTCGTATGTACTTCGCTAAACTCCCATTGTCATTAACTAGAACAAGTCCAAGAATCTGTAGACAGAGAGACAACAGAAGTTTTTGTTAATACCCAGATATATAAAATACGACCAAAAATTTCATTCGGAATGTACCGAAAAAGAGTTCACATTATTTCATCTTTTTAGTCGAAATTAAGTTTTAATAGTAATTTCCAGAAAACCCTTGTGCACTTCAGAAGCGGAGTAGGTCCGACGTCCATCGGACCCAATTTGGATTCGATGGGCAGCGCTTCCGTCCGATTCGCTTTAAGATGTGTGCGTGTCGCTTTAATATTTGTGCATGCCTGCTTCAATATTTGTGCGGATCATGTGTGCACGCATCTTGAAGCGAATCAGATGGAAGCGCTGCCCATCGAACCCAAATGTGAGCCCGATGAGCATCGGACCTACCCTTTCCCCATGAACTTCTGCCCCAAAATCTGTATAAATTATTTTCAGAGGAGAACCGACACATGCAGGTGACAAGCGTAGCGAAAGTTCAAGAGAAAAAGTTACCTGCATGGCATGCCGGTAGAGCTGGACGGTGTGTAAGGGGACGAGGCCTTGCCGAAGCTGGGAGAAGACGTTGAGAGAACCGTTGGACACTATGTGGAACAGTAGCTCAAGAGTACCATCTTCGGCCATGCACTGTGCGGCCAAATGGTGGCTCGCTAGTGCCTTCATTATATGCACCACGCTCCCTTCTATCTGCACACCACACCAATTTGACAGCATGTGACTTATATAAAATAAACAATTGATTGCTTTGGTGTATGGATTGAATTCTGACAAAAATTGCGGTCAAAATGAAGAGTCAGTAATTCTTGGTTACTTGTTTTCAAAATATGAACATTATTTTACCATTACTGCAGATGACAGCCACAATTTGTCGTATTTGTAACCGACATAAAATATATTTCATATTTTTGCAAGTTATGACCTTAAGTTGAGAAATAAATGTTCAGAAACAACAAATGACATAATTTCTTCATTCTTGTTCATTGAAGAACTTCATACCATCCAAGTTGGTTAAAATCATTATACTGAGTATATTATTTACAAATAACATAATATAGTGTATCTTATTGACAAAAGCACTCGACTTGGAAATAAAAAATAAAAAGCTGAATCCCATACGATAGTCACTATAACTGGATCATAGCAACTAGAAGAATTACCTCAAGCCTCCGCACTCGAGAGGTGTAGCTGTCAGTTTGCTTTTCCTCTGAGGCGGGCCCACCATCATCAGGTGCAGATTCTTTTATGTAAGATTCATCGATACTAAGAAGACCTTGCAGAATATAGATAAGGGATCCCAAAATTCCAGTATCCAACAAATGCTGCTTATCTGTTGGCTGTATCAAACAGAAACGAAAAAAACACAAGATAATTTTATTACCAAAGAATTATACTACAGGTACATATAAATAATGAAATGGAAGAAACTAATAAGCACGTACCCCTGTGACCAACACCTCCACAGCGTATAAAATGTTTGAACCGGGACAAATGCCATCCTATTTCAATGCATGAGCACTACAATTATGAGAACAGCTGTACAGGTGCTTGCAGTTGTTGGATCCAAAAAAAAAAACAGAGAGAGAGAGAGAGAGAGAGACAAAGGCTTACATTTGTCACTTCAGTAAAAAAGGACATGACTTCAGAAACATTGAGGGGTTCTTTTGTTTTTGTCTTTTCCCCCCTTAATTTTTTTACATCAGCTTCAAAGGCTCTCCCAAGAACAAAACAAAATATATGCGACTCGACTAACCTGAAAACACGTTTAAGTACAGTAAGCCAAAGATAAACAGGATTTATATTTTCTATATGACACCTTGCTGATCGAAACATAACCTTACCAATTTCCAGTTTTGCTTTTTGAACTAGGATTCTTATTTATTGGATTGGAATTTTCTACATGGATAAATTTCAACACGTTTTTGCAATAATTTTTCTTTAACTTGCTTTTACTAAAATCGTCAATTTTTATGCGCTTAGGTAAGAATCATCCACAAAAAATTACAAACCAACAGAGGTTCCTTATATACAGATTTTGTATAACATATACAGAACAGTATATTACAAGCAATAAACATATTGTGAATGTGGCAGGACACAAAAATGGTATGAGAAAAGCAAAATAAAAAGTTTATACAACAGCATATAGTGGTTGGTTTGAGGGATTTTCTCTAGGTCATAAAAACCAATTTAGTTAATTCTAGGAAGTGTGTAAAAGGGTATTAAAGTATAGTACACAGGATAGAGGTAACGTACTTATTGACTATTTGTGCTACACTAGACTGTTGTCTGACTAGTCTACAAAAGGCCTCTACCGCATAAGCAAGTGCCTTTTCTTTCTCCTGAAAAATAAGTGGAAAAATAAATTATCAAAGACCCCAAGGAGTTCATATTAGGAATGACGTGGCATGAAATAATTAAATGCTACAACAGTTCGTTAATGCGCACATAATAGTAGATCTGGCTCGATTTCTGTAATTAGTACAATTAATGAGATCATGCCTTGATCTTTTATCAGGTAGCTAGATAATATAGAGAATTATACTCATCAGCAGCTTTTTTAAGTAAAGTATATTGAATCCACTTGTCCACACCTCAATCCAAAAGGAAAAAAAATATATTAAACCCCTGAAAATATAAAAATATAACAAACGCTCCCTAGGGATTCCGTGCGGCCCCTCACCTCCCCGCCTTAACCTCCTAATTTCTTCAAAAAAACAGGAAGAAAAAAAAGATACAAAGAAAAAGACCGACTGCATTCGCCCTCGTCTATGTGGGGAGAATCAATGAAGCAAGAGGGGTAGATCGGTAATAGTCAATGTTTTTTTATATTTAGAGATGAAGAACTGATAATTCTATGTTTTGATAGACATGCAGGGAAAGCTTCTCCATTTGATGGGCACGCATTAATAAACTGACCAATTAAATCTAGCGCATCAAGGATATATAAGTTGGTAGGGTGAGTGTGCGACAAAAGGCGAAGAGGTAAAACAGTAAATGCACCTTTTCAGAGCTGGATGAGCGGAATTCTTCCCAGAATTTCCTAAAAGCCAACTCCAATTCATGCTTGCCCCTGCTCACAAACCAAAAAGCCTAATTAGCAAGTTAACTAAAGAGTTTGAGAAAATATTGAAGCAAGATATATTCTGTGCATGATAAATTTAAAAATTCGTATGCAAAATGAAAACTAAATATTGAGTGCCAACTTCAAATTTATCAGTTCCTATGGTGAAATATCATGTCAATCTAAATTACCTGTATGAACTCATGCAAATAATTTATGCTTTCACCAAGAGAATCAAAAGATAGTATGTATGGTTTAAAAAGAAAGCAAATTACAACGTCTTGTGGAAAAGTTATGTAGTAAGTTCAATTAAACCAAAAGAAAATTTACCAAGCTGACAGCATTACAAAATTTTCTCGGGTTACAAAAAATTTCAGGTCAAACCTATAATAAAGAAATTTTCCCCAAGAAAGATCAAAATTTGTACTAAACCTATAAACATTAGTTGCGTTACCAAATAGCAGAAGCTTTCCAAATTCTAATACAAAATCTTTCAGAAAGGCACAGGTATCTCGCCTTAAAAAAAAGTGAGGTCAAACCCATTTGGGAAACAAATGTTCTAACCAACAGGGGAAAAAAATATCTCCTTTTGCAACACAATTCCATTAACTGCCTCCATTATAAAACCCAAAAAAAAAAGATAAAAAAACTCGAATCATACAAAAGCAAGAGAGAGCTACCTGGCAGGAGACCAGCTAGGAGAGGCTGTACCAGGCTGGTACGAGTCAACCCAGGAGGCATCTGAGACGGCTGAGACAGATACCGGTGTGAGCGCAACAGGCAAATGCTGGTTGTTGGGATAGACAAAGGGGTGCCCCTGCTGTGTCCCTGACGACTGGACCCCGTCTGTCTGTGGCTCCGCACCAGATAACCCGACCTTCTCCTTGATGTCCTTGAGTAATGTCGACCATCGCATCATCTTTTGAAACCAGTTGAAGGGTCCCTCATCCAAGATCCGCCGCCTAGATCAGACCCCAGAGATCACAGCTTTCTTTCCAAAAAAAAGTTAAAATTTTGGATCAGATGCGGACTGGAGAAAGATATAGCGATTCGAAATGCTTTTTGCTCGTTCTTTTGGCGAAATTCTATGAAGATGCTAAAAATCTTTGTTTTTGCGAGAGAGAGAGACCAGAGACGCGATTTCTGTTTAGTTGTGGATTTGTTTAGTTGTTCTTCTTTTTCTCTTCCCTCTCCCTCCCTCTTGCGATGCAAAATCTCTGTTTGTTTGTCAGAGACTTGGAAAACGAATGCCTCTATCTCTCATTTTTTTCTTTCTTTCTCTCTCTTCGGTCGGACGCGCTCAGTTTCTCTCTCCTCCCCCTCTCTTTCGGCTGTCTGTTTTTCTTTCTTTTTGTAATATTTTTCCTCTCTCTTCTCTATTGACTAGTAGTTCTTTTGTAACACCTTTACATGGTTCTCTCGCGTGGCGAGTCGTTGAAATGGTCTCTTTGACTAGTTGCACGTTTTGCTAGCAGATATAGATAACATGGCATGCTTTTCTGTTGATATTTGTCTTTGGTCCATCGTCGACCAGAGGTTTGCCATGTCGGATAGAAAGAGATGCCACGTGGCAAGGTCCGGCAGCGTGATTTAGAAGGTGAAGAGCGTGAGGATTAAATGCTTAAACCGGCGGATGAGATGTCTCTTTTGCTTTCTACTTCCGAGTTATTTTAAATTAAATGCTAGTGCTGTAGAAGAAACAAGAAAAAGAGAATGTGTAGATTCCTTTTTATGTTTTTTTTAAGTTATTTTCTTTAATGTTCTTTATATTTAGCTATTTTTTAAATTTCAAGTGTTGTTGTATATAATAATCTATGAATTGCTTACGGTTATATTTTGTTTTTTGTAAAATTACGGTAATATGTGATTGTAAGATCAACAGAATCATTGCATTGAACAGCTGATATATTTAGATACATGGAGGGATATTTAATAGCTTTATATTCATAATTTCCTAGTGCTCAAATGCCATATAAACATCATTAAATTAAATCATCAATCAAGTCAATCAAAAAGCCATCTCAGCCTAACAAAGAAGAAATAAGTTGAAAAATAATATGTTCAGTGTTTAAATACCATGAGTTTAGATGATAATATATGTTATAGTACGAATTTATAATGATATGATTGAATATTATGCTATTTACTTTTCCTCAAAAAATATATCTCATGCTATTTACTATAACATGTGTTGTATTCATATTCGATAGTGTTTAAAATTTCAAAAAATGAAATTGAAAGATCCGTCATCGTTGTAATTTATTGTCTATGTTGGAATTGTTGTGGAAGCATGTAATATGATGTTTGTAGAGATATTTGGATCATTCATAAAAGATTTCGGGATGGCATTGAAATAATTAGATCATATGATCTTCGAAAATTAGAGTCATCGATGTAACATTACAATACATAGATGCAATAGTGCAATGCATCGATGCACCATGAATGTCCAAAAAGTAATGTTTTAACGCATATAATAGATGTATTATAATACATTGATGCAAAAGTGCAATGCATAGATACTTGCAATGCACAGATGCAGCACTGATATTAAGAGAATTATGTTATAACACATATTGTTGGTGTGTTATGATGCGTTGATAAAGTAGTGCAATTTGTTAATGTAAGAAATAATTCTTACGACGGAACCTAGTGTAAATAAAATCAACTTGTCACCGTGAACTATTCAAGTTGATATAGATGCAGATTTTCAGATAATATTGAATTTTACAATTTTTAAAGGACAAAATTGTATCAAGAAATATTCTTAAGTTTGATTTACTCTTTAGAATATAATGCAAAAGAGAATTTTTATTATATTAGACTTTTTTTTGTCGTTGAAACAACACTGATGATGATCTATTACAAATCACTACAAAGATAACCTTTGTAACAAAAAGTTTGATTTATTCACCAATAACATCTTAGTTTATGATGCAGTCGGACAAGAAAAAAATTTAGATGTTTTATTACATCTGATATTTTTATAATCTAATGTCATTAATTTTGAATTGTTCGGTGCAAAATTAAAACTCGTAACGAGTTTTAAATTACAGGGTCTGTGTATTAAAGGTAGACCGATTCTGAGCAGTATCTCATCGGTAACAGGCAATGGGGCCTCAACCTTTCTCTTTTGGATGGAGAGTTGGAGACGATCCGGATCGATCTTAACAAAATATACAAAGTGGTCGTATAAAATTGGATCCAACCTCATCGCCAACAAGCAGCTCCAGCTTTAATATTCGTGCAATACATAATTTTTTTTTCTTTTGCATATATTGCACAAGTGAAGAATGGTTAAAAAAATTTAACTCTAAAGCCCCATTCGGCATATTCATAAAAGAGGAGGGTTCCAATGCCTCCATTTTTCATGCCTCCACCATGCCTCCATTTTTAAAACTTTAATAACTCAAAATTTAAAATTTAAAAATCAAAATAAAACCGTTGGATATGATCTACATCATTTTATCTATATGCTCATAAAAAATTATGATATTTCAATTTTGTTTTTATGTGAATCAATAAGTTCAAAAATCAACGTCTAGAAATTATCCACATTAGTACGTTTTTTACAAGCTCTTGATGACAACCAAAATAAAATTGAAATGTCATAATTTTTTACACATGTATAGATATAATGATGTAGATCATATCCAACGGTTTTATTTTGACTTTTAAGTTTTAAATTTTGAGTTATTAAAGTTTTAAAAATGGAGGCATGGTGGAGGCATGAAAAAATGGAGGCATTGGAACCCTCCTCTTCATAAAATTATCTGTATTTTCTTAAATTTCTGAAAACTCAGTAGTCTCCGAATCGTGATTCAAATCTTCGCTATATTACGTAAAGAGTAGAGTTAAAATGTACTGTTGGATTTATGCTTCAATCATGCTTCACATTCTTATTTCTGTTTTTTAAATCCGAGCAATCATTTTGAACTGCTCAACATGAACTTCATATTAAAATGTGTTTAGAAATCAAATTTTATACTTTTTTTGAATTTTCTTTTTACTGTTTTTTTAGATAGGTACAAAATCATTGTTTTAGAAAAAAAAAAGTAATTTTGTACCTATCTAAAAATATAGTAAAAAGTTTTCAAAAAAATTAAATTTGATCTACAAACACATTTTAATGTGAAGATCAAACAAAACCAATGATGTATTTTAACCCTCATTATGTATTTTATTTAATCAAATTTAACTTAATCTATAATATAATATGATATAGCAACTGCTAATTAAATTCCAAAGCAAACCCTCAATTTTCTTCCATATCAGTATAATTCGATATCAGAGTATTATATTTGAAAACTACCAACCATATTGCTTTCTAATGATATATCATATATGTATTCAGTTATACATCATTACAATCTATATCTACGTCGTAACTACGTCGTTGTTTGATATTACACTGAGAGTTGTTAGATATTAGATTGTTACACTAAAAAAATTATGAGCTAGTTTTAACATTCGTCAAAATTGTTTAACCGTTAAAAAATGCCCGCGTTTTTTTTTTTTTTGGTAATTTTCTTTCCTTCGAAATTTTCTACCACACGCGGTTATAAATTTTGAAGAAAAGAATAACATAATTTTTTTTCTAAAGAAATGAACTATACTAAATGGATTTTTATATTTGTTGAAGCATTCAAAATAAAAACCATGAATATTGTTCGCCATTTCCAAGGTAACATGAGATCTAACACTAACAGTATAACATATACCTTAATAAATTAAGAAAACGTACTCGAAAAATAGTTAATTAAATCGGGCAGAGGTTTGAACTTTTTTAAATTTTCATCAAACGAGATAAAGAAGTGGAGAACCGTCTCAATTTGATTATTTATTTAGTATAGTTTCGTTGGAAGCATGTCTAATTGTCTAGTAAAGGCAAAGCAACCACCTTTCTGGCTATTTTCTTGCTTCGGCTGCTATGCATCTCCAACAAATTTAATTATCCACGCTGTCCAACTACCAGTAATGAGATGGGAATTGAGTTTTGCCCAAAGGACTTTGGACAAACTTTTTACAAAGTCATGTCTACACCGTCTCATATAATTTGAGACTCGTACAAACATATTTAATAACTTAACTAAATTAAACGGCTCTGTGAAACTAAATTGTCCGTATAAATTTAACGCGGATCGAACAATTTTGATCTAACTTCAGATAAAAAACTTGATTTAGAAAGAGAGAGAAAGAGGGGTGTCTCCCCTGAATTTGTATCCTCCCAGACTGAGTACAATTAGCTCCAATGAGCTCCCCACCGAGCGAGTGGAATTCGGTGCCTAAGGTACCGGGTGAGAATTTTGACATAGCAGTTTTTGGTTATAAGAGAGGGCATCTCATCCGGAGTTTTGTTTGTCAGTTTTTTTTTTTATAAATTTACAATGTATGATGTATTTTTTTTGTTTTAATGAAAAAAGTGAAGGTCTAGTTTACTAACTTTTATTTAATGTCCACAAATAATTTCTCATTTGAGTTTTTTTTTTAAGTAAAGGGTGAAGATCAAGCCACCTAACTATTTAATATTCACAAATGATTGTTCTTTTTGAATTTCGAACCTGCAATCTTGTGGCGACCCTCAGCTCAAACAAACACAATCAACACGAAATGAACAAAGAAACTCTCGAATTTTATTAAACCAGTAAATTGGATACAAAAGAACGATGCAAGAAAATTAAGAAATTGAAGTTATCAGATAGCAAATTTCATAATCCCAATCCCCAAATTAGTTCTCTATATAAAGGCGAAGCTCCTTGAATTGAAATAAATCAGATCCGTTGGTTAGATCTCTTAGATGGATCTCAGCTAGACACCTAAGCTGTTGCGTGGATAATTTCAGTGAGTTGGTTAGATGTTCCTCCAGTCTCCAGTTGAAACTTCTCCATTTCTGCTTGTGTGGGGTCCCTCTCACAGTGACTTATTCCTTTAATAGATTCTTCAACGGTCATTTCGTTGCCTTCTTTGACTGAGTCAAAATAATTGAATTGGATTATTCCCAATTCAGCTTCTGGTCGTGACATTCCCCTCTCCTTCAAAGTGTTCTCGACCTCGAGGACAAAATCGGGAAATCTGTGTGCGATTGAGTGGTAGCTCTCCCATGTTGCGTCCTCAATTGCTTGATTCGACCAGTGAATCAACACTTGGGACTCCGCTCGATTGCGCTTCTTGATCATTCTCCTAGCAAGGATGGCAATTGGGATTGACTGTAGATTACCAGTGGGACCTATGACAGGCAAGGTAGGGGTAATCGCCTGGGTATTTCCGATACGTCTCTTTAGTTGGGATACGTGAAAGACTGGGTGGATAGCTGATCCAGCTGGTAAGTTCAGGCGGTACGCATTGACGCCTATCTTCTGTATTATCTCATAAGGTCCATAAAATCTTGGACTAAGCTTCTGATTCCGTAGCCCTGCCACAGTAATTTGGCGATAAGGTTGTAATTTCAGATAAACCCAATCACCAGTGTTGAATTGTCTCTCACTTCGGTTTGCATCAGCATGTTGCTTCATTCGATTCTGAGCTATAGCTAAATTCGATTTCAATTGTTGCAAGGTGGCTTGTCTGTCTCGTAATATCACATCTACCGAGTCAACTTGGCTTCTTGGAGTGCTGCCGAGGCACAATTGGGGTGGAGAGTAGCCGAATAGCGCCTCAAAAGGAGTCATCTTTATTGCACTATGGTACGATGTGTTGTACCACCATTCCGCCAATGTCAGGTACTTTGCCCACTGCTTTTGCTTGTCAAATGTCATACAGCGAAGGTAATTTTCCAAACATTGGTTCACTCGCTCCGTTTGGCCATCAGTTTGCGGATGATACGCTGTGCTGAGGTTAAGCTTCACTCCCATACGCATCATCAGTTCTCTCCAGAATCTGCTTGTGAAGATTGGATCTCTGTCAGAAATGATATCCTGGGGCATTCCGTGGTGTTTGTAGACATAATCGAAGTAAGCTTGAGCAACATCTGAGGCCTTGTAAGGATGAGATAAGGCGATGAAGTGGGCATACTTGGTAAGGCGATCCACCACTACCATAATTACATCTTTACCATCTGATTTCGGTAACCCCGTTATAAAATCTAAACCAACACTGATCCAGGCATCTTTAGGAATCGGAAGTGGTTGCAAAAGGCCCGGTGATCGGACATGTTCAGGTTTAGCCATTTGACAAACATCACATCTCTTAATGAATTGATGCACATCCTTCTTCATGTTTGGCCAATAAAATGACTTTTTAACTCTCTGGTATGTGGCTGTAATTCCAGAGTGCCCCCCTAAGTTAGATGCATGAAACTCCCTTAGAATGGTTTGTCTCCAGTCACCCGTGTTACCCACACATATCCTGTTCTTGTATCTGATCAACTGTTGGTACTGACTGTATGGTAGATCTGAGTTGTCTTCTTGCTGTGAGCTCATCTTCTCTTTTATTTCCTCAATCCAAGTGTCCCCTGCATAACTGGCATGGATATCTTCTACCCATTGGGGTCTGATTTCACTTAAAAAGTTTATTCCTGCACTCACAATACAATACCCAATTTTCCCCTCCTGCCTAGACAGTGCATCAGCCACTATATTCTCATTACCCTTTTTGTATTCAATTGTGTAATCTAAGCCCAATAATTTACTCAACCCTTTATGTTGACTAGCTGTGTTAATCCTTTGTTCCAACAGATATTTTAAACTTATGTGATCAGTCTTTATTACAAATCTACTTCCCATTAAATAAGGCCTCCATTTGGTGATGGCTGTTAGTAAAGCTAAGAATTCCTTCTCATAAGTAGATAGTAATTGATTTTTGGCTCCTAATTTTTTACTAAGAAAAGCAATTGGTCTTTTATTTTGAATTAATACAGCACCTATTCCATGGTTACTAGCATCAGTTTCCACAATAAATGGTTGGGTAAAGTCTGGTAAAGCAAGAATTGGGGCTTGGGTCATTGCAATTTTGAGTGTGTCAAAAGCAGCTTGAGCTTCACTATTCCATGCAAATGCATCTTTTTTTAATAGCTCAGTCAATGGTCTAGAAATCAATCCATATCCTTTGATAAATTTCCTATAATACCCTGTGAGTCCTAAAAACCCTCTTAGTGCTTTTACTGTTTTTGGTGTGGGCCAATCTTTCATGGCTTCTATTTTCTTGGGGTCAGTAGCTACTCCCTCTTTGGATATAATGTGACCTAGATATTCCAATTGTTCTACAGCTATGTCACATTTACTTCTCTTCAAAAACAAATGATTTTGCCTTATCAGTTCAAAAGCTATTCTGACATGCTCAACATGTGTAACCAAATCAGGACTGTAGATCAAGATGTCATCAAAGAAAACCAATATAAATTTCCTTAAGTGGGGTTTAAAAATTGAATTCATTAGAGCTTGGAATGATGCAGGGGCATTAGTAAGGCCAAAGGGCATCACTCTAAACTCATAAAGCCCTTCATGTGTGTGAAATGCTGTCTTATAGATGTCATCTTCATGCATTCTAATTTGATGATAACCTGATCTTAAGTCTAGTTTGGTAAATACCTTTGCATGTTTTAGTTCATCAAGCAGGTCATCAATAATTGGTGATTTACCTGTTCCTCTACCTTGTCATCAACTTTGAGACACTGTGCCAATAAGACTTGACCTGCTTCATAATTTCCTTTCATCATACTTGAAGTATGTTCAGTAACAGTGAGCAGTTTCAGTTTTGCCTCCACATCTTCATCTTCCAACTTGATGAATTTGCCATCCCTCTTCAGCTTCATACTTCATTTGTTCCAGTCAACTAATGTGAGTCCCAATTTGGTTAGCCAGTCCATGCCTAGTAGCAAATCATGACCTTGCACATCCAGAACCCTTAAATCTGCATTAAATTCATTGTCTTGCAAATAGAATTTAAGGTTTTTGCACATCATATCAGTTCTCATCTTGCTTCTATTGGCTACACTCACTGTCAAAGGCTTTGTCTTATCTACTGCCAAACCTAAATTATGGACGATATCGGGGTGGATAAAAGAATGCGTACTTCCATTATCCATGAAAGCACATACAGGAATTGATCCTATTTTTCCTCTAAATCTCATGGAGGTGTTATACTGCCCATTACAAATACTAATAAAAGCAATTTCTCCTTCCTCAAATTCAATGTAATCAGCAAAATCACCTTGATTTGGTTCATTTACTTGTTCTATTTGATCTGGGTTTGGTTCACCTTGATTTGAGCTTAGTACCATATCATTTTCAGCTTCTATGGTGTGAATGGATTTAGAATTACACTTATGCCCTTGATGCCATTTTTCGTCACACTTAAAACATAAGCCTAATACCCTTTTTTGATCCAAGGTCAGATTACCAGTTGGTTTACCCATGAGCTTAGGGTACTCAATTCTTGGATTTTGTCTAATTAAAGTTTGCCCTTTGTCCCTCCACCTCGGATCAGCAGCTGTGTTTTGGTATTGGTTCATGTTATGATACTGATTTGGCTTGTCAGCAGCTGAATTTTGGTACTGATTTCTGTTCTGGTACTGGCTTGGCTTAACCATTGCACTAACCTTTCTAATTGTGCTGTCAAGTGAAAGTTCAATTTGTCTAGCACATCTAATGGTATCATTGAGTGTGCTAGTGTTAAACAGTTCTATGGTGTTCCTTAATTCTTCCTTTAACCCACTAATAAACCCTTCTACATAAAAATCTTCACTAGTGATCCTTCTCGTATGAGTCAGCCTAGCTCTTGCTTGCAGAAATTCTTCAACAGCATTTCCATCTTTTTGAGAAAAAAAGCTGAGCACTTCTTCTACCAAAATGGCCCATGGTGGAGAATTTGGGTTTGCAATCTTGAAACATCTGTACCAATCTTCAGCTGGTCCTGTGAAATGCATAGTCGCCATTCTCGATTTGTATTCTTCAGGGATTTGGTACATGTCAAAGTAGAAATTGCAACACTCCACCCAAGATGTCGGTTTGATTCCTGAAAAACTAGGAAAGTCCATTCGAGGTAGGTTCACTCGTTGCTCATATTGCCTCCCTTCATGACGCATTTCACTCCTTCTTGGTTGTTCTTGTTCCAAGATTACACCTTGAAGAGGGATTTCAGTTCCTCCTAGATTGCCGATTACGCCTTGTTGAACAACCGTATGAGCTCCTGTGTTACTACTCTCTGGAGCATCAGGTATTGAATTATTATTCCTTGCTTGAATCGCTGTCATCAACTCTCTGAATTGTAGAGAATTGGCTTGAGTCAACTCATTAAGTTGCCGAGAGGTGGTGTCTAATTTCTTATCCATCACAGCAATGGCTTGAGTGTTGTTACTGGTGGCTTGAGTATTGGCATTGAGCTGTTGCTTGGTTGCCGCTGCTTGATTCTCAAGGTGAATTAACCGGTTGGTCATCTCGTGCTGCACTGACTCCGAATGCAATCTTGACTGTTCTGCCTGTAAGAACCTATTTGTCAGTGTCGCCAGATCCATTGTCGCCTCTTCATGCCCCGTACCACTACGAGTTATCGGCATCATTGGCCGTCTCGTCTTTCTGTCAAGGCATCGCTTGTTCCTCCCAGATGCAATCTTGAGAGCTCTGATACCACTTGTGGCGACCCTCAGCTCAAACAAACACAATCAACACGAAATGAACAAAGAAACTCTCGAATTTTATTAAACCAGTAAATTGGATACAAAAGAACGATGCAAGAAAATTAAGAAATTGAAGTTATCAGATAGCAAATTTCATAATCCCAATCCCCAAATTAGTTCTCTATATAAAGGCGAAGCTCCTTGAATTGAAATAAATCAGATCCGTTGGTTAGATCTCTTAGATGGATCTCAGCTAGACACCTAAGCTGTTGCGTGGATAATTTCAGTGAGTTGGTTAGATGTTCCTCCAGTCTCCAGTTGGAACTTCTCCATTTCTGCTTGTGTGGGGTCCCTCTCACAGTGACTTATTCCTTTAATAGATTCTTCAACGGTCATTTCGTTGCCTTCTTTGACTGAGTCAAAATAATTGAATTGGATTATTCCCAATTCAGCTTCTGGTCGTGACAAATCTCCCATACGGAGAGCATTGTCTTTGCCAATAGATCAAATACTGGTCTCCTCTAATTTAATTTTGAACTCACAATCTTCTACTCATAGAATGTTGTTTTTTATCACTAAGCCAATTATTATTTCTGATGCATTTAATTTGTAACTCTGTAATTTTTCTCCTCGCCATGTTGGCAAATGAGGTTTTGAAACAATCTTTGTAATTGTGTTGATTGGTTGATTTCTTTAGCACCTCATATCGTCTCTCCTGACGTGCAACATTTTAGTGCCGATTTCTATACAAAATTTATAAGCAAAATTAAAAAGTCTAGAAAATATTAGCCGGAGTTCAAAATATCCGAAAGACGTAGCAACATTCAGTGTAACAAAATGCAGTTCATGCGGCCGCATATGCGTATGCGGTTGGCTACTGCATAGAAAATCAATATGCAGTTCCGCATATTCGGTCGTATATTACCACATACTTGTTTGTATGATACCGCATATTATCGCATACTGCATATTACCGCATACTTGTTTATATATATATATTAATTCTCATTTTAAAATCCGCATATATAAGTTCGCATCAAAATCTGCATATGCAGCCGCATAGCTTTCCGCATACCGCATAGAAACCGTATTTTAAAACTTTGGCAACATTACATTCCATAAATTAAGGAATTCTAGCATTAATTGCCGTCGTCTTAATTTTCGGAAATTATTTAAACGGAACACTGGCATTTTATATCATATATATTTTTTTTTTCTATCGAACTGCAATTTCGATGACCTCTTATTGAACTTCTAATATTTGAAGTCTTAGAATTTATGGCACCAAGATTTCAGAATATTTCATGACTTTTAATTATTTTCTTAATACAAGATTTATACATTTTATGATTTTCCTTTTAATTTGATTGAAACATGTTTCTGCGACTTTATTTATACAAACTATATAAAAGGAAAGAAATCTTGCAAAATCTAATTTATTTAGAATATGAGATCATCAAAATCAGAATTTGACGAGAAATGTATCATATAAATGAGTTACACTACTTTAGGAAATTATTGGAAAGTTGGTGTAGAAAAATCAGTCAAATTAAAAATAAAAATAGAAGTCCCTCTATTACAATATGATAAAGATTTTTATATGAAACAAAATGTTGTATAGTCTAATTTCCTTGAAGATTAAGATCATTAAAATCGGAGTTTGAATGAAAAAATATACAACCCGAATAACCAATATTGTGCTGAAGAATATCGGGACGTCAATGCAGAAAAGTCAGTCAAATTTAAAAATTTATATGTAACGCTATTATAGAATGTATATATACAAATAAAAATATTTTAGGTCAAGTTTCATCACAGAAAGATGATCAAAATTAATATTTTGATGAAAAAAATGCGATATGAATTGATAGCACCACGCCGTACAATACAGGAACGTCAACATTACCAGCGTTCTTCCTCTAAAAAAAATCAGTTTATAAATACATCGATTTAGGAGAACTAGTTTTTGGTCTAGTGACAAAGGTATATGGCTCTCATGTGGAAGGTCATAGGTTCGAAATTCACAAAGTGGAGAAATTCTTTGTAATATAAACAGAAGTTTGAAGGAAGCTGGTAGGCTAGACCTCCACCATTCATTTCAAAAAAATACATCGATTTAGATTTTTGAGCTCTTTGGTATCCGGAGGCGGATGTAAGTTGTATGAATGGAGTCAATTAACTTCTATTATTTTTGAAAGTTTTTGTATTTAGATATGATTTTATGTATAATTTGGAAAACAATGTTATCGGTACTGTAAATTGATCCCATTCTTAGTATGAAAATTTTATATAATTAACTCTTATTATGTATTTTGACTCTCATAGTTCGGAAGTCTAACTCCGCTCTTGTTAATACCATTGGAACCAGCATGTGCAAAATTCAAGCTCTAGCATGTTCAGAAATAATTCAATTCTAATTAGATCAATTAAATACAATCGAATAAAATTATATTTTTTCAAAGGGAAATTATTTGAATGCCTACTCAAATAGGGTAAGATCTATTAATGCGTTTGGTGCTCGGCATGATTTTAATTATCATGATAGTCCCGGAAATGTTTACAATTTACATTACAACTCCAAGTATCTCAGGAGATCCAACGAAAGTCTTCTGCGGCGTATGGTCTGTAAATAATTATGTATCGAGTTACCGTGTACTTTGTATATAAATAGCTAAAATACGAGTAAATGCAGGCAAGCTACCCGCTCCATGGAGAGAAGCATGCTTTTTCCGCAGCACACGCTAACTCGCATTAGGCGATTGTTATAGCGGGTTATTGGTAAAGAAGTTGGCGGAATACACGGGGAATAAAAAGAGGTCTAAAAAGATCAGCTGTTGTTGAATTTTAAAATGATGTAAAATGAGGTTTAAAATGCGATTAATATAGTGCTTCAACGTTCGGCTATGTTTTACTTTTTTTATATTTCATTATTCTAGAAATGCAGAGAGTTTAGAAACTATACAAGAAAGTTTCTTATTAAGAAACTGTTAATAAACTTCACGCTAACTAAATAATTGGCTCAAAGTATTTTTCATTTTTAATTTATTGTTGACGTGGCTTAATAGATACTCTAAAATTAATTTCAAAGATGTGAGAGTTTAGAAACTTTAATTTTTAAAAAGTGGTTAACAGTTATTTAAAAACTCATTTGAGTTTATTGGGCAGGCAATATGAGCAAGAAAATAAAGAATCCAGTAGAAGATTGGCTCCCTATCATTGAAGATGCCATACCACTAGACCAGTTCATACCTATGGAGATCGTAGTATACCAGCCTACTGGAGAGACTGGAGGGGTGGCTCCTGAGCTGCCATAGTGACATATGAAGATTACCTCTCAATTTTGTCATTTAGATATAGTTAGCATCAGCCCTCTACTCAGTGGTTTAGTATTAGCAAACTTAGTTTATTTTTTAAAACTTGCTTGCATTAAACTTTGGATGATGTATGCTCTTTTGATTAACTTTTGGTTGATCTCTCAGTTCGGGTAGAACTGTAGAGACAGTTCTACGGTGAACTAGAAAACTGATGGTGTAATTTTAAATATTTCAGTCAAATGAAATGGACTTCTAGCCTTTTAAAAAAAAAAAAAACTCATTTGAGTTGCTGGAATGTAGACGCTCTATAATGTTTTTACATTGATAATTCAAATTTTAAATTTGAAATGTGAAATGTAAATTATTAATTTTGTTCTACTAAGATAAATTTCATAAATTTGAGTTCGTTTTGCAAAAAATAAATTCAGAAAAAAAAGCTGTCCATTGTAATTACTGTGATGTATAAGATTATTTTACCTTTTTCTTGTACAAAATGAACTTTAAATCACGCCATTTTGACACGAGCGTGTCACTCTCAAGTCTCAAGCGGTAGAAGATCGCCAATTTATACTTTTTTTGGAATTTATTATTAATGTTAAAAATTAAGTAAACGAAAAATAATGGAGCGTCTATATTATGGGTATTGGATCTTTTTTTTCAAATATATAAAATTGATCCGGTACACTAAGTTTTATTAAATAGTTCATATTTATTTGATCGAATGGTTATTTTATGTTATTGATTTTTTCTAAAGTCAAATGACAATGCCACACAAGTAACTTTGTTATATTTATTAATTATTAGCAAATATTTTCTTACTAAAAATTGGAAACTAGATTGAAACCAAAATGAACACTCCCAATTTATTTTTCTCTGATCAAATGATCAAGAACTAATAATTAATTTCTCTTGTAAAATATTGACCTTGTCATGCTAATTGCTATGTATCTGTCTTGTTTTTCTCTCTATTTTTTTTTACTCCGAATCGTTTTTGTCCCTTTCCAATACCTTTCTATCTCAAAAAAAAAAAAAAAATTAGTTAGACTATCTCCTCATGTCAACGCATTAAATTTTGAACCAGATGCTGCATGATTTGCAAGTGGGGTTAATTTTCCAAGTCTATTGCATTTAGATATATACATCTTAAAATCTTTTAGAGGCACCTGGATTTCTATTTGCTTGAAAGCGTTGACATGGTCGTTGGCGAGACAATGAACTTATATATATATCATATCATGTAAATGCTAATTAATACGCAAATGAAATAGGATTGATAGAGAAAGTATACAAGACGCATGCAAAGAATGCTTCAACACTTTGTACTTGGTCTTTGCATGCATCTTTTACAACTTGCACATGGTCAACGGTCAACTGCTTTAACCAAAATAAAGAAATTCATCCTATCCACTTTTTTGTCCAATATATCCATTGTTAGGAATTCGGATCCGCTAGAGTAACTCAAAGTTTGAGCTTGGATCCTAACTGTTCGATCAGAATTTCTACGAATATTAAAAAGATCCGTGAATTCTACATCAAGCTGGATTGATTTGAATTCTGATCTAACTATTCAGATCCAAACTCAAATTTAAGCTCCAGGAGATTCGGGCCTATTTGTTAGTCCAATATATACTTTTGTTTTTTTAGGACAATGAATTTTTATTTATGAATAATTAGTATTTCATCCAATGAAGAAAAAAAAATTGGTTAATTATTTTGGTCAATTTATGGTTAAAAAAATGCAATTTTCATGCAAGAAATTCACATAAAAGTATTTAGGACATTATAATCACTTATAATAATTAATTTATTTATAAGTGTAATTTTTCAGCATGAACAAGACGAGGAGATAATTTTATTTTTAGTGGTCCTAAAGACCTAGACTACACATACATGGACATATAATGCACTTTACATGGAAACTAATAAACTAACCAAAGGGATGCAATAATCCTTCAAAATAGAAAGTCAAATTTCATTGCTCATTAAATTTCAATATATTAAATACATAATTTTTGAATCGTTTATTCTGATTTGAGCGCAAAGCAAAAATAATTTTAGTGGTAGAGTCAAGTCAATAACACGAGCAAACGGCCGGACTTTTATTAATTTTTTTTTATAATCTTAGGTGTCTTATTCAAACACCAAATCAAACAGACGAGCAATCCACCTCTCAGCACGAGCTTTCATCCCACATTTCTTAATAGGAACAACTACTGCAGGTCGGTCCAGGATTGAAATCACAAATGAATACCTCCAGTGCTATTATACTGGAGAGGAATTACGTTTTTAGTCTCTGATTACGATTCTCAGATCAGATGTGGCGAGAACCGTCTGTGAAGACCGTGAGACCTTAAAAACCCAAAGAAAGGAACCGAAATTTTTATTTATAACATTTAAAAAAAATAAATTAACCAAATAACCCTCGTTTGTGGTCAATTCTAAATCTAACACGGCCGCAGAACACCGGAGTGGACCCATTTGGGGGCCGCCGCAGAATGCCGGAGCGGACCCTCATATGGGTCCGCAGAATACCGGAGCGGACCCTGTTTTTTTTTTTATCTGATTCTGAAGTTGATTATGATTTTGTTTTGGAAATTTTTATCAAGTTTGTACTGGAAGTTGTGTGTAATTACTTATGTTTGAAATGTCGTTTAATCTGAAATTGTTGTTCGTCGTTTGTTTGATCAAAAGAAACATTACAATAGAACAAGGAGCCATATAAAGAAGCATACAATAGAACAATGCTAATGTTATCGGAAACTACAAATACGTCTAATTAACCGAAAATAAACAACATTTTTACGAGTACAATTAAAAAAGCAACATTAACTCTCAATCTCGTGCAGCTCGAGCAGCTCTGTTTTGTCTTTATTGTGTATCTCGGCCGGCTTGGTGTCCTCTTCTCCTATTATGTAGAACGTCCATCCACATCGGAATTCTGTCGTGCTGTCTTCTGCCCACAGCAATATTTTTTTTCTCTGGAACAAGGACCGGGCCATCGTGTTGAGGCCATTCCGACTGATTTCCATAGACATGCCATTGTGCGCTCCATGTGTTGATCAGTGTATGGATGTGATAGTAGTGACTTACAAAGACGCCAGGGTCGATGCCTCGGAGACGACACACAGACAGAACATGAGAGCACGGTATTCTCTCCAATTGAGGCTTCTGGCACGTGCAAGTTACCGTGTGATCATCCCTGATTATCACCGTGTATTTGTAATTGGCCTTGGTAAACCGACCAGAATCGTCAGGTATGAAAGCGTGAACTCTCTCCTGTGTGGAGGTTACCTCGAACTCGTTGTTGTTTCCAAAGCCCCCCAGCGTCTTCATTTTATCGGACCTCTCGAACCGTTTGTTGATCAGCTACGAAAAATTAAAAAATAATGAAGAAGTCAGATTTTTTTAACAAAGTTCATTAAAAATTATGAAGAAAGAACTACAAATAAAAGTACCTGATGCACACGACACGAGAATTGTTGACCTTGACTGACTTCCCATTCCGCTTTGGCCCTCCTTTGCGCAAACCATGTCATACATTTGTAAAATGTGTCTTCAATTATTGCTGCAACCGGTAGCCTACGAGAGGACTTGAAGACCTTATTAAGCGACTCGGACCCGTTTGTAGTCATGATGCCCCAACGGTAACCACCGTCTAGTGCTTGGAATATCTTTCATGGTTTGGGGCACTCGTTCTCATCTTGATCCAAATATTTACCCACACCGTCCAGCCAATTAAGGGCAATGTCACATGCCTGCCCCATTGCTTGCATTCCTTGCTCGTACCTCCTCATCTTCCTCTTAGCCACACATATTCTAAAAAAACGGATTGCCTTATCACTGCAACCGTTCTTCTTCATGTTCTCGGCTATGTGAGTAGCACAAAGACGGTTAACACATTGATCCTCATCCTCCTCGTTCCACCCCATATCATCTTGTCTGAACACCTTCTTGATACCCTTTCCCCTATCAGTGATGACACACATGAATCTGGAGCGGATTACATTACGGCGCAACCATTTCATGAACCACGCACAATCGTCATAATTCTCTGATTCTACCAGTGAAAAAGCCAACGGGAGGAGCTGGTTTTCAGCATCGTACCCGGTTGCAATCAACAGCTTGCCTATGGTAAAATAAATTTTACAAGAGCCGAAATCAACTAAAATAAATAAAGTGAAAACAATCAAATTAGTTACCTTTATATCGGCCTGACAGGAAACATGCATCAACTGTGATGACCGGTCTGATATGTTGAAAAGTAGCTATGCACGGTCCAAATGCCCAAGCCGCCCTATGAAAATACCTCCATGGTCCAGGTTCACCAGTGGGATATGAGGTCACCTCAAACAATGTTTCTGTCAATAAATTTAAAAAAATAAGTTCAATTTTGAATTTTTGATTGATAATGAAATGACATAAAAAATGAAGGAACAATGTAGTACCTGGGTTGCTTCTTTTGATTGCCTCCAACAATGGAACTACAAGAGAGTATGACCCCTCCCAACTGCCAAATTGACGGGCTATTGCCAACTCACGGCCACGCCATAGTTTGTTGTACGCCGGTATCTGACCGTTGTACCTTTCAGCAACAGCAATTCGGACAGCCTGAATACTCAAGTCGACATCATTCCTCATGTGCGCGGATATACACTCGGCAACCATAGTAGCTGACAACTGGGCGTGATATGTTCTTGTCGCATCCGCGTGGCATGAATATTGTGTTGGGCATTTGGAGACACGTCATTGTGTTCCATAACCGGTGGCCCTTGCGAGTATGTACCACCCACAGTAACTGTCCTTGCACTTGAACCTCATTCTTGTGCGGTCACTGTAAGTAGGTTTTACCTCTTTGTTGCAAAGGATGTGAAACCTGGCAATTGCGCTCTTCATTGCCTCTTTTTAGTCATATGTTTGTCCCTCGGACAATTCATTCTCATACTCTTCCCTACTTCCAAACAAACCCGAATTGGCTTCCATAAACCCTGATGTGTCGTTGAAAGCATGAATCGGGTGCTGAAACCCGCGATCCATTATCTGAAACCCGCGATCCATCTTGAATTTCCTTGATAGTCCGAGCACAGGCCCGGTATCTTCCTGGTCAGAATAATCGCTCATACCCTCAGGATCAACATGACCCCAATTTTCCTCTGCCTCTAGTATTTCCGGATCCACTTCTTCATCGGATTCATCCGGATCACAAGTTTGACCCCAATGAGCGGTCTGACTAGATGAAGGCTGGTCAGTCTGGGATGGGGCCCGACGGGAGGGTCGGTCCCTCTGAACTGGGGCCCGACTACTGGATGGTTGGTCAATTTGGACAGGGAACGGACTAGAGCCGGATGAGTTACCCCGACTACAACCCTGGATTAACCTCATAACTGGGTTCGAACACCGGGCTCTGGTAACCTCCACATATAGGTCAATTATCTTGTATGCACCCCCAGAAAAACTCATGGTTTGGTTGTACAATACCTGCCAGACTCCCTCATTTTGAACTGGAAATAGTTGGAACCAGGTTTGTGCCGAACTAGTCGGCATGCTAATTTTGGCATCAATTTTAAGGTCATACTGACCCTGATCCAACCCAAATTCTGACATATACTTGATTTAAGTCCCAAATAATCAGTACCCGGCAATACCGGGATCACAGTAACAGGTCCAATACTATAGTAAACCCCATTAGGACCTGTTAAAACATCCCCCCCAGTGTAGATGGATACCATAAGAGCCATTTTTTCAATTCAATACAGAAGAAACCTACAATTAAAAATTAACTAAATTAATTATTCTAATTAAATTAATTATTCTAATTTAATTATTCTAAATTAATTATTCTAATTAAATTATTAATCTACTGAAATAAAAATAAAAAATTTAAAAGAAGAGAGAAAAAACTTACAGATCAAAGAGCTAACTCAGGAGAGAGAAGGTGTGAGAGTGTGGAATGAAATGTCGCTGTCATTTTCGGGATATAAAGAACAGGGTCCGCTCCGGCATAGTGCGGACCCGGGTCCGCTCCGGAATTCTGCGGACCCATATGGGGGTCCGCTCCGGTATTCTGCGGCGGCCCCCAAATGGGTCCGCTCCGGTGTTCTGCGGCTGTGTTAGATTTAGAATTGACCAGAAATGAGGGTTATTTGGTTAATTTATTTTTTTAAATGTTATAAATAAAAATTTCGGAGAAAGGAATAACCGTGATTTTTATTATACCCTCCAAAAATAAAAAATATCAAATCTGCTCTCGATATATATATTTTTTTAAAACGCCCTGACCGCTCTTTCACTAGGTGGTCCACTTTTCATACCAGACCACCCCATAGTGGGGCGGTCAGCTGTGTGTACCAAACCGCCCCATGCTGGGGCAGTTTGCTATTGCTTATATATTGGAGGGTAACCATATTCATTCTAAGTTTTCAATCTCTCTCCTCTCTTTCTCTCTTCCTCCAACAGACGTTAAGGTAATTTTTTTTAATTAATTAATTTTATTTGTTTTATTTATTTTATTTATATTATTTTTTCATTTTTTAATTTAATAAATTTGTAAATTTTTTAATTCATTTTTTTAATTGATATATAACTGCTAAATATTTATTGGCTAATGTAGTTCTCAAAAGCAAAATGTTGATTGCACTGTATGTGGGCGGAAAGTTTGTCCAGGGTGCGGAGGCAGCACAATACATGAAAGATACAGCCAATGGCTTCGAGGTTAATGAAAATACCACATTTCTGGAACTTAAGCAAATGGTATATGAAAAAACTGGTCTAAACCCCAACCAGTATGACATAGACTTAGTTACTCAGATTGACACATTCAGGGGGTAATAGACCTTACTTTGTCAGGTAACCAATAACAGATGAGGGGTTATGGAGGGTGTTTACAATCAATTTGAGTCAATGAATATTCTGGTAATGGACTTATATTCCAGGAGAGTTCCGTGTCAACCCGGGGTTGGACCTTCTAGGGAAAATATAGGTTATGACAACCCGGGGTACCACCACTCGGGTTACGACAACTCAGGGTACCACAACTCGGGTCATGTACCGCCGTATGAACCGTACGTACTGTAGGGTTTTGCTGTACCCTTGATTAGGTTAAGTATGCGGAAAGATCGTAAAACAAAAATTTTACTTTTAACTTAACCCTAGGATTAAAATAGTTACGTCGGAAAGCCAAACAAAATTTGTTCATTTCCAGTCTTTCCCTTGACGTAACAATTTAATCCTACGAGAATCTACTCCATGATTGATTTTCTAAAAACTTAATCTATTTAACAATTAAATAAATTAAGATAACATTTATACCTTGTATCCAAATTCTAATTGGATTGTAGTCGCGTCTCGCAGCACCAGACGTCTGATGCCTCTATCTGTTATCCACCAGGAATAACCAAAGAGCGGTTATTTCTTTTGCCAGAAATACTACAACCGCGTTATTCGCAAAAACACTATTCACGGTTTCACAAAAGATGATTCATGTCGACGGCAAAAATACCGTGTACTTCGCAAAAACACTATTCACGAATCTCGAGAACACTATTCACCGTAAATACTATTCACGACTCGCAAGATATACGTAATTAAATTACGTATTCTTTCTTTTCTCACGAAAACACTATTTGGGAGAGAAAAACTCGATTCGATTAGATCCGATCTGATTCGGCTCAAATGGAATTCTTATTTTTTCTCTACCCTACCCCTCTCTTTATAGCCTTCAAAATATGGCAAAATGACCAAATTGCCCTTGGGTAGGTCGGCACAAAATAATGGCCGAATCTATTCATTTCATTTTTTGGGCTTTTTCAATTTTTGAGCTTTGACTTTAATCAAATTAATTTGGCCTTTGACTTTAATCAAATTAATTTCGGCCAATGACTTTAATCAAATTAATTTCGGCCAATAAATAGTGATGGGCTTTAAGCTTAAATATATTAATTCACAATTAATATATTAATCCATTAGTTAATTATATAATTGTTCTGAACAATTATATTTCTTGCAGTCGTTGTTTCGGTAAATTCATACAACGTGTCGTATACGCTTATAAATTTACTATGTTTATGCTTGTCATCTAAATGACATTTATTTATTAATTATAACCTTTATAATTAATCAAATAAATTAATTGACATTTATTTATTAATTATAACATTTATAATTAATCAAATAAATTAATTCTTTGATTACTTTCCTATTGGTGTGACCCGATAGGATCTGTGTTATGTTGGTAAATAGAAATTAAAGCTATTTTAACTTCTACAAATCATAAGAGGCACCTGGAAAAACGCATTATGACCATCCAATTACACAGATAATTTTGTACTGTACAATATCACGATCCAGTAAACTATTTACTCGTGTTAATTCTTTTGTCTCATAGCTATCATATTAGTCTCAAGGTAGGTGTGTGTCATCCTTGCAAACTTAATCTTTTCTTGATCCTGAGTATATTATCAAATATGATTACTCTTGTAATCATACTGCTAGCAGATAACCTTACTATATCAAGGGACCCGGTGATACTATTACTCGTACAGAAGTACGAGGGACAATAATACTTTTGGTGAACATCTCTTCCTCCGCATAAGTTATGTATACCGAAGTGCTACCGTTATGGCTACCTTTTACGGACAGCGTTAGACAACACTCACATATATACATCTCTTATGTAGGAAAGATGAATACCTCATACTTTAGAAGTTAACACTGAATGAAAACATTAATGACACGAACACAATTCCATTTAATATTTCATTCGGGGTCTGTCTAAGACCATGTTACAGGAACATGTATTTATGTGATTAAAATGACATCTCTTGTCAATGGTCTGTAAATCTTAACCATCTTTTAATCCACATACTAACCTTGTAGCGGTTTAATTAGTGTTCATGCTAATTACCTCGGTTAGAGACTCTTAAGAGTATATATCATCTATATTATGAAGTTTCACAATTCCAGTCATTAACTCGAAATGATTCATAAATGCAATAATACTCAAGGCAACAAAATAATATTTTATTAATCATCCAATTCATGAACAAAGTTTATATGATAAATTTATCGTATTATTGACTTCTAGATTATTACATGCTAACACGTACCACCCTTTTATGATAATTATGTACCTGATTATACTACTGATTGTAACATTAATGATTATGCCACCGAGCTACCACCACCACTACCTCTTTCTGAACCCGTAATCCAAGCCAGATTTTCATCTGTACCACCATCAATACCTAGACTGTTACCCGCTGGTACCCTGAATGATACTGACATTGATGGTGAATGATCGATGTCATACCAGAAAATAAAATGGACACGGGTGATGATTAGAAAGGGGTTGGAATTCTGATCACTTATCAGATAATGATGCAGATGTCCCTCCCAGGGAAGGTAGATTTCTTATTAGAGGTCGGACATATAGGCATCCGGTAGCCATATTCAAAGATACCAGTTTTTTTGAAGAAGCAGACATTGGTTACTTTGGGAAGTGCGTCGTATACAATTCGAAGCTTGCCCCACAACAAGTTTATACCAACATAGATGAACTTGTGAAGAAAATCAATGAGGTTCATGTTCACGACAACTGGGAGTGCAGAGTACAGAAAAGGGATCGAACAAGGTTAGTTATAGTTTGTAAAGATGCACCGTGTTGCGAGTTCCGTCTTTTTGCAACCCCTGTGGGTAAGGGGGAGGCATGGATGATTAAGAAGTGTGAACCACCTCATACATGCAAGTCTGCGTCATCAAGGACAGACCATGCACAACTTACGGCATCACTTATTGTTGGTGTAATTGAGACGGGCATTAAGGAGGACCCATCGATGAGCATTAAGGAGGTCGCTAGGAGTTGAGATTCATTTACAATCATGCAATCCCAAAATACAACAGGTTGTGGAGAGGGCATGAACTTGCGATTTGCAAAATCTT